>CM077155.1:83974081-84574081 GCA_039583875.1 Platanthera guangdongensis | reverse complement strand
TTCATCCACATACTTCTCAATGGCCTGCCTGTGCTCATCAAGCTTAATTTGCATTGCAACCATTAGAGCACTATAATCAACAGTAGGTGCTGGCTGTGATATAGGCTGTGGTGCAATAGTTTGTAAGGCCTTCTTATAATTTTGACTCCTACTGAATACTTGAAATTTCTTTTTCTTTTCCCTTGTAGCCTCCTCATCTTCAGAAGCTGAGGTGCTGGCTATATCTACCCTCTCCTTAGGTAGCTCTTCTACAGTTTTTTGCTTCTCTGGCTCTTGCCTTGCAGGCTCTTCAACATGTACTACTTGCTCCCCCTCAACAGGAGCATTCTCCCCTTCAGTAGCTGTACTTTCTTTTCCAAAGTCTTCTTGATCCAGATTAAGAAATAGGTCTTCCATAGTAAATTCTTGTGGAGAATGAGCTGGAGAAACTCTGGGCTCATCTACCACTGGATCAGATACAACTTCAACTTCAATAGATGTGTCTTTCATGACAACATCTGGGACTTGACTATGAATCTGTGGTTGCTGATAAACATCAAACAAATTAGTATCCTCTAAAGGAAAATCTAAAGCATTAAGCTCAGTGATTACCTCTAGAATTGTGTTTGTAGCTTGCTCACTCTCAAGAGGAGTGGGCTCTTCCACTACTAGTGACTCCCCCTAGACTGAATCCTGGTGTAAGGGGCTAGCTTGTGGTAGCTCCCCATGCCTCTCAGCAGTATCTTGTTGAACTGTAGACTTCTCAGCATTTCCTTCTTCATTCTCATCTGGGGTGAAGACAACTTGCTCTTCACTATTATAGCTGCTAGAGGACACTTGAGCCACTGGGGCAGCTTTCTTTTTCTTCTTTTGAGATGTTACTTTATCAGGTGTTACTTTCTCAGGGGTTGGCATCTCCTTTGTCAAAACTCTGTCCCATCTTGAGAAGATTCTCATGTCCATTCTTCTCATGTGGTTGATTTTACTGCTAGCAGCTTGACTCATAACTTCTGGTATAATACCAGCAAGGTATAGACTTAAGATCCTGCCCAGGTTGGGCTTCTTTAGGATTTCCTTAATCTTCCCAAAGATCACTACAGACCAGTCAGTTTTCAGAGTGAAGATTATCCTTGTCATAATACTAAACATATGGGCTGATACCCTATCATGCCCTCCTGGCTTACTTAGGATCACTTTGCCTAAAATTTCAGAGAGGAATTTCCCCTGACTGTTCATGCCCTTCCTATTAAACATTGATCCAACATCTTAGAATCCAGACCACACCATGCCAATGCATCTCTGGTCCTGGAAGCAGTAACCTCTTCTTCTTCCTTAGTTCTTGGCAACTGAACGACTTTCCTCAAACTTTTTGGTGAAACCTTAACCTTTGCACCATGAACTCTGGATTTGATCTTGAATCCAGATTCGTCTACCTTAGCTCCATTTAGGAATTCTAAGACTTCCTTCTTCCAAATCTTTGTTGATTCTGAAACAAGAAATTCCAACCCCGAGTCTGCAACTAGGGTTATCACATTCTTGATTTCTTGGTCTGCATCACCAAACGCATCGCACACCAGTTCATAGCCTTCATTGACGTTCTCCTCAAGCTTTGGCGCCATTAGGGTTTGAAGAATTTGAACTGAGAGAAGAGAGGTGTCGACACACAAGTTTGGTCTCGAAACTTTTGAAAGCGTGTCGACAGACAAAGGCAAAATCCTATTTATACCTTTCTAGGTTTGAAGATGTAAAGGCGGGCAGCTAACTTAAATTGTGTCGACACTGACGATAAGTGTCGACACTGACTTATAATGTCTCGACACCTATGTGTCGACACAAGTTTAGTCAACAGATATATGTGTCGACACTTGTTTATGTGTCGACACCACTTAACTCGACATGTAGTCGAGACTTTACTTAGATAATTCTGAGTAAACACTAAGTGTCGACACCACCTTGGATGTGTCGACACCTACTTGTCATGTGTCGACACTAATTTTCTGAAGTGTCGACACCAACTTCCTAGATGTGTCGACACCTTTTCCCTGAAGTGTCGACACCACTTTTCTGTGTCGACACAGATATCTCTGTGTGTCGACACCTTTTTACTTAGCCATTTCTATAAACTTATTCTAAGTTTATCATGCCTAGTTCAATTTTAAACCTATTGAACTTACTTTCTTCTAGGGGCTTAGTATACATATCAGCTAGTTGATTATCTGTTTTAACATAGTCCAGTAAAATATCTTCTTTCTCTACATGCTCCCTAAGAAAATGATATTTTATTTCAATATGTTTAGTTCTACTATGGGAAACAGGATTATGTGCAGTTGATATAGCACTTGTAGAATCACAAAAGAGTGGAGTTCTACTTACCTGAATTCCATAGTCCTCAAGCTGATGTTGTATCCATAGAAGTTGAGCACAGCAACTTCCTGCAGCCACATATTCTGACTCTACAGTGGAGATAGCCACACTTGTTTGCTTTTTGCTACTCCAAGAAATCAGTCTTCCACCTAGGAATTGACAGGTTCCAGTTGTGCTTTTTCTGTCTTCTTTGCATCCTGCAAAGTCTGCATCTGAATAACCTGTTAGTTCAAAATCCCCATTCCTAGGGTACCAGAGGCCTAGATAAGGAGTGCCCTTTAGATATCTCAAGATTCTTTTGACTGCTGTCAAATGAGACTCTTTAGGGCAGGCTTGATACCTTGCACAGACACATGTAGCATACATGATATCTAGTCTACTTGCAGTCAAATATAATAGGGAGCCAACTATCCCTCTATACAATGACTCATCTACAGGTTCCCCTGCATCATCCTTGCTAAGAGACATACTTGACCCCATAGGAGTCTTCATGGTACTGGATGAATCCATACCATACTTCCTGATGAGTTCTAGGGTGAACTTAGACTGGCATATGGATAAACCATTCTCAGTCTGTCTTACTTGGAGACCCAAGAAGAACTTAAGCTCTCCCATACTACTCATCTCAAATTGTCCTTGCATTAGTTTTGCAAACTTTTTGCAAAAACTACTTTCAGTAGACCCAAATATTATGTCATCTACATATATTTGGACTAGTATTACTTTGCCTCTGGATTCCCTAAGGAATAGAGTCTTCTCTATTTTCCCCCTTGTGAACTTATTCTCAATGAGGAAACTAGACAGGGTTTCATAGCAAGCCCTAGGGGCTTGCTTTAACCCATATAATGCTTTCCTAAGTCTATAGACATGATTAGGTAGAGTTGAATCAACAAAACCTGATGGCTGTTCCACATAGACTTCCTCTTTAAGATTACCATTCAAAAATGCTGACTTGACATCCATTTGGTAAACTTTAAATCCTTGAAAGGTTGCATAGGCCAGGAACATCCTTATGGCTTCCAGTCTGGCTACTGGAGCAAAGGTTTGATCAAAATCAATACCTTCTTCCTGCATATATCCTTTAGCAACCAATCTTGCTTTATTCTTAATGATGACTCCATGTTCATCCATCTTGTTCCTAAAGATCCACTTTGTCCCAATTATATTGTGGTCTTTTGGTTTAGGAACAAGCTCCTAGACCTTGCACCTCTTGAACTGATTTAGCTCTTCTTGCATTGCTTCAATCCAATGAGGGTCTAGGATGACTTCTTCAAACTTCTTTGGTTCAACTTGGGATAGAAAGCTGGAGTAGAGTGCTGCATTCAGGTTTCTGCTCCTTGTATGTACCCCTTGTCTTAGATCACCAATGATTTGTTCTGCTGGATGATCTCTAAGATGCCTATTGGCTGGAGGCATCCTGACTTCAGGTTGAATTTCTTCAACTTCTTCATCTTGCTGTACTCCTTGTACTTCTTCTGCATTAGGTACATGTAGTACTCCCCCTGGACAACAGCCACTGTCTTCTACTTGCTGTCTTGCAGTAGGTCTTTCTTCTATAGTAAGCTTGTCCAACTTCTCAGTTATACCTGTTGGGCTGCAAACACTACTAGACAACTCATTGTTAATAAGTCTAGTTTCATCAAATACATGTACAGATTCTTCTACAACTTGTGTAGTCAAGTTGTAGACTCTATAAGCCTTACTGTTGTTGCTATACCCAACAAAAATTCCCTCTTGGGACTTGGCAGCAAACTTAGTCAAGTAAGACTTTCCATTGTTAAGTATAAAACACTTACAACCAAAGATCCTGAAGTAGGATAGGTTTGGTTTTCTGCCTTTCACAACCTCATAGGGGGTCTTGTTGTGGCTTTTAGTAATGGTATGCCTATTAATAACATGGCATGCAGTATTGACTGCTTCAGCCCAGAAATATTCTGGTAGTGATGTATCACTTAATAGGGTCCTACCAGCCTCAATCAAGGTTCTATTCTTCCTCTCAGCAATGCCATTTTGCTGAGGTGTCCTTGGTGAAGAAAACTCTTGAAATATCCCAAATTCTTCACAAAGTTTTGTCATGCTATCAGACTGAAATTCAGTACCATGGTCACTTCTAATCTTGACCACTGTACTGTCTAATTCATTCTGAATTTGCTTGACAAAGCTATAGAAGACACTAGGTGTTTCAGATTTCTGTCTTAGGAAGAACACCCAGGAAAACCTTGAGTAGTCATCTACAACTACAAAGGTATAGACCTTCCTACCTAGGTTGTGAACTGGCATTGGACCAAAGAGATCCATATGCAAGAGGTATAAACACCTCACAGCATCTTTGTTTTCAATGCTTCTAAAGGTGGATCTAGTCTGCTTGCCCTTTTGACAAGCTGAGCAAATACCATCTTTAATACACTTAACTTGAGGACCATTCCTCACTAACTCTTTACTAAAGAGTTTGCCAATTGTCTTGTAGTTTAGATGGGCTAGCCTCTTCTGCCATTTGACACAATGAGAGACTGTCTCATCAGCTACAAGACACTGGAGAACCATTGTTCTCAACCATAATGTCTAAGCAATAGACATTCCTTTTTCTATAACCAGTCAAAATGATCTCTTGATCATTTGACCTCCTGATATTTCAACCATCTTTCACAAATGAGATGTCGTACCCTACATCACTCAATTGACTTATACTAATAAGGTTATGTTTCAAACCTTTAACATAGGCCACTTGAGTAATTGTAATAAAGGAGTTAGATATGTTACCAAAACCCTTGATGACCCCTTTTTCAGAACCACCAAAGGTGACTTTTGGACCATCCTGTATAGGTGTGTAGTCCTTTAGTAAACTCCTTATTCCATTCATATGTCTGGAACATCCACTGTCCAAGTACCATATTGGGGCATGGCCACTTGGACTCACCTGCAAAACAGATTAGTGAACCTTAGAACCCAAAGAATTCTTGGGTCCTTGGTACTGGTTAGTTTGCATCCTAACAAAGCTACCTGCAGGATTTCCAACAGGCAGTTTGCTACTCACTTTGGCACTAGCATTGTGCCAACAGTCCATTGCAAAGTGGCCTACCTTGCCACAGCACCAACACTCAAACTTATTGTACCTTTGCTTAGGTACTGTCTTTGTTGTTTTATCCACAGCTAACTTGTTGAGAGTTGGGGCTTTGCCCTTGGACTTGGACTTGGACTGAACAGTCCTTGCAGGTCTAGTAAATCCCAGTCCAGCTTTACCTTTGTGATGAACAAATTCATCAATTAAGGGTAGAACTGACTTAGGTTTAGAAAACCTAGCAACTAAGTCTTTCTCCTTCTGAAGATTAATCTCCAGACTCTTGATTTGATCATTCTTAAATGATATAGTCCCCATCTAAATCACAGTTATGTGCTTCAGTCTGGCTATCTCATTAAGCTTTTGATCAAATAACTTTTCAAAATCAGTTGCAGCAGCTTTGAGATTAGCAATTTCCTTTGCCAGACTTTTGGCTAGGGACTTGCTCTTCTTATAAGCTTGCAACAGAACTTTATATTCATCTATCAACTGATGAATATCCTCTTCAGACTCAGATGCACTCTCACCACTTGATGATAATGAATCTGATTCTGTACAGGCATAAGAAATTGAACTAAAAGAACAATGTTGTACCTTACTAGGTCCTGACTGCTCCAGGATTTTGTCACATTCTATCAATGCCATTAGTCCTTGGCACTGACTGTCCTCTTGTTCATATATAGAGTTCATGATCTGATTGAACTCTTCTTCTTCTTCCTCAGCAAACAGTCCTATATATGCCTCAGCATCTGACTTAGTTTCTGATGAAGAAATATCTGACAGGCTCTTGTCCTTTTTGGCAACAAAAGATTTTTCCTTCTTGCCCTTGTATTGAGTCCTTTTCTTATCACTAGACTCCTTCCTTTTTTCTGGACAATCTGCAACAATATGTCCTTGTCTATTACAGCAATAACATACTATTTTTGAAAGAGTTGCTTTGCTAGAGTTAGTCTTTTTCCTGTCTTTCTTTGAAGACTTTTTATTCTGATAATAGTCTTCTTTTCCCTATAAAGTAGATGGCCTTGTCCTCCACTGTTTCTTCTTTAAGAACTTCTGGAAATGTCTTGTGAAGGCAGCAAAGTCCTCATCACTTTCACTGCTTTCAGACTTTCTACTTGCTGACTCATCTGACTCAGTTTCAGGTACTTTGGATGGTGGAGTTGGTGACTTACTTCTGTACTTTCTGGGGGCTTCTGTTTTGAAGGCCACTGTCCTTTCTTTATGTTCACTTCTTGTTGATTTTTCCTCTTCTTTCCTCACCATTAACTGCATTTCATAGGACAGCAGTTTGCCAAACAGTGTTGGTGGAGGAATTTCTCCCAACTTTGCCATTTCCCTAATGGCACAGATCTTGGTGTCTCAATCTTTTGTTAGGGACCTTAGAAACTTATCATTGAGTTCATAATTACTGAACTCTCTGCCATAGGACATGAGCTCATTCACAATCCTGTAGAACTTCTTATAGCATTTAGTTATGCTATCAGCTTTTCCTTGTCTAAAACTTTCATATTTTTGGTTTAGCAAGGATTTTCTGTCTTGCCTTACTTCTTCAGAACCCTCCATATACACAATAAGAGTATCCTACATCTCTTTAGCTGTCTTACAGTGTATCAAATTCTGAAAAGTTGCATCATCTATGACACTCACTATGATGTTCTGAGCCCTCTTATCCATTGTGGCTAGAACAATTTCATCCTTTGTCATTTCAGAGAAATCCTTAGGTGTTCTCTGATTTGCATCTAAGACTGACACCTTCATGGGCACATATGACCCTTCTTCCACTGTGATATAAATCCTAGGGTCTGAGGCTTCCATAAACAGTCTCACCCTTTCCTTCCAGATACCAAAGATCTCTTTTCTACATATGGGTAACTTCATGGAGCCCAATTCCTTGTGATTCTCAGAGGAACCCATGGTTCTTGATTTTCTTGATTCTGTAATTGACTTAGACTGAATCTGCCAACAGAATCTACTCAGACAGTTATCTCCCTTTTTGAGTAACCTCGCTTTGATACCACTTGAAAGATATTGTACCTAAACACCTAGCGGGGGGGGGGGGGGGGGGGGTGAATAGGTGACTTGAATATTTTTAACTTTGTAAGGAAGAATACAGAATCTAACACAGAATTCTATCTACTTTATCACAGCACACATTCAGCAATCACAGAATTCCACAGCACACAGTAGACACACAGTTTTATAGTGGTTCCCCAAGGTTTGGGTACATCCACTTTCCCCCTTCGCCTATCAGGCAGTGTACTAGATTCGGCCCAACTTCTCCACTATCTCAGATCCTCAGATCTTACACTCAGAACCCACAACACAGGTTCCTACAACTCAGGCCCAAGGCCCTACAACTCAGCTTCTTCACAAAGCCTACACTCAGCCACCAAGTCCTACACTCAGCCACCAAGTCCTACACTCAGCCACCAAGGCCTACACTTAGAGATTCCAAATCTCCTACACTCAGGCACTCAAGCCCTACACTCAGCCTTTATAATTACAGGCTTACAAAACTCAGATCCCTAAGGATCCTACAAGATAATATGAATACAAAATGTTTACTCAACAGCTCATAGAAATGAGAGAATAGTTGTGAGTTTCTTGATGAGTTCTTGGAAGAACTCAGCTGAAATCAATCTGACTTGGCTTTCTTCAAAACTTCTTGAATGTAGAACACAATAAGATTGACCTCTTATGCAGTTGATCCTTGATCTCTGCTTCTTAAGATTCAGAATAAATCTGAACCCTTCTTCTCAGTGTGGTTCCAATGACTGATTTCTTGGATGGAGCTCTCTCTCCAACTTCTTAGATCTTCACTAGATTCTTCAAGGAATAGCTAGATCCTCTTTGTACTACTTGATGTGTTGATTATCAACTTGGACAACCACTTGATCAACTTCTTCTGTAGACAGTATAAACCTATTTATAGGCCTTCTTCATGGTAACCGGCTGGTCCGGTTCATAACTGAATTCTGACAACTCTGACAGGTGCAGTAGACCGGCTGGAATGACAGCTGTCAAGTCATCCAGTCAGTTCTTGAAAACTCTGTAACTGTCTGCAAGTGTCGAGACTGTCTGTCTTTAAGTGTCGACACTTATAGACCAAGTGTCGACACAAGTTGTCTAAGTGTCGACAGTTGTCTACAAGGTGTCGACACAACTACTTGTGTTGTAGATTTTATATCTCGACACTGCTTCTTCTTCATGTGTCGACACTGATAATGTGTGTCGACACAAGTCCTTGTACTTCAGTATTTTGCTGAATTCTTCTAAGTGTCGACACAACACCTTTGTGTCGACACATCTTCATGTGTTGAATATGTTAAGTGTCGACTCTTCTTCTTGTTGTCGACACATGTCTTCAGTGTTGATACATGCTGAGTGTCGACACAGCTCCTTGTGTCAACACATTTTTCTTCTATCGAGACTCTGGCTGAGTGTCGACACAACTCCTTAGTGTCGACACTTGTACTTAGAATTTTGCTGATCTTTGCTAAGTGTCGACACAGCTCATTATGTCGACACTTACTTCAAGTGTTCAGTCTTCAGCTGAGTGTCGACACATTCTTCCTTGTGTCGACACTTTATTCAAGTGTTGACTCTTCTGCTGAGTGTCGACACATTGCTCTGGGTGTCGACACTTATACTTAGTCTCTGTTGACCTTTGCTGAGTGTCGACACAGCCTCCAAGTGTCGACACTTTTTGATGTAGACACTGTTTCACTGGGTGTCGACACAACTGTTAAGTGTCGACACTGCTTCACTGCACTTTTCTTCACTGAGTGTCGACACAGCTCCTTGTGTCGACACTTTCTGTCTGGTGTCGACTCAGCATCCCTGGTGTCGACACAATGACTCCAAGTTTCGACACTGCTTGCCTGGGTGTCGACACAAGTCTTCTTAAGTGTCGACACTTTCCCTCTGGGTGTCGACACATGGACTTAGAAACTTTTCCATCTTTCCTGCAAATACTTAACCTGCACAAGTGAACTCAAAACACATCAAATACATTTTGATGTATATCATTGAGTTGGGTGAGGCTTCTTCAAATCAGGAACATTTAAACTAATGTACCCAACAGTCTTGGACTTTGGAAAGCAATGGGAAGACCATCTTTATGTGGTAGAAGATGTCGCACGTCGTTGTCCTGGCTGGAAACGGGTGCGTCAAGTTGTATAAACGATTCGAAGTGGAGGATGCTACTTTGTCGGTGCGAAGCATTCGGGAGAGGTTGCTTATCGCTCAGGACCGGCAAGCGAAGTACTATAAGGCCAAGCACAGGAACGTGGAGTTCGCTGTGGGCGACTGGGTGTACTTTAAAAGATCAAGCCATTCAAGGGTATTTCGCGGGTGCGGCGATTGAAAAAGCTAAGCTCGAGGTACCTTGGGCCGTTTGAGGTTGTGGAGCGGGTTGGTGAAGCAGCCTATCAATTGAAGTTTTCAGTGGAGCTTAGTGGTCTACATGATGTATTCCATATTTCGATGCTATAGAAGGCTGTGCAAGAGCCTACGGGAGTGATCGCGGACGATTAAGCACCGATTGTTAGTGGGTTGACGATAAAAGTCAAGCCCGTGCAGATTGAAGACTCGGAAGTCAAGCGGATACGCAATAAAGAGATCAGGATGGTCAAGGTCCGGTGGGACAATTGCGGTCGTGAGGAGCTCTCTTGGGAGCGAGAGCAGACTATGCTTGACGAGTATCCGGAGTTGTTCCGCTCAGGTACAAATTTTGGTTTTGTACATGTCGTTCCTTTATCTAATTTCGTTGACGAAATTCTTTTAAGAGGGGGAGAGTTGTAACGCCCCGAAACTCAAAAGAAAGACGGGAGACGCTTTGGGCCAGTTTTGGGTTCTGGCAGGGGGCACATGGCCTGGGACACGGGTGTGTCCCAGGGCGTGTCAGGCTTGTGTCGACACTCAGCCGGCGAAGTCGACATTTTTCTTTCGACATTATGTCGAGACTGGGCACACGGCCAGCGACACGGGCGTGTCGCAGGGCGTGTCGACCCGTGTCGATACTGAGCCTGCGAAGTCGACACTCTGCGCTCGATGATGTGTCGAGACATGACACACGACCTGCGACACAGGCGTGTCGAAGGGCGTGTCGACCCGTGTCGACACTCGTCCCGGGGAGTCGACGAACTTTGCTCGACGATGTGTCGAGACAAGGCACACGGCCTAGGACACGGGCGTGTCCAAGGCCGTGTCGTCAGGTCGATGATCTTCGCTCGACGAAGTGTCGAGTGTCGAGACCGTGTACACGGCCTGGAGCCCAGGCATGTTGAGGTAGACACAGTCAAGGACACGGGCGTGTCCTAGAACCCGTGCAGTTCTCGGGTAGTTTTCGGAATAAATCGATGGGGGTACACGGCCGGCCACACAACCGTGTCAGGTGGAACACGGCCGTGTCAGCTCGAACACGGGCGTGTTCGATGCCCGTGTGTTGTTCCAGGCGAGTCGATTTTGACGGCAAATGAGGCACACAGCCCTGGACACGGGCGTGTGCCAGGCCGTGTGCGATCCAGATTGGATGGTGGCGACAACGGCCCCCAAGTGGACGGCGGCCCCCAAGTTGTTGATGACGGCACGCTAACGGAAGACCCTCCTTCGTCTCCAACAAAAGACTCGCGTCGCCGTGGTGTTCGTATGGAGCGGCGCTACAATTTCCGCCCTCGGCGCAAGACAAATATATAGTTAACTTTATCTTATTATTAGTATGCTATTTGGGATATTTTATTGTGGGCTGCATGTAGCCATATTGTGTGTTATTTTTATTTTATTTTGGGCTACATATAGCCAAGACTTGTTGGTAAGCCTATATATAGGCATGTATGCTTTGTTTTAACTTAAGTTGAATGATAAGAGAAAACCCTAAATCTTTCCTATCTAAGTCTCTCTCCCTCTCTCTCTATAACTCCTAGCCGCCACCCCCACTCCCCCTCTCTCTCTCTAAAAATTTCGGCCAGCACTCTTTTGCTTCCCTTCTTCCACAAGCCGCCACCTTCCTCTTCCACTCTCCCTCTAGAAACTTCGGCCAGCACCCCCATCTCCCTCATCCAAGCCACCACCACCACACACCCACATCAACCCGGCCTCCTCCTTCCATAGCCGGCCAGCCCCCCTACCTTCTCCACCGAGCAGCCCCTTTGAAGAGAACCGGCAGCCCCCTCCACGTGAAGCTTGACCGGAAAGGCTTCCTTCTACGGCGAAAATCTGAACTTTGGCGTGACGCGGCCAAGGCGGACGATCTATCTCTCCATCCGGCGCGACTCCGGTGGATCCGCGGAAGAGCGGCCCTTCAAAGGTAGTCGGAATCATCTATTCCGACTTGGGTAACGATCCTCTCCACTCACGTGTGCTTCCCTTTAGATGTTCTAGTGGACAGAATAATTTTTGCGTTGGATTTGAATCGTTAGATTCTTCGTGGGTTTTCCTTTGGATTTTGCATCGATCTTTACCGCGTTATTTCCGAAAAGGGTTTGGCGAACCCCGTATTTTTTGTTGGGAGAGATATACCATTTTTCGATCGCACTTTGGGTAGATCTCTTTTGGTACAACCTTCGCTCGGTCGGACCCAATATTGGTCCTTTTAGCTTGGGAGAACGTCGGCCTATCGCCGTTCGCTCGACCTTCCCGCGGAGTGGCTACCGTACGTTGGTGAACTGTGATAACACGCTTGCGAGTGCGCTGCGATTGAATCTAGTGCGTGAGAGATTGTGGGTTGAGCGTGACGTTCGTTTCTTTCCCTTAACCCGTCTAGTGTCCGCGGTAGTGGCCTACATCAAATTTTGGTATCAGAGGCAGGTTCTTGTCAATTTTTTAATTGGCACCCTCCCCTCTTTTAGCACGTTAACCTGCACTTGTGTTTGCGCGTTAGTTGTCACAAAAAAATCTCAAAAAAAAAATTATCTTTGGTGTGCCAATAGCGGCGTAGTTTTCTTAATTTTCAGCCAAAAAAATCAAAATAAATTTTTTAATAATCCTCTTTTTATTTTCTGCAAGAAAATAAAAAAACATTTTATTTTCCTATAGGCATTAAGCGGGATTAATTCCTTCTTTGGTCTGTCTGAACCTGTTGTCTTCCATTTGCATGCGTACTAGGCTCGGTACGGAATATCCTCCTTCGTCGTCTAATATGGATGATGACCGGGGTGAGGGTCGTCCCCTCACAGAGATTGAGGAGCTCCGTCAGGATTTCACGGAGCAGTTGACGGCCATTAGGGAAGCACTTCACGGATTGGGGTTACCACACGGGGCACCCCGTAATCAACCCGCTCACCCACGGGTGGGAGAGCATCACAACCCTTACCCCCACCCTCCTAATGAGAACGCCCCACGAGCACCGTACGAGTTTGACCTTACTCGGGCTGTCCGAGTCAAGCCACCATCCTACGATGGTTTAGGAGATCCCCAAGTCTTCCAGGACTGGATCATGGAGATCGAATGTTATTTCGAGTGGTATACCCTGAACGACGCGGATAAGGTGCGAGTAGCGAGAATGAAGTTGCTAGGGCGCGCTAAGATATTTTGGCTGAATGAGGAGCGGCGTATGAGGGTCGAGAACGGAGCGTTGCCCATAGGATGGGATGCAATGAAGGCTAGGCTAACGGAACAGTACGTCCCTACTTACCATCGGACACAAATGTTCGATGATTTAGCCACCCTTAAGCAAGGGACTAGGTCGGTGTCTGAGTATATGAGTTTGCTGAAGGACATGATGGTTAGGTGTGACGTGAGAGAGATGCCCGAGGTCACCCTCTCCAGGTTCCGTAAGGGACTAAACCCCGACATCCAAGGAAAGCTTCTGCGTCATGGTCACACCGATTTGCACACCACTTTCAACGCTTCCTTAGATATTGAGCAGCACAACGCGCTTAAGGGCAAGTCTCGCTCGTTCCAAAAGGGGAAGTCCATTTTAGGGCCGCCTCCCACCGCCACCTATAAGGCTAAAGGAAAGTATCAGTCCCCCGACTCGACCTCCATAGTCGTAACGGCTAGGAATGATAGAAACCCCTCTGGTGAGAGAGTCCCGGTGGGTCGGGTTAACAGAACGAATGTCACCTGTTACGCTTGCGGGGTCCAAGGGCACTATGCTAGTGATTGTCCTACTACACCCAGACCATTAGCCCTGTTAGATTCCACCGGTGGGGCTGACGACATAACTTACGAGGTGGTCGAAGAGAGCGAGTCGGACGGAGTGCCTAGTGATATGGAGGATGACCCCCGTATGATGGTTATGAGGTGTATCCTGGCGACTCCTCGAGCGTTAGACGATTGGAATAGGACGAACATTTTCACGTTGAATTTTAAGAGTGGTGAAAAATGGTGTAGGTTGATCATCGATAGCGGTAGTTGCATGAACGTAATTTCTGAAGCCGCGGTGAGACGAATGTCTCTTGTTGCCGAGCCACACCCTCACCCTTATAAAGTGGCATGGGTAGACAAGTCGTCCCTCCCTGTGACGAAGCGATGCTTGGTACCCCTTACCATCAAAGCTTATTCTGAGCAGATTTGGTGTGATGTCATCCCTATGGATGCGTGCCACGTCTTGTTGGGTCGCCCTTGGTTGTACGATCATGACGTCACCCACTTTGGTCGGGCCAACACTTACGAGTTTAAATTTAATGGCCGAACCATCCTCTTAAAACCCGCCCCGCCGAAAGATCCTTCGGCCCCCTCGAAGGATACGGTCGTCCCGGTCGAGAAGAAGACGTTGAGCCTGATAGGGAGGAAAGAATTGAAGCGTACTACCCTTGTAAATGGGGTCCTCTATGCCTTAGTGTGCCTACAAGTTAAGGAAGACGCAGCCCCTTTTGAGAACTTGCTGTCGGCGTTGAAAAAACTCCTAGAAGAGTTTGTGGATGTGTACCCGGAAGAGCTACCGGCTGAATTACCCCCGTTGCGGGAAATACAACATGCCATTGATTTCATTCCGGGCTCTTCATTGCCCAACCTCCCGCATTATCGGCTAAACCCCTCCGCGCACTTAGAGTTGCAAACCCAGATCTCGGATTTATTGCAAAAGGGTTTTATCCGCCACAGCAAGAGCCCGTGTGCCGTGCCCGCCTTACTTGCCCCCAAGAAGGACGGCTCTTGGAGGATGTGTGTGGATAGTAGAGCTATTAATAAAATCTCTATTAAATATCGCTTTCCCATCCCTCGCTTGGATGATTTATTGGACATGTTATCCAGTGCCACGATTTTTTCGAAATTGGATCTTAGGAGTGGATACCATCAGATCCGAATTAGGGAAGGTGACGAGTGGAAAACCGCCTTTAAGTCTAAGGAAGGGCTCTACGAGTGGTTAGTTATGCCGTTTGGACTTTCCAATGCGCCGAGCACGTTTTCGAGGATGATGACCCACGTCTTCCAACCCTATATGGGAAAATTCATCGTGGTATATTTTGACGATATCTTGGTATTTAGCACCTCCACGATTGATCATGAGTCACATTTAAGAACCATCCTTACCACGCTGAGATCGAAAAAATTATTCGTGAACATTAAGAAGTGTACCTTCCATGTGACATCGGTTGAGTTCCTCGGTTATATTGTGAGTTCGGAGGGGATCCACGTAGACCCCAGGAAAGTGCAAGCCATTAGAGATTGGCCCGAGCCCGCCAACATTCGGGTTGTTAGGAGTTTTCACGGGCTCGCTACATTTTATCGGCGATTTATTAAGGATTTTAGTAGCATTATGGCCCCTATTACCGAGTGCATGAAAAAAGGTGCATTTACATGGACGAACTCAGCCGCTGCGGCGTTCCAATTAATTAAATCGCGCATGTCGGAAGCCCCCCTTTTGCGACTACCGAATTTTACCAAGGTTTTCGAGTTGTCATGTGATGCATCTGGAGTGGGAATTGGTGGAGTGTTGAGTCAGGAAGGCCACCCTGTGGGGTATTTCAGTGAGAAACTAGCAGGTCCAAAATTAAATTATTCCAATTATGATCGGGAGTTTTACGCGGTTATTCGTTGCCTCCAACATTGGCGGCATTATTTACTTCCTAAGGAGTTTGTCATCTTATCCGATCATGAAGCGCTAAGGTTTCTTAACTCTCAAACTAAGGTTAGTCCTAGACATGCCAAATGGGTCTCCTATCTACAAGAGTATACTTTCATTATCAAACACCTCAAGGGGACTCTCAACCGCGTAGCCGACGCCCTTAGTCGTGTCTTGTTATTGCTCTCCACGCTAGAAGTAAAGGTGATTGGCTTTGATAGGATTAAGGACGAGTACGTCCACTGCCTAGATTTTAAGGATATCTATTTCACCACCCAAGATGACTCGCCGACAACCATTACTTCTTTTTACATTCGGGACGGCTACTTATTTGACCATTCGAAGCTTTGCATCCCCCGTTCCTCCCTACGCCACTTCATTGTGTGGGAATTGCATGGTGGAGGGTTAGGGGGACACTTTGGTCGTGACAAGACGATCACGTTAGTTGAAGACAAGTTTTATTGGCCCGGTCTTAAGGCCATGGTTAGTAAGATCGTGGGTAGTTGCCGAGCGTGCCAACTGGCTAAGGGGAACAAAACTAACGCGGGGCTTTATACCCCTCTTCCGATTCCGTCTATTCCTTGGGAAGACGTTAGCATGGACTTCATTCTCGGCCTCCCAATCACATTTCGACGTCACGACTCTATCTTAGTTGTTGTAGACCGATTCTCTAAAATGGCTTATTTTATCGCGTGCAATAAAACCAACGACGCGTCACACGTCGCACAATTATATTTTAAAGAGGTGGTAGGCCATCGAGGAGTTCCGAAGTCTATAGTTACTGATAGGGATGTGAAATTTACTAGTTATTTTTGGAAGACCATGTGGAGGATTATGGGCACCAAACTTCTATTCTCTTCCGCGTACCATCCGCAGACGGATGGGCAAACAGAAGTTGTGAACAGAAGTTTAGGTAGTTTGCTTCGATGCCTTGTGGGAGACCACAAGGGTACATGTGACCTTATCCTCCCTCATGCTCAGTTGGCATATAATAATTCCAAAAATAGGTCCACGGGTTTGTCCCCGAATGAGATCGTGCACGGTTATAAAGCTCTCGTGCCCCTTGACTTGCTTCCGTTACCGCCATCGTTTAAGTCAAGTCAATTTGCACAGGACTTTGCCTCTCACATCCATGATCTTCACAAACGCATAAATGAAACGCTTACCACTCAATACGCGTCTTATCAAGTTCATGTCAACGCACATAAGAGAGTGTCTCCCTTGAACGTGGGCGATTTAGTCATGGTACGTCTCATCCCTGAACGGTTGCCTACGGGCACCTTAAAAAAGTTAGCGGATCGGCGAGGTGGACCTTTTTGGATTTTAAAACGGTTAGGAGACAATGATTTTCTTTTGGAACTGCCAACTGATTGGGGTATTTCCCCTGTTTTTAATGTTTCGGATTTAACGTCATATATTGCTCCGCCACTAGAACTATCTTCCTGTCCGTTTAGTTCCACTACAGATTCTCATGGGTATGGGGTTGAGGGGGGTAAGGGCTCGCTCTCTCTGTCGGTCTCCAACGGAGGTACGCTACATGTTGATGACATAGATTTTCCCCCTTTGCTGCCTAATGCTTTTCCCAGGTTTGCCAGGACCACCTTTTTGCCAGACAGGATTCTCCAGGATGACGTGTTTCCCACTGCTGATGGCGATGTGCGCCGCTACTTGATCCACTGGCGTGATCGCCCCGCCTCTGATGACTCTTGGCTCCCGGAAGCGGAAGTGGCTCTCTTGGATGGTGTTCTTCTCCGACGGTATCTTCAAGACAACTCATCGGTGATGAGTCCTTTCAAGCGGGGGAGGATTGGTGGCGACGATGGCCCCCAAGTGGACGGCGGCCCCCAAGTTGTTGATGACGGCACGCTAACGGAAGACCCTCCTTCGTCTCCAACAAAGGACTCGCATCGCCGTGGTGTTCGTATGGAGCGGCGCTACAATTTCCGCCCTCGGCGCAAGACAAATATATAGTTAACTTTATCTTATTATTAGTATGCTATTTGGGATATTTTATTGTGGGCTGCATGTAGCCATATTGTGTGTTATTTTTATTTTATTTTGGGCTACATATAGCCAAGACTTGTTGGTAAGCCTATATATAGGCATGTATGCTTTGTTTTAACTTAAGTTTAATGATAAGAGAAAACCCTAAATCTTTCCTATCTAAGTCTCTCTCCCTCTCTCTCTACAACTCCTAGCTGCCACCCCCACTCCCCCCTCTCTCTCTCTAAAAATTTCGGCCAGCACTCTTTTGCTTCCCTTCTTCCACAAGCCGCCACCTTCCTCTTCCACTCTCCCTCTAGAAACTTCGGCCAGCACCCCCATCTCCCTCATCCAAGCCACCACCACCACACACCCACATCAACCAGGCCTCCTCCTTCCATAGCCGGCCAGCCCCCTACCTTCTCCACCGAGCAGCCCCTTTGAAGAGAACCGGCATCCCCCTCCACGTGAAGCTTGACCGGAAAGGCTTCCTTCTACTGCGAAAATCTGAACTTTGGCGTGACGCGGCCAAGGCGGACGATCTATCTCTCCATCCGACGCGACTCCGGTGGATCCGCGGAAGAGCGGCCCTTCAAAGGTAGTCGGAATCATCTATTCCGACTTGGGTAACGATCCTCTCCACTCACGTGTGCTTCCCTTTAGATGTTCTAGTGGACGGAATAATTTTTGCGTTGGATTTGAATCGTTAGATTCTTCGTGGGTTTTCCTTTGGATTTTGCATCGATCTTTACCACGTTATTTCCGAAAAGGGTTTGGCGAACCCCGTATTTTTTGTTGGGAGAGATCTACCATTTTTCGATCGCACTTTGGGTAGATCTCTTTTGGTACAACCTTCGCTCGGTCGGACCCAATATTGGTCCTTTTAGCTTGGGAGAACGTCGGCCTATCGCTGTTCGCTCGACCTTCCCGCGGAGTGGCTACCGTACGTTGGTGAACTGTGATAACACGCTTGCGAGTGCGCTGCGATTGAATCTAGTGCGTGAGAGATTGTGGGTTGAGCGTGGCGTTCGTTTCTTTCCCTTAACCCGTCTAGTGTCCGCGGTAGTGGCCTACATCATTGGACATTTCAGTCCCGAATCAAAGCCGTTCGTTTCTTTAATTGATGATCCAATGGCTGGGGGTTGTTCCTGATGGGATATACCCGGGATTGGGCCTTAGAAACCCTCACTTTTCACGAGTTGTTATCTTTCTAAAGCTTAGAGAGAGAGGAGAGCCAAGGAAGGAAGAAGGAGCTAGATCCGGCCATTGGAGGAGCTTCGAAGCTCCAAATCGCGAGCCGACCCCGGATCCACGGAGGCAAAGCTAGTGCGGTGCTTTTCATCCGCTTACTTTTCCATGGCGCCAAAGAAGACCGCTAGGGTAACTATCTTCTTCCTGAGCATATGTAGCTCTCCTTCTTTGCATAGGAAGCCCACTCTCGCGAGTTTGCGGTGAGTTGGAGGCGTTCCTTCGGGTAGATATGTGAAGTCCCCGTTGTTTAGAGTCCGTAAGCGAGAATGGACACATGCATGATGTGTGAAGCCTATCCGGACATGTTGGTCTGGATCGGTGATGTTGCATTGCATAATGCCGGAGAAGACTCCGTGCTATTGGTTGTTTTTCGGGTTTTCTACACGGTAGATTGCACCAGGGAGCCTTGGGGATTAACCCGAAGGTGCACCCGGAAAACTGGGTGGATGCGTGATCTTTCCAATATGGAGGCCTGAGAGCCAACTTGAACATAACCGAGTTATGTGAAATTGTGTGACGAAAATGGGACTCGGGAGAAGTTTGACCTGCGCATATGGCTTAAATTATCGTTGCGACGTGAGCACGGGTTAGATGGAACCGTACCCACTTCTATGTCGTTCGGGTTAAAGAGACCTAAAGTTATGTGGAACTTGCCGTTAGCATAGATGAGAGTATTCGGCGGTCTATGGCTTAAATTGACGTGACCCATACCGGGAAGACAAATTGCTCATATGTTTGGCCGTCAAAGTGGTGGTGGTCGGTCCGGAATGTCTATGGCTTTAACTGACGTGACATCGATCGGTTCACCGAGAATGTGCCCTGAGTGCACGGGGTGTGTGGCTGTGTGAGCCTACGTCTGTGATGAAATGAATATTATTATATTTCTCGCTTGGTCTAATAAAATTGCAGGGAAGGAGCATCGCCGCCCCGAGATGGGGGCGGGATCGTTAAAATTTGGTCATCATTGCTGACCGTTGCCCTTTTGTTTGCCACCGTGCGGTGGTTATGTTGCTTGCAGGTGCTGCTGGACCAAGCTGTCAATAGCGGGCTAAAACACAAATTGCGAAGCCGGCCCTCGAAGGCCTAATTGGCGTGTTTATTGCTTTATTCATGTATGACCGGCCTGCGTTCCGTGGTTTGTAAAACATGTAATATCTAGTGAACCATTTTGTAAGGCCTTAAGGCTTGTACTGGTGTATGTATAACATTCCTATTTGGTATTAGTGGACATTCATGCTTTATTGCTGGGTTCTTTATTGCAACTTATTTAAACTGCTTCCGCTAGAATGCTCTGGGTAGGACGTTATAATTAGTTGGATGGTTTCCATTGAGTAACCACCCGGTCTGTCTGTAGTATATGGCGTCGGGCCCCGGCCGGACCTACTGCTATATGCTATACGACGGATAGGGGGTGTTACATAATGACTCGATCCGTTCATATAGCATATAATAGAGGGTCCGGCCGGGGCCCCACACCATCTGCCACCAAACAGGCGACGAAGTCACGTGTTAATATCAGAGTTGCACATCCTAACTCATAGCATTCTAGCAGAAGCTTTTAACATAAATACTGAACTCCAACCATGAATTTCCACTGATAAAAATACCCACATTTAGATAGGAATGTACACCAAATTTAATATCGTTTGGCATTATGGCCTTACAGTTGCTCTTTACAAGTGTGGATTCCAAACATGGGCCAGCAGGCCGGCCACACATGAACAAAACACTACATTCTTTATTTAGCCTTCAAGGGCTAGCAGCAGTAGTAGGGACTTCAGCCCTTATGTGTCCCGCTCGGTACTCCAGCACATGTACAGGGACAACCCATGAAACGGTGGCAAATAAAGTAACGGTCAGCATTCAGCTGACCAATTTATAATGACCCTACCCCTTTCCTGGGGCAGTGGTATTCCTTTCCTGCAGGCACATCAATTCATAGGCAGATATATAAATATCACACATTGTGCTCTCACACACAAACAATCCATCCCAACCGTCAACCACGCGGACCGACGATCAGTGAACTCAGGGCACATTCTTGGTGTACCGGCGAACTAGGGTCACACCACCGTTCCAGGGCCGAAACCCAATGGTAAAATTGAGTATTTAGTCTTTCCGACGCGCAGGCCTAAAACTCTCATTATGCGCTCCAACTGACCGCACTTTCAAGTCTTCAAGTCGGACGGACAAAACGCAGGTATGGATCAGCCAACCCCCGTTGCTCAAATCGCCTTGCCATCACCAAATACCAACGTACTTGAGGCCAAATCTAAGGTGCGGGTCGGTTTCACCTTTCCTGTTCGGCATGAGGCCTTCAAGAGCTCATAAAGCTCGCAATAGCCACACTGTCCACCAAGGACTGGCTTCACAATAGCCACAATGTCCACCGACGGACTGGCTTCACAATAGCCACAATGTCCACCATGGGACTGGCTTCACAATAGTCGTAATGTCCACCACGGGACTGGCTTCACAATCAACAAGGGGAGTTCATGCTAGCGTCTCTCACGATCACCTAGCGGGTTCCACAGAACTCACTTTCTGCACCCAACTCCACCCAAATCCTGCAGCATCTTGCAGTGCCAGAAAACTGGTCTTGTCATAGCACACAGTACAAGCATCACAAGGGTATTTTCCTGGACTACCACTCCAGTACTTCCTGCTACTGCCCTTCACAGGTCAAACCCATCGACCCCAAACTATACGTTTAACTGCGGAGTCTTCTCCGGTGTGCAAATGCAACATCACCAATCCAGACCAACCTGTCCAGATGGGCTTCACACAACATGCCTATTTCGTACTCCATTTTCGGATCTATATGTCAAACTATTAGAGATTCCAATAATCAACCCAAGGAAATCCCTTTGCAATCCACCCTCCGGTGGGGGAAATCTATGCACATGCCAAAAAGAAAGGACTTCACATGTCCAAGAAGGAAGATCGTTACCATTGACGACCTCCTTGGATCCATGGAATTATAGCTAGCTGGAAAGCACCGCAACGGCCTTGCTTCCACAATGCTGGCCTCAGATCTCAAATCGTAACTCTACAGCTCCATCAGTGGCCGGCTCCTCTCTCCTCCTCCTCCTTGCTCTCTTTTCTCTCTAGCGTCTTTTGAAAGAGGATAACCTAAGGCAAAATGAGAATCTCTTTCTCATTCCTGGCTATTAACCAGTAATGGAGAAGTCTGGGCCATCGTATCTCAGATGAAGAAAATGGACGGCCAAAAATTTTCCTAAAAACTCTATTTTTTGGCTGACACGCCCTATGACACGCCCGTGTCACAGGCCTTGTACCTTAAGCGGCACACAACCGACTCATCCAGAATAGTACACGGCCACGTGACATGCCCATGTCAAGGCCATATGACCTGACAAGCCTTCAGACACGCCCGTGTCTGCGTCCGTGTATCTCAGGCGACACACAACCATCTTACACCGAACAGGTCACGGCCCTATGACACGCCTGTGTCACAGGCCGTGTGCCCAGAGACATACCTGTGTCCTACCTGTGTTCACCAGGCCTCACTGCCTGGCCAAATCCAGAAAAGTATACGGCCATATGACGCGCCTGTGTCGCAGGCCGTGTACCCTTACATGACATCAGACACGCCTCCAGCATGCATCTCGGCGAGCAAAGTTTGTAGACCAGAGGGGGACACGCCCTCTAACACGCCTGTGTCACAGGGTGTGTTCCCTCTCTAGAACTCGTCAAGTGCAGTTCATAAATCACTGGACAGGCTGCTATTGGGTACATTAGAAAATGTGTACCAGATTTGGAGAAGCCTCACCCAACTCAATGATATACATCAAGTTGTATTTGATGTTGTGTTGAGTTATCATGTGCAGATTAAGTAAATGGAAAGGAAAATTCTTTAAGTACAAGTGTCGACACTTGGAATGGCTCTGTCGACACCAAGGGCCAGATTGTGCCGACACCCAGAATTTGTGTCGACACACAGAAAATCTGTCGACAACGCTGTGTCAACACTATGGGCCAGATTGTCTCGACGTTATCAGGAGTTGTGTCAACACACAGATAAGCTGTCAGCACATTCCAGAATTCTGTCGACAACGACTGTGTCGACACACAGAACTTGTGTCGACACACACCAGAATTCTGTCGACACCAACTTTGTCAAGACAAGGAGTGTTTGTGTCGACACACAGGACTTGTGTCGACACATTCCCTAGAAGCTGTGTCGAGAAGTAAAAGTGAAGTTGTGTCGACAACAACAAGACTTGGGTCGACACATGGACTATGTGTGTCGACACATGTGAAGTATTCACTCGACATTCTCTACTGCTGAGTCAAAGTCTAATGAAGGTTGAAGTAATACAACTGGAGAGTTGATAGCTGTCATTACTGACATTGTTGTCACATCTGTCAGAGGTGTTAGAATACTGTTTGAAACCGGAACAGCCGGTTACCATGGATGAAGTCTATATATAGATATGTTTTCTCAACAATTGAGATAACACATACAAAATAGAGAAAAGTTAATCAATTATAATCTCTGAAGGATTGAGAATCCAGAAGAAGAGAAAGAAGAAACAGTCAACAAATTGTAGAGAGAGAAAAACACGAAGGAGAGAAGTTCTCATCCAGTGAAGGCAGATTCTGAACAGTCTGTCTGAAGAATTCAGATCAAGTCTGAAGAAGAATTCAGATCAATTTCTGAAGAAAGCTGATTGAAGATCAACTCCAACACCAAGAAGATCAACCCTACTTTGTTCAGATTCAAGAAGCTTTGAAGAAAGCTAAGACAGGTTGATCCTTAAGTAATTAGTTCTATCAAAAACTGATCAACAAGCCTTCAACCAATTCTCTCTCCATCTGGTTGAAGATATCATTATCTTGACATCAATAATTTTTTGTAGGATCTGTAATAGATATGAGTGTAGGAGATTTACATCTCTGAGTTATAAGACTAAATTATAAAGGCTGAGGTAGGGCTGAGTGCCTGAGGTAGGGGAATCTGTTCCCTGAGTTGTAGGCCTGTGATAGAGGCTGAGGTAGGGCTTTTGCCTGAGTTGTAGGAGTGGGATGTCACTATGAGTTATAGGCCTGTGGAAGAGGCTGAGGTAGGGCTTGTGCCTAAGTTGTAGGAGTGTGGATTCACTCTGAGTTGTAGAAACCAGTCTTGGTTTTGAGCTGTAAGATCTGCGGATCTAAGAAGGAAGGAAGTTAGGGCGAATCTAGTACACTGCTAGATAGGCGAAGGGGGAAGTGGATGTACGCATCATTTGGGGAACCACTATAAATCTGGTGTGCAATCTGTGAATGCTGTGTGTATGTGAATGCTGTGTTGTATTTTCTGCTGAATAAATTGCTAAATCAGATAGAATTATCTGCCTAAGTTAGAAAAAGAATTGAACCTTTTCAACCCCCCCCCCCCCCCTCTAGGTGTTTAGAACATCTTGAAACCAATTCTTCCAAGTGGTATCAGAGTCAGGTTACTCAAAGAATAGACTTAACAGTCTGAGTAGATCTCGAAGGCAAAAATCTATTAGGCAAAATGGGTTCCATCGAGAATCATAAGGAGTTTGGTTCCATGAAGTTACCTATATGCAGGAAAGAGATTTTTGGCATATGGAAATAAAGAGTTAGACTGTTTATGGAAGCTCCAGATCCAAGATTCTATATGACAGTCAAAGAAGGGCCATTCATCCCAATGAAAGTCTCAGTTCTTGATGCAAATATCAGGATACCAAAGGAGTATTCTGAAATGACAAAGGATGAGATCATCTTGTCTACTATGGATAAGAGAGCATAGAATATAATACTCAGTGCTATAGAGGATTCAACATTCCAAAATTTGATTCACTGCAAGACCTCCAAAGAAATGTGGGACACCCTTTTTGTCTACATGGAGGGTTCAGAAGAGGTGAGAGAAGACAGAAAGACTATGCTGAATCAGGAGTATGAAAGTTTTAGACAATCTAAAACAGACAGCATAACTGAATGTTATAAGAAGTTCTTCAGAATAGTTAATGAACTGATGTCATATGGAAGAGTATTCAGCACATATGAGTTAAATGATTAGTTTTTAAGATCATTAACTAAGGATTGGGACACCAAGATATGTGTCATTAGGCAATTGGGTTGACTAGCAGAAATCTCACCTCCAACATTATTTGGCAAACTGCTTTCTTATGAAATGCAGCTGATGGTCAGAAAGGAGGAGGAGAAAAGTAATAAAGTTGATTACAGAGATAAGTCAGTAGCTTTCAAGACTGAAGCCATAAGAAAGGATAGGAGGATGTCTCCATCTCCTCCTAGGAAAGCTGTAGAAGTAGTTTCAGAAAGTTCTGACAGTCACACATCAGATAGTCCAAATTCTGATGAAGACTTAGCAGCTTTCTCAAAACAATTTCAAAGGTTTTTGAAGAAGAAACAGTGGAGATCCAAGCCATCCTCCTCACAATCCAAGGATGATTACTATCAGAAAAAGAAGTCCTCTAGGAAGGACAGGTATAGCTCTAAACCTAGTAAAATATCTTCAACTAAGATTGTTTGTTATTATTGCAACATGCCTGGACATGTGGTAGCTGATTGTCCTGACAAAAGGAAAGAACCTAATGATAAGAAGAAACTAAAAACAAGGGCAAGAAGGAGAAATCTTTTGTAGCAAAGAAGAAAAAAGTTGGTCAGATTATTCATCATCAGATTCTGAGGCTGAAGCTGAAGCTGAAGCATATATAGGACTGTTGGCAACTGAAGTGGATGTAGAAGAGGCTGAGTTCTTGAAGTTGCTGGACTCAGTAAATGGAATTGAAGAACATTGTTGTAAAGGGCTGATGGCCTTGACAGATGAAGATCAGTGCCAGGATCAGCCTGGACCTAGTAAGGTAAACAATTCTTCAATATGTTCTGACTACTATACTAGTTCAGAATCAGAAGGATCTGCATCAAGAGATGTGGATGAATCTGAATCTGAAGGAGATGTTCATCAACTTATTGATGAATATGGTGATCTGCTGCAAGCACTTAAGAAAAGCAGAATCCTTAACAAAGCACAGGCCATGGAAATTGCTGCTCTTAAGCTGGCTGCATTAGATTCAAAAAAAATGCTGGATCTAAAGATGAATGAAGTAGCCAAAATGAAAAACATAACTGTTATTCAGATGGGTACTATTACATTCAAGAATGATCAAATCCAAAGTCTGGAAGTCAAACTTCAGAAGGAAAAGGATCTGTTGGTTAAGTTCTCTAAGCCAAAATCAGTCTTACCTTTAATTGATGACTTTATTCCCAAAAAGGGTAAGACAGGATTGAGCTTTAAGGGAAATGCAAGGGCTGCCAATTCCAAAATAAAAGGCAAAGCCCCAGTACAGCCTCTAGCCTCCAAACCTCTCATTTCCTTCATAAAATTATGGCAGCCAACTAATAGATATGATCATGATATCATACATAGTTATGGTAAGCCTGATATTCTGAATGACAAGGGTGTAGCTCCAGCACTCAAGCAAAGAACCACTGTACCAACAGTGTTAAGAACAGCTGACAGCAATGCTGTTAAAACTGTACCTAAAAAGAGGTATAATAGATATGCGTGCTGGTGTTGTGGTAAGATAGGGCATTATGCCATGTATTGCTGGCACAACACCAGTGTTAGGAAGAATGCCAGCTTACCTCTGAGGAAGGCTGCTGGTAAGAATATCAAGTTTCAATCTAACCTGAACCTAGAACCCAATAAACATTGGGGTTCTAAGGTAAATTAATTTTATTTGCTGCAGGTGGGTCCAAGTTGCCATACCCCTATATGTTACTTGGACAGTGGATGTTCCAGGCACATGACTGGAACAAGGAGAATGTTAAAGTACTATACTCCCATAGAGAGAGGACCCAAAGTGATCTTTGGTGGATCAGAAAAAGGGGTCATAAAAGGGTTTGGTAACATTTCTACTAGTTCTATAACAATCACTCAAGTGGCTTATGTAAAAGGTTTGAAACATAACTTGATAAGCATAAGTCAGCTGAGTGATCTTGGGTATGACACATCATTTGTTAAGAATGGGTGTCAGATCAAAAGGACATGTGATAGGAAGGTGATCTTGTCTGGTTATAGAAAAGGAAATATTTATTGTTTAAATTTGGATTATGAAAACATAAACTCTCCTGTATGTTTAGTTGTAGATGAGAAAGCATCTCAGTGTGTCCAATGGCACAAGAGGCTAGCTCATCTGAACTATAAGACTATAGGACAACTCTATAGTTTAGAGTTAGTGAGGAATGGTCCTCAATTTAAGTGCATAAAAGAGGGTATATGTTCAGCTTGCCAAAAAGGCAAGCAGACCAAATCATCTTTTCATAGTCTTGATACCAAAGAATCTGTGAGGTGTTTGTTCCTCTTCCATATGGATCTATTTGGTCCTATGCCAGTTCATAGTCTAGGTAGGAAAGTCTATACTTTTGTGCTAGTAGATGACTATTCTAGATTTACATGGGTTTTCTTTTTGAGGCTGAAATCTGAAACCCCTAGTGTCTTTCATAACTTTGTTAAACAAATTCAGAATGAATTTAACAATTCAGTGGTCAAAATCAGAAGTGACCATGGAACTGAATTTCAGTCTGAGTGTATGACAAGGTTTTGTGAAGAACTAGGGATTCATCAGGAATTCTCCTCACCTAGAAGACCTCAGCAAAATGGACTTGCTGAAAGAAAGAATAGAACTCTTATTGAGGCTGGTAGAACTCTACTAAGTGACACCTCACTCCCAGGATATTTCTGCGCTAAGGCAGTAAATACTGCTTGTCATGTCCTCAATAGAGCATCTATAACTAAAAACCCCAAAAAGACTCCTTATGAGATTATGAAGGGCAGAAAACCAAACATACCCTACTTTAGGATCTTTGGTAGCAGGTGTTATGTGCTTAACAATGGCAAGTCTCACCTAACTAAGTTTGCTGCTAAATCCCAATATGGGATATTTGTTGGGCACAACAATAACAGTAAGGCATATAGGGTCTACAACTTGACTACACAAGTTGTAGAAGAATCTGTTCATGTAGTGTTTGATGAATCTGAGCTAATTAACTATGAGTTGTCTAGCAATCCTTGTAGCTCAACAGGTTTAAAAGAAAAGTTGGACATGCTGACCATTAATGAAGACCAAACTGCTAGGCAGGATGTGGAAAATGATGGTTGCTGTCCAGGGGGAGTACAAGGTCCACAAGCTGACATTGAAGACAATGAAGTTCAGCATGGTGGAAAAATTGAAGAAGTTCAAAGTTCTGATAGAATGCCTCCAGCAATATGGAATCTAAAGGATCATCCAGCACACCAAATCATTGGTGATCCCAGACACGGTGTGCAAACCAGAAGCAAACACATGAACACAGTGTTTTGCTCAAGTTTCCTGTCACAGTTAGAACTAAAGAGATTTGAAGAAGCCATACAAGACTCCAACTAGATTGATGCAATGCATGAGGAGATGAATCAATTCAGAAGGTGTAAAGTATGGGAGCTGGTTCCAAAACCAAAGGATCATAATATTATTGAGACAAAGTGGATCTACAGGAACAAATTAGATGAAAATGGCATCATAGTGAAGAACAAAGCAAGATTGGTTGCCAAAGGTTATAGACAGGAAGAGGGAATTTACTTTGATCAGACATTTGCACTAGTGGCATGGTTGGAAGCAATAAGGCTATTCCTTGCCTTTGCTGCTTTCCAAGGTTTCAAAGTATACCAAATGGATGTCAAGTCAGCTTTCCTAAATGGTAATTTGAAAGAAGAAGTCTATGTTCATCGGCTCTCAGGTTTTGTTGATCCACTTTATCCTGATTATGTTTATAGACTTAAGAAAGCCTTATATGGTTTGAAACAAGCCCCTAGGGCTTGGTATGAAACATTGTCAAATTTCCTTATTGAAAATAAATTTTCAAGTGGGAAAATAGACAAGACTCTATTCCTTAGGGAGTCAAAGGGCAAGATGATCCTAGTATATATTTATGTTGATGACATAATCTTTAGATCTACAGAAAACAACCTTTATAGGAAGTTTGCAAAACTTATACAAGAGAAGTTTGAGATGTGCAGTATGGGTGAGCTCAAATTCTTGTTGGGACTCCAAGTAAGACAGACTGATGAAGGCTTGTCCATATCACAGTCTAAGTTCACTAAGAAGTTAATTAAGAAATATGGTATGGAGTCATCCACCACCATGAGAACTCCAATGGGGGCACGTATGCCTTTAGGCAAAGATGATGCAGGAAAACCTGTAGATGAGTATTTATATAGAGGGATAATTGGCTCCCTCCTATACTTAACTTCCAGTAGACCAGATATTATGTATGCTACATGTGTCTGTGCTAGGTACCAAGCAAGCCCTAAAGAATCTCATTATACTGCAATTAAAAGAATATTGAGATATATTAAGGGCACACCTAATCTTGGTCTTTGGTACCCTAAGAATAGAGACTTTCTACTGACTGGTTTTTCAAATGCAGACTTTGCAGGTTGCAAAGAAGATAGAAAGAGCACCACTGGCACATGTTAGTTTCTATGTGGTAGATTGGTGTCATGGAGCAGTAAGAAGTAGACAAGTGTGGCAATTTCCACTACAGAGTCTGAGTATATTGCTGCAGGCAGCTGCTGTGCTCAGCTTTTATGGATTCAATATCAACTTGAAGACTATGGTCTCAAGGTAAGTAGAACTCCACTATTTTGTGATTCTATAAGTGTTATTTCTATTGCTAAAAACCATGTATCACATAGCATATAGAAATTAGATTTCACTTCATTAGAGAGCATGTTGAAAAAGAAGATATTTGTTTGGAATTTGTCACCACAAATAATCAAATTGCTGACATGTTTACTAAACCACTAGATGAAACTAAATTCAATTATTTCAAAATTGAATTAGGCATGTTAAACCTAGAGTAACTTGGTAAATCTGGCTAAGTAATTCAATGTTGACATATAGTAGTTTATGTCGACACAAAAGGAAATCTATGTCGACATATAGTAGTTTGTGTCGACACTTAAGGTAAGTTGTGTCGACACAACAAAATAGTGGTGAGATAGTGGTGTCGACACATAGAAGTTCAATTATTTAGATAGTTGTGTCGACACATACAGAAGTCTGTGTCGACACACATATATTAGAGTCGATTATTAAGAAGTCTATGTCGACACATCGCAAACTGTGTCGACACATAGTGTTGTCTGAATCTTTCGAGACATTAGAAGTCTATGTCGACACAATCTCTACAGTGTCGACACATTAAGTATCTATTACCCTGCCTTTTGATCTTCTGTGTTGACAAACATATAAATAGGTCACAGAACAACTTTGTCTACTACGCTCTCAACATTTTCGAGACCAAATCTTTGAGTCAACAATCCTTCGTCTCTCTTCTCCTCAAATTTCTCATCCCCAATGGCGCCAAAGTTGGAGAACAACATCAACGAAGGCTATGAGTTAGTTTGCAATTCTTTTGAGAGTGCAGCATCTGAGATTAGAGATGTGATAACCTTAATCTAAAAAAATGGTTTAGAATATCTAGTTTCAGAACCTACCAAGATCTGGAAGACGGAGATTCTTGAATTCTATACAAAAGTAACCCTGGATTCAACTAGATTGAATATTAGGTCATCAATTCAAGGAAGCAAGGTGAAACTTACCCAAAAGTGTCTGAGGAAGACACTCCAATTGCCCAGGACTCAGAAAGATGATGAAGTCACATCTTCAATGACAAAAGAAGCTCTTCAATGGTGTGGCCTGGATCCCACCACTAGGATTGAATCATCAATGCAAAGGAAGAGGATGAACTCACAAGGAAAGTTTCTCTCAGAGAATATGGGAAAAGTAATTCTCTGCAAACGAGGTGGACATGATAGGATCTCAGCCTATATGTTCAGCTTGATGACCAGAATTATTTTCAGAATAAAAACTAACTGGTCTGCAGTGATTATTGACAAGATCAAGGAAAGCCTAAAGAAACCTAATCTAGGTAGAATACTAAGTCTGTATATGGCAATAAATATTCCTGAAGTGCTGAACCACACAACTGGATCTAGAATAAACCACATGAGAAGAATGGATATGAAAATATTATCTAGGTGGGAAAGAGTTCTGACAAAGGATGGTTCTACACCATAGAAACAACCACAATAGAAAAAGAAAAAGACAACACCCAGGAAACCTGAATCTTCTAGTGGTTCAGAAGAACAAGTAATCTTCAGTTCAGATGAAGACCAACAAGAATCTACAAGGAAATCATCTACTCCTAAGAATGTAGATGATAGTCATATGCAGGGGGAGCATATTCCTGAAAGCACCATCCCACTGGATCAAGTTCAGTATGTGCCTCCTCTAGGGGGAGCCAATGAGCTTTCACCAGCTCAACAAGAGGTCTTGCCTCCAGAAAGTGCTCCCGTGAAAGAGCATCTGCCTTAGAAAGTGAAACAACCACTCAAACTATTCTTGAGGTAATAAGTGATATTAATCAAACTATACTAGATACCGAGCCAGATACACTAACTATGATTCTAACTGATGTTGAACAGACACACCATGACAACATCCCTGCACAGGATGTATCTATGGATAATACATCTGCATTAAATGATACTCCATTAAATGTACAAGATACAGATGTTCCTCCAGTTCAACTGCAACAAGAATTTACTCTTGAGGAATTATTCCCTGATTTACAAGAAGTAAGAACTGAGGAAGTAGTGCCAAGGACTGAGGGGGAGGAGCAAGGGACTCAGGGGGAGTTGCCATCTGACAAGGAGCTGCCCTCAAGTCCATAGGACACAGTGAACCTTGAAAGTTCTTCTGAATCTGATGATGGAGAAGCACTAAGAACAAAGAAGAGAAAACTGATGGTTTACCGGAAGAAAAGCTCAAATTATAAGAAAGCTTTACAGACTGCCTCACAGCCCTCAGCTCCAATAGTTGATTTCAGTTCACTATTGGTTGCTCTGCAAATTAAAATGGATGAGCAAAGAGCATCCATGGAGAAATATATGGATGAAAGTCATAAGGACCTTCAATTCACTCTGGCACAAGATATAAAATCCATCAGATTTGAAGTAAACCAAAATAAGAAAGATATGATAGATTACTTCCATAATGGAGGTAATGTTGTAGTATATCTGGTCAAACAACAAGAAGAGGCAAGGACACAGATTGATGATACAGTGGTCAAGCAAGGATATGTCCTAGAAAATCAAATTAAGATGAATGATAATCTTACTGAATCACATAATGTGATTGTTACTGAGTTAAAGAATAATACAATTGCATTAACTGAGGAAAGGGCTAAAGAGAAGTCAGAGTTTGACAAGAAACTTCAAGAAGATTTAGCCACTCTCCAATCAGCCATTCAAGCCTCTCAGAAGATCATATCTGCTCAGCTACAGAAGTTTAAAGCTTATTATATAGAAGGAACCAATTATCTAGTTAATCAGATCAGGTTCCAAAAAGAAGACTTAAGATTTCATATTGAGAGAGAACTCATAAAGGGGGAGAGGGTGATAGTCAATGCAAGCTCAGAGCATGCTAAATGGATAACAAATGCTGTTAGAGCAACACTGGGATATCCACCCCTATGTGATGATGATAATACAGCTGATTCAGGTATTAAAGCTTCAGGAATTGAAGGGGGTCAGCAGGAGGTAGCTCAAATCATATACCCCCCTTCTAATTTTAAAGGAATTCAACAACTTGTTCAACAGATGTATAGCCCCCCAGAGTCTACAAAAAATTTTATATTTGGGAAAGTGGAAATGTCAGAGGCAGCACTGAATAAAGAGCAAGAAGCTCAACTCCCAAAGAAAAGGTTTAGAGAGCAGGCTGAACTAAAGCCTGATTTTGAAAGATGGAGTCCAACCTCCAAAATATAATACTCACTGCCTGGCAAGCTGTCAAAGACAAAATGCATGATAGAGGCAAGTGGTATTCTGAAGTTGAGTGGAACAAATATCTACAAAGACAAGATGTGATACATCAGTTCAGAAGGGATCACAAGGCTGGGAAAATACCTGCTACAGCTGTGGAGCCCAGTAAATACTTTCCTAATCCATATCACTATTTTGAAAGGCAAAAAGTTAAGGCTGAAGAACTTAAGAAGAAGGATCTCAAAGGCAAGAAGCCAGCTGAAGATACTGAAGCACCAGTACAAGCAAGGGTCCAGTCTGGAAAAGACATAGTGATCAAGGAGCCTGATCAGCCTTAGGATAGATTGACTAGATTTTATAACATTGTAATCTTCAATTTTAAACTCCATGTAATTTGTTGTCAAGAAACTTTTGTGAAGTTTAAACAAAACAATGATTCATGCTTGTTATGTTTGTATCATATTCTGTGATGATATTATTTACTTGTTTTGTTTATATGTTTCCCTGTAATTGAATGTTTTTATACATCATATTGTTAATTTTATTATAAGTGATGTATATCATTGACTAAGGGTTATGACTTCTCCAAATAGGGGGAGATTGTTGGGTACATTAGAAAATGTGTACCAGATTTGGAGAAGTCTCACCTAACTCAATGATATGCATCAAGTTGTATTTGATGTTGTGTTGAGTTATCATGTGCAGGTTAAGTAAATGGAAAGGAAAATTCTTTAAGTACAAGTGTCGACACTTGGGAATGGCAGTGTCGACACCAAGGGCCAGATTGTGTCGACACCCAGAATTTGTGTCGACACACAGAAAATCTGTCGACAACGCTGTGTCAACACTAAGGGCCAGATTGTGTAGACATTATCAGGAGTTGTGTCGACACACAGAGAAGTGTCAACACATTCCATAATTCTATCGACAACGACTGTGTCGACACATAGAACTAGTGTCGACACACACCAGAATTCTGTCGACACTAACTTTGTCAAGACAAGGAGTGTTTGTGTCAACACACATGACTTGTGTAGACATATTCCACAGAAGCTATGTCGAGAAATAAAAGTGAAGCTATGTCGACAACAACAAGACTTGTGTCGACACATGGACTATGTGTGTCGACACATGTAAAGTATTCACTCGACATTCTCTGCTGCTGAGTCAAAGTCTAATGAAGGCTGAAGTAATACAACTGGAGACTTTACAGCTGTCATTACTGACATTGTTGTCACATCTGTCAGAGGTGTCAGAAGGCTGTTTGAAACCGGAACAGTCGGTTACCATGGATGAAGTCTATATATAGATATGCTCTCTCAACAATTAAGATAACACATACAGAACAGAGAAAAGTTAATCAAGCTAATCAATTATAATCTCTGAAGGATTGAGAATCCAGAAGAAGAGAAATAAGAAACAGTCTACAGATTGTAGAGAGAGAAAAACAAGAAGGAGAGAAGTTCTCATCCAGTGAATGCAGATTCTGAACAGTCTGCCTGAAGAATTCAGATCAAGTCTGAAGAAGAATTCAGATTAATTTCTGAAGGAAGCTGATTGAAGATCAACTCCAACACCAAGAAGATCAACCCTACTTTGTTCAGATTCAAGAACCTTTGAAGAAAGCTAAGACATGTTGATCCTTAAGTTATCAGTTCTATCAAGAACTGATCAAGAATCCTTCAACCAATTCTCTCTCCATCTGGTTGAAGATATCATTATCTTGTCATCAATAATTTTTTGTAGGATCAGTAATATATCTGAGTGTAGGAGATGTACAGCTCTGAGTTGTAAGCCTAAATTATAAAGGCTGAGGTTGGGCTGAGTGCCTGAGGTAGCGAAATCTGTTCCCTGAGTTGTAGGCCTGTGAAAGAGGCTGAGGTAGGGCTTTTTCCTGAGTTGTAGGAGTGGGGTGTCACTCTGAGTTGTAGGCCTGTGGAAGAGGCTGAGGTAGGGCTTGTGCCTGAGTTATATGAGTGTGGATTCACTCTGAGTTATAGGAACCAGTCTTGGTTCTGAGCTGTAAGATCTGCGGATCTGAGAAGAAGGAAGGGAGTTAGGCCGAATCTAGTACACTGCTAGATAGGCGAAGGGGGAAAGTGGATGTACCCATTATATGGGGAAACACTATAAAACTGGTGTGCAATCTGTGAATGATGTGTGTATGTGAATGTTGTGTTGTATTTTCTGCTGAATAAATTGCTAAATCAGATAGAATTATCTGCCTAAGTCAGAAAAAGAATTGAACTTATTCACACCCCCTCTAGGTGTTTAGAACATCTTGAAACCAATTCTTTCAGCTGCTCAACCATACAGAGTAGGACATGCCCTGGGACACGCCCGTGTCCCAGGCTGTGTTGCCCAGCTAGAACCAAATCTTGGGATTTGGGGTGTTACAACCCTCCCCTCCTTACAATAAATTTCGTCCTGAAATTTACATACAGTAAGGAAACAAAAAAGATATAATGATGCCAAAATGTCGGTTACAATACAAGATGCACTGTATAACAGTGTTACACAAACAGCTCGGGAAATTCAGCTCACATGGTCTGCTCTCGCTCCCTTGTTAGCTCCTCACAGCCATAGTTGTCCCACCAGACTTTGACCATCCCGATTGTCTTGTTCCACAACTTTTTATCGGCTCGATCCTCGATCTGAATGGGCCTAACCTTCGTCGTTATCCCATACTCAACCGACATACTATCATTCTCGATCACTTGAGCTGGATCTTTGATGGCTTTCTGAAGCACCGAGATGTGAAACACATCATGTAATCCACTCAATTCTGCCGAAAGAGCTAGTCGATAGGCAGCTTCCCCAACTCGCTCCACCACTTTAAATTGGCCAAGATATCTCAGACTCAACTTTTTCAGACGTCGAATCATGGACACGCCTTTGAAGGGTTTGATCTTCAAATATACCCAATCTCCCACAGCAAACTCCACGTTCCGGTGCTTGGCGTTGTAGTATTTTGCTTGTCGGTCCTGGGCTACCAGCAGTCTCTCCTGAATAGAGCGTATTGTCGAGTTAGCTTCATCGACTTCTTTATGCTTATATTGTTTGGATTCGCCAGCTTCTGCCCAATCTAACGGTGTATGACACTTGCGACCATACAGAGCTTTAAACAGTGCCATACCGTTGCTCGCTTGGTAGATATTATTGTAGGCAAACTCCACCATATAAAGATGATCTTCCCATCTCCTACCAAAATCCAGGGCGCACATTCGGAGCATATCCTCCATTGTTCTGTTTGTCCTCTCAGTCTGGCCATCCATTTGGGGATGAAAGGACATACTGAACGTCAATTTCATTCCCAATGGATTAGCCTCCAATCGTTCGATATGAATCGCCCATCACAATCACTCACGATGCTCTGAGAAACACCGTGCAGTCGTACAATCTGCTACACATAGAGCTTTGCCAAACTTTCCACTGAATCGTCTCGCTTGTTCGGAAGGAAGCACTACTAGAAAAATGAGTATTAGCTACACATTTTTTTGCCAGGGTTCAAAAATCGTGGCTAATACAGCAGTATTAGCCATGATCGCAAAATTGTGGCTAATATTTAGCTTTTAGCCACGACTATAAAAAAACATGGCTAATACTATTGTATTAGGCATGAAAAGTAAAAAAGCGTGGCAAAAATACCCTCTTTTAAAAAATGATCCAGCATTAAATTTTTTTTAGTTCTCAAAAACCTGATAGTTAGGTTTAGGTCTCTCTCGTTCCCCCCAGCCTTCTCCCCCGCCATCTCCTTCTTCTCTGCGCATAACACCGCCGCAGCCTCCGGAAAAGCTCAGTGCAGCCTGCTTCCTACTTTCTCCGACCTCATCTACCCCCTCACGCTGCAAGCCCTTCCTCTCCCTGCCTCCTCGATGCCCTAGCCTTCTCTTCACGCCATAATCGCACGCCACCTCTCCTGCTAGCTACTCCACGCCATAGCCTCCACGCATCCTCCCCGATCAATATCGTGCAACCACCAAACGGCCTCACCTGCTCGCGATCTCACCTAAGCCAAAGCCTTCCAGGATCGCGTCTAGGGCTTCACCTCCACAACATCAAAGATCACCCGGCATCATGTAACTCTAAAACCTAAATCCCTCACCTGCTCCACTTTGGCTGCACTGTATTCGCGGGATAAAGTTCAGGACTAATAACCAACCCTTCAAGGTTCTGCATTTTATTCATCATCTTCTTCTCCGGTGATCTGCTTCTTGTTTACCGATTGTTGTTTACAGGTAGAATATGAGTTTTGAAACAGGCGTGCCATGGGTAATGTGCCAACATGATGATGCCCCCGACCCCATAGTGAGTTCCTGCTTCTTCTCTATATAGAGTTTCTTGATATGTGCAATGTGATAGAAGATGAGTTTTGAATCGCAGGAAGAGTTTGAAACGAAGCAGGCGAATATTTTTGCTGGCAAGAGCTTCATTCTTTTCAGGTGCAAGAGATTAATCTTCATATTCTTCATAAAATTTGAGCTGTTTAAACTCACTCTGGTGAGGGTGTTGTGCTTTCTTTTCAAGGATTATGAGTTGATAAACCATCAATTGATGCAAACTCTACTTCAGAAGGTTCACATTATGGAGCAAAATGCAGGTGTGGAGAAAAAACACTTTTCTAGTATATGGTTTCTTTGAACAGGGAAGTATAGGTTCACCCTGATTGGGAGAAGATGAAGGTTGATGTCATGTACAAGGGCTTAAGATGCAAAATCTCCATTCACCCGCACCTAAATTCTTTGTTGCGGTCGAATGTAGGATTTATTCTGGTTGAAGCTTCAGCACATGATATATAAACACATTCGTATGTACTAGCCAATGATTCCAGCTGCTGCTGTCTTGCTGTTATATATAGCATTATTAATTGCATCAGGATAGCTGTAAAAGATCAGCTATGAGCTGTGTAGTAAGGGATAAGAATGCTATAGAGCGCTAGAGGAATATGCATGATATACATGTTGTTATCACAAGTACATGGATGACAATGATATTATACTACTCATAAAACCGATATGTAAAATAGGGCTAATAAAAGAGATACTTTAGTTGATGTTTCAAATATTTCTTCAACGAGTGCTGCGTATGAATAATGGTCCAGTAATAAATTAATTTCTGATTGATACAGCTTACTGGCTTTGAGAAAATTGTTTGATTTGATCTTCTTGCTTTATGAGCAATATGTGGAATTTTTTTATTTCTGATGTATATTTGCTCAGAATTATCAAATCTCATGATGTTGTTTCTGTATTAATAGTTTCATAACTTTAATTTTAGATTTGGAGGAAGCTGTCTTACCTCTAGAAGAGTATGCTACACTACAGGAATTTTTTACTCGCAGTCTTAAAATTGGTTCACGTCCAATTGATCAAGATCCATACTGTCTGGTAACTGGTAACCAGCTTCTTGTTTTTATTCTATATAATATGTTTGACCACATTAATTCTTTTGTAATTTCTAAGGAATATTTTTTGGAAAATAGGTTAGTCCTGTGGATGCTACAGTTTTGAGATTCGGAGAGCTTGAAGGACCAGGGGCATTAATTGAGCAAGTGAAAGGTTTTTCTTATTCAGCTTATTCTCTTCTTGGTGCAACCATATCGCTTCATGAGGTAGTTGTTATGGATACACTGGAAGAACCTTCAGAACACAGTTCATCAGGTGAACTGAACAAAAGTTCTTGGTGGCGGATATCGCTGGCCTCACCTAAAGTTCGGCATCCTGTTTCAGCACGGTAGTTATATTCAGTGCATGATATATGAAAATGATAGATTGTTTTAATGTAAGAATAATGTGAGAATGGTAAAGGGATAGAACATAATCAGTGGTTCGCTAATATCCTATTAGCGAATCTGATTATAGTTAAAAGCAAGATGGTTGTCATATTAACTATGAAACAGAACTTGTATTCCACTGGGTATGAACATTAACTAGATTTCCTTTAAAAGGGAACTATGCCAAGTGGCCTTACCAAGCATTTTTATAAAAAATAACATATTCATGTATCTTTACAATATGCTAACGGAAATTTTTTCCCCTTCCAGGGAGCTTGAGCAAGCTTTTATCAACCTCTCAGAAAAATGTTTCTCAGGAGTAGTAACTTCACCTGTTGAGTTTGTTTGCATTTCTCTTACTGATTTCTTGTAGATGCCTATTATTTAGTGTATTTATTATCTTATTCCAGATATGTTTGTACTGTAATTCATACATTTCTAGTTAAAATACATTCTTGTTTTTCATCAATTTGCAAATTTCCTGCATTTTGTACGAGCATACTTACTGTGTATTTGGCTAATTTCTTGAAGCTCTTTATGAGTTATCATAAGTCTATTGGACTATGTGCTCTTGTTACTGATGGTGAAGCAAATTTCTCTATTGGCGAGGAGAAATCATTACTAGCATTATTTTTATATTCTCTTGAAGCAAATTTCTCTGTTGGCGAGGAGAAAATTTCTAACTTAGAATGAGATTACTTAATGTCAAACCTTTTTATATAGTTTAATGCTCTATAATTGCATTATATGATCTACATTGTGCTTGGTCCCAACTTCCAATGATCTTCTGTTTATGAAAAAAATGTTCACATAACGTCGCAACAGCAATTAAAATCTCCAACAAATCATTAAAGTATTGAATGTGTTTTTTTTAAAAAAACTTAAATTACTATTTGCCATGGCTTGTAACTGTGGCAAATAGTTTTTAAAAAATGATGAGTTCACTTTTAGCCAGGGATTATAATCGTGGCTAAAAGTCAAGATATTAGCCACGGACAGTTTTTTTCATGGCTAATAGTATTTGCTACGGCCAATCCGTGGCTTAAACTTTTTAGCCACGCCGACTTTAGCCACGGATTTTTCCCGTGGATAGACCGCGGCTAAAGGGTTTTAGCCACGGTTTTGGACTTTTTACCAGGGCAATTTGCCCTGGCCAAAAGCATGTTTTCTAGTAGTGAAGTGAGCCACTTTCGTCAACCGGTCTACAATCACCCATATTGAATCATCCCCGAGTTGAGATATCGGCAACCCGTGCACGAAATCCATTGAAATATCATCGAACTTCCATCCCAGAATCGGCAATGACTTCAAGAAAACGCCAGGCTTCTGGCATTCCACTTTTACTAAAGCACAAGTTTGGCATTTAGCCACATAATGAGCTATGTCCTTCTTGAGTCCTGGCCACCAGAACAACTGTTTCATGTCCTTGAACATCTTTGTGCTCCCAGGGTGAATTGAGTATTTGGTAAAGTGAGCTTCGAACATCAATTCTTCCCTCAACTCGCCCAAACTCGGGACGCACAAACAACCCTCTTTCCGCAAAAGACCGTCATCCCAGGAGAATTGGCCATCTAGCCCATCCATTGCATAGCATTGGAGACTTTCATCCAGCTCCGTTGCACGTCAAATCCTATTTGTTAGGTCACATTGTACCTTCGTCTAGTTCAAACATGCATTGGCTATAGAATTTTTGTCAACACAAGAAATCTCTAACGCTTCCAACTCCTGGATCAGACGTTTATCATGCATATGCAACCAATTTGCCCTCGACGGAGTCCTACGACTCAAGTCATCAGCGACCACATTTTCCTTCCCAGGAGTATAATAAATATCAAAGGTGTAGTCCCCAAGGAACTCCAGCCACCTTCGTTGTCGCATATTCAGATCCTTCTGCTCCAACAAATACTTTAGGCTCTTATGGTCCGTAAAGATATCCACTTTTACTCCATAAAGATAATGCCGCCATAATTTCAGTGTAAAGATCAGCGCCGCCAACTCCAAGTCGTGGATGGGATAATTTCATTCATGCACTTTCAACTGGAGTGAGACATAAGAAATCACCTTTCCAAACTGTAGAAGAATGTAGCCTAAGCTACTTCCTGAAGCATCACTATAGATCTCATAGCCGTTTGTCCCACATGGCGATGTCAACACAGGAGCCGTGGTCAAATAGCACTTTAGCTCTTCAAATGCTCGCGCGCACTCCGTCGTCCAAACGAACTTATATTCCTTCCTCGTCAGTGTGGTCAGAGGCAAAGCGATCCGTGAGAAGTTTTCTACAAACTGTCTATAATATCCTGCTAGTCCAAGGAAACTCCTTACTTCAGCCACTGAAGACAACACCGGCCACTCCTGTATGGCTTTTATCATTGACGGATCCACTGTTATGCCCTCTCCACTTCCTACATGACTAAGAAAAGCCACCGACGACAGCCAAAACTCACGCTCTGAGAACTTGGCATAGAGCTTATTCCTCCGCAAGGTGTGCAACACCAACCGCAAGTGATTTGAATGATCAGCTTCAGAGTGGGAGTAGACCAAAATATCACCAATGAATACAATCACGAACAAGTCCAAGTACTCTCAGAACGTTTGCTGCATTAGGTCCATGAATACCGATGGCGCATTATATAGCCCAAATGTCATTATCCTGAACATATAATGACCGTAGTGTGTTCCAAATGCGGTCTTGGGAATGTCACCTTCTCAAATCCTCAACTTGTAATATCCAGATTTCAGATCCAATTTGGAATAGACAGTTGATCCCACTAGCTGATCGAACAATTCATCTATCCGTGGAATCAGATACTTGTTCATCTCTGTCAGCTTATTCAATTCACAGTAGTCAATACATAACCGCAAACCAATGTCCTTCTTTATTACAAACAGAACAGGAGCGCTCCAATGTGACATACTTGGGCGTATATATCCCTGCTCCAGCAACTCTTGCAATTGGACATTCAACTCAGCCATTTCCTTTGGCACGACGCGATATGGCGAGCGGGCCACAGGTTTCGCACATAGCACCAACTCGATCGTAAAGTCGATCTCCCGCTGGGGTGGTATCCCAGGAAGATCCTTAGGAAACACATCCGCAAACTCCAATACAACTGAAACATCAGTCACACTGGCCTTTGGCTCAACCGCCTGAATCAACGTGAAGAATACCTCCGCGCCCTTCCGAACAGCCTTGACGACTTGGAGTGCAGACATCAAGGTCCCGCTCACCCCTCACATAACAACGAACTTAGTTGCAAGCTCGGTATTCTGGCCCAGTGTGATCTCTTTGCATTACAATCAATAAAGGCACGCTGCTCTGAAATTCAGTCCATACCAAAGATCACATCAAATTCCGATATCGGCAGCACAGATGCGTTCAAACAGAAATCCCTTCTTCCAATTTGAACTGCCACATCACAAGCCCTATCTGCAAGCATCAAACATCCATTCGGTAATAACACCCTTACGCTCTCTATCTTCACATGACTAGGTACTCCAATTCGAGCTACGAAGTCCTTAGATAGAAATTAATATGAAGCATCCATATCAAACAGTGCTCTCGCCAGCATGTTCCGAATCATAACAAAGCCTGTGGCAATCACATCACACACAAGCTACACAAAAAGCATACAATAATAAAAGCAATTGAAAACTTAACTTTTACCTGTGACGACGTCACTCTTCTTTATGGCCTCCTGCTGGCCAAGATTATAGACTTGGGTCTACACCTGGGATGCAGAGGACTCCACCACTGTCTTTCCCTTCTCAGCATAAGATGTTCCCGTCTTCTTGTCACCCTTTTGTGGAGAAACACGACAATCACGGGCTATATTCCCCACTCTTCCACAAGTAAAGTAAGTATGAGTCTCTGGCCTCGAAGTGGCCCCCGACGTTGCATCCGATGCAACTGTAGAAGGAGGTTGTCAAGACGACTTGGACCTCTTGCCCCATTGCTTTTTATAATACGATTTACCTGATCGGGGCACTTTGAACTCAGGCTTTGTCACAACTAAGGCCCGCTTTCCTTGCACCCGCTTCATATCCTTCTCCAGCGCACACGCAGTATCGGTCAACGCCTGGAACCCTTGGTTAACGGAACTAGAGAGCAGGAATCACAGCTCATCCTGTAATCCTTTGTAGAACCTATTAGTTTTCTGTTGCCCATCGGCAAAGATAGGACCCGTATAACGTCCCAACCTTGTGAACTCATGCAGGTTAGTCTCAACACTACTTTATGCTTGTGTTAGCCGTTGGAACTTATTTTCCATAGCAATGCGTTGTGCCGCTGGTAGGTGCTTTGCCAGGAATAGTCGCGAGAACTCCTCAATCGACAATTGTGCTACCTGCCTGCCCGCTAATTGGTGTAACTCGATCTCGTCCCACCATAGTCGAGCCTCTCCCTCCACTAAGAAGGTGGCCAAGGTGACCTTCTGATCTTCCTCCGCCTTGATTGCCATCAAGATATGCTTGACGCGCGACAACCAATCCTCCTCCTGCGTAGGGGATCCCACACCCATAAACGTTGGAGGATTAAAGCTCACGAACTACTTCAACTGCCTTTCAGTTGCTCGAGGATCAACAGCCGCAACAGGTTCTGGCCTCGCCGCAACCTGTTCTAAAACCACTGCCGGCTGAGCTTGCCTACCAGGCTGTGCTTGAAACATCGCAAACAAAGCCTCACAACTAAGTGAATAGTTTCCGTAGAAGGGGGAGGTGTAGGCACCTCAGCTGGTGTCGTACTCTCATCAGAATGCTAGGGCTCCGACTGCCCAACACCACTCCGCGTCACCTATAGGTGAACAAGACACACACATTAAATCCCTCACACAAGCAATAACAGCAGTATAGGAACACGTAGGCTCCTCAAACAAGTGTATTTGCATTCCTATGTGGATATTCAAGAGTTCATTAGTGTTAAACACGTGCTTGCCACCCCACAAAAGAATTCGACCATGAATTCGAAAGCGAAAGACCGAGATAGCTGATAGAAAAAATGTAACGACTCCATCCGTTCATATAGCATATAATAGAAGGTCTGGCCGGGGCCCCACACCATATGCCACAAAACAAGCGGCGAAGTCATGGGTTAATATCAGAGTTGCGCATCCTAACTCATAGCATTCTAGCGGAAGCTTTTAACATAAATACTGAACTCCAACCATGAATGTCCACTGATAAAAATACCCACATTTAGATAGGAATGTACACCAAATACAATATCATTTGGCCTTATGGCCTTACAGTTTCTCTTTACAAGTGTGGATTCCAAACATCGGCACGCAGGCCGGCCACACATGAACAAAACGTTACATTCTTTATTTAGCCTTCAAGGGCTAGCAGCAGCAGCAGGGACTTCAGCCCTTATGTATCCCGCTCGGTTCTCCAGCACCTGCAGAGGGACAGCCCACCAAATGATGGCAAACAAAGCAACGGTCAACATTCAGCTGACCAATTTATAACGACCCTACCCCTTTCTCGGGGCAGTGGTATTCCTTCCCTGCAGGCATAGCAATTCATAGGCAGATACATAAATATCACACAATGTGCTCTCACGCACAAATAATCCATCACAACCATCAGCCACACGGCCCTACGATACGTGCACTCAGGGCACATTCTTGGTGTACTGGCGAACCAGGGTCCCACCAATGTTCTAGGGCCGAAACCCAATGGTAAAGTTGAGCATTTAGTCTTTCCAGCATGCAGTCCTAAGACTCTCATTATGCGCTCCAACTAACCGCACTTTCAGGTCTTCAAGTCGGAAGGACATAACGTAGGTACGGATCGGCCACCCCTCGTTGCTCAAGTCTCCTTGCCATCACCGAATACCAACATACTCGAGGCCAAATCTAAGGCGCGGGTCAGTTTCACCTTTCCTATTTGGCACGAGGCCATCAAGAGCTCATCAAGCTCATAATAGCTACACTGTCCACCAAGGACTGACTTCACAATAACCATAATGTCCACCAAGGGACAGGCTTCACAATAGCCACAATGTCCACCACGGGACTGGCTTCACAATAGCCGCAATGTCCACCACGGGACTAGCTTCACAATCAACAAGGGGAGTTCATGCTAGCATCTCTCACGATCGCCTAGCGGGTGCAGAACTCAATTTCTGCACCCAACTCCATCCAAATCCTGCAGCATCCTACAGTGCCAGAAAACTGGTCTTGTCATAGCACACAACACAAGCATCACAAGGGTATTTTCCTGGAATACAACTCCAGTACTTCCTGCTACTGCACTTCACAGGTCCAACACATCGACCTCACAAACTATACGTTTAACCGCAGAGTCTTCTCCGGTGTGCAAATGCAACATCACCAATCTAAACCAACCTGTCCAGATGGGCTTCACAAATCATGCCTATTTCGTACTCCATTTCCGGATCTATATGCCAAACTATTGGGGATTCCAAGAATCAACCCAAGGAAATCTCTTTGTAATCCACCCTCTGGTGGGGGAAATCCATGCACATATCAAAAAGAAAGGACTTCACACGTACAAGAAGGAAGATCGCTACCATTGAAGACATCCTTGGAGCCATGGAATTCTAGCAGGCTGGAAAGCAACGCAGCGGCCTTGCCTCCACAACGCTGGCCTCGGATCTCAAATCAGAACTCTGCAGCTCCACCGGTGGCCGGCTCCTCTCTCCTCCTCCTCCTTGCTGCTCTCTTCTCTCTAGATTCTTTAGAAAGAGTATAACCCAAGGCAAAATGAGAATCTCTTTCTTATTCCTGGCTATTAACCAGCAGGGAGAAGTCTGGGCCATCGGATCTCTGATGAAGAAAATGGACAGCCATAAATTTTCCTGAAAAGTCTATTTTTTGGCTGACACGCCCTGTGATACGCATGTGTCACAGGCCGTGTAGCTTAAACGACACACAACTAACTCATCCAAAATAGTACACGGCCATGTGACACGCCTGTATCACAGGCTGTGTGACCTGACATGCCTTCGGACAAGCCCGTGTCTGCGGCCATGTATCTCAGGCGACACACAACAATCTTACCCCCGAACAGGACAAGGCCCTGTGACACGCCTATGTCACAGGCCGTGTGCCCAGAGACACACCTATTTCCTGCCCATGTTCACCAAGCCTCACTGCCTGGATAAATCCAAAGAAGTACACGGCCATGTGACCCGGCCGTATCACAGGCCGTGTACCCTTACACGGCGTCAGACATGCCTCCAGCGTCCATCTCGGGGAGCGAATTTCGTCGACCAGAGGGGGACACGCCCTCCAACACACCCATGTTGCAGGGAGTGTTTCCCCTCGAGAACTCGTCGAGTGCAGTTCATCGAGCACTCGACAGGCTGCTCAGCCATAAAGAGCAGGACATGCCCTGCGACACGCCCGTGTCCCAGGCTGTATTGCCCAGCTAGAACCCAATCTTGGGATATGTGATGTTACACACGGTTTACTAAATGGATGTGAATTCAGCCTTCTTTAATGGTAACCTCAAAGAAAAGGTCTATGTTGAGCAACCCTTAGGTTTTGTTGACTTAACTCATCCTAATCATGTTTATCTTTTATTAAGAGCTCTTTATGTGTTAAAACAAGCCCCAAGGGCTTGGTATGATGATGGCGCGGCCCCTCCAACACTTCCTGATGATGACCCGGTTGTCGTGGCGCAACAATTTAAACACTTGCGACGTCATGCCAATGCCACGGACGCTAACGGAAAGCTGCGATACAACCTCCGTCCGCAGCGCGCAAAGCTTGCTTAATATTTTAATTAGTTTTTAATTAGTTTTATTTTAATTGCTTTTAAAAATATGGCTTGTATTAATTTTTATTTTCATGTTGGTGTGCTACTAAACATTTGGTGTGTATTTAACCGCCCGGATGGATGAGATTTCATCTCCATCACGGATGGTTGGATCTCTTTTGTAACTCCTATTTAAGGGAGGCTATTATGATGAGTTAAAGGATTGGAAAAAAAAACCTAAACCCCCCTTGAGGAATTTCGGCCACCATTGAGAGAATACATTAACCGCCCCCCCCCCCCCCCCCCTTGGTGTGAAGCCAAACCTTGCCTTCTCCATCCCCGTTCGGTGCGACTCCGGCATGGCTTCTATCTGTGCGACTCCGTGGAACAAGGAAGCAGCCCCATTCGGTGTGAAATCGGTGGAACCATGGAGAGAGAGATTCTCCCACAAATCTTGTGTGACCATCTTCTTGGTTGGGTAATCTCTTCCCTTTCTTTGTGTTTCTTGCTTTGAGATTTTGTGGAGGTTATACAACCGTCTTTTCTGCGATTTTAAAGTGTTTTCCGCTTGCAAAAATCTGAATCGAAACGTTGTTATTGACCCTCTTGTTATCCGGATTGGGAAGATCCGTTGGAGAACAAACTAGGCCTAGCCTTGACTTGTTCTCCAAGTTTGGGCACACTTTGTGCTAACAAGGGAGTTAATCTCAACTTGTTCTTGATCGCTCTTTATCGTTTACCGCCGCTCCTAAATATATTATTGCTGCGATTGACGGCTTATAGTGAAAAGAATAGATGCTTGTGTAGGTGCGGTGAGGCGTGTGCTTGTTGGAGAGGTAGGTCCTAAGGACGTGGTATCAGTCCGGCTAGGAGCGAGTTGTGTGCTTGTTGGAGAGTTAGGTTCTAAGGACGTGGTATCGAGTCCCGTACTTTTGAGAGCCAACCGACCACTTTACGTTCGCTTTTGGTCGGAGCACTCTCTTTATTTTCTATGTTCTGTGATGGGTAAGCTACCGTTAGCGTAAGCACGTCCATGTCACGTACACCCCTACACCAATTTGGTATCAAAGCCAGGTTGTTTCAACTTCTACGTTGCAAACATCCTCGCTGCGTTCCTTGTCAGTCCATCTAATCTTAGAAAAAAAATCAAAAAAAATTTTTTTGTGGTCTGCCAATAGCGGGCTAAAATCTGTAATTTTCTGCGAAATCTGAAAAAAAAAACCTTTTAATGATCTACGCCTTACTCCCATCGGGAATATCTAAAAATATTCCATTTCCAGTATAGCTTCAACCCTAGGAAAATTCATCTTGCCCGGGGTCTCCCAAACCTGAATGCGCACTAGGCTAGGAACGGAGTACTCAACCCCGTCTACGTCTAGGATGGCTGCGAACGAGCATGGTGATCCCAACACCGAGGCTATACCGGGTCTTCGTGCTGAAATGGCTGAGCTTAGGAACGTCTTAGCCCAGATCCTACGAAATAAGGTAAGGCCACCCCCACCTCCCGTTGATGTTGGGCAGCCCAACCGGCACCAACCGAACTTTGACTCGTATTCTGAGGGAAACTCTCCCCGTGTGGCCCCTCGAGAACCCCGCCCCGAGCGAGGATTTGATATCACGAGGGCCATCAAGATAAATGCCCCCACCTATGATGGCATGGGAGATCCCCAGATCTTCCTCCATTGGGCTATGGACATGGAGTGCTATTTCAAATGGCACAACCTCACGGACCCCCAAAAGGTTCAAGTTGCCAGGATGAAATTAACAGGACATGCCAAAACTTATTGGCTGAATGAAGAACGTAGGTTAGGAGATTGGCACGGGGTCCCACTCATTGGATGGGCTGTGATGAAGAACCTGCTGACCGATCAGTACGTTCCCGCGTACCATCGGACGCAGATGTTCGATGAGCTTGCCACCCTTAGGCAAGGCTCAATGTCTATTTCTGAATATATGGGAGAACTTAAGGACCGTATTTTATGATGTGAACTTCGAGAGCTCCCCGAAGTCACCTTATCTAGATTTCGAAAGGGACTTCACCCCGACATTCAGCGGAAACTCTTGCGTTACGGTCATACGGACTTGAATACGACTTTCAATGCTGCCTTGGACATTGAAAAGCACCGAGCATCTAAGGCTCACTCCCGTTATTCTAATACGAAGAATAAGTCCACCACTGGGGCATCTTCTTCCACATTTCCTGATAAGGGAAAATTTAGATCCTCTGAGTCGAAATCCGTAGTGATCACCGCTAGAAATGCCAAGAACCCCGCTAGTGAGCGTATCCCCGTTGGTAAGGTTAGCAAGGCCAACACCACTTGTTACTCATGCGGCGTTCAAGGCCACTATGCCTACGAATGCCCAACTATGACGAAGTCCATAGCCTTGTTAGAGTCCGCTACCGACCCTGACGATTATGTCCTTGAGGCCGAAGTGGAGAGCGACCCCGAAGGAGTCCCTAGTCACTTGGAGGACGATCACTGCCTTATGGTGATGCGTTGCATTATGATCACTCCTCGTCCCGTAGATGACTGGAAGAGGACGAGCATATTTTCCCTGATCTTTAAGAGTGGAGAAAAACTTTGCAAATTAGTTATCGATGGTGGTAGTTGCATAAACGTCGTTTCTGAGAACGCTGTTAAGCGTATGTCCTTGACTGCCGAGCCGCACCCGACCCCCTACCAGGTCGCTTGGATTAGTAAGGTTACTATTAAGGTTACCCAACGATGCCTAGTCCCCCTGTCTTTCAAATCCTACACGGATGAGGTTTGGTGCGACGTCCTACCGATTGACGTTTGTCATGTGTTATTAGGCCGCCCTTGGCTATACGACCGTGATGTGACGTACTATGGTCGTGCAAACACTTATGAGTTCAAATTCAATGGCAAGATCTTCACCTTGAGACCGACTGTGCCAAAAGAGTCGGTAGTGTTGGCTAAGGATACCACCGTCCCAGTAGAGAGGAAAGCCTTGAGTTTTGTTGGTAGGAAGGAATTTATGAAGGATCCCTTCATTGGGGGTATAATGTACGCTCTCATTCTCCTAAGTGCAAAGACTGATAGTGGCGTGTTGGAAGATTTACCCCGAGAGCTACGGGTATTGTTGGATGAGTTTAGGGATGTATACCCGGAAGAGTTGCCTTCGTCGTTACCACCGCTTAGAGATATACAACACGCAATAGACCTTATCCCCGAATCGTCCTTACCTAATCAACCACACTATAGGCTTAATCCTACTGCCCACACGGAGTTACAAACCCAGATAGAGGATTTGCTAAATAAGGGATTTATTAGGACGAGTATGAGCCCATGTGCTGTCCCCGCTCTTCTTTCCCCTAAGAAGGATGGCACCTGGCGCATGTGTGTTGATAGCCGAGCTCTCAACAAAATTACTATAAAATATAGGTTTCCAATTCCGCGACTAGATGATCTCTTGGATGTCCTATCCGGTGCCACTATCTTCTCAAAATTGGACTTACGGAGTGGTTACCACCAGATTAGGATCCGAGAGGGGGATGAGTGGAAGACGACGTTCAAGTCTAAGGATGGGTTGTATGAATGGCTTGTGATGCCCTTTGGGTTATCCAATGCCCCCAACACCTTCTCCCGAATGATGACGCACATCTTTAGGCCATATATGGGGAAGTTTGCTGTAGTATATTTCGATGACATCCTAGTCTTTAGTACCTCCCCCGCCGAACACCTCTCCCACATCAAACTAGTCCTCTCCACCTTAAGGACTGAAACCTTATATCTAAAGCTTAAGAAATGCACGTTTTATGTTTCAGAGGTTGAATTCTTAGGTTACATAGTTGGCTCTGAAGGAATTCGTGTTGACCCAGGAAAGGTTCAAATGATTAGAGACTTGCCCGAGCCCACTAGCCTTTGTGAGGTGCGTAGTTTCCACGGGTTAGCTACCTTTTATCGTCGTTTCATACGCGATTTTAGTAGCATTATGGCACCCATTACGGACTGCATGAAGAAAGGCGAATTCACATGGTCCAAATCCGCCACGTTTGCATTCCATCGTATTAAGGAGCTTAAGTCTGAAGCACCGGTGTTACGTCTCCCAGACTTCACCAAGGTCTTCGAGCTTACTTGTGATGCATTTGGCGTAGGGATTGGAGCTGTCTTGAGTCAAGAGGGTCACCCGGTTAGTAATTTTAGTGAGAAGTTAGCGGGTGCTAAATTAAATTATTCCAATTACGATAGGGAGTTTTACGCGTTCATTAGATGTTTGCATCATTGGAGGCACTATCTCCTTCATAAGGAGTTCGTGATCCTCTCGGATCATGAAGCGTTACGATTCATCAATGGTCAGCACAAAATCAGCCCGCGCCACGCTAAATGGGTATCCTTCTTGCAAGAATACACATTTACTCTCAGGCACCTTAAGGGGTCCGACAATCGGGTTGCCGATGCACTCAGTCGCCTCAACCTCTTACTTTCCTTCATGCAAGTCCACGTGGTAGGGTTCGAGCGCATAAAGGATGAATAGGCCACATGCCCTGATTTTCAGGAGCCATACTTATCTGCCCAGGATAGCTCTCCCGCGACCATCACGACCTTTTCACTTAGAGACGGATATTTATTCAAACACGGAAAATTGTGTATCCCTCACTCCTCTTTGCGACTCCACATCATTTGGGAGTTAAATAGTGGTGGCTTGAGTGGTCACTTTGGAAGAGACAAAACGATAACGCTCGTAGAGGAGAAATTCTTTTGGCCTAAACTAAAGGCGATGGTTGGGAAAGTAGTGAGAAGTTGCCGTACATGTCAAGTTTCTAAGGGTACTAAGTCCAATGTAGGTTTATACACCCCGCTACCTATTCCGTCCGTTCCGTGGGAAGACGTGAGCATGGACTTCGTATTAGGCCTTCCCCCCACCCTTCGACGTCATGATTCTATACTCGTTGTTGTGGATATGTTCTCCAAGATGGCGTACTTCCTACCATGTAGTAAGACCAAGGACGCTTCTCACATTGCGAAACTGTATTTTAAGGACGTCGTTAGTCACCGTGGAGTTCCGAAGACTATTGTCTCGGATAGGGACGTCAAGTTCACTAGCTACTTTTGGAAAACCTTGTGGGTTCTTATGGGAACAAAATTATTATTCTCCGCGGCTTATCATCCACAAACTGATGGCCAGACGGAAGTAGTCAATCGGAGCATAGGAAATCTTCTTAGATGTCTAGTGAGCGATCATAAAGGCACTTGGGATTTACTTCTTCCACATGCACAACTGGCTTACAATAATTCTAAAAATCGGTCCACGGTTATGTCTCCGAATGAAATTGTTCACGGGTATAAGGCCCCTGTGCCACTTGACTTGGTCCCCTTACCTCCCACATACAAAACAAGTCAGTTTGCACAATCATTCACCCAACATATTCATGACTTATATGCACATATACGAGCTATCTTGACTGCTCAATATGAGTCTTATCAAGCGCACGCTAATCTACATAGGAAGGTGTCACACTTTAAGGTCGACGATCTGGTTTTAGTACGGTTAGTTCCCGAACGAATGCCAACTGGCACCGTTAAAAAGTTAGCTCCAAAGCGCGCCGGTCCTTTTCGGATTATAAAGAAGCTAGGTGACAACGCTTTCGTATTGAATTTGCCTGCTGAATGGGGTATCTCCCCTATTTTTAATGTCTCGGATTTGACCCTGTTTGTTGCGCCTCCACAAGAGTTGGTTTCTTTGTCGTCTTCTCCATCCACTAAAATTTCTAATGGGTTGGGGAGTGGTAGTTTGGATGATCTCTCTCCTTCGTTCCCCGCAGGTATAATATTGGATGGTACGTTGCCTTCTTTTATTCCTACTGCTGACATGTTTCCCAGGTTTCCCAAGACGTTTCTCCATCTAGATATGATACTCACTGCTGAGCCACTTCCTACTCCAGACGGTGCTACCTACCGCTTCCTCATCCGTTGGCGTGACCGCCCACCTTCGGACGACTCATGGGTACTCGCGACAGAGCTTCAACGTTTGGATGTCGAGCTTCTCCGCCGCTTTCTCTCAGCCCACGCATCGGAGATGCGAGATTTTGAGTGGGGGAGGATTGATGGCACGACCCCTCCAACACTTCCTGATGATGACCCGGTTGCCGCGGTGCAACAATTTAAAGACTTGCGACGTCATGCCAACGCCACGGACGCTAACGGAAAGCTACGATACAACCTCCGTCCGCGGCGCGCAAAGCTTGCTTAACAGTTTTAATTAGTTTTTAATTAGTTTTATTTTAATTGCTTTTAAAAATATGGCTTGTATTAATTTTTATTTTCATTTTGGTGTGCTACTAAACATTTGGTGTGTATTTAACCGCCCGGATGGATGAGATTTCATCTCCATCACGGACGGTTGGATCTCTTTTGTAACTGTTAAAATTCAACAAACCGCAGACGCCCCCTTGGATACCCTGTTGAAAACTCAACAAACCGAAGGAGGATACGCCCACTTATAATGTTGAAAGTTTTCCCGGATCGTGGAGTTAGCAGGGGTTATCTCAACAAAGCAGTAACAACCAGCAACACATGCAGCACAAGCTTCTTTATTGATCAAGAACAAACTTCTTTACAAGGCGAGACATACATGGCGAGACATGCTTCACCAAAACCCAACACTGGGAGAGCAGAGACAGTTACAAAGACAAGAACAAAAAACAAGCCGCGCGGACTCAAACAACAAGCCGCCGACCTACTGCTGTGGAGTCCGCTCAGTCCGCCAGGTCGCCAGACCGCAACCCAAGCCGTGCGGACTCACCCCTTATTCCAATTCTTAAATCTTCACCGCCGATCTGCAGGCCGCCTAACCGCGAGGTCGCCTAGCCGCCAGACCGCACAAGCTGCATCACCGAATGGAAAAGTCCGCCTGAAGCAGGCGACTTCCTGAACCCCGAACCAAGTTGCCAAAGAGAAGACCGCCTGGTCGCTATCCGCGACCTGCTGTTTACCGCCTGTTGCTTAACCGCAGAGTCCGCACTGTCCCTGACCGCAATCAGAGCCAAGTCCTGGCTTTCCAGCGCTATCCGCACAACCTGCACAGCACAACCGGGTCAACTCTCAATCCGCGCGGACACCAAAGTCCAGACCGCAGCAACTTACGCGAGCTCAAATATTGTTCACTTACTTCGGTCCAAGTTCCTTACTCCTGATGTGACATGGGTCCTATTTATAGGCACGATGATGAGTATGGTCACCGCCCTAGCCGATAGGATCACCGCCACATCCCGCAGCTAGAACAAGTGTGTCCGCCAGCCCGCGGACACACATTTCAGTTCGCCGCTCCTGTGTAGATAGCCAGTCCGCCACAGCTTCTCTAAGGCCGGACTCCATTATCCAGCCCGCCTTGGCGCCAGAGACCTAGCCAAGGACCACCAAAGCCGGACTCCACAACAGCCGTGTCCGCCATTCTGCGGACAATGCATCAGCCCGCAAAACCCGAGCCCGCAGCCTCGCCATCAAGGCACCTGCCGGACTCAGCGGACACCCGGCTACCGTCCGCATATCCCAAGTCCATTGCCTCATTGCCAAGGCACCTCCGGACTTAGCGGACACGCCAATCCAGTCTGCTAACAGCAGACTCCAGTCCGCAACTCCTGAGTCCACAACCTCATCATAAGGCTAAACCGGACTCAGCGGACTCTGGCTCCAGTCCGCACGTTCCTGCACAAGCAATTCTCCAGTCCGCATTTCCCCAAGCTAGCAAACAAGGCAACAACACTTCTACTACGCTTGGCGGACTAAGAAACTAGCCCGCGCTCCACTGCGCGATCTCCCCGGACTGAGCCATCCTGGACTTGGTTCAGATCACACCAAGTCCAGTCCACTGGCCACAAGGGCCAGTCCGCACTTACTGGCGGACACTGGATCTAGCCCGCCATACCGAGCGACCTCCAGTTTCTGTCCGCGCTGACCGGCGGTCTCCGCGGCTTCCACTTGCCGCTTCACTAAAGCAAGACCAAGGCAACTGCCAAAACGGTCTGGCGAGCTCCAGTCCTTCAGTCCGCTTTATGCCGGACTCTGCGTATAGCATTCCTATCCACCCGGTTACTTCCTGGGAGTCAACCGCCTGCTGAGCATACACTGGCCTGTCAGACCGCTGCTGCTGTCCGCGTAGTCCGCGCGAACAGACCGCCCAGGCCGCCACAGAGCAAACCGCCTGCAACATCCCTGCCGACCTAGCAGTCCGCCAAGCCTGTCTGCGTAGTCTGCGCGGATAGGTTTCCCAAGCCTTCCATTCACCCACTTTCACTTCACAGAATTCAACACTCCCCCTTGAAGTGAGAAGTGGTGAATAACTCCAGCAGCTCCCGTAACCTTGCACCTGGTCCTTCCGATAGCATCTACGAAGAGATGTCCAAGACATAGTCCTCGCCCCGCATATCATGGACCATGAGGGAGCCCTCCAGCATCTCCAAAAAAGAGTCATGCTTCCCTCTGCCTTCTTCAGCTTCAACCTCCGCTCATGCATCACAGGAGTATCACCAACTTCCTTGGACACAGAAGCCCAAGCCTTGTTATCTCTGTGAGAAGTCACCTCTTCAGACTTGGTGTCAACCACCTCCTTGATTCTAGTGGGGTCATCACAGCCAGAAGTACCTTGCTCGACCTGAGGGCTAACAAGGAAACACGGGACCAAGTCCGCCGTGTTCCCTTCACTATATCGAGCTGGTGGCTTACTGATCCTCTTCGATCTCCGAAGAACCTGATCATGGCTAACCACCTCCGCTGCTATTGAACAAGCTCCATTCCTGGGCAAACCCGGAACAATGCTCCCTTTGCTCCCTGAACAAGATGCCTCCTTACTGGAACCAAAAGCATCTGGAGCAATGCTCCCCCTGCTACCTGAACCAGAAGACTCCCCTCTTGAACAAGAACTGCCTGGAACATCGCTCCCCTTGCTTCCTGAACCGGAAGCCTCCGCCTTCGAGCCAGAATAACCTGGAGCATCGCTCCCCCTTCTTCCCGACTCTGACGCCTTTGCCCCGGAGCTAGAACAACCTAGAGCACCTGGTTACTCAGGCAACTCCACTTCCTTAGCAGCAGCCTCCTTCAGCCCACCATCTGACCTGCTTATCTCTAGCTCCACATAATAGCTACCCCAATACGGCGTCAACTCATCGAAAATAATGTCTCTCGACACTATGAGTTTCTTCGTCGCAGGATCCATACACCTCCATCTTCTTCTCTGCTCATCATACCCAACAAAGACTAGCTTTGTCTTGAGAGCACCCGGAGAGTGTATATAGCAGGTAGATCCAAACACCTGAAGGTGCTTCAATGAGGGCTTCACTCCGAACGTCAGCTCATAAGGAGTCTTCATTATGATCGGACTAAGAGGCATCCGGTTGATTACATGAGCAGCACAGGCAATTCCTTCCGCCCAAAGAGCCTTCGGAACACCTTTACTCTGAAGCCAACACTTGCAAGTCTCCATTAACCAACGGATCATCCGAGCTGCAATACTACCCTGTTGTGAAGTATGTCCACAAGAAAGCTCCATCCGGATCCCTTGCTTCCTGCAAAAGTGTGAGAACTCGGTTGAGCCAAACTCACCACCGATACTTGTTCTTAACACCTTGATCCTCCGGCCAAGCTGGCCTTCCACAAGCTTCTTGAACTCCACAAACAAGCATACCATGTTGGACTTCTTCTTCATAAATTATACCCAAGTATACCTAGAATAGTCATCAACCAATATCAGCATGAACCTGCTGCCTCCAAGACTGGCCGTGACGGTCGGTCCCACCAGAGCACAATGGACAACCGCCAATGGTGCATTACATCTGGATTGTGCTTTGTCAACCATGAAGCGATAGGCTCCACTTTCCTGACATCCCGCACACCCCCGACCATCGTCATAGGATGACAATCTAGGCAAGCCTCTTACGAGTCTTCTTACCGCCATTGCTTTCAGCTTGTCCATCCCTACATGCCCCAGTCTTTCATGCCAGATAGCTGCACTATCACTGGCATTCATCCGATCAGCTCCAGAACTTGTTGATATCCCAACCACGTTCTTCTCCTTCCTCCCTACATGAGCTACGTTCTCCGAGAGCAAGACAACCTTGCACTCCTTCCGAAGATGACCTTGCTGCTTGCATTTATAGCACCTTGGTCCCTCCTTCCTCTTCCTATCACGCCTAGGAGAAACACTCCTTTCTTCCTGATACGAAGTAGAGGGACCATCGTCAGCAGCAACCTTCACCTCCTTCCTGAACAACCCATCAAGGGAAGTCCAAACCTCCGCAGCTGACCGACATCCACTGATGTGGTCCAAGAGCTCCGATGAGATCACCTGCTTGAGAATAGACTCCACTTTCGCATTTGCCTCCTTCCAAGCTCTCATCGCCTCAGCATTGCCAGCAGTATCCTCTTGCCTTCCTGCTCCGCATACAACCTCCCAAAGGTCCTCGCCAAGAAGAAAGCTCTTCATACAGGACATCCACCGTTCACAGTTCGTCTCTGTAAGAAGATCAATTCCAAGACAACTTGCATCCTCCACTGCCATGGTTCTACCACTGGTTTCCTCTACAGAAGAGCAACTACTTCCATTGAGCACTGCTTGACCACTCCAACAACCTCCCTCTGATACCATGTTAAAATTCAACAAACCGCAGACGCCCCCTTGGATACCCTGTTGAAAACTCAACAAACCGAAGGAGGATACGCCCACTTATAATGTTGAAAGTTTTCCCGGATCTTGGAGTTAGCAGGGGTTATCTCAACAAAGCAGTAACAACCAACAACACATGCAGCACAAGCTTCTTTATTGATCAAGAGCAAACTTCTTTACAAGGCGATACATACATGGCGAGACATGCTTCACCAAAACCCAACACCGGGAGAGCAGAGACAGTTACAAAGACAAGAACAAAAAACAAGCCGCGCGGACTCAAACAACAAGCCTCCGACCTACTGCTGTGGAGTCCGCTCAGTCCGCCAGGTCGCCAGACCGCAACCCAAGCTGTGCAGACTCACCCCTTATTCCAATGCTTAACTCTTCACCGCCGATCTGCAGGCCGCCTGACCGCGAGGTCACCTATCCGCCAGACCGCACAAGCTGCGTCACCGAATGGAATAGTCCGCCTGAAGCAGGCGACTTCCTGAACCCCGAACCAAGTTGCCAAAGAGAAGACCGCCTGGTCGCTATCCGCGACCTGCTGTTTACCGCCTGTTGCTTAACCGCAGAGTCCGCACAGTCCTTGACCGCAATCAGAGCCAAGTCCTGGCTTTCCAGCTCTATCCACACAACCTGCACAGCACAACCGGGTCAACTCTCAATCCGCGCGGACACAAAAGTCCAGACCGCAGCAACTTACGCGAGCTCAAATACTGTTCACTTACTTCGGTCCAGGTTCCTTACTCCTGAAGTGACATGGGTCCTATTTATAGGCACGATGATGAGTATGGTCACCGCCCTAGCCGATAGGATCACCGCCACATCCCGCAGCTAGAACAAGTGTGTCCGCCAGCCCGCGGACACACATTTCAGTTCGCCGCTCCTGTGCAGATAGCCAGTCCGCCCCAGCTTCTCCAAGGCCGGACTCCAATATCCAGCCCGCCTTAACGCCAGAGACCAAGCCAGGACCACCATAGCCGGACTCCACAACAGCCGTGTCCGCCATTCTGCGGACAAGGCATCAGCCCGCAAAACCCGAGCCCGCAGCCTCGCCATCAAGGCACCTGCCGGACTCAGCAGACACCCGGCTACCGTCCGCATATCCCAAGTCCATTGCCTCATTGCCAAGGCACCTCCGGACTTAGCGGACACGCCAATCCAGTCTGCTAACAGCAGACTCCAGTCCGTAACTCCTGAGTCCATAACCTCATCATAAGGCTAAACCGGACTCAGCGGACTCTAGCTCCAGTCCGCACGCTCCTGCACAAGCAATTCTCCAGTCCGCATTTCCCCAAGCTAGCAAACAAGGCAACAGCACTTCTACTATGCTTGACGGACTGAGAAACCAGCCCGCGCTCCACTGCGCGATCTCCCCGGACTGAGCCATCCTGGACTTGGTTCAGATCACACCAAGTCCAGTCCACTGGCCACAAGGGCCAGTCCGCACTTACTGGCAGACACTGGATCTAGCCCGCCATACCGGGCGACCTCCAGTTTCTGTCCGCGCTGACCGGCGGTCTCCGCGGCTTCCACTTGCCGCTTCACTAGAGCAAGACCAAGGCAACTGCCAAACTGGTCTGACGAGCTCCAGTCCTTCAGTCCGCTTTATACCGGACTATGCGGATAGCATTCCTATCCTCCTGGTTACTTCCTAGGAGTCAACCGCCTGCTGAGCATACACTGGCATGTCAGACAGCTGCTGCTGTCCGCGTAGTCCGCGCGAACAGACCGCCCAGGCTGCCACAGAGCAAACCGCCTGCAACATCCCTGCCGACCTAGCAGTCCGCCAACCCTGTCTGCATAGTCCGCGCGGATAGGTTTCCCAAGCCTTCCATTCACCCACTTTCACTTCACAGAATTCAACAGTAACTCCTATTTAAGGGAGGCTATTATGATGAGTTAAAGGATTGGACAAAGGAAACCTAAACCCCCCTTGAGGAATTTCGGCCACCATGGAGAGAATCCATTAGCCGCCCCCCCCCTGGTGTGAAGCCAAACCTTGCCTTCTCCATCCCCGTTCGGTGTGATCCGGCGTGGCTTCTATCGGTGCGACTCCGTGGAAGAAGGAAGCAGCCCCATTCGGTGTGAAACCGGTGTAACCGTGGAGAGAGAGATTCTCCCACAAATCTTGTGTGACCATCTTCTTGGTTGGGTAATCTCTTCCCTTTCTTTGTGTTTCTTGCTGTGAGATTTTGTGGAGGTTATACAACCGTCTTTTCTGCGATTTTAAAGTGTTTTCCACTTGCAAAAATCTGAATCGAAACGTTGTTATTGACCCTCTTGTTATCCGGATTGGGAAGATCCGTTGGAGAACAAACTAGGACTAGCCTTGACTTGTTCTCCAAGTTTGGGCATACTTTGTGCTAATAAGGGAGTTAATCTCAACTTGTTCTTGATCGCAATTTATCATTTACCACCACTCCTAAATATATTATTGCTGCGATTGACGGCTTATAGTGAAAAGAATAGATGCTTGTGTAGGTGCGGTGACGCGTGTGCTTGTTGGAGAGGTAGGTCCTAAGGACGTGGTATCGAGTCCGGCTAAGAGCGAGTTGTGTGCTTCTTGGAGAGTTAGCTCCTAAGGACGTGGTATCGAGTCCCGTATTTTTGAGAGCCAACCTATCCCTTTACGTTCGCTTTTAGTCGGAGCACTCTCTTTATTTTCTATGTTCTGTGATGGGTAAGCTACCGTTAGCGTAAGCACGTCCGTGTCACGTACACCCCTACACCATATGAGGCTCTGTCTAAGTTGCTTCTGGAGAATAAATTCTCAAGAGGAAAAATAGACAAAACACTATTCCTAAGGGAAGTCAAACGCAAGACCATCTTAGTACAAATATATGTTGATTACATTATATTAGGTTCTACTGTTGAGTTACTTTGCACTAAGTTTGCCAAACTTCTGCAAGGTAAGTTTGAGATGAGTAGCGTGGGTGAACTCAAGTTTTTCTTGGGTCGCCAAGTTAAGCAAACTATAGATGGACTTTTCATTACTCAGTCTAAGTTCACCAAGGAGTTAATCAAGAAGTATGACATGAAAACAACCACTTCCATGAGAATTCCTACGGGGTCCAGTATGTCATTAGACAAGGATGGTGTTGGCAAGCCAGTTGATATCACCTTGTATGGGGGTATAGTTGGATCACTACTCTATCTAACAACCAGTAGACCAGACAAAATGTATGCTACTTGTGTCTATGCTAGGTATCAAGCTTGCCCTAAGGAGTCTCACTATACAACAACTAAAAGAATATTGGGATATCTAAATGGCACACCTAATCTTGGCTTATGGTATCCCAGGAATAGTGATTTTGAACTAACAGGCTTTTCAGATGCAGATTATGTAGGTTTTAAAGAAGACAGGAAAAGCGCTTCAGGTTCATGTCAGTTCCTTGGAAGAAGACTGGTGTTATTGCACAGTAAAAAGCAAATAAGTGTAGAAATTTCTACAGCAGAATCTGAGTACATTTCAGCTGGAAGTTGTTGTGCACAATTGCTATGGATTCAGCATCAAATACAAGATTACAACATTCAGCTAAATAAGATTACATTATATTGTGATTACACTAGTGCGATTTTAATTGCAAACAATCATGTGTCGCATAGTAGAAGTAAACATATTGAAATTAGATATCACTTTATTATGGAGCATGCAAAAAATGAAGATATTAATCTAGAATTTGTTCCTATAAATAAATAAATTGCTGATATTTTCACTAAGCCCCTAGATGAAGTGAAATTTAATTTCTTTTAATTTGAACTTGGCTCGTTGAATCCTTGATATTTATGCATACATAAAAACTGATAAAAATAAGAATAAAATATATCAGTCAGTGATTAAGTTTACTTACCTAAATATCAAGTATAGACCTCAAAAATGTCAAGTATCTATAATTTAGAGAACAAAATTTTGACTAAGTCAAAAGTTGTGTCGAGACACCAGAGAAAGTATCGAGACATCTAAGAATGTGTCGAGAAATCAGAGTAAGTGTCGATACATCAAAGAATGGGTCGAGACAATAGAGTAAGTGTCGAGACATCAAAGGGTGTCAAGACCCTAAGGTATATGTCGAGAGACATTATACTTATGTTGACTTGTGTTGACACAATTCGACAGATAATGTTTCCAGTGTCAGCACAAGGTTTTCATTTACTAAAAATTAGGAACAATCTAAATAGAGCGCGCCCTTTCATATTCAGGAATGATTAGACTATAAATAGAGTGTGAGTAGAAGTCGACTATGCTTTCTTGATATTGTTGATTCCTGAGTGTCGAGCCCTAGAACCCTGATCATTCGACACTCGTCAACCATTTCTCTCCACTCTTATGGCACCCAAGAATGGCGATAACATCTTTGAAGGTTATTAACTTTTTCGCAATGGATTCGACTCGGCGTCTGAAGACATTATGAATGTAATAACCCTAATCAATGAAGTAGGATTGGAATATCTATTGTCAGAACCTTCAAAGGTCTGGAAACGTGAAGTTTTCGAATTCTTCTCTAATGCTCATCTCGGTTCAAAAACTGAAAAGATTAAGTCTAAAGTGAATGACACAAAGGTCAAAATTACAACCAAAAGGTTGGCCAAAATATTTCAATTGTCAAGGATTGATCAAGAAAATGACTTAGATTCTGCCAAGATAGTAGAAACTTTGGAGTGGTTTGGATTGGCCCCAACAATAAAGATTGGAAGCACCCTGATTTGGAAGGGTATGAATAACCAGGGTAAATTCCTGTCTGAGATTATAGGGAAGGTGCTGTTGTGCAAAACAAGAGCACATGACAGGATTTTTGAGTATATGTTTGAGCTGATGACTAGAATTATCGTCAAAGTCAAGACTAACTGGAGCAAAGTAGTCTTTTACAAGATTTTCTAAAGCATCAAGAAGCCCAATATGGGAAGAATTATAAGCCTCTACTTGGTACAAGCCATTCCTGACAGTCTCAATCTGAAGATTGGATCTAAGATCAATCATATGTGGATAATAGATATGAGAATACTAGCAAGTTGGGATAAAGTACTATTCAAGGAAACACCTATATTAGAGAAGGAGAAAAAGAAGAAGCAGTGGTTATGGAAGAAGAATCTTCCAGTGAATCTGAAGAATAGGGAAGTTCTAGCTAAGAGAAACAAGATGAAGTAGCACCTGTAAAATCTCCAAGGACCTCTCCTACTACTGGTAATCAGATGTATGGGGAGACAATCCCACATATGGATCCAAGTGAGGGGAGACCTTAATTTTCTATCATATATGGATTTGAATACTGTCAACACAATAGTAATGGAAGTAGTATAGGAGCTAGACACTGTTCTGGAACAAGAAGAGGTACCTGAACAGGAAATGCCTGATAGGGAGAGTGAGGAGGCAGTCTATTAGGAGACTGAGGAAGAAATCTTTCTGAATAAAGATATTGATATCCAGGGGGAGATGACAACCCTTCTAGAGGATCCAGTTCCTGAAGCCATAGATCTTGGCGCAGAAGGTGCAAGAGTTTTGGGGAGATAGTAGATCTGGCTCCAGATACTGAAGCAGCTAAAGAGACTAAATCAGTTGAAGTACTTAGTTCATCTGATTCTGAGGAGGAGGAAGCCTCTCATATGAAGAAAAGAAAATTGACTGAACTCAAGAAAAGGAGTAGGAGCTATAAAATGATAATTCAGTCTGGAACAACACCTGCTCCTCCTGTGAATTTCAGCTCAATTATAGTTCAACTGCAATAATGTTAGATGAACAAATAAATCAACTGGAAAATATGTAGATGAGAGCAATAAGGAGTTGCAGTTCCAGCTGACTCAGGAAATCAAATCCATTATATTTGAAGTCAATCTGCTGAAGAACGATATGATTGATTTCTTTCAAAAAGAAGCAAATGTTGTAGTCTACCTTGCTACAAAGTGGGAGTAAAAAAAACTCAAGATGAAGTAGTTGTTAGATAAGGTTATGTTCTGGAAAACCAAACTAGAATGAATGAAAACATGATTGTAATGCATGATGCTTCACTGGTCAAGCTTGCTGAGCAAACTATAGCTCTTGAAATTAAGATTGGTTCTACCTCTACAGCTGTTGAATCTCAGCTATCTACATATGCAGCCTCTTTGGTTAAGGATTTTAAGGCTTCTGGCAAAGAACTAGATGATCATTTGCTCAAAGTAAATAATCTTTTGTCCTCAGGGATTAATCATCTAGATGGTCAAGTCAGATTTCATAAGAATGACTTAAGGGATCACGTAGAAAGAGAAGTCATAAAGGGGGAGAGAGTAATGATAAATTCAAGCTTCGAGCATGCTATTTGGACCTCCAATAGCATCAGAGAAACTCTAGGCTTTCCTCCGTTAAGGTATGTTGAAGATCAAACTGTTGAGTCTGGCTGCCAACCAGCTCATTTTGAGGCCATTCAAACTGTAGTACAATCCATGTATAGTCCTCCACCACAGATTCAGAATATAGTATGTGAGGAGGTGGAGATGACTACTTCTACATTGCTCAAAGAGAAAGAAGATCAATTTTCTAATAAAATATTCAGGGAGCAGGCTAAAGCTAAGCCAGATTTTGAACAGTGCAGTCCAACTTCCAAATCATTTATACTCACTGCATGAAAAGTAATCAATAACAACACAGCTGACAGGGGAAAATGGTATTCAGAACAAGAATGGGTCAATCATACAAAGCAGCAGGAGATCATCTATAAATTCAGAAAATATCTGAAGGCAGGGAAGATCCCAGCTGATTCTATTGAACACAGCAAATATTTCACTAAGCCCTATCATTATTTTAAAAGGCAAAGGATCAAGGAAGAAGAGATCTTGAAGGCCAAATATGCCAAAGGAAAGAAGAAGGTTGTTGATGACATGTGCCTAAAGTTAAAGCTAAAGTACAATCTAGAAAAGACATTATTATCAAAGAGCCAGAACAATCTTAGAATATTGTTTCTTTTTCTAGAAGCTATTAACTTTTTTTAGAACATTGTAAAAAAACTGAAAAGTGTAATCTTTTAACAAATTGTAATGAAAAAGTTAGGTTGCACTTTGTTATGTCTGTGTTATTATTGTTGTGTTGTTTATAATTTTGTTCAATACTTTTCATGTACATCTTAATTATCATATTTTGGTATTGTGGTGTATATCATTGAATTGGGGTTATGACTTCTCCAAATAGGGGGAGATTGTTGGATATATTGGAAACAATGTACTTTATTTGAAGAAGCCCTTTCAACTCAATGATATACACAAGTATATATTTGATGTATGTTTCAGTTCATGCTTGCAGGTTGCCCTAGTCATATTGATTGGACAGGTTGTCCAAGTTATATTGACAGGTGGAATCAAAGAAACTGACTGGAAAGGTAGAATATTGTCTACGTCTAAAAGTGTCGAGTTAAGAAAGTTCACTCAACACCATATAACTAAAAGTGCTGAGTGAAGTTAGGACAGTCAATGCCTAGCCAATTGCAGTGCAGAGAAATGGCTAAGTACAAAAGTGTTGACACAATTCAACTATGTCTACACCGTTGTAGAAGATGTGTCGAGATAATTCAGTTATCTCGACACCTTGAAGTTCATGACAACTGTGTCGAGACAAGTCAGTTATGTCGACACCTTGAAGTTCAAGACATTTGTGTCGAGACAAGTTAGTTATCTCGACACCTTAAAGTTCAAGACAACTGTGTCGAGACAAGTCAGTTATCTCGACACCTTAAAGGATCAAGTCAGCAGTATAGAGACAAGTTAGTTATCTCGACACCTTGAAGATTAAGTCAGCAGTATTGAGACAAGTCAAATATCTCGACACCGTAAATCTCGGGATAGTAGTGTCGAGACAATACAACTGTCTCGACATAATAAAGAGCTAAAGTGAAGATTTAAATATGTTGACACCCAACAGACAGCAGTGTCGAGATAATTCAACTATCTTGACACAGTGAAGACTTAAAGATGTTGAATCCAGTAAACAGTTGTGTTGAGACTAATAAGATATCTCGACACTTTGCATTTTACACAAAGTATTATAGTGTGGAGACAATTGGGACAACTCGACACCTATGATTCTGAACATGTACAGAGTCAACAAAGAAGTGTCAAGTCAAGTCAGAAATGTCACATCAGCTACAGTAACATGATATCTCATCAGAAACTAGTTGAAGGAGAACTTGAAGTATGATGGTGTAATGATGACGTCATCAATCAGAAGCCAACAACCCATGAAAGCTATAAATAGAGGTGTTGTCTACACAGAATATAACAATCAGAAGAATCACATAATCAATCATTTTTATCTAAGTCAGAGAAGGGCGACAACCCCAAGAAGAAGGAAGATGAAGGTATTCAAGAAAATCTTCAGATCCTTTTATCAAGTTGATTAGAGGATTAAGGTGGATCTGTTCCACAAGTTATTCAAGGAAATCAAATTGATCATCATCAAGAAGATTGCAGATCCAGAGAAGTATTTTTCAGCCAGCATGCTTTTCAAGAATTTATCTGGTGCTGCTGAATTGAAGAATCTGAATTCTTAGATAAGTCAGATTACAGAGTTGTTATTTTCTGAGAATATTTTTCTTATTTATTCTTAATTTTGTAAGATCTATGTGAGATCTGAGTGAGTGGGAGATAAATTCTCTGAGTTGTAAGCCTGATTTATAAAGGCTGAGGTAGGATTCTTGAGGGACATGAGGTAGGTGATTTGTGTGGGATCATTGCGGTGTAAGCCTGTGTTATAAAGGCTGAGGTAGGGTTCATGAGAGCCCTGAGGTAGGAGATTGGGTGAATCTCTGAGATAGTACCAGTTGGTCTGAGTTGTAGGTTTCTTAACAAAAACTTAGAATGTAAGATTATTTTATCTGAGTTGAAGAGGAGAAGATATAACTTTATCTAGCACATTGCTAGTGAGGAAGAAGGGGGAAAGTGGATGTACCCTAGATAGGGAACCAAAATAAAATTTTTGTGTACTTTGTGGTTTGATTGTGCTGTGTGTCTGTGATTATTTATTTTAAAGTATCAGCTGAAATATTAGTACAAGTATTTGCTATATGTGACAAAGAATTTTTAAAGACACTTATTCACCCCCCCCCCCCCCATCTAAGTGGTTAACTATGATGTAGGGGGGTCCAAAATCGGAGATCTCCACGAAGCTAACGCTCTATCTACGCACTACACGTCATAGATCTACCGCACCTACACAACACCTATCGCCCACAATAGTTTCTCGTCGCAACAACACATCGCAAATAACAAAGGAAGAATGGTCGATTCAAAAACAACGATCGGAAATTTGAGTCGTAATATTCCCCAAGAAAAACACAAAGGTTACCACTCCTTTTGGAGAGCAAGACCAAGGCTATAGGCCAAGATCCGCTCAGGCAAATAGGATCCACCCGATCCAGAATTAAAAAGCCTAGCAACGCCGATTTTAATTCAAAACTTGCAGCGATTAAATTAATTTTCCGGAGAAAACGAGTGCAAAACCACCACAACTAAAGAAGAGAATCACACAAGGGAGAGGGAAGAGATTACCCAATCGGAAATCTTTTCACACAAGATAACTGTGGGAGAATCACTCTCTCCACGGATTCACTGGCGTCACACCGAAGTGTTTGCAACCTTCTTCCAAGGAGTCACACCGAAGGAAGCCGCGCCGGAGTCGCACTGAACGGATGGAGGGAGCAAGGGGGACGGCGGCTTCACACCACAAGCAAGGGGGCGGCGGCTTGGAGAGGTCTCCTCTTGGCCGAAATTTCTCAAGGAGAAAATTAGGTTTCAATCTTTTTAATTATCTCATAAGGAAGCCTCCTTATATAGGAGTTACAAACAAGCCTTAACCATTCATGATGAAGATGTAATCTCATCCATCCGAATGGCTAAATGCACACCAACATTAAAATTGTTCAAAATTAAAAATAACAAAACATGCAATGAATATAAAATTATCACTTAAACATAGGATAATTTTATATTCCAAATATAAAATAGAGTTCTAGAAAATGAAATAAATAAGGCTAATTCTTTGCAGTGGCTGTAGCACGCCGCGGGCGGAAGTTGTCGAGTAGCCTTCCGTTAGCGTCATCGTGCTGCCTCACGTCTTTGAGTTGTATTGCCTTACCAACCGGATCATCATCAGCATCGTCAGCATCGTCAGCATCATCTTCAAATGGTGGAGGAGGGGGCACGCCATCAATCCTCCCCCGCTCAAATGCACGCTACTCCGTTGCGTGGTCCAAGCGATAGCGGTGAAGGAGATGGGCATCCAAACTTTGCAGCTCCATCTCGAGTACCCAAGAGTCATCCGAAGGGGGCCGATCACGCCAACGGATGAGAAAACGGTGGGTGTCGCCATCAGCAGTGGTAACAGGCTCAGCATCAAGTATCATCTCTGGAGTGGAAAACGTCCGTGGAAACCTGGGGAACATATTAGCAGTAGGCAGGAACAACTTACCATCCGATGATATACCTGTGGGGACCGAAAGAGAGAGATCATCCATACTACCACTCCCCAACCCATGAGAATTTAGAGTGGGAGAAGAAGACGACAAAGAAATCAACTCTTGTGGTGGTGACACAAACATCGTTAAATCTGAAACATTAAAAATGGGGGAGATACCCCAATCAGCAGGCACGTCCAAAACGAAAGCGTTGTCACCTAACTTCTTAATAATCCGAAAAGGGCCGGCGCGCTTTGGTGCTAACTTTTTAGCGGTGCCAGTTGGCAAGCGTTCGGGAACCAAACGGACTAAAACTAGATCGCCAATTTTGAAGTCTGATACTCTCCTATGTAAATTAGCGTGCGCTTGATAAGAGTCGTATTCCGTAGTCAAGGTGGCCCGTATACGTGCGTGTAAATCATGGATGTGTTGGGCGAAGGATTGTGCAAACTGACTTGCCTTGTACGTTGGGGGCAACGACACCAAGTCAAGCGGCACAGGAGCCTTATACCCGTGGACAATCTCATTTGGAGACAGACCCGTAGACCTATTCTTGGAATTATTGTATGCTAATTGGGCATGGGGAAGGAGAAGATCCCAAGTGCTCTTGTGATCACTCACAAGGCATCGTAACAATTTTCCTAAGCTCCGATTAACCACTTCCGTCTGCCCATCAGTTTGGGGATTATAGGCGGAGGAAAACAATAATTTTGTTCAAATTAATATCCAAAGAGTTTTCCAAAAATAACTAGTGAATTTTACGTCCCTATCCGGTAATATGGTCTTTGGCACTCCACGGTGACTAACAACTTCTTTAAAATATAGTTTAGCGATGTGAGATGCATCGTTTGTCCTACTGCATGGGATGAAATAAGCCATCTTTGAAAACCTATCCACAACTACAAAAACTGAGTCGTGACGACGTAGGGTAATGGGTAGGCCTAATACAAAATCCATACTAACGTCTACCCAAGGCATGGAGGGAATAGGCAAGGGTGTATATAATCCTACGTTGGCTTTACTACCCTTAGACACCTGACACGTGCGGCAGGTACTCACTACCTGTCCCACCATAACCTTAAGTTTTGGCCAATAGAATTTGTCCTCGACTAATGTAATGGTCTTATCTCTACCGAAGTGGCCACTAAACCCTCCGCTGTGCAACTCCCATATGATATGTAGTCGTAACGATGACTGCGGAATACATAGCTTCCCGTTCCTAAACAGGTAACCGTCCTTGATGACGAGTTAAATTTTCTCAACGTGGTCAGCAAGATAGCCCAAACGCCAAACTAATATCTTCGGAACTACCCAGTTCTCACGTTGAACCAGCAAAAAACCAAGGAACAAAGGTTAAACCCAACAAACAATGAAGGCACAAGCAGGTCTGTTATTCATTCACTTCTTTACAACACGAGACATACATAGAGAGACATGATTTCGCTAGTATAACAGCTGTAAAAAGAAAGCACCAAAACACAGGCCGGGCGGACAGCACCCGGAGTCTGCCGAGACCGCCGAGGTCGCCGAGTCCGCTGAGATCGCCTGAACTTAGCTGCAATCCGCCGAATAGCACGGAGTCCGCCGAAGCTGCGAGGCCGCGCGAACACACCGTTATTCGTCTTCTGCTGAAGCTGAACTGAGGAACACCCCCTACCCGCCTGAAGCCGGCGGACATGTTATTGAAGCTGGCAAGGATGAAACAGAACTGACAAGCCGCAGAGCGACCTCCTGCTGAGTTCGCAGAGACCGCACACTTCCAAGTACTTGACCGAAGTCACAGCCAAACTCCTGGCTCCTTGAAGCAACCCGCGCGACCTGCACACAGCAAACGGCAGCACTGAATCAATCCGCGCGGACAGACAAACTCAGACCGTAGCTCCTTGCCCACCCAACTTACTGTTCACTCAAGTTACTGTAGACCTGACAGGGGGGTCCTATTTATAGGCGAGGTGAGGAGTGTGGTCACCGCCCTAGAGATAGAGACACCGCCCTAGCCCGCGCGAAGCAAAACACCGTCTGCCGAATCCGCAAGGACTTAGCCGGATACCAAGGAAAACCGCCAGGAGCAAGGCAACATTGGCGAACCCTAACCAGTCCGCCCAAGCGATGCGGACAAGGCATTAGCCAGCAAAGCTCCAACTACTACAGGACAGCAACCCCCTTCAATGGCTGTCCGCACCAACTCGAGGCAGTCCGCAAGACTCATACCTCAATCCGCCACAAGTCCAGGACCAAAGGCAGACAGCAACAGTACGCCCGGTCACAGCGGACTTGACGGGTACGGCGGACACCATGGTCTTGGCACAGAGTGTGACCAAGTCCAAAACCATCAAAGGCCAATGCGAGCATGGCGAACTCAAACTCCCGTCCGCCAAACACCTTAGCACAGACTGCCAGAATTCCGCAAGCACCTCGCACTCCTGCCCAACGCAGCAGCCATCTCCCGGACTCCATAATCCAGTCCGCCAATCGACCTTCACAGCAAGGCACCTGCTGTAACACCAGAGCTCGACAAGGCCTCAGCCAAGCTCTAAGCCCAGTCCGCAACAGCCCAAACCGCGGACACACAAGTCCGCAAGCTTCCCGCGGACAAGAGCCAAACCGCCTATCAGCACAAGCCTGCACCGCGGCTACTGAGCAATGCATCAGTCCGCAAGCCTTTATCTGCTCAGGCCGCTCCTTGGCAAAGCCAATCAGCAAACGCCCTATCCGCAGAAACCAGGCCGCATAGTCCGCGGACTCCATGCAACAACCAGCTCAGAAGACAGCCGGCTTTCCACTAGACTTCCCACTAGGCCGCACATCACAGTCCGCCCAGTCCGCCCAGTCCGCCAAAGCTGTCCGCCCAGGCCGCCCGGCCTGTCCCGTCAACCACTTCCACTTCACAAATTTCAACAGTATGCACATATCGTCGTGGGGGAGCTATCCTGGGCAGATAAATAGAAGTCCTGGAAGTTAGGACACGTGGCGTACTCATCCTTAACCCGCTCAAATCCTACAACATGTACTTCCATAGATGTGAGTAAAATAGTAAGACGACTAAGGGCGTCCGCGACTCGGTTATCAGCTCCCTTAAGGTGCTTGAGATTAAACGTGTAACCTTGTAAGAAAGGTACCCACTTAGCGTGTCGTGGGCTGATCTTATGCTGGCCGTTGATGAAACGTAAAGCCTCATGATCGGAGAGGATCACAAACTCCTTGGAGAGGAGATAGTGCCTCCAATGGTGTAGACATCGGACTACAACATAAAATTCCCTATCTTAATTTGAATAGTTCAGCATAGGACCGGACAACTTCTCGCTAAAATAACTAACGGGATGGCCCTCCTGGCTCAAGACACCTCCAATCCCTACCCCAGACTAGGCCTGCAAACGAGTCGAGCTCGAGTCGAGTTCATCAAAAAGAGCCGGCTCGAGCTCAAGCTCGAGCTTCTTTTTTCGAGCTCGAGCTCGACGAGCCTATTTTAAAAGGCTCGAGCTCGAGCTCGACGAGCACGGTTCGAGCTCAGCTCGACGAGCTCGAGCTCAACTCGAATTTAATATTATATTAATAATATAAAACTATTATTTTAATAATATTATATTAATATTATGTTAATAATATAATATATTAAAATATTTAATACTAATAATATATATTATGTAATTAAAAAAAGCTCGCGAGCCGGCTTGCGAGCTCGTGAACAGGTTTAATTAGGCTCGAGCTCGGCTCGAAATCAGGCTCGAGCTCGACGAGCTTTAGCTCGAGCTCGACATGCTCGAGCTCAAGTCGAGCTTTTTTCGAGCCGGCTCATCGAGCTTTCGAGCCGGCTCAACTCAACTTGCACCCCTACCCCAGACGCATCACATGTGAGCTCAAAGACTTTAGCAAAGTTAGGTAGACGCAAGACAGGTGCCTCAGTCATAAGCTCCTTTATTCGTGCAAAAGCATAGGTGGCGGACTTCGTCCACGTAAACTCTCCATTCTTCATACAGTCTGTGATAGGCGCCATAATACTACTGAAGTCTCGTATGAAACGACGATAAAACGTGGCTAACCCATGGAAACTACGCACCTCACGTAGGGTGGTTGGCCCGGGCCAGTCCTTAATGACCTGAACCTTGCCCGGATCAACTCGAATACCCTTAGAGCCGACTATATAGCCTAAGAACTCTACCTCCGAGGCATGGAAAGTGCATTTCTTAAGATTGAGAAATAAAGTCTCCTTCCGAAGGGTGGAAAGAATCACTCTCATGTGGGAGATGTGCTCGGTAGTAGAGGTGCTATAAATTAGAATATCGTTAAAGTAGACAACAACGAACTTCCCCAAGAATGGCTGAAAGACATGTGTCATCATCCGAGAGAAGGTACTAGGGGCATTGGATAACCCAAAGGGCATCACAAGCCATTCGTACAGACCATCCTTCGACTTAAACGCCGTCTTCCACTCGTCGCCCTCGCGTATCCTAATCTGGTGATAGCCACTCCGAAGATCTAATTTGGAGAATACGGTGGCTCCAGATAAGACATCCAACAAGTCATCTAGGCGGGGAATGGGGAACCTATACTTGATGGTGATTTTATTGATAGCCCGGCTATCAACGCACATCCTCCATGTACCATCCTTCTTGGGGGCAAGTAGGGCTAGTACAGCACATGGACTCATACTAGTCCTAATAAAACATTTCTCTAGCAAGCCCTCTATCTGGGACTGCAACTGCAGGTGAGCTATGGGGTGGAGTTGATAATGGGGCTGATTTGACAAGGAAGACCCCGGGATGAGATCTATCGCATGCTGGATATTCCTAAGCGGGGGTAACGTGGGCGGCAACTCATCCGGGTACACGTCCCTATAATCCTCCAACAGTACCCGTAACTCACTAGGTAATTCATCCAAAATGCTAAAATTGGGCTTCGCACTTAGGAGGACTAGCGCATACATAATTCCATCAAAGAACGGATCTCTCTCAAACTCTTTCCTACCAACTAGATTCAACGTTTTTCGTTCTACCGGAATAGTGGTGTCCTTAGCCAAGACTACGGGCTCCTTTGGGATGGTCGGCCTCAAAGTGATGGTTTTGCCATTGAATTTGAATTCATAAGTGTTGGCTCTACCAAAATGTGTAACATCACGGTCGTATAGCCAATGGCGGCCTAACAACACAGGACAAGCGTCCATCGGAAGGACAACACACCACACCTCATCAATGTAGTATTTGAATGAGAGTGGGACGAGGCATCGCTTGGTAACGGGTACATAGATGTTGTTGATCCAAGCGACCTGATATGGTGTCGGGTGTGGTTCCGTGATCAAGGACATACGTGCAACGGCGATCTCAGATACGACATTCACGCAGCTACCACTATCAACAATCAGCTTGCAAAGATTCTCGCCACTCTTAAAAATCAGAGAAAATATGCTCGTCCTCTTCCAATCATATAATGGACGAGGAGTGGTCAAGATACAACACATCACCATAAGGGGGTGATCGTCCTCTAAGTCACTAGGGACTCCTTCGGGGTCACTCTCCTCTGCGGCCTCGTATACATAATCGTCAGGGTTGGTAGTTGGCTCTAATAAGGCTAGGGCTCTCGTCTTTGTTGGGCATTCGTAGGCATAGTGGCCTTGAATGCCGCAAGACTAACAAGTGGTGTTAGCCTTGCTAACCTTCCATATAGGGACACACTCACTCGCAGGGTTCTTGGTGTTCCTAGCGGTGATCACGACTGACTTCGACTCAGTGGATTTGAACTTTCCCTTATCAGGGTATGTGGAAAAAGATGCCCCAGTGGTGGACTTGTTCTTCGCATGAGCGTAACGGGAGTGAGCCTTAGAGGCTATGTGTTTTTCAATGTCCAAGGCGGCATTGAAAGTCGTGTTCAAGTCCGTGTGCCCATATCGCAAGAGCTTCCTTTGGATATCGGGGTGAAGCCCCTTTCGAAATCTAGATAAAGTGATTTCGGGGATCTCCCTAAGGTCACATCGCACCATCCGGTACTTAAGTTCACCCATATATTCAGCTACCGAGTTTGAGCCCTGCCGCAGAGTGGCAAGCTCATCGAACATCTGTGTCCGGTGGTACGCGGGAACGTACTGATCGGTCAACAGGTTTTTCATTACTGGCCAACCTATAAGGGGGGCTCCGTGTCCGGTTCCTAACCTTCGCTCCTCATTCATCCAAAACGTCTTTGCACGACCTGTTAACTTCATCCGGGCAACTTTACCTTTTGGGGATCCGTCAGGTTGTGCCACTTGAAGTAACACTCCATGTCCACAGTCCAGTTAAGGAAGATTTGGGGATCTCCCATGCCATCATAAGTGGGGGCATTTATCTTAATGTCCCTAGTAATATCAATGTCTCGCTCGGGGCGGTGTCCTCTAGGGGGCACTCGTGGGGAGTCCCCATCAGAATCCGAATCAGAATTATGTTGGTGCCGGTTGGGCCGGTCAACATTAACGGGTGGCGCGGGTGGCCTAGCTTTATTTTGTAGGATCTGTGTTAACATGTCCCTAAGCTCCGTTATTTCGTTACGCAGCCATGCTTTGGCCTCGATGTTGGGATCCCCACGCTCATTCGCAGCCATCCTAGACGTAGACGGAGTCGAATATTCCGATCCGAGCCTAGTGCGCATTCAGGTTTAGAAAAATCTTGGAAAGATGATTTTTCCTAGGGTTGTAGCTATACTGGAAATAAGATATTTTTATAGACTCCCAACGTGAATAACACGTAGATCGTTAAAAAAGTTTTTTTTTTGAAATTTCGCTGAAAAATTCAGATTTTAGAGTGCTATTGGCAGAACAGTAAAAAAAAATTTTTTGTTTGTATTGTGCGTGCTGACAAGACTCAAGCGAGGACGATTCAATTTGGAAATTGATACGACCGCCTCTGATACCAAATTGATGTAGGGGGGTCCGGATTCGGAGATCTCCACAAAGCTAACGCTCTATCTACGCACTACATGTCATGGATCTACCGCACCTACACAACACCTATCGCCCACAATAGTTTCTCGTCGCAAGAACGCAGCGCAAATAACAAAGGAAGAATGGTCGACTCGGAAACAACGATCGGAAATTTGAGTCGGAATATTCCCCAAGAAAAACACAAAGGCTGCCACTCCTTTTGGAGAGCAAGACCAAGGCTATAGGCCAGGATCCGCTCAGGCAAATAGGATCCACCCGATCCGGAATTAAAACGCCTATCAACGGCGATTTCGATTCAAAACTTACAGCGATTAAATTAATTTTCCGGAGAAAACGAGTGTGAAACCACCACAACTAAAGAAGAGAATCACACAAGGGAGAGGGAAGAGATTACCCAACCGGAAAGCTTTTCACACAAGATAACTGTGGGAGAATCACTCTCTCCACGGATCCACCGACGTCACACCGAAGGGTTTGCAACCTTCTTCCAAGGAGTCGCACCGAAGGAAGCCGCCCCGGAGTCGCACCAAACGGATGGAGGGAGCAAGGGGGGCGGCGGCTTCACACCACAAGCATGGGGGCGGCGGCTTGGAGAGGTCTCCTCTTGGCCGAAATTTCTCAAGGAGAAAATTAGGTTTCAATCTTTTTAATTATCTCATAAGAAAGCCTCCTTATATAGGAGTTACAAACAAGCCTTAACCATTCATGATGGAGATGTAATCTCATCCATCCGAATGGTTAAATGCACAGCAACATTAAAATTATTCAAAATTAAAAATAACAAAACATGCAATGAATATAAAATTATCACTTAAACATAGGATAAATTTATATTCCAAATATAAAATAGAGTTCAAGAAAATGAAATAAATAAGGCTAATTCTTTGCAGTGGCTGTAGCACGCCGCGGGCGGAAGTTGTAGCGTAGCCTTCCGATAGCGTCATCGTGCTGCCTCACGTTCTTGAGTTGTGTTGGCTTATCAACCGGATCATCATCAGCATCGTCAGCATCGTCTTAAAATGGTGGAGGAGGGGCACGCCATCAAACTACCCATAGGTTTATCTTTCACTTAGCAAGACATATCATAGTACTTGCATATCCTAATCATATAAATTAGTATGAGCTCTTTTATATGATGAGTTCTTATTTCGGAAATCTTAACATATATGTTTTTACGGGCATTCATATAAGTTAGGGTATACTTCTGTGATGGTAGTGTAGTTGTTTTACTTTACTACACTACAAGAAAAACCATGATTAGCAAGATGCAAAATTCCTCGCTAATTACCAGAATTTGTTGCTAATTCTAATTACCAAGGAATTTAGGAACAAAAAAAATACCTAGCTAATATGGTTCTAGCTAATTTTAGCTACGAATTTATTTCTTGCAAATTTGCAAGGATTTTTTAGCAAGGTATTATTTCTTTCCTAAATTAGCAAGGAGGACTACATTCCTTGCTAATGTTTGTATTTTATTGAAGTAAAGTAATATTTATATATAAACCAACAAAAAGAACCTTAAAAGGTGTGTTTGTTGAGAATCGAACTTCAAACCTCTCATATACAATAATTTGTGCTTAACCAACTCACCAACAAAACTAATTTAGTCTAAGAATACGTTAAATTATACGCATATAAAAAACCTTTATATACATATACAAATATATGTATATATATAATTTATACAAATATATGATTATTTCATTATATACGTTTATATATGTATATAAATAATTTATAAATATATATATAATCAAAAAAAATATTTTATAAGAGTGGATTAAGGAAATTAAAAATTCTCTTTTTTTAATTAAGGCTTCATATAGGGATGCGTTTTCACGTCGGTGCGGGAACAGAAGCCACCGCATGGCGGGAAAACAAACGGGCAGTGTCTGCTCTCGGCGCGCCAGAGGAACGAATCGAAAACTCTCAGTTTGGAATCCCTGCCTCCCGTCGAGCTCCAGAACGGCGGCGGCGTTTTCACCCGCTCGTCTGCTCTTGTCGAACCAAATGAAGTCTAAGAGAGATAAAATTTTTCAAAGAAAATAATTTTGTATCTGTAGAAATATTTTGCAACAAAAAAATTCGTTGTTATTTTGCAACAAAAATTTTGCTGCGAAAAATTTTGTTGCTATTTTAGCAACGAAAATTTTGCAACAAAAAAATTATTGTTATTTTAGCAACAAGCAAATCTCTTGCTATTTTGGTAGGTAAAATAAAAAAGTATATTACTAGCTAAATTTGATGCTAATTAGGAAGGATTATAGAGCCTTCATAATTTCCCTTCCTAAATCATGTTTTTCTTGTAGTGCTAGTTTTACTTAGCTCCTCTTACTGTACTTTTATACTGCACTAGTTGTTGCTCTTCTTTACTGCACTGTGAGCCTCTTGCCGCCGCCGCCTCATGCTGTTGATGGCCTCCACCACCGCAAGGCACCTTTCCCAGGCCGCACAGACTGCCCGGAGGGCATTCTCGTCATTTTGCAAAATTTGGTGATGTATGTGATCGAAATGGAGCGACGTTATTCGTCAACACAAATTCCGCCCTGACGCAATTACTAGCATATCCTTCCAAAAAATTATAAGTTAGTTTTTATGCCTTCATTTGAAGGCAAGCAACTTCTGAGACTAGAAATAGCTCTGAGGTGTTCTGGCGAGATCGTGGACCAAGATCAATCATCCACTTAGGAATTCACTCCGCTCCCCTTCTAGCGCAAAAGCTCCATCAAGCTTCCAAGGCACGTTGTTCGTCTCCGCGACAGCGCTTCCAACAAGTCTTTTCTTCAATAGGAGCGCTACCATCGAGGCTCCATAGACTTAGAGATTTCTCTCAGTCGGAATGTTTCCATCGAGCTTCCGTGGACTTAACCATTTTTCTTGCCATTCGCGCTTCCATCAAGACTCCAGAGACTTAATAGCTTTTTCATCATACTTTATACTTGTAACGGAGATGTGATCTGTCATGCTCCTTGGAATCATCTTCAAACTCCTGTAAACTCAAAGGAAATAATGGATTTTGGCTCGACACAAATCCAAACATGTGATTTTTCACTCTTTCCGTGTTTTCTACGTCAAAAAAATGTCTTTTGTCATTTGTTGTTGTATTTCTTTAACTGTTTGCGCGCCTAATCCGACTCCAAGCTAAGTTGGTCCGATTCTCCGGACCGGGGAAAAACCGGGCTGCCCACCACAAGTCATTTTCAAAAATAATAATTTGCTAGCAGGAAAAATAAATTTGTTATTAACAGCATCCTTCTTTAATCATCAATTATTTTTGCTTCCAAATGTCCCAATGTCCAGGTTTAGAAAATCACAAGAGAATTTTTCAAGCCTCCGTCCATTTTACCAGCTGTATGCATGAAAATCGCAGTATAACGTTCATGGATAAGTCAAGATATGAGGCTCAATGAAAATCTCAATATCTTGAATTTTCAAGATATTTTTCGGAGCCTTTACGGGCTCTAACATTTATAAATGATAATTTTATTTACATAAATCTTCGTATGTAAATTTTATATCACGCCAAATTTCCAAATGTCATACAGAACTTCTGCACGCGAGTACCCTTTCTAATTAAGGTTCCGTTTGGTACGGTCGTGGCCGTCATGAACAACAACAACATCAACATCAACACTCAAGTCTTTATCCTACTATAATGGCGGTCATGACTCGTGGTTAAATTGTCATTTGTTAACGCCGAACTTCATCCATTTTATTGTTCAAACGGATGATGTTTGTTAACGAATGATGTTTTAACCCATGTGTTTACAACCGCCACCACCGCAACAAACGAGTCTAAATTATTTGTGATGTTCAAGCTGTGTTGTGTCCAAACCATATTATTATCTTTTCTCAATCTTTATTATACAAGAGAAGAGATAAAGGAATTTGGTGTAACATTTTAGGACTATACTACCCCTAATATAATAAGCTCTCATTTTCATTTGTTTTGATCTTTTTTTGTCATTTCTTATTATATTCTTATATATTTTGGATTTCTTCTTATATATATTCTTTATATTTATTTTTTTCATTTGTCTCTTTCCGTTCTCCTCTCCCGCTGAAAGGAATTGCGGGGGATCCTGCCAGGACGGTGACTTCCCTGCTCTCCCGCCGAAAGCAAGTCCCACCAGACCTGCTTTCTCCTCCTCGCACGCCACCCTCACCTCCCGCTGTCGCATCTTGCCTCGTCTGCTGCCAGCCGAAAATGCATGTATAACCCAACCTCCTCTCCACAGAGTCCGGCCTCAACCCTTCTCCACAGCACCTCATTGTAATAGCTCCTCCCCCATCCATAGAGCTCCTCCTCCATCCACAGAACTCCTCCATCGATGGGGCTTTCCTCCTTCCGGAAAGCTCCTGGCCCGCCTCAACCCTTCTCCTCAACGCCTCACTGCAATAGCTTGTGCAGTCGTCTAAAGCTGCAAGACCCCCTTTAGAGTTGTTTCCTGGCTTGCGCCTCACTTCTCCGCGGTAAAGGTATGAGCTCGACACCTTCACGGCTTCACCTTCTCCATTCCCGCTTTGTTCAAGTGCTTAGCTCGACTTCCATCAACTTGGTTTCTTTTTTTTTTTCGTTTTCCTCTTTTGCAATGTATTTCTTCCTGTTCAACAATGTTGTATAGTTTAGGGAAGTAGCAAATAGTTCAGTATCTCCCAATATAGCAATGTTCTATTTCCAAATTAAATTTGGTTGAGAGTTAAAATGTATAATGTTTTGATTTATCCCTTATGTGTTTGATTTTTTGATTGTTCAGTGGATCCCAATATAGCTCCAGGAATGCATAGAACTGTGGTGCCGCATCTTTGACTGTTAAATAATCTTTCTATGATGGTTCTTCATTTATAGTTTTTGTTGGGTATTGTATCCACACTAACCCAGATTTGATGAAGTCATCATTGAACTAAGATGAATTAAGCTGTATTTGATGCTTGATTTGAGTTATGTGTTTGCAGGAATCTTATGGAAAGTGTATACCAATGTCAGTCTACAATGGGTTACCAAACACATGACCATACAATGTAATCCATCATTGTGTGCTCCAAGGTGTTGACTCATGTGTAGCCTCTTTATTGGGATACACTTTATATTCAAGCTCTAGGACTATGTTAAAAGACTTGATGCTGGTCATCCATTAGAAGAAGAAAATTCTGTCAAGAAAATTTTCCTAAGTAAAGTACTCGAGTAGTTCTTTACTTACTCGAGTAAGTTACTGGGTTCATACTCAAGTAATAATACTCCTACTCGAGTAGCTAAGATATATCCCGAGTAGTCAATTATGGCTCTCGAGTAGCTAAGACAACTACTCGAGTACTTTCTTTTCTCCTCTCGATTTTACAGAAATTCTCTTCTCAAAATTTTCTAAGTTAAATACTCGAGTAGCTCTGTATAATACTCGAGTAGTTTTATTTTCTGTCTCGAGTAGTTTTATCTTATATACTCGAGTAGTTTCATCTATCTCGAGTAGTTAAATTCTGACTCTCATGTAGTTCTCATTTACTCGAGTAATCTAAGTCATGTACTCGAGTAATTCATCTACTAATCGAGTAGTCCAGTGTTTATACTCGAGTAATCCAGGATTTCATTCCAGAAATTTTCTCTAAGTGAATTACTCGAGTAGTCATCTTATATACTCGAGTAGTTCTATTTGTCTCGAGTAGTTCATCTTCTATACTCGAGTAATACAGTTTTCCTCTTCCAAAAATTTTCTAATTCTTTGTCTCGAGAAGTATTTCTTATACTCGAGTAGTTAATTCTTATATACTCGAGTAGTATTTCTTTTACTCGAGTAATTTACTCCACCTCTCGTGTAAGTACTAAAGTACTCGAGTATGTTATTCTTGTTACTCGAGTAGCTGATATCCTTTTTCCTTTTATTTACTCGAGTAGTTGACTCCATGTACTCGTGTAATCATCTCTTACTCTCTCAAGTAGTTTTTCTTATATACTCGAGTAGTCATCTTCTACCTACTCGAGCAGTGCTGCATGTACTCGAGTAATCTTGTATATCTCGAGTATTTTACTTTGACTTTTTCGAAAATTCGTTAAGTCCAATCTAACGGTCTTATTCATAAACTTTGACGTGATTGGTTCACATGTCTCTCATAATGACTCAATTATGTCTTATCTTTTCTGATCCTATAAAAGGTCTTGTCTAAACCGACAAACCCTAACTATTCCTAAATTCTAAGAAGATTATTTTTAAGAAGTTTTGCAGCCGTACTCTCTAAAGTTTTCGGTCTCCTCTTTCTCTCTCCAAGAAAAGAAATCCGTCGTCGCCGCCGTCGCTGATTCCCGACCGGCTAGGGTTTCACCTTTTGAGGATTCAGATCAAGAAGTCTCTCCAGATCAATATTCGCTCAACTCCGTATTTTCTGATTCGATCGATCGTGAGAAGCCAAGAAGGTTCAGATCCATTCTTCTCGAGATTTCTCTTCATCATTCTGATAAAGCCGTTAAGCCTAGAAGAAGAAATTTCTGGTCGACTGTTGCAGATCTGAACAAGGGATCACTGTTTGTATTTCTATACAATTTTATTTCTTTCTTGTTGGAGAAATTTCTCCGAGTGTATGAGCTTTTTGTCTACGAGATTGTAGGAAGCTTTATCTTCCGAGTGTAGATCTGTTTTGTGGATCGAGATTGTAGGAACGTTGTTCTGAGGGTAGGATTGATTTTCAATCCGAGATAGTGGAGTTGCCGAGTTTAGTGTATTACTAGATCGGTGAGGGAAAGTGGATGTACCCAAGGTTGGGGAACCACTATAAATCTTTCCTCGTCTGTGTTTGATTGGTAGATAGATCTGTGCATTGGTTTGTAATTTTTATTCTGCAAAAAGACGCACAATTCACATATTCACCCCCCTCTAGATGATTTAGGTAGGCAACTATAAACTTTCAATTGGTATTAGAGGCAGGTTGATTGTTAAAAGGTGAACACCTTGATCAGATCCTTCAATAGTTGTCTTTTGAGATCTACCAAAGATGGACAAGTCTAAAGATTTTGCCAAGCTTCCATTATGTACCAAAAATAATTTTCTCATGTGGAAAGAGAGAATCAAGTTCTTTATGGAAGATGTGGATCCAAGGATCTTCATGATAGTTGAAGAAGGTCCTTACATTCCCATGACCGTCTCCACTATAGATCCAACTAAGAAAGTCCTAAAGAAACTTATGGATCTAGATAAGGATGAGATTGCACTTGTCTCATTGGACAAAAGACAAAAAATATTATAGCAAGTGCAGTCGATGATTCAATGCTGCAAAACCTGATTCACTGTCAGTCTGCAAAAGAAATGTGGCAGTTACTAGTTACCTTAATGGAAGGCACCGAAGAAGTGATGGATGATAGAAGATCCCTTCTTAATCAGAAGTATGAAGCTTTCTGATAAGGAAACAAAGATACCATTGCTGACACCTTTGAGAATTTCTTCAAGATAGTGAATGGGCTAAGGGTCTATGGCAGAGTCTTCACTAATGGAGAATTAAACGATAAGTTCTTGAGATCCCTAACTAAGGAATGGGATAACAAGGTCTGTGCCAAAAGGGAGTTTGGAAAACTGGCCGAGACAGATCCTCAGAATATCTTCGGGAAGCTTATGTCATTTGAGCTTCAACTCAACACCAGAAAGGCTGAAGAAGAGAAGAGTGGGTCTGCATTCAAAGAGAAGTCTGTTGCTTTAAAGGTAGACACCTCTAAGAAGGCAAAGGTTGTTCCTCTTACTCCAGAATAATAAGTTAGTGAAGAAGAAACCTCAGAGCCAAGCACCTCAGGCTCTGAAATATCAGAAGGAGAGTTCTCACTACTCTCTCGACAGTTCAAGAAATTCTTGAACAAGAAGAAATAATGGAAAGGCAAGGATGCCTCCTATAGAAGATCACGACACGATGGTGATCGTCAACGAAAAGGCTCAAGTAGCCATGACAGGTATAATTCTAAATAGAACAAACATGTTTCTACTGACATTATTTGTTATTGTTGTAATAAGCCATCACACGTCATCGCTGACTGCCCTCTCAAGATGAAGGAGGGTGGTAGAAGAGAGGAAAAGAAGTACTCATACAACAAGAAGAGGACAGGGAAAAGTTTGATGGCCAAAAAGGGCAAGACTTTTAGTGACTCTGACTCATCTGAGTCGAGTGAAGAAGAAGAAGCCTATTTTGGGCTCATGGCTCAAACTAATGACGAACATGAGCCCCAGTTCACTGGGAAGGTAAACTCTCACACTCCTCTTTCTGATTCTAATGTTTCTGAACATGATTGTGAGGATAGCACCTCTGACGATGAGTCAGAACTCATGGCCCAATATAAGGAGTTAATCATGGCTTACGATAAATGTCGCCGAGTCGTGAAAATTCAGGCTAAAGAGATAAAGTCTCTCAAAGTTGAAGAGAGCATCTTGAGAAAGAAAGTTGAAAACACTGACTCGCTCGAAGAGAACTTCAATAATACTATTGAAGAATATAACAAAACTCTTGAGCACCTCGACCTTAAAGAGAAAATCATCAAAGAGTTGGAGGAACAACTCGCCGCTGAAAAGAAACTTGTCTAAAGTTTCTCGAAGCCTAAGACTGTTCTCCCATTCGTTGCTGAATTCTCAGCTAAGGCCAAGGGTGCTGGACTAGGTCATGAAGAAGCTCCTAGTAAGTCTTCTAGGAGAAACAAGGCTCAACGGAAGAATAAGGCCATCAAAAAGGCCTTAGCCAAAGAGAAGGGGAAAGCCCCTCAAGATCAGTCCTCTTTCAAAAAGGTCATATTTCCCTCAAATGAGTTTGATCTTGACTCATCCTACGGACACTTTGCTAGGCTTACCTATGTAGAGACAAAGTCCCGTTATCATGGATGGACTCGACCCAGAAACTTTGGCGAAAGTGTCTTTAAGGCACCTTATGAAGAAGTGATTCTTCAGAGTTATGGCCCTTTCAATCATAGTCATAACTTCAAGAAGGCATCAAAGACAAAACCTGTTGTAGAAAAGCCAGTGAAGGAGAAGAAAACATGTGATTGCCATCATCATGAATCTTCTTCCTCCAAGAATGCTGCCCCTGCTAGACCACAATTCCAAAAGGTTAAGTAGGAGAACATAAGGCAAAGATACAACAGATTTGATTGTTGGTGTTGTGGCAGAATTGGTCACTTTGCGATTGATTGCTGGTTTAATCCCAGAAATGCTGCAACCCCACATGTTGGCAATGTGAGGAAGACCACTCCTAATGCTAATATTCGTAGGGGGAGTGTTCTAACCCGAGACCAAGGACCCAAACATATTTGGGTTCCTAAGGCAAACTAATTATGATTGCAGGTATGTCCAAAGGCCACCAAAACTCATTTTGGTATTTGGACAGAGGATGCTCTCGACATATGACCGTGATAAGAAGCCTAATTCAGAACTTTACACTAGTCGTGAACGGACCGAAGGTCATCTTTGGAGGTTCAGACCGTGGAATCACTAAAGGCTACAGTATGATTACGAACAGTAATGTATCATTCTCAAATGTGGCTTACGATGAAGGTTTGGAACATAACCTTATAAGCATAAGCCAACTCTGTGATAAAGGATACATAGTTGAGTTTCACGCTGATAAGTGCTTCATAAAATCTGTTGACAATATGGAAACGATTCTATCCGGCACTCGAAGCAGAAACATATATTGCTTGAATTTCATTTGTATAGATTATTCGACACCAGTGTGCTTTTTAGTAAAAGATAGTGCGTCGCTTGGTGACCAATGGCACAAGAGACTAACACATATTAATTTCAAAACTATTAATAAATTATTTAAAATGAACTTAGTACGTGATGCCCCAAATGTCAAGTACATCAAAGATAGACCTTGTCATGCATGTGTAAAAGGAAAGCAAAAAAGGGCTAACTTTAAAAGCGTTATTGGAAAGGATTCTAATAGATGTCGTCATCTACTACATATGGTCTTATTTGGTCCACTGTAAATTCGAAGTTTGGGAGGTAAGGATTATACGTTAGTAATTGTTGATGATTACTCGCGCTTTGCGTGGGTGTTCTTTCTAAAACACAAGTCAGATACCTTCGACATCTTTACTAATTTTATCAGGCAAGTTCAGAACGAGTACAACTGCTACATAGTCAAAATCAGAAGTGACAATGGAACATAGTTCAAGTCTGGGGCCATGACAGAATTTTGTGAAAGCGTAGGTACCTTTCATGAGTTTTCCTCTCCTCGTACTCCTCAATAAAATGTAATGGCTGAGAGAAGGAATAGAACACTCATCGAGGCCTGCAGAACCATGTTGAGTGATGCTTCACTTCCGGAGTACTTTTGGGCTGAAGCCGTCAACACTGCATGCCACGTGCAAAATCGAGCCCTCATAAACAAAAACCACGATAAGACACCTTACGAACTTCTGAAGGGCAGGAAACCAACAGTCTCATATTTTAGAATTTTTGGCTGTAAATGCTCCGTGCTCAACAATGACATGTATCATACTACAAAGTTTAGCGAAAAGAGTTTTGAAGGTATTTTTGTAGGTTATAGTAGCCATAGTAAGGCATACAGGATCTTTAATAGAAAAACCCTGGTCATGGAAGAATCGATACATGTTGTATTTGATGAGACGAGTTTGCTGCAAAGCAACTCTTCTTGTGTGCTTATTGAAGATGCAGGTGCAAAGTTAAAAGAAATTAGCTTGGATGGACCGTCCGAAGATAGAGGTGAAAAGTTCATCAAGATCACCACTTTAACCCCTATTGGAGAGGCTGATGATCAAGATGACGAAGTCATCCATGATGAAGAAGTCACTTCGGTGATAGAAGACAATCCAAATGTAAGGACTCTAGAGCTCAGACATCTGAAGGATCACCCCATGGACCAGATCATAGGAGATCCCCAGGATGGTGTCAGAACTAGAAGAGGTACAACAAATGAAAATCTATATTTAGGTTTTCTCTCACAGGTTGAACTAAAGAAGTTTGAGGAAGCAAACTCGGATACATCGTGGATAATGGCGATGGAAGAAGAACTAAACCAGTTCAAGCGCTGCAAAGTATGGAAGCTTGTTCCAATACCCAAAGGTAAGAACGTCATTGGGACAAAATGGGTCTACAGGAACAAGATGGACGAGGATGGAACGATTGTAAAGAGCAAGGCCAGACTTGTCGCAAAAGGTTATCGTCAAGAAGAAGGAATCGACTTCGACCAGACGTACGCTCCAGTGGCAAGGATGGAGGCAATAAGGTTATTCCTAGCATATGCTGCACTCAAAGGCTTCACTGTCTACCAGATGGACGTGAAGTCTGCCTTCCTTAATGGTGACATAAAGGAAGAGGTATATGTGGAACAGCCTCCAGGTTTCGTTGATTCTAACTTTCCTGATTATGTTTATTTACTGCATAAAGCGTTCTATGGCCAGAAACAAGCTCCTCGAGCTTGGTATGAGACGCTGTCTATCTTTCTGCTTGAGAACAAGTTCACAAGGGGAAAGATAGACATAACATTATTTCTTAGGGAAATTGAACGCAAGATTTTGCTAGTGCAAATTTATGTCGACGATATTATTTTTGGCTATACTGATGACAACCTCTGCAAGAAGTTTTCAAAACTTATGCAAGGGTAGTTTGAAATGAGCAGTATGGGCGAGCTGAAGTATTTTTAGGACTTCAAGTGAAATAATATAAAGATGGAATTTTCATCTCACAGACCAAGTTCACCAAAGTGCTGATTAAGAAATTCGGAATGGAGAACGCAACCTCAATGAGGACTCCAATGGCTTCAACTATGTCTCTGGACAAGGATGAAAAAGGGAAACCTTTTGATGAAACCAAGTACAGAAGCATAATTGGATCCTTGCTCTACCTTACGGCAAGTAAACTTGACATAATGTTCTCAACATGTGTCTGTGCTAGATTTCAGGTGAACTCTAAGGAATCTCACTACGCTGCTGCAAAGTGGATTTTGAGATACCTTAAAGGTACACCAAATCTTAGCTTATGGTACCCAAGAAGTAATGATAGCGAACTAATAGGTTTTTCAGATGCAGATTTTGCAGGGAGCAAAGACGACAGGAAAAGCACCTCCGTGACAAGTCAATTCTTTGGAAGAAGACTTATCTCCTGGAGTAGAAAGAAGCAAAACTGTGTGGCAATCTCAATGGCTGAGTCAGAGTACATCTCTATAAGTAGTTGCTGTGCACAGTTACTCTGGATAAAGAATCAATTTGAGGACTACAACATGAAGTTTGAAAAGATTCCATTGTTTTGTGACTCTTCCAGCGCAGTACCAATAGTCAACAACCTAGTCTGGCACAGCCGGACAAATCATATAGAGCTAAGACATTTTTACGAAGTCGCTGAACGAGACCAAGTTCTCGTTCTTCAAAACACAACTTGAGATGCTCAACAAAGAAGACTAGAGAAGCTGGACTTTCAAGCAGGCTCAAGGCTCAAAGATGGAATTGGACAAAAGAGCTGAAGCAACCAAGGTGAAGATTTGTGAAGAAGTTGGACTCTTCAAAGAAGATGATATTACCAAGCTATCTGTTGAAGTCAGAAAGGGGGAGGGATTGGTAAAAGAATATCTAGAAAATTTTCATAGTCCTTCGCTTGCTTACTCTGCTTTATATACTTAGCATTATTTTTATGTCCATAATTCACCTTAGTGTAAAAGGTTCTGACTTATACAAATAGGGGGAGATTGTTGGGTATTGTATCCACACTAACCAAGATTTGATGAAGTCATCCTTGAACTAAGATGAATTAAGTCATATTTGATGCTTGGTTTGAATTATGTATTTGCAGGAATCTTATGGAAAGTGTAGACCAATGTCAGTGTACAATGGGTCACCAAACACAGGACAATATAATGTAATCCCTCATTGTGCGCTCCAAGGTGTTGACTCATGTGTAGCCTCTCTATTGGGATACACTTCATATTCAAGCTCTAGGTTTATGTGAAAAGACTTGATGCTGGTCATCCCTAAGAAGAAGAAAATTCTGTCAAGAAAATTTTCCTAAGTAAAGTACTCGAGTAGTTCTTTACTTACTCGAGTAAGTTATTGGGTTCATACTTGAGTAATAATACTCCTACTCGAGTAGCTAAGATATATCCCGAGTAGTCAATTATGACTCTCGAGTAGTTAAGACAACTACTCGAGTAGTTTCTTTTCTCCTCTCGGTTTTACAAAAATTCTCTTCTCAAAATTTTCTAAGTTAAATACTCGAGTAGCTCTGTATAATACTCGAGTAGTTTTATTTTCTGTCTCGAGTAGTTTTATCTTATATACTCGAGTAGTTCCATCTGTCTCGAGTAGTTAAATTCTGACTCTCGTGTATTTCTCATTTACTCGAGTAATCTAAGTCATGTACTCGAGTAGTTCATCTACTACTCGATTAGTCCAGTGTTTATACTCGATTAATCCAGGATTTCATTCCAGAAAATTTCTCTAAGTGAATTACTCGAGTAGTCATCTTATATACTCGAGTAGTTCTATTTGTCTCGAGTAGTTCATCTTCTATACTCGAGTAATATAGTATTCTTGTTTCAGAAATTTTCTAAGTCTTTGTCTCGAGTAGTATTTCTTATACTCGAGTAGTTAATTCTTATATACTCGAGTAGTATTTCTTTTACTCGAGTAATTTACTCCACCTCTCGTGTAAGTTCTAAAGTACTCGAGTATGTTATTCTTGTTACTCGAGTACCTGATTTCCTTTTTCCTTTTATTTACTCGAGTAGTTGACTCCATGTACTCGTGTAATCATCTCTTAGTCTCTCGAGTAGTTTTTCTTATATACTCGAGTAGTCATCTTCTACCTACTCGAGTAGTGTTGCATGTACTTGAGTAATCTTGTATATCTCGAGTATTTTACTTTGACTTTTCCGAAAATTCATTAAGTCCAATCTAACGGTCTTATTGATAAACTTTGACTTGATTGCTCCACGTGTCTCTCATAATGACTCAATCATGTCTAATCTTTTCTAATCCTATAAAAGGTCTTGTCTAAACCGACAAACCCTAACTATTCCTAAATTCTAAGAAGATTATTTTTAAGAAGTTTTGCGGCCGTACTCTCTAATTTTTTCTGTCTCCTCTTTTTCTCTCCAAGAAACGAAATCCGCCGCCGTCGTCGTCGCTGATTCCCGACCGGCTAGAGTTTCATCTTTTCAGGATTCAGATCAAGAAGGCTCTCCAGATTGAGATTCGCTCAACACCGTATTTTCTGATTCGATCGATCGTGAGAAGCCAAGAAGGTTCAGATCCATTCTTCTCGAGATTTCTCTTCATCATTCTGATAAAGCCGCTAAGCCTATAAGAAGAAATTTCTTGTCGACTGTTGCAGATCTGAACAAGGGATCACTGTTTGTATTTCTATACAATTTTATTTCATTCTTGTTGGAGAAATTTCTCCAAGTGTAGCAGCTTTTTGTCTCCGAGATTGTAGGAAGCTTTATCTTTCGAGTGTAGATCCGTTTTATGGATCGAGATTGTAGGAACGTTGTTCCGAGGGTAGGATTGATTTTCAATCCGAGATAGTGGAGTAGCCGAGTCTAGTGTATTGCTAGATCGGTGAGGAAAAGTGGATGTACCCAAGGTTGGGGAACCACTATAAATCTTGCCTCGTCTGTGTTTGATTGGTAGATAGATCTGTTCATTGGTTTGTAATTTTTATTCCGCAAAAAGACGCACAATTCACCTATTCACCCCCTCTAGGTGATTTAGATAGGCAACTATAAACTTTCAGTTTTTTTGAAATAAATTCTTAGCCACTAAATTCTTAGTCACATGAATAATCTCTATTCTTGATCAACATTCTGTTCTTCATTTATAGTTTATTTGAAATAAATTCTTAGCCACTAAATTCTTAGTCACATGAATAATCTCTATTCTTGATCAACATTTTGTTCTTGATAATATTACTGCATTATAATGGCAAGTAAGGTCTTCAGAGATTATATTTCATTTCCGCTCACCTGCCTAGGACCGAATCTTGAAGAGAAAAAGTCTCTTCCTCCTCTGGGTGGCCAGTATCTCCTTATCAATTTCTTCTAGACCATGATCATCAATCTGATCCTTCTCTGTTTCCTTCCAAATAGTTTCCTATGATTTCTTCACCACTTCCAATAAAGAATCTAAATTGTTTGTGATGTTCAAGCTGTGTTGTGTCCAAACCATATTATTATCTTTTCTCAATACTAGTATAAGCAAATTCATAGTTCCCACGGTGTAACTCTTATTCCGGCCAATATCTCTCATTTCAAAAAACAAGGCATTTGAAGAAAGTATTAATGCGGCCAACTCAACCCTCTGGGTAGACCGGACTAAATTGAACCGCCTTAGTCCGGGAGCGGTCGAGCGCACAAACAGTCACATAAAATATAAAGCCAAGAAGATAATTTTTAACGTGGAAAAACCATCAACTGGGGGGAAAACCCATCAACTGAGTGAAAAACTATGTCGTCGGATCTGTGCCGACCAAACTTCCACTATTCCTTATCTTGTTGCAGGAATTTTGAGGGAAGCGAGGGCAATAGAATGCGCCTTATTACAATTGTTAAAGAGAGAAAAAGAGTGTGTACTGGGCTCGGAAGGTGGTAGATCACCTCTCACATAGCAAATTCATTGTCCTGCTACAATATGGGGCTTTACACTCTGGATGATTTGAAGTCTTTGACTATTACTTCAGGATGGAAGAAGTTGGCTATATTTGTCTTAATACTGGATGCTTGGAAGCATGAGAGGCACTTTCTGTTTGTCATATCTTCTGCGGTTTGTCTCCTGTTATGTTTGGAAAAGTCTGGAGTGTTGCTGCTGTCGGCAACTGGTATACTTGCTCCTGAATTGAGAGAGTTGAGCGCTTATTGCAATTCTGGGAGGAGTGCACAGAGTGGCACACTTGGAGCAGTCTTGAGAGTGGAGGGTACCACGATGCACATAGAACTGTCTTGAGAGCAGAGTACGCGACATAAACTAGGGAAGCGCGCAAGGGGGGAACGGTTGCAAGGAGAAACGTGCGCATCTTGGAGGAAATACGCGCATAAAGGGGGAACACACACAAGGAGGAACGTGCGCACGGAGGGACGATCGCATGGAGGAGGAGAGACGTGTTCAAGGGGGAGCGCGCGGAAGGGGGAACGTGCACACAGAGGGACGAGCGCACATAGGAGGAGAGACGCGCACAAGTGGTAGCGCGCGCAAGGAGAAATGTGCGCACTGAGGGACGTGTAACACCCTAATTTTCTTAAGGCAGGACATGGTGTTCTGGAGGCTATCACCCGGTGGTAGCTAGGTACCGCTCGGTAGCTCTATTGTTAGTGTCGACAACGTTGAGAGCGTTGAGTGAGGCGATGTGACTCAACGCCTAGTCTACCGCGCGGCGGTACATTTCTAGCTCACGGCATTAGCCATTTTATTATCCGAGCTATCAGGAAGTTAATGCCCAATGGTAGGGTTACCGCAGGCGGTAGCTTGGCAATTTATTTGTCAAAGCGCTCGGGTTACTACCGTGCGGCGGTAGTAGCTATCGCGTGGCGGTAGTAGGGGCGGGCGTGATGTAACGGTCGCTAGCTACCACTAGGCACTAGCATCCTAATGCTTGGGGTTAGCGAATATGTAACGACGTGGCTACGTGTCGGCCTGTGATTGGAGGGCCTGGGCTGTTACACGCGAAACGTGGTTGTACCGTACGGCGGCAGCTAGTTACCGCGTGGAGGTAGCTTTATATATATGCCTAGTTCGGCTGTTTCCTCTTCAATATTCTGGAGTTGAAGAGTTTGGCCTGGATTTTTGGAGACTGAGTAGCAGAGCCAGAAGAAGGGAGATCTTATCGTCGTTCGTGTTTCGGGTCTCGGATTCACAAGGCGAGTTCGGATTTGCGGAGGCAAAGTAGGTGAGGTCATTTTCAACTGTCTAGATTTCTCCCATGGTGCCAAAGCATACATCAAGGGTAACGATCATCTTCCTTGGACATGCGAAGTATTTTCTTTTGGTATTAGAGGGTAGACACTCCACGAACACTTTGATGTGATTCTCCCATCAGGTAGATCCGTGTATCCCCGTTAATTTGCATTTAGATCTGGAATCGAAGTACGGAATAGGCATGTTGTGTGAAGCTCATCCGGACAGGTTGGTCTGGATTGGTGATGTTTATATGCTTTCTATGCCGGAGAAGATTCTGTGGTTTTCGTTTAGATTTTGTAGTCGCCTGGTGTGTAGATGACTGCATTGAGAGTACTGGGGGTAAGTCTCCAGGAAAACAACTGAAAAAGGGGAAGAACCGATAGTCTGTCCCCTACCGCGTGGCGGTAGTGCTACTGCCGGCGATAGCATCCTATAAGCTATATTTGCTTGTGAAGCCTGTCTTTGGGAGACATGTGGGCTATTGCTTGTGAAGCCTATCTCTGGGAGACTTGTGGGCTATATTTTGATTGAGTGTGAGCTTATTTTGCTCAGCTTTGGTGGTCGTGAGTGCTAGCCTAAGTTCATAATCAGGTTATGTATAATACGGATGGGAAAGGGGATGCTGACCCGCATTGTGTCTAGATGGAACCGACGATTTGAGCACCGGTAAATAGTTGAACTGCACCCAACCCTATGTTGATCGACTTGGAGTGAGTCTAACTGTGGATTTTAAGCCACCATGACTTTGTCGTAGTCATAGTGGCTTTTTTTGGATTTGGCCCTGAAAGCCTTGAATGCTCAAACATTGCTAACATTCGCAGAGAACGGAGGTGTGACCCTTGAGGTCTTGAGCACCAAGAGTGTACCTAAGAGCACGGTGTGTTGGATGTTTGTGCCAACATCTATGTCAAATGGTGCTTAAGTTGCATGTTCCTATTTCTATTTTGTGGTTATACTAATGCCTGCATGGAAGGAGCACCGCCACTCTGGGTGAGAGGTGGGGTGGTTATAATTTGGTCAGCTAATGCTGACCGTTGCTTTTGTTTGCCACCATGCAGTGGAATGTTACGTGCAGGTGTCGTTGTGCCAAGCGGGAAGTAGCGGGCTGGAGCCCAGAAGTGTTGTGCTGGCCCTTGAAGGCCAAATCGAATACTTGTGTTATTTTATCGTTCATGTGTGGCTGGCCTACGTGCCAAAGTATGTAACACATTTTAACTAAAGTTGAACATTGTAAGGCCTTAAGGCCGAGAACTTATTTGTGTAATATATTTTCATTCCTATTTGTTGTTGTGAACATTCATGCAGTTGTTAGGTTCTATTTATAACCTTTAAATTACTTCTGATAGAATGTACTCTGTGTTAGGATGCAAAATATTGGATTATGGTTTCAATTTAGTAACTCCTTGGTCTGTCCGTAGTATATGGAGACGGGCCCCGGCTGGACCTTCTATTATATGCTATGTAACGGATGAGGGTATTAAAAGTTGGTATTAGACTCTAATGTCAGTCTTCCTTATTCGAATTCATGGACGAATTCTTTTAAGCAGTAGTGAGCACTGGTATGTGCGTTGCCGTTATAACGTAAAAAAACCCATAAATGTCCACTTAGGAATGAAAATAAAAATGTTTGGGAAACCTCAGTGTTCTAATGATTGTGTTTTGGCAATCTATTTTTCGCCTAATCGAGTGCTTTTACAACTATAAGTGACTAGGCGTCGTGCGGGGTAGTCGCAATAACAGTACTCTGCGGAGAGTAGTGTGTCTAACGATGCGCCTGCAACCCCTCCTTCTGTGGAAACCATACAAATGGTAGCGGAAGCGGTGTTCAATATGATCAATGCCCAACTGGGGAGGCAAGTGCAGCCTCTTGCTCTTGGGTTAGGTCAAGAGCCGCTTGGCATAGCAGAGCCCATAGTGGCGTATCAGGTAGTGACAGAGCCTGTGGTGAAGATAAGAGCTACGGAGAAGTAGTTTAAGCACGTGATGAGCTTTAATCCATCAGTGTTCTCTGGGACTGGAACCCCAACACAAACTGAGGACTGTCTCTCTAGGGTAAAGAGAGCCATGTTAGCTACGGAGACTGAGGAGTTGCAAAAGGCTATAATAGCTACTTTCCTCCTAAACGGCGTGGCAAGGTTGTGGTGGGATGAGTTAGTGCTGAATCTTTTGTCCGGGTGACAACTCACCGACGTATCGATGGAGGAGTTCTCGAGACTATTTCTGTCACGGTTTGTCCCCACAACGCAGAAAATAGAAAGGGAGAATCAGTTCCTGAGGCTGACTCAAGGTGAGGTAGTGTGGACGACTACTACATGAGTTCACAAGATTAGGACGTTATGTTGGCTCCACTTTTTCGGATGAGGAGCGCAAGACCAATCGATTTTACGAAGGACGACACGATGATCTGAGGTTGCTGATCTCAGGCCCAATGACGCAGGGCTTTCTAATACTGGTCAACACGGCCCGATCTCTGGAACAAGATTTAAAGAGGGTCCATAGTAAGAAGGACTTGGCAGTGAATAGCCCAGAGTTCAAGGTACCAAGACCGCAGAAGACTGGGTACCGAAAGTGGAACAAGAATGTTAGTCCTTCCAGACCAGCTTCTTCATCGGTTACTTCTGGGGCATCGTCTGTGCGTGGAGGCCCAATATACTGTTTCACTTGTGGGAACTCGGGGCATATATCCCGCGACTATTGGAGTGGAAAGTCGAGCAAGAAGGCAGGAACATCCTATGCGGAGAAAGGAAAAGCGATGGAGTCAACCACGTCCCATCAGGCTCCCGCCCAACCGAGAGTCTACAACCTTGGCCAGTAGGAGGCCATCAAGCAGGGCGATGTGGTGACAGGTATGTGTTTGATTTTAGTTGTAATATTTTGCATACCTAGTGTATTATGCTTTGGTCGTATGACTGTTGTGTTTTAGGCTTTGTCGTGGACATGGATTATCTGGCTTGAGCACTATTCAATATAGGAGCTTCACACTCCTTCCTATACGAGGACTTTGTGTCTCTTATCGGAGTGCCCTCTTCTATGGATAAGGATAGTATGGATGTGCTGCTACCCAATGGGTATTCAATGCGCGCAGATTGAATCTGTTGCGTCAAAGTGCTGATTGGAAGCCAAACTTTTGACTTGGAAGCGTCATTACTGTCGATAGCAAAGTTTGACGTGATCTTTGGCATGGACTGCTCTCAGAGCAGTGTGCGTACTTCAATTGCGGTTCTAAGACTATAAAGCTGGGGTTGAATAAGAGCCAATAAACTACTTTCTCTGGTTTGAAGGGTGTGAGCAAGACACTGATGTTTGGTCTCCAAGTAGTTAAAGAAGTTCATGAGGGTGCAGAGCTGTTCTTCACACTTTTAGAGGTGGAGAAGCCCAAGCTTGAATTTGATAGTATTCCTGTGGTGTCGGAGTTTGTCGACGTCTTCCCCGAAATTTTTCCTAGGGCCCCACATAAGAGAGAGATCGATTTCACCACTGAGTTGGTTCCTGGTGGCATGCCAGTGTCGCGGTCTCCACACCATTTAACATCGAGAGAGATGTCAGAGTTGAAGGAGCAGCTTCATGAATTGATAGAGCACGACTTTGTGCGTCCAAGTTCGTCACCTTGGAGCGTCACGATCCTCTTCATGAAGAAGAAGGAATGAAGTCTACGACTGTATATTGATTATCGGTAACTCAATTAGCTAACAGAAAAGAACAAGTACCCAATTCTGAGGATCGATGATTTGTTTGATCAGCTAGTTGGATCGACTGTGTATTCAAAGCTGGACTTGAAGTCTGTATATTATCAGCAGAGGATTAGAGAAATTGATATTCCAAAGACGACGTTCAGTACTCGATATGGGCATTACGAGTTCACGGTCATGCCTTTCGGGCTGACGAATGTGCCGTCAGTGTTTATGGATCTAATGAACAGGTTGTTCAAGGAATATTTGGATCGGTTCATGATAGTGTTCATCGATGATATCCTGGTGTACTGCCAATCTGAGGAAGATCATGCGGAGCACTTGCATATTGTTCTGGAGACCTTGAGAAGTAATCAATTATACGCCAAGTTCTATAAGTGTGAGTTTTGGCTATCCTCTGTAGCATTCCTTGGTCATATTGTTAGTGGTAAGGGTATCGTGGTGGATCCGACAAAGGTTACTACTATACGGGAGTGGCCTGTGTTGTCTTATGTGGCGGAAGTCCGGAGTTTTCTGGGGCTTGCCGGCCACTACAGACGCTTCGTAGAGAACTTCTCCATGATAGAGTTACCTCTTATGACCCTGACGAGGAAGGCTCAGAAATTTGTTTGTTCGCCAATGTGTGCTCAAGATTTCGAAGAACTGAAAAGTCGTCTGACAACGACGCCAATTCTATGCTCGCCAAGTGGGATAGAAGGCTTTGAGATATATAGTGACGCTTCAGGCAGCAACTTAGGCTGTGTTTTGTTACAGCATGGGAGAGTAATAACTTATGGTTTGCGCCAGCTGAAGGTGCATGAGAGGAATTATCTGGTCCGTGATTTGGAGTTGACAGCCATGATATTCGCATAGAAGCTTTGGAGGCATTATTTTTACGGTGTGAAGGTCGACATAAACACTGATCATAAGAGCTTGAAGTACTTATTGGATTAGAAGGATTTAAATATGCGTCAGCGAAGGTGGTTGGAGTTCCTTGGAGACTACACCTTCAAGATACATTATGTTCCTGGCAAAGATAATGCGATTTCGGATGCATTAATTCGCAGAGCTCCCGCATAGGCCAATTGGTTAATGATGCATGATGAGCATCTTATTCGAGATTTGGAGGCCTTAGAGATCTCTTGTGTTGATAGGAGATAGTGTGTTGAAGCACGTTTGAGTTGGATTGAGGTACAGTATGACCTCGCCGATCGGATTCGGTAGGCTTTGGATTTGGATGATGGCATGATGCGGCTCATGGCTGAGGCCTTGGATGGGTCTAATGACCAGTTTAAGTTTGATAATGGGTTGTTATGGAAGGACAGTCGTTTGTGAGTCCCGAAAGGGGGTAAAATATGGGAGGAGTTGATGTACGAGGCTCATTACACCAAGTACTCAATCCATCCGGGGAGCACAAAGATGTACCAAGACATGAAAAAACTGTTCCGGTGGCCCGGACTAAAAAAGGAGGTAGCGTTGTATGTGGTCAAGTGTCAAACTTATGCTCAAGTGAATGCCGAATACCAAAAGCTCGGAGGATTCTTGAAGTTTTTGCCTATACCAGAATGGAAGTTTAATGATATATCCATGGATTTCGTGTACAGTTTGCCGAGATCGCAGAAGGGAAACGACGCCATCTGGGTGATCATAGATCATTTGACGAAAGTGTCGCACTTCATCCCGAATAAGAAGGACAATTCAGTGGATAAGCTAGCAAAGCTATATGTGGAGAATATTGTTCGCCTACACGATGTGCCCCGTAGCATCATGAGTGACCGGGATGGATGGTTGATTAGAGTTTGGTACATCAACTGTTGGGTACAAAACTAAAGTTCAATACCACCTTTCATCCGCAGACGGATGGTCAGACCGAGAGAGTCAACAGGACGATAGAGGACATGCTTCACATGTGTGCCTTGGATTTCGGAAAAAGGTGGGAGGTTCACCTATATATGATTGAGTTTGCGTACAACAATAGCTACCAGACGAGTATTCAAATGACACCCTTCGAGTCCCTTTATTGGAGGAAGTGTCGTACCTCGTTGTCATGGTTGGATACTGGCGAGTCCAAGTTGTACAAGCGGAAGGACGTCAAAGATGCGACTTCGATTGTGCATACAATCCGGGAGCGATTGCTGATTGCACAAGATAGGCAAGCTAAGTACTATAACGCCAAGCACAAAATGTTGAATTCGCCATGGGCGATTGGGTATACTTGAAGATCAAACCATTCAAGGGTGTGTCGAGGATTCGTCGACTGAAAAATCAAAGTCCAAGATACTTTGGGTCGTTTGAGGTGTTGGAGCGTATTGGTGAAGCGGCTTACCGGTTGAAGCTTTCAACGGAACTTGGTGGTCTAAATGACGTATTCCACATATTGGTATTGCGGGAGGCGGTGCAATAGCCTATGCTAGTGATCATTGCAGATTAAGTACCAGTGGATGGTGGGTTGACAACGAAGGTCAAACCCATTCGCATTGAGGATGTGGATATCAAGCGACTTTGTAATAAAGAGATCAGGATGGTTAAGGTCCGATGGGACAACTATCGTCGAGAGGAGCTTTCATGGGAGTTGGAGCAAACCATAAAGTCGGAGTTTCCCGAGTTATTCGATTGAGATACACAGTTAATGTTGATTAAAACCATTGGTTCTCCTGCATGACTTAATTTCGGGACAAAATTCTTTAAGTGGGAGAGAATTGTAACGCCCCAATTTTATTAAGGCAGGACATGGTGTTCTGGAGGCTATCGCCAAACAGAAGCTAGGTACCGCTCAGCAGTTGATCCATTGTTAGAGTCGGCAGCGTTGAGTGAACCGAGGTGACTCAACGCCTAGTCTACCAAGCGGCGGTATGTTTCTAGCGCGCGGCGTTAGCGATTTTATTGTCCGAGCTCTCGGGAAGTTAATGCCCAGCGGTATGGTTACCGCAGGTGGTAGCTTGGTAATTTATTTGTCAAAGCGCTCGGGTTACTACCACACGGCAGTAATAGCTATCCCGTGGCGGTAGCAGGGGCGGGTGTGATATAACGGTCGCTAGCTACCAAGAGGCGATAGCATCCAAACGCTCGGGGTTAGCGAATCTGTAATGGCGTGGCAACGTGTCGGCCTGTTATTGGAGGGCCTGGGTGGTTACACACGAAATGTGGGTATACCGCACGACAGTACCTAGTTACTGCGCAACGGTAGCTAGTTACCGCGCGGCGGTAGCTTTATATATATGCCTGGTTCGGTCGTTTCCTTTTTATTATTCTTGAGTTGGAGAGTTTGGTCGGGTTTTCTAGAGGAGTAGCAGCGCCGGAAGAAGGGAGATCTTGCCGCCGTTCGTGTTTTGAGTCTCGAATTCGCAAGGTGAGTTTGGATTTGTGGAGGTAAAGGCTGTGCTGTCGTTTTCAACTGTTTGGATTTCTCCCATGTCGCCAAGGCATACATCAAGGGTAATGATCTTCTTCCTTGGACATGCTAAGTCCTTTCTTTTCGCATTAGAGTGTAGACACTCCACGAACGCGTGGATTTGGTTCTCCCGTCGGGTAGATCCGTGAATCCCCGTTAATTTTTATTTAGATTCGGAATCAAAGTACAGAATAGGCATGTTGTGTGAAGCCCATCCGGACAGGTTGGTCTATATTGGTGATGTTTGTATGCCGGAGAAGACTTCGTGGTTATCCTGTAGATTTCAGAGTTGTGGGGTGTGCAGATGACTGGGTTGAGAGTACTGGGGGTAAGTCTTCAGGAAAACACCTGAAAAAGGGGAAGAACCGATAGTCTGTCCCTACCACGCGGTGGTAGTGCTACCACCGGCGATAGCTTCCTATAAGCTATGTTTGCTTATGAAGCCTGTCTCTGGGAGACCTGTAGGTTATTGCTTGTTAAGCCTGTCTCTGGGAGACTTGTGGGCTATATTTTGATTTAGCGTGAGCTTAATTTGCTCAGCTTTGGTGGCCGTGAGTGCTATCCTAAGTTCATAATAGGGTTATGAATAGTACGGATGGGAAAGGGGATGCTGACCAGCCCCGTGGATTGATACGCCCGACGATTTGAGCACCGGGAAATAGCTGAACTGCATCCAAACCTATGTCGATGAACTTGGAGTGAGTCTAAGTGTGAATTTTAAGCCACCATGACTTTGTCGTAGCCATAGGGGCGTTGTCTTTGGCTTTGGCCCTAAAAGACTTGAATGTTCAAACATTGCTAAACGACGCAGAAAACGGAGGTGTGACCCTTGAGGTCTTGTGCACCAAGAGTATGCCTGAGAGCACAGGGTGTTGGGTATTTGCGCCAATGTCTGTGATGAATTGTGCTTAAGTTGCACGTTCTTATTGTCATTTTATGGTTATACTAATGCTTGCAGAGAAGGAGCACCACCACCTCGGGTGAGCGGTGAGGTTGTTATAATTTGGTCAGCTAATGCTGATCGTTTCTTTTGTTTGTCACTGTGCGGTGGAATGTTGCATGCAGGTACTGCTGAGCCCACCGGGAAGTAGCGGGCTGGAGCCCAAAAGTGTTGTGCTGGCCCTTGAAGGCCAAAGCGAATACTTGTGTTATTTTATCGTTCATGTGTGGTCGGCCTGCGTGTTGAAGTATGCAACACATTTTAATTAAAGTTGAACATTGTAAGGCCTTAAGGCTAAGAACTTATCTGTGTAATTGATTTTCATTCCTAGTTGTGGTAGTGGGCAATCATGCTGTTGTTGGGTTCTATTTATAACATTTAAATTTCCTCTGCTAGAATGCACACTGTGTTAGGATGCGAAATATTGGATTATGGTTTCAATTTAGTAACTCCTTGTTCTGTCTGTTGTATATGCCGTCGGGCCCCGGCCGGACCTTCTATTATATGTTATGTGACGGATGGGGGTGTTACAGGACGTGCACACAGAGGAGTGACGAACGCAAAGGGGAGTGCGTGCAAGGGGGAACGTGTGCACGGAGGGATGTGCGCACATAGGAGGAGAGACACGCGGAAGCAGGGGTTGAACTAGGATTTCCGCGAAGACCGGGCACAATTAATTTAGACAAAAAATAATTGTTGAAATAACCAATTTGAACGAGATTAAACACATTTATTTATTTATTATTTGATATTTTAGTATAGAACGATTTTTTGCATAAGAAAATTTTTTGAACACGAAAAATCTAAACAATGAATTAACATGATAAATCTTACCTATGCATAAGCTCTCAATGAAATCATCCACCGCCACATTCATCGGATTCAACAACTCCCGGTCATGTTCTCTTTGTCGAGCACCGCTAAAACCCATGAGGAAGTCAAATAATTAAAGGTGTAAGTAACTATGAAAGAAGCAACACATCCAAAATCTAGAAAAATTTCTAAGAAACTTAACATTACCATGAGAAAACAATCATCGCAAAAAGTAGTTCAATATTATATATGACTAACAAGCTTTGAAATAAGAAGTGAATGGATACTGCATCTTGTACTGGGCAAACATTTTAGAAGCTATAAAGCTTTTGCCTAAAATTAAATTAGAAACTATATGTTCATAGCATTCATCATATATTGAAAACAAAGAAATGGTTGCACTGGAAATTGATTAGAAGATCTATGGAGATGAACCTTAATAAGTGAACTTGTCAGCAGCCTCTTTCAGGCAATTCAATAAACATTTAGCAAGCAATTAATTATTTTGAAGAAATATTTCACAAAAACATAAGGTACAGTTTTCCAAAGGGAAGAACTAACAAAGAAGTATGTGTTTGGTCAACATGATTGTGAATTTGGTGGGTGAAGAATTTACCAGTATGAAGAAGATTAGAAGAATGCAGACATGCTCGGATGAGGAAGAAGACTATAAGAAGACTAATAGAAGGTCAAAAGTTACAATAATAAATTTTCACTTCTCAGTCCTTGCAAATTATGAGTGCCTCTGTGTCTGGTACACTGGATAGCCAAAACTCGGAAGGAAGAAAGGGGGCAAAGCCTAACCGCACACCACAGAAATCTCATCGCAAATGGAATATGGAACTCACTTGGGATTTTTGCTTTCCACATAAGGGATCTCAGACTATCGCCCTCTCGAACTTCGACGGAACAGGTGTAAAACGGAGAAGAAACGCGGCTGCGTGGAAATGGAAATGAAGAATAAAATCCGCCCTAGGAATTGTTAGAATATTTAGTTATATGTCCGCGTGTGTCAGGACCGACTTGAAATGACCCTTTGGGTTTTGTGTCACTAGAGTGTAACGGTTATACGCTGGAGATACTATATAAGGTCATTCCACACTCGATGAGCCTTAGTAGACTATCTTGAGCGGAGCCATCAACATTCCCAAGATAAGAAATTAGGGTATTCACTCATTCTCCCGTTCCCTCTCCCGCTCTCGTCTTTCCAATACCACCGATTCAATTTTCTCGTTTTCCTGTTGCCTCTCAATCGGAGGAGAACTCGCTGTCTCTGTTCATGCCACACTTGATTGGGAAAAGAACATGATCGTGGTTTCCATAGTTATCTGTGGACGCCGGTTTCCGCCGATCGGGAAGCAGGGCGCCGTTGCGATCTGCCGATTTCTCCACATCAAATCGAGAATCATAGATTGGCTATGTTCTTCCTCAAGTTTCCGGCGCCGCTCATCCTAGATCGTCAATCAGGAGTTTCGCCGACTGCAAATCCTTCGTCTCTTCCATCTTCGTCGGATTTGGATGGGGACGTTGTTGTTCGTCGTAAATCATGGAAGAGAAAGGCTTCCATTCGCAAATCGAGAAGGAGATCATGTCTTGCCGCTCGTGATTCGGCCGTTCCGCTCCTTGATCTGGAAATAGTCAGGTCGTTCTTGCATGAAAACACCGATTTGGACTCCTTTCTTCCTCATCACCGATCGCTGGAAGGAAGAAAACTTAGACCTGGTTCCCACTGATCTACCGTTTCCACCATTTGTAACCTTCTGGTCGATTGTGCAGATCGTGCATTTCATGCTGCTGATAGGGATTTCTCCCATCGCTGCAGATCGTGCAGTTTTGACAAGTTTCTACTGCAGATCATTCAAGTGCAAATCTTGATTTTATTTTTGGATTTCTTAGATCTCAGTTAAAGAACATGCTTTGTTTTTCCAAGATCTATTGAAAGGAGCCGATTGGATCTCATCTCTAAGATTATTACGGTCAGATATATACAAGCTTTGATTTTATTTGAGGGGATTTTCTCCTCCAGAGCATTCAGATCTTGTTGCTGGAAGTCCTGGGTGCACATAAGTCTTGGACCCATTACATAGATCTAAGATCCTTATATAGCCGGAGGGGAGCAAATTATTTCTCTGGATTGAATCCGAAGATTTTTTGACATCTTCACACGGCTCAGGTGACCCCGTTCTAGCACTTTTTATTTCTGTTTAAATCTAGAAATATGTCGAAGAAAGCGCGCTCGACACCGTAAATCTGCAATCATTCGACCCCTCCGACTTTCTCAGTTGGAAAATTCAAGTCCAACTAGGAATGAAGGAACACGAGATTTTCTATACTGTTCAGAGCGATTTCGCTTATACCGTCGAGGACTTGGATGAGTATCAGTGGAACAAGGATGAGGATTTCTGAAGGGATTACCTGTTGAATTCCCTGAATCCCCGTCTCGCGTTGACCTACCATGCTTACAAGTCTGCAAAAGAGATATGAGATCGACTGAATGCGCATTTCCAGAAGCATGAAGGACTGTCAAAGTCACTCATTGGAGAGAAGTTCTTAATCTCAGATTCAAAGCAAACGTGTCTATCACTTCACAACTCTTAGAGCTGGTCAACCTGCGCCAGAAGCTCGATGATGACCATTCAATGATGGACGACAACCTTTTTGTGTACATGATTCTGAGTAAGCTGCCTTCTGAGTGGATCTTCTTCAAGACCGAGATGCACAGACTAAAAGAGAAGATCAGTTTGGATGAACTCAAAATGTTCATCCATATTGAGGACCAAAACATTGCTGGGAAAATCTTGGAGCAAGTTGCACAGCCCTCACAGGCTGTCAACTTCGTTTCACGTCCTAGTAAGCCTTCTCGGAATCCCTTGGTACTTAAGGGTGATACCCCAGCACCGTTGGCGGTCAAAAAGGCTATGATTGGGAGTAGTCACCACAGTGCATCGTCTGAGTGGTGGCTGGACAGTGGTGCTGCCTGTCACGTCACAAATGACAGGGGTCTTCTTTCAAAAGTCACAGCGATCAAGGACAAAGTTGAAAATTGCAATGTAGGAGCGACTGGTGTTACTCACGCTAGGACTGCAGAGATAGTCCTCTCTTCAGGTAAAACTTTAATTTTACAACATGTTAAAGTACTTCCAAATTTAACTAAAAATTTGATTTCTATATGTTTGCTTGATAAAGCTGGAATGTCTTTCATAATCATGAATGGTAGAATGACATTAACTATTAATTCTTACTACTTTGGTTACGTTTACCTGATCAATGTTATGTATAGACTTAGCCTAGATAACGAGTGCATAAACCAAATGAGTTCAACTCCGATTGATCCGAAGCTATTACACAATAGACTTCGATATATTCACTATAAGAAAATGCGAGATCTAGCTAGATGTCAAAACATCTCATTAGATCTTTCTATTCAATTGGATATGTGTGAGGTTTGTGCCCAGACTAAGATCACTAGAAACCCTTACAAGACAGTTTCTAGGAACACAACTTCTGGAGTTGATACATTCCGACCTCTGTGATTTTCGTAGTCACGCCATTAGAGGGGAAAGGAAATATCTAATACATTCATCGACGATTTTTCCAGATATTATCATGTTTAACTATTGAAATCGAAAGATGAGATTTTCGAGACCTTTAAGATCTTCAAATCTCGGGTAGAAAATCAATTAAATCTAAAGATTAAGAGACTTAGAAGTGATCGAGGAGGAGGGTACACTGCAACTTGGTTTAAGGACTTTTTTTTGCCTATGAGGGTACAATCCTAGAAACCACAGCTCCTTACTCACCCTAGTTGAATGGCATTGTTGAGCATAAGAATAGAACTTTAACAGAAATGTTGAATTTTATGCACCTCACAGCTGGAATGCCTAATTCATTTTGGGGGGAAGCAGTACTGACTACAAATCACATTCTAAATACAGTGCCTCACTCAAAGCTCAACTCTACACCGTATGAACTGTGGCATGTCCATCCTTGTAGATATGACACTTTAAAGACTTTGGTTTGTATTGCTTATATAAGAATACAAGACCTTAAGAGACCTAAGGTGGGACTTAGAACAATGACCTATATTTATCTAGGTAGTGCAGAAGACAGTGCAACTGACAGGTTTCTGGATCTATCCACTAATACAATGATAGAGTCTAGAGATGTTATTTTATTTGAACCCAAATTTATCAAAGATCATGGCTTGACCGTCTCCGTGTCTACTGACATGATTTCAGAATCTACTGTAGAACCTGAAGCTGGCCCCTCTAGCACTGCTCCCCAACCTCCAGAGGTGGAATCTGTTCCTCTTAGAGTATCTACAAGAGATAGAATTCCTAAGGATTTTGGTGAGAATTTCGTCACCTACCACTTAGTGGATGATCTATTCTCCTATCAGGAAGCAATGAGATCTATAGATGCATTAATGTGGGCGGAAGCCATCGATGATGAGATGAACTCACTGCTATAAAACAACACTTGGCATTTAGTTGACCTACCGAAAGGAGCTAAAGTCCTAGGATGCAAGTGGGTACTGAAGAAGAAATTACATAGTGATGGGTCTATAGCCAGATATAAAGCACTTTTAGTAGATAAGGGTTATAAACAGCAGGGGGAATTGACTATTTTGATGTCTATTCTCCTGTATGTCACCTATCCACTATTAGGATTCTTCTCGGCATAGCTTCTATCGAGAACTTTATAGTTCGTCATATGGATGTAAAGACAGCCTTCTTAATTGGAGAGCTTGATGAAGAGATCTACATGGCACAACCTGAAGGTTATGTATATAAGGATCTAAGAAATAAAGTGTGCAAGCTCGATAAATCGATCTATGAGCTTAAACAAGCACTTAAGATGTGACACATTAAATTTGGCCATGTGGTAAAGAGCGTTGGATTTTAAAACTGTCTCTCAGACAAGTGCCTCTACTACCGCTCGATATCAAATCAAACAGTCATCATATGCCTATATGTCGATGACATGTTGATTATGGGGTCTGACCTTACCGCAGTCAGGGATACTAAATCCGCGCTCGCGAAAGAATTTTACATGAAGGACCATGGTCCTATAGAAACCCTATTTGGTATGAAAGTTAGAGTAGACAATGGACGTGTCACTCTAAGTCAAGCTCCTTACATTGAGCAGATTCTCACTACCTGGGGTTATAAAGACTGTAGGCCTATTGAAACACCAATCGATTAGAATGTCAAGTTGACTCTGAATGACGGGACCAACGTTAATCAAGTAAAGTACTCAAAGATCATTGGAAGTCTCATTTATGCCACAAGTTTTACAGTACCAGACATTGCCTTCACTCTTGGCATGGTGAGTCGCTTTACCAGTTATCCAGGCAAAGGGCATTGGGATGCCTTAGATTGGCTGATGAAGTACCTGAAAGGTACTAAAGATCACGCTTTGTGCTGCACTGGTTACCCTCCTATATTGGAAGGATACTCTAATACCTCTTGGTGTTCAGAAGTTGGGAATAACAAGTCCGCCAGTGGATTTATTTTCACTTTGGTTGGCGCTGCGGTCACTTGTAAATCCAAAAGATAGACTTGTATATCTTTATTGTCAATGGAAGCCGGGTTGTTTTCCTTAGCCTCAGGTGGCGAAGAGGCAGATTGGATCAGAAATTTGATTCTAGACATTCCCTTGTCTAGACTTCAAATCAATTCTTTGAGCCTGTATTGTGATAATTAAGCAGCAGTCCAAGTCATGAATAGTGTCCTTTTTAATATTAAGAGGTGATATGTACGACTGAGACACGTTCTATTGAATTATCTGGAAGAAAAAGACATTATCACTTTGAATGATGTGCGATCGAAGGATAATCTGGATGATCCACTGATGAAAGGAATGCCTAAAGACGGATCAATAAAAATAGTGGGGGAAATGGGACTCAGTTCAGCCTTAGTTCAAGGTTAGGCGACTCAGTTCCGGCTTAATCCAAATGTTTTGATTTTTCCACTTTCCTTTGTCAAAGCAAGCGTGTTGCGCTCCGCTGATGTTCGGGGTTGCTGAGTACGAATCTGGTGAGTTGCTTCATTCCACATTTGATGTTAACAACTTCAATTGGGTTCATCTTCCTTACATAGGAGGAGAGTGTTATTCAATATTTGATAACACAATTTGACTAGATTTGGCTTTTCTTCTGTTTATTGGTTCCATTCCAAATTTGATGAGTTCCAATTAACTTTAGAAGAACAGTAACCGTGACATTCGACACAGGAACACAGATACAGCTGCGGTGTCCAGAAGTCCATAACATCGTTTCTTTGAAAATAGATAATGGATTCTGAGTTAGAACTTAAATACAGTACACATGCTTCCTCATACTGTACTACGTTCATAAAAGTAGAACTAGGTACTTGTATATTTTCCAATATTGAATTCATTCTGAATGAACTTTTTTGTTGGAAATTGCAGGAGCTGCTACTGATGGAGGAGCACTTGTCGGTTGGGATCCAGAGGAGGATGACCTGCTGGATGCTGATTTCTATATTGTTTACTTGTTTTTTGTCTTTGGTTTAGAGCATTATTTAGCTCTCTTTTCTGTTCATCTATTGCTCTTTAGTTGATCATGAGACAGTAGGTGTGCTAGTACTTGATTCTCTGATTGTACTTTTGACTTTGATGTGTTGCTGAGTTTATGCTTTATTCTTATGCGTGCATACTAACTTCTGTTTTTTTAAGTCCAATTTATTCTGACAGATGTTGTGGACATGGTTGTGTATTGAGTTGAATTCTGGTTGAACATTTCACACACCATCCCTTTTCCGACGTCAGTCTCACCACGAACATAGGAGGAGATTGTTAAGATATTTAGTAATATGTCTGCGCGTGTCAGGGACGACTCAGAATGACCATTTGGGTTTCGTGTCACTAGAGTGTAATAGCTCTACGCTGGAGATACTATATAAGGTCATTCCACACTTGATGAGCCTTAGTGGACTATCTTGAGCGAAGCCATCAACAGGCGTGTAATCATAAAAATAAGGCTCGAGCATGAGCCCGAGCGTGTCTGAAGGGGGGTTCGCCCGTGCGCGCAAGTGATAGCGCACGCAAGGAGGAACATGCACACGCTGGGACAAGAACACGTTAGAGGAGTAGAGAATGAGAAATCGTTGGAGAAATAGGTGACGATAGAGAAATTGATATGAGCGGGAGAGGAGATAGAAAATTCATAGGAGGAATGAGAGGGGAGACCAAAAATCTTTAGGAGGAATGAGAGATGAGAGAGAAAATTCGCATGAGGATGAGAGAGGAGAGAAAAAAATCCGTATAAGGAATGAGAGAGGAGAGAAAAAATCCATGGGAGGAATTCTAGGGGCTGAAAGTGTTGAAATGAAGGAGTACCTGAGGCTCTATTTATAGGGCCCCAGGGGTGGTTAAGGTGGTTACGCGGCCATCCAGAGAATATAACCAGCTAAATTAATATTTGTAGGCAGAGTTAACATTGTTTGGAATGCATATTATTTTATTAATTATATTAAACACAAACCGGTCCTATTTTTGGCCTTACACTCACCCCACTACGGGTAGTTATGAGAGGTCGTTAAAAGACAATAAGATGGCGACAATCATGTGGTGGTGAACGAATGGAGGAGAAACGACAGCTCCAGGGATCGGTTAAAGGAGAACTGGTCGGAGGCGGCGTGGAAGCTGCCGGTCGGCACCAGCCGTTAGTGAGCGGCCGCATGGGCGGTGGCGGCCGGTCGGCGCTAGGCTCTCGTGGACGTGGCGCAAAAGCGCGCGGTGGAGGGCCGCCGTGTGGCCGGCCGGACCATACTGTTTTGGCGATGGTGGCGGTCGGCCGAGAGGCCGGCATCAGGGATTTGTGGTTGCGGTGTCAGGCGGCCGGAGGGCTAGCAGCGGCGATTTGGCCATACTCGGCATGTACGCGATGGTTAGGTTAGGGCGTCTTCCGGCCGGCGAGATTGAAAAGGCAGATCTAGTCGATCTACAACCTAGCGTCTTCAAAGCCTGACCTCCATGCTTCAAAACTCTCCAGGGACTGGACATCGTCTTCCTAATCGACAAAGATGGAGACGACCCTACTTCGGTGAAAACTTGCAGCTTGTTAACTGCTTCCTTTAATCTCTAAGACCGATAACAATTTTGGATACATAGCTTTGATTTCATGCAGGGATGGAAGCGACGGGTGGAATTGATTTTCATTGAACACACCGTTCCATAATCTTACGTCTTGCCATTTATTTTTTCTACGAGTCTCGCGGTGGTGGTGGTCGGTGAACGAGGCGAGTGCGGCGAGTGCGGCAAGGCCGGCGGTGATGGTGGTGAACGTGGTGAGTGCAGCGAGGACGACGGTGATGGAGGTGAACGTGGCGAGGGCGGCGAGGCCGGCGGTGATGGCGGGGAACGTGGCGGTTGGCGCGTCGATTGGTTGGGGAGGTTACGCCATGTCTGGCTCCTCACTAACAGGCGGTTTCATGCTAGTATGGTGTTCTTTTGTTATTCGCACCCCAAACATCGGGGTGCGATTAGCGCTCCATGAATGCCTCATCAAATGGACCCCCAAGTTCCCGGAGTCGTGAGTTGGAGAAATACGAGCGCGGAGACGTTTTGTCGAATTATGTGTGTGACGGTTTGCAGTGATCATGTTGGAGGTGACTGGCGCAGCAGAGTGTGAGAGGTGGATTAACCACCGAGCAAAGTGCTCACTTATGGTTGTTCGTGTGCGTTGCAAAATGTACGTGTGATGTGGAGAGTAAAACATGTAAGGGGCATATTGTGTTCCAGGAGCGGCATGTGCGAGATGCACTTGGAACTTTATGCAGGTATGGCACAATATGCGCGATGTGCATTATGCATGCGTTGGGCGTAATGTGCATAACGTGTAATGTGTGCAATGTGTAATGTGTAACAGTTGCGGTGTGCTTGGGGAGCAATGCGCTCAATGTGTAATTTGTGTAATGCACCTAGCTCTCCTTGGAGCAAGTTGGATTTTGTACGAGATACCTGCAATACTGGGTGGTGAAGATACCCGTGTAGCGGTGCAGACGCGTAGTTGCGATGTAGCTGGTCTTGGTGTCGAAGGCCTTTTTGAGGATATGCATTCTGATGTTTATGTTGTGAAGTAGCTCATGTATTTGTACCTTTGTACTTGTACTTTTGACTGTCATGATGATATAAGTGTTGTATCTTCGCACATCTGTTGTATGTTGCTCTGTCTGTATTGGGTACCTTTGTATTCTATGTTTTAGCACTTTTTAGTGGCTTTGTACATTATTTGTGGCACTTTGGGTACTTCTTGGTATCACACCTTTGATGGTTGATTTCTCTGGTGTTGATCCATATTTTGATGTTGATCGAGTTTGTACGGTGCTTCAACCGTTGCTTTGTACGGTGCTTTGGTTTCCTTCTTGGATGTTTGTAATTGAAGGAGAGACCCAGGAAGTGTTGTAATCTTCTTTCGGAATTGAGAGTGAGTACTTTTGGCTAAGCAACAAGAAGTCGAAGGGTCGAAGCACACTGCCATGAGACAAGTATTATAAACGCATTGCGCGAGGGAAGGTGTCATGAGTGCGCTACCTGAAGACAAGTACTGTTAATGAGCGCACTACACAAGAGCAGGTGATGCGAGGACGCTGCCCGAAGGCAGGAAGTTTTAATAAGCGCGCTGTACGAGCGCAGGTGTTGTGAGTGTGCTGCTCGAAGGCAAGTGTTGTTAATGAACACGTTGCATGAGGGCAGTGTTGTGACTGCGCTGCTCTAAGGTTGGTGTTGTTAATGAGCACGCTGCATGAGGGCAGGTGCTATGAGCGCGCTGCCCAAAGGCAGATGCTATCAATGAGTGTGCTGCATGATGGCAGGTGCTATGAGCGCGCTACCCGATGGCAGGTGATAATGAGCATGTTGCACGAGAGCAGGTACTGTTAATGTAAGCGGATGTCCTTTCTTATGGGCAATATTTGTTGTAGTATCCATAACGCGGATGATGTTTGCCTTTTATTGGTCTGAAATGCACAAACTTTTAAAATCATTAGTTTTACAGTTACGAGTCTGTTCATGCGGTAATTTACATGATACATTCATACATAAATAAAGTTGATAAAGCATTGCAGTGTTGCGGGTAGAGCCTTGCTGATGGATAGTGAGCTTTCTCCCGAGTTGGTTGCCTTAGGGATTGCCACCGGTTCATCTTAGCGAGTGCATGGCCTACTACCTGCTGATCGATTTGGTGCTGGCCTTATAAGAATTTTTCTAGCAGCCCTTGTCTGACGAGTCGTTCGATCTCCTCCTTCAACTCGGAGAATTATTTATGTTGTGTCCTTGTCTATGGTGGAACTAGCAATAATTCGACTAGTCGCCTATAATTTTGCGAGCGGCCTGGGCCTGCGGAGTGTCTCCTTATCTTGGATTGCAGAAAGTATGTTTATTTAGAAAGAATTGAGGGGTGTGAAGTTGTGATATTGTCTCTATCGCGGGTTGCCACCACGCTGTTGAAATTTCACAAGTCAATCAACTAGTAGTTCTTGTATCAAGTAAACACTTCCAAAACTATCATGCTGATCACTTGATCAAGCGAAAAATGAGAACTAGGCATATGAACACTCCAACCATAAACTGAGCTATGTATTAGAGACAATGAAGAGCAAACAAAGATCTTGCATTAATCCACTATCAACTTTACATGGCAGGGTATACAGGGCGAGACATGATTTCGCCAAGTACAATGAGATAGAAAACAAACAAGAGCGAATTCCAAGCCGGGCTGACTTCCTCCAAGACTGCTAAGTCTGCCGAGACCGCCGAGAACGCCAAGCCGCTGCTGTTACTTTTATACTACGGAGTCCGCACAAACCGCACGGACAACCCATTATTCTGCTGACGTCTGCTCTACAAGCCGCCGCCGAACTGAATGAAAAGACCGCCAAGTCCGCCTATACCGGCGACCTCATTATTGAAATTAGATCAAATTGAGGAGAGAAACTGGTTGGCCTCCACCTGTGACCTACTGCGACTGCTGATTGTAAACCGCAACTTTCACTGCTTCCTGACCTTGATCAGAACCAGACGCCCGACTTCACAATGCTAGCCGCACAACCTGCAAACAACAAACAGTTAATCTCAAACCGCGCGACCTGGAAAACCGAGTCCACAAAAATTGACCTGTGCTCAACTGTTCACTCTATTACTGTAGACATGTCGGGGGTGTCTATTATAGGCGGGGTGAGGAGTGTGTTCACATCCCTAGAGAATAGAGTCACCACCCCAGCTCGCAACTAGCAAACACCAGTCCGCTTAGTCCGCAATGACTTAGTCGGACTTCATACAACCCGCCAGGCACAAAATCAAGGTCAGTCCACCACCAGGTGGACACTGCGCCAGTCCGCACACAGGCAGCACGCGAACATAGCAACATCCGATTCACTGCATCAGTCCACATGCTACATACGGACACGGCAACAGCCCACAAAACCCGCAAGCACTCGACCAGTCCGCCATACTACACAGCACACGGACAGCCACAGCCTTAGCTCGCCGTAAGAGTCTACGACCAAAAGGCAGACCGCCCGGTCAACCGTGGACTGCGGACAATGCGAACACCCTGAACTTGTCATAGAGTGTGACCAATTACAGCAATCCACCAACAACTGGTGTGAGCTTGGCGGACACGGAAATCAGACCTCCAACTCCATGGTTAGTCTGCCACCATGAATGCGGCTATCACCCACCGCATCACTGGAGAGCTCGGCAAGGACCAAAGCAGGTCTCAAAAACCAGTCTGCAATAGCGGACTCCGCGAACTCTAAAAACGTCTGTAACATCTCCGCGGATATAACCTCCAAACCTCCCGGTTACACCAAGGGCAAGATCTACAGAACCGAAGGCCGAGCTAAGCACCGCAATCAGACCGCCAAAGACAGACCGCCAAGGCCGCTTCACTAGATGCCCAAGCCGCCAAGTCTACCTGGCCACTGACCACCCAGACCGCAACATAAGTCCGCCCAGGCCGCGGACTCAGACTGCTTAGACCGTGCGGTCTGCACCATCACTCACTTTCACTTCAAAACTTTCAACACTCCCCCTTGAAGTGAGAAGCGGTGATCAAGCCTAGCAATCCTCGTAACCGAGTAAACGACACCTTCAACAACGGCTTCGTGAAAATATCTGTGACATTATCCTCACTCCGCATATGCTGCACAATCAGAGACCCCTCCAACACCTTCTCCTTTATGAAGTGGTGCTCAATCTCGATGTGCTTGGTCCGAGCATGACAAACTGGATTGTTTACCAGTTTCAGGGCACTCTCATTGTCACTGCTCATCAGAGTTTGACCACGCACTTCTTCATAGACGTCCACTACTAGTCTTCGGAGCCAGATGGCTTCCCGAGCTACCAAGGCTGAGGCCTTGTATTCCACTTCCATAGTAGAGACGGACATTGAGTCTTGCTTCTTGCTGCACCAAGAAATACTCCCTGATCTATAAGTGAAGATGTAACCGTATGTTGACTTCCGGTCGGCTGAATCTCTCCCATAATCATCATCCGAGTACCCTTGAAGAACAAATTCCGTGCCTCTCCTATACAGGAGACCCATGTCAGAAGTGGCCTTCACATACTTCAAGATATTCCTAGCCGCCATCAGATGAGGCTTCATGTGTTATGCCATATACCGACTTACACTGCCAACTGTATAAGCAATGTTTGGCCTTGTAATCATCAAGTAAATAAGACTCCCAACTAGAGCCCAAAACACCAAAAGATCCGGAAGAATCCTCCCCTCATCTCGCCAAAGTTTGATGCCAGAATCAAATCGAGTAGAGCTACTCTTCCACTCCCGTATGTCGAATTGCTGAACGATCAGTTCTGCATAGCCTTTCTGGGACATGAGTATGCCGCTCTCCTTCCACTCCACCTCAAGTCCAAGGAAATAGTGGAGTTCACCCAGATCCTTCATCTCGAAGCTGATAGATAGCTCTGCCCTGAGCCTAGCTACTTCCTCCTTAGAGTTTCCCGTGATGATCATGTCATCCACATACAATAGCACCAAGACTAGAAGGTCCCCCTTCTTCTTGACGAATCAGAGTTTGAAGCCAAATATCCGCAAAACTGAAGATATTCTGCAATCTTCCCATACCAAGCTCGAGGAGCCTGCTTCAACCCATAGAATACCTTCCGGAGCTTGCAGACATAGTTTGGATGTTCTTCAGATATGTACCCGAGCGGCTGATCCATAAATATGTCCTTGTCAATTTCCCTGTAAAGAAAAGCATTCTTTACGTCCAGCTGCCACATCTTCCAACCCTAGCAAGCTCCCAAAGAGATCACCACTCATACTGAAGTGATCTTCGCCACCGGACTAAACGTCTCCTCATAATCCTCGCCGTACTGTTGCAAAAATCCCTGAGATACAAGTCGATCCTTATACCACTCGATGATTCCATCCGCCTTTTTCTTGAGTTTGTAGACCCACTTGCAAGTAACTGGAGTAATGTCATTCAACTATGGCACCAAGTCCCAAGATTCATTCTTCCTGAGGGCAACCATATCCTCATCCATGGAATCAACCCACTCCTTTACTCTAGCAGCTTCTTCAAACTTTGAAGGTTCCCGTTCATCCAAGGGGCCTGCGAAGAAACAAGTAACAAAGCTCACCTTGTTTCCTTCGCAATACCGAGCTGGTGGCTTAATGATCCTCTTTGATCTCCGAAGAGGCTGCTCCTTGCTCACCACCTCCGCTGCTGCTTCAGCACCAACTCTGTTCCCGGGCACACTAGGAGCATCGCTCCCCCTGCTTCCCGAACCAGAAGCCTCATCCCCAGAGTTTGAAACACCTGGAGCTCCTGGTGATACAGACAAGCTCCACCTAAAGATTTTCAGTAGCTTCCTCCTGCCCTTCATCAACCCTGCTCTCCTGCAGTTCAACAGTGCCACCACCATACGACATCGGCTCATCAAAGACAACGTCTCTTGAAACAAAGAACTTCTTTGTCTCAGGATTCATGCACTTCCACCCCTTCTCTCACTCATCATAGCCCACAAAGATAAACTTCCTTACCTTTACATCAAGCTTGGTCCTCTGAGCATTGGGGATATGAACATAGCAGGTTGATCTGAACACTCGAAGGTGTTCTAAACTCGACTTCTCCTTGAACATCATTTCAGTCGGAGACTTCATGTTGATCGGACTTAGAGGCATCCGATTGATGACATACGTTGCGCAGGCCATTCCATTCGCCCAGAAGGACCGGGGAATGCTCTTTGCATGAAGCCAGCATTTGCAAGTTTCCGTCAAGTGATGGTTCTTCCTCTCCGCTACTCCATTTTGTTGTGGAGTATGAGCACAAGTACGCTCCCTCTGGATCCCGTGCTTCCTGCAGAAACTAGAGAACTCAGATGAGATAAACTCACCACCGTTGTCTGATCTGAACTTCTTGATCCGCAAGCCAAGCCAGCCCTCCACCAGCTCCTTGAACTCCACAAACAATTGGAAAGCTGCCGACTTCTCCTTCATGAAATACACCCAAGTGTATCTTGAGTAATCATCAATCGACACAAGCATATATCTGTTGCCTCCAAGACTAGCGGTTGCGGTTGTCCCCATCAAGTCACCATGATTGCATTCCAATGGTTCCTTGCTCCTCGTTTGACACTTATCAAATGGAAGGTGATGAGCCTTACTGTACTGACATCCCGCACAAATGTGGCCATCTCCGTAGGAGGACAACTTCGGCAAGCCTCTCACCAGGCTCCTCATTAACATAGCCTTGAGCTTATCCATCCCCACGCGCCCTAGTCTCTCATGTCAGATAGCCGCGCTATCATTGGCTCTCATCTGATCAACATAAGAGCTTGTTGATATAATAAACAAGTCTTTTACTCTTCTCCCTACATGAGCAACATCAGCATTTACCGCTGATACGTTGCGGAGAAACCTTACTTATGTTGGGCCAAACAAAACTTGAAAGCCTGCGTCAACTGCATTGGTCACTGAGAAGAGGTTCTTCTTCATGCTGGGTACGTGATACACACTCTTTAAAGTAAGCGGACCATGGGCACTCTCCAAAGAAATAATGCCTTCCTTCTCTACAAAATGAATAGAATAATCAGCAGTAATAATTGCTTCATTACATGTAAATGGTTGCAGAGATGAGAACTTCGACTCGTCACCAGTGAGGTGATGACCACACCCCGAGTCGACTATCCAGTCATCTTGGTAGTCAACGGTGTCAAGAGCACGAACACACGTGCTTGTCAAGAAGGCTCCTCCCTACCCGGCTTCCTCAGAACTAGAACAAGCTCCTTCCTTGCCTACAACATGCCCAAGTTGTAACTTGACCTTGCAGTCATGCTTGAAGTGGACTGCTTGATTACATCTATAGCACTTCAACTCTTTCTTCCAATTCTTCTTAAGAGCAGAGCTCCTCTCTTGCTGATAAGAGGTTGAAGGCCCTTCTTCAGCAGCATGCTTCTTCTTCTTCTCTCATCTCTTCTTCTACTTCTCAGTGATCAGAGCTTCACTACCTCCTTCAGAGATAGTCACACCGGCCATCTGCCTGGCCAAGCTCTCTTATGACACTAACAAGTTTTCTAGCTCCATCAGAGAAGGTTGAGTTGCCCACCCTTGCACGGAAGTCACAAAGGCCACATATTCCTTCCGCAGTCCGCAGACTATGTGCCTCTTCAACTTTGCTTCAGAGATGGGCTCATCAGGATCCAATGCTGATATTTCAATGCACAGATTCTTCATCTTCAAAAAGAACTTAGAGATAGAGAGAACACCTTGAGTTGCCTTAGCTAACTCATTCTCCAGGAACTGCAGCCTAGCCACATTCTTCCTGTTGAACAACCCATCAATGGTTGTCCAAATCTCTGCAGCGGACTCACATCCTAAGATGTGATCAAAGAGCTTATGTGAGACAGCCCGTTTGAGAGAAAACTCTGCCTTAGCATTAGTTCTTCTCCAAACTCTCACTTCCTCAACAGTACCAGTAGCAGCAGTAACCTCTTGCTTGTCGTCACCACCAACGACCTCCCATAACTCCTCACCCAAGAGATAGCTCTTCATGCAGGACTTCCACTTCTTGAAGTTTTTCTCTGTCAGAAGCTCAATGCCAAGACCTCTTCTATAGTCTCCTTCCATTGAAAATCACCACTGATCACAAATCTTCCAGAAGCACCGAGCACTATCTGAGGTTGATCACAACTCACTGCTCAAGCCACTGTTAGCTCTGATACCATGTTGAAATTTTACAAGTCAATCAACTGGTAGTTCTGGTATCAAGTAAATACTTCCAAAACTATCAAGCTGATCACTTGATCAAGCAGAAAATGAGCACTAGGCGCAGGAACACTCCAATAATAAACTGAGCTATGTATCAGAGATAATGAAGAACAGACATAGATCTTACATTAATCCACTATCAACTTTACAAGGCAAGGTATACAGGGCGAGACATGATTTTGCCAAGTAAAATGAGATAGAAAACAAACAAAAGCCAATTCCAATCCGGGCGGACTGCCTCCAAGACCGCTAAGTCTGCCGAGACCGCTGAGACCGCCAAGCCGTTGATGCAACTTTGATACTACGGAGTCCGCACAAACCGTGTGAACAACCCATTATTCTGCTAACGTTTGCTCTACAAGTCGTCGTCGAACTGAATGAACAGATCGCCAAGTCCGCCTAGACCGGCGACCTGGTTATTGAACTTCGATCAAATTTAGGAGAGAAATTGGTTGACCGCCACCTACAACCTGGTGCAACTGCTGATTATAAACAACAAGCTTCACTACTTCCTGATCTTCATCAGAACCAGATGCCCGACTTCACAGTGCTATCCGCACAACCTTCAAACAGCAACCAGTTAATCTCAAAATGCGCGACCTGTAAAACTGAGTCCGCAATAATTGAACTGCGCTCAACTGTTCACTTTATTACTGTATACATGTCGGGGGGTCTATTTATATGCGGGGTGAGGAGTGTGGTCACTGCCCTAGAGAATAGAGTCATGACCCCAGCTCGCAGCTAGCAAACACCAGTCCGCTGAGTCCGCAAGGACTTAAACGGACTTCAGACAACCCGCCAGGTGCCAAATAAAGGTCAGTCCACCACCAGGAGGACACCGCGCCCGTCCTCACACAGGCAGCACGCGGACACAGCAACATCTCATTCAGTGCGTCAGTCCGCATGCTACATGCGGACACGGCAACAGCCTGCACAGCCCGCAGGCACTCGACCAGTCCGAAATACTGCTCAGCACATGGACATCCTTAGCCTTAGCTCACCGCAAAAGTCCACGACCAAAAGGCAGACCGCACGATCAACAACGGACTCTGCGGACACTGCAAACACCCTAAACTTATCACAGAGTGTGACCAAGTCCAAAAACCCACCAACAACTGGTATGAGCTTGGCGGACACGAAAACTAGACCGCTAACTCCATGGACAGTCTGCCACAATGAATGCGGTTATCACCCACCGCATCACTGGAGAGCTCGGCAAGGATCAAAGCCAGTCTGCAAAACTAGTCCGCAATAGCAGACTGTGCGGACTCTAAACAAGTCTGTCACATCTCCGCGAATATAACCTACAAACGGCCCGGTTACACCAAGAGCAAGATCTGTAGAACCACATGCCGAGCTGAGCACCGCAATCAGACCGCCAAAGATAGACTACCCAGGAGAATTCATTAGACACCCAAGCCACCAAATCTACCTGGCCGCTGACCACCCAGGCCGCAGCAGCTGTCCGCCTAGGCCGCGTACTCAGACCGCTCAGACCGCGCGTTCTGCACCATCACTCACTTTCACTTCAAAAATTTCAATAGACGCTTACTTTCTTTGCAATATTTGGTAATGCTTCTTTCTCCCTCCTTTTCGGGACTCATCAAATTATCGCTGATGTGTCTCGATTGCTTCTTCAGTGGCGATTTGTGCTTCGACCTGTTGTACAAGCTCAGGATAAGTTAACACTATTTATTTCATTAATGTCGAGTAGAAGCTACTAGGACGGAGTTCTCCTAGAAAAAAACACGCAAGAACTCTGTGTTTATCCCAGAGATTTGTCGTGCCTTTATGGTGAAGCGTTGAAAGAAATTTTTAAAGATTTCCCCTTCAAAGGGCGAATCCCGAACAAATGGGAGGGATCTTTGTCTATCCGACGACTGGTGATGAATTGGTTAGTAAATTGTTGTGCTAGTTCTGTGAAATTCTTGATTTCCCCCTCTTTCAAGAAATTTACCACGGGTTAACGACGCGTAGGACCACATATCGATGTGTGGGCTCTATTTCCGTTATCCATACGCTAGCTAGCCGAGAGGCCGTGCGTATGGACAGATCACCCCTGGGTAAATAGAGTTGTGTCCATACCCTCGAGAGAGGACAAGCGTAATTCTTCCGGATTGGGTTGCAGACCCAATAATGGGGTTCTTAGCGTAAAGCGGGCGTTAAGTGGAATCCTTCGTAGGACTAACATTTGGTCGAATAGTCTTAGCGTTCAGGTGAGCAATATTACTAGAGATAAGTGCGCTCATATTTATGGAACCTCCACGGCCAAGTTGCCTTTTATTAATTTGAAAACTAAGTTCGATAGTTATTAAGATTCGTTTTTGTCTTAATCTGATTTGGTGCCGAGCGTTAACCCTTCATCGAATTTTCTAAATCATTTTCGCACTTTTACTTTATCCGCCTTAGTTAATTAAAATCCCCAACGAATTTTCTAAATCCCGAGAATAATACGACCTCGGTATTCCCCCGAATATCGAGTACTACATGCGATAGGTGCACTTGCCTCCTTTCATTAAAAGTTCGCTTTTTAGCAAGCCCGTGGCGTTCGACTCATCAAACCAACCACCTAAATAAGAGTCTGTTCGCGAGCCATCAAGTTTTTGGCGCTGTTGTCGGGGAATGACTTGAGTTGTTATTTCGAATTCCGGAGTCTATTACTTTTACCTATATTTCTAAAAAAAACTAAAAAAAACTTAAAAACTGTACTTAAAAATCCAAAAAGAAAGTTAATTTTATACTTTATATTTTAGGGTGTATGACCCGTAGACAACCTTTGGAGTCCGAACATTTGGATTTCGATCCTGAGATCGAACGCTCACTTGCGTATATTTGTCTCAATGCCGAAATCCCTCTTTGGATCCCGAAGATTACGTCGGAGAACCCTCTGCCGTCGCTATGGTCCTAATCCGAATGCGGCCATCGAGCGTACAGTGTCATATTACGCCCGGCTGAATTTGGACGATACTGGGTCTAGTATTGTTCGCCCGACGGTGGCGAACAATAATTTCAAAATAATTCAAGTGTCATTCAAATGGTCCAAAATGTCGTGTAGTTCGATGGACTGCCGGATGAGGACCCGAATGTCCACTTGTCCAATTTTTTGGAAATATACGACACCTTCAAGATTAATGGCATCACTGATGATGTCATTCGCTTGCGCCTATTTCCTTTTTCCCTTAAGTCCAAAGAAGTGGCATGGTTGAATTCACTTCCACAATGATATATCACCACCTGGGCTGAGTTGACAGAGCGGTTCCTGACGAAGTACTTTCCGCCCGCAAAAACTGCAAAGTTGCGGGCGGACATTTCTTCGTTTGTGCAAAACGATCCTGAGTCTCTATATTAGACTTGGGAACGGTTTAAGGAGTTCCTCCGCCGGTGCCCGCACCACGTGCTGCCTACGTGGTTGCAGGTACAAATTTTTTATAATGGCCTTAATTTTCAGACGCGTCAAATGATTGACGCGGATGCCGGGGGCACATTAAACAACAAAACCCCCAAGGCCGCCCAGGCTTTATTCGGAGAAATGGATATGAACGCCTACCAATGGAATATCCCGTGGGGATACCCAAAGTCAGCGGGCGGCCTTTTTGAAGTGGATGCTGTTGGGTACATTTCTTTAAATGTACCTGATTTGAAGAAGCCTCACCCAACTCAATGATATACATCAATATGTATTTGATGTGTTTTGAGTTTACTTGTGCAGGCTAAGTATTTACAGGAAAGAAGAAAAAGTTTCTAAGTCCATGTGTCGACACCCAGAGGGAAAGTGTCGACACTTAAGAAGACTTGTGTCGACACCCAGGCAAGCAGTGTCGACACTTGGAGTCATTGTGTCGACACCAGGGATGCTGAGTCGACACCAGACAGAAAGTGTCGACACAAGGAGCTGGGTCGACACTCAGTGAAGAAAAGTGCAGTGAAGCAGTGTCGACACTTAGCAGTTGTGTCGACACCCAGTGAAACTGTGTCTACATCAGAAAGTGTCGACACTTGGAGGCTGTGTCGACACTCAGCAAAAGTCAGCAGAGACTACGTATAAGTGTCGACACCCAGAGCAATATGTCGACACTCAGCAGAAGAGTCAACACTTGAAGAAAGTGTCGACACAAGAAATATTGTGTCGACACTCAGCTGAAGACTCAACACTTGAAGAAAGTGTCGACAAAAGGAGCTGTGTCGACACTTAGCAAAGTTCAAGAATATTCTAAGTACAAGTGTCGACACTAAGGAGATGAGTCGACACTCAGCCAGAGTCTCAACAGAAGAAGAATGTGTCGACACAAGGAGCTGTGTCGACACTCAGCAAGTATCAACACTGAAGACATGTGTCGACACCAAGAAGAAGTGTCGACACTTAATAAGTTCAACACATGAAGATGTGTCGACACAAAGGAGTTGTGTCGACACTTACAAGAATTCAGCAATATACTGAAGTACATGTACTTGTGTCGACACTCAATTTCAGTGTCAACACATGAAGAAGAAGCAGTGTCGAGATATAAAATCTACAACACAAGGAGTTGTGTCGACACCTTGTAGGCTAGTGTCGACACTTAGACAACTTGTGTCGACACTTGGTCAATAAGTGTCGATACTTAAAGACAGACAGTCTCGACACTTGCAGACAGTTACAGAGTTTTCAAGAACTGACTGGATGACTTGACAGCTGCCATTCCAGCTGGTCTACTGCACCTGTCAGAGTTGTCAGAAATCTGTTATGGACCGGACCAGCCGGTTACCATGAAGAAGACCTATAAATAGGCTTATGCTGTCTACAGAAAGTGGTTGTCTAAGTTGAGATCAACACATCAAGTAATACAAAGAAGATCTAGCTATTCCTTGAAGAATCTAGTGAAGATCTAAGAAGTTGGAGAGAGAGAGAGCTCCATACAAGAAGTCAGCCGTTGGAACCAGGCTGAGAAGAAGGGTTCAGATTTATTCTGAATCTTAAGTAGCAGAGATCAAGGATCAACTGCAGAAGAGGTCAATCTTATTGAGTTCTACATTCAAGAAGCTTTGAAGAAAAGCCAAGTCAGATTGATTTCAGCTGAGTTCTTCCACGAACTCATCAAGAAACTCACAACTCTTCTCTCTTCTCTGAGTTGTTGAGTTACAATTTTTGTATTCATATTATCTTGTAGGATCCTTAGGGATCTGAGTCTTGTAAGCCTGTAATTATAAAGGCTGAGTGTAGGGCTTGAGTGCCTGAGTGTAGGAGATTGGAATCTCTGAGTGTAGGCCTGTTGTGGCTGAGTGTAGGCCTTGGTGGCTGAGTGTAGGCTTTGTGTAGAAGCTGAGTTGTAGGGCCTTTGGCCTGAGGTGTAGGAACCTGTGTTGTGGGTTCTGAGTGTAAGATCTGAGGATCTGAGATAGTGGAGAAGTTGGGCCGAATCTAGTACACTGCTAGATAGGCGAAGGGCAAAAGTGGATGTACCCAAACCTTGGGGAACCACTATAAAACGGTGTGTCTACAGTGTGCTATGGAATTTTGTGATTGCTGAATGTGTGATGTGATAAAGTAGATAGAATGCTGTGTTAGATTCTGTATTCTGCCTTAAAAAGTTAAAAAGAATCAAGTCACCTATTCACCCCTCCCCCCTCTAGGTGTTTAGGTACAATATCTTTCAAGTGGTATCATAGCCAGGTTACTCAAAAAGGGACATAACTGTCTGAGTAGATCCTGTTGGCAGATTCAGTCTAAGTCAATTACAGAATCAAGACAATCAAGAACCATGGGTTCCACTGAGAATCACAAAGAATTGGGATCCATGAAGTTACCCATATGTAGAAAAGAGATCTTTGGTATCTGGAAGGAAAGGGTGAGACTGTTTATGGAAGCCTCAGACCCTAGGATTTATATCACAGTGAAGGAAGGGCCATATGTGCCCATGAAGGTGTCAGTCTTAGATGCAAATCAGAGAACACCTAAGGATTTCTCTGAAATGACAAAGGATGAAATTGTTCTAGCCACTATGGATAAGAGGGCTCAGAACATCATAGTGAGTGCCATAGATGATGCAACTTTTCAGAATTTGATACACTGTAGGACAACTAAAGAGATGTGGGATACTCTTATTGTGTACATGGAGGGTTCTGAAGAAGTAAGGCAAGACAGAAAATCCTTGCTAAACCAAGAATATGAAAGTTTTAGACAAGGTAAGGCTGATAGCATAACTAAGTGCTATAAGAAGTTCTACAGGATTGTGAATGAGCTCATGTCCTATGGCATAGAGTTCAGTAATTATGAACTCAATGATAAGTTTCTAAGGTTCCTAACAAAAGATTGGGACACCAAGATCTGTGCCATTAGGGAAATGGCAAAGTTGGGAGAAATTCCTCCACCAACACTATTTGGCAAACTGCTGTCCTATGAAATGCAGTTAATGGTGAGGAAAGAAGAGGAGAAATCAACAAGAAGTGAACATAAAGAAAAGACAGTGGCCTTCAAAACAGAAGCCCCTAGAAAGTACAGGAGTAAGTCACCAACTCCACCTCCAAAGGTTGCTGAAACTGAGTCAGATGAGTCAGCAAGTAGAAAGTCTGAAAGCAGTGAAAGTGATGAGGACTTTGCTGCCTTCACAAGACATTTCCAGAAGTTCTTAAAGAAGAAACAGTGGAGGACAAGGCCATCTACTTCACAGGGAAAAGAAGACTTTTATCAGAATAAAAAGTCTTCAAAGAAAGACAGGAAAAAGACCAAGTCTAGCAAGGCAACTCTTTCAAAAATAGTATGCTATTGTTGTAATAGACAAGGCCATGTTGTTGCAGATTGTCCAGAAAAAGGAAGGAGTCTAGTGACAAGAAAAGAACTCAATACAAGGGCAAGAACGAAAAGTCTTTTGTTGCCAAAAAGGACAAGAGCATGTTAGATATTTCTTCATCAGAAACTGATTCAGATGCTGAGGCATATATAGGACTGTTTGCTAAGGAAGAAGAAAAGTTCATTCAGATCATGAACTCTATATTTGAACAAGAGGATAGTCAGTGCCAAGGACTAATGGCATTGACAGAAAGTGACAAAATCCTGGAGCAGCCAGGACCTAGTAAGGTACAACATTGTTCTTTCAGTTCAATTTCTTGTGCCAGTCCAGAATCAGATTCATCATCATCAAATGATGAGAGTGCATCTGAGTCTGAAGAGGATATTCATCAGTTGATAGATGAATATAAAGTTCTGTTGCAAGCTTATAAGAAGAGCAAGTCCCTAGCCAAAAGTCAGGGAAAGGAAATTGCTAATCTCAAAGCTGCTGCAACATATTTTGAGAAGTTATTTGATCAAAAGCTTAATGAGATAGCCAGACTGACGCACATAACTGTGATTCAGATGGGGACTATATCATTTAAGAATGATCAAATCAAGAGTCTGGAGATTAATCTTCAGAAGGAGAAAGACTTAGTTGCTAGGTTTTCTAAACCTAAGTCAGTTCTACCCTTAATTGATGAATTTGTTCATCACAAAGGTAAAGCTGGACTGGGATTTACTAGACCTGGAAGGACTGTTCAGTCCAAGTCCAAGTCCAAGGGCAAAGCCCCAACTCTCAACAAGTCAGCTGTAGATAAAACAACAAAGACAGTACCTAAGCAAAGGTACAATAAGTTTGAGTGTTGGTGCTGTGGCAAGGTAGGCCACTTTGCAATGGACTGTTGGCACAATGCTAGTGCCAAAGTGAGTAGCAAACTGTCTGTTGGAAAACCTGCAGGTAGCTTTGTTAGGATGCAAACTAACCAGTACCAAGGACCCAAGAATTCTTTGGGTTCTAAGGTTCACTAATCTGTTTTGCAGGTGAGTCCAAGTGGCCATGCCCCAATAGGGAACTTGGACAGTGGATGTTCCAGACATATGACTGGAACAAAGAGTTTACTAAAGGACTACACACCTATACAGGATGGTCCAAAAGTCACCTTTGGTGGTTCTGAAAAAGGGATCATCAAGGGTTTTGGTAACATATCTAACTCCTTTATTACAATTACTCAAGTGGCCTATGTTAAAGGTTTGAAACATAACCTTATTAGTATAAGTCAATTGAGTGATGTAGGGTATGACATCTCATTTGTGAAAGATGGTTGTCATATCAGGAGGTCAAATGATCAAGAGATCATTTTGACTGGTTATAGAAAAAGGAATGTCTATTGCTTAGACATTATGGTTGAGAACAATGGTTCTCCTGTGTGTCTTGTAGCTGATGAGACAGTCTCTCATTGTGTCAAATGGCACAAGAGGCTAGCCCATCTAAAATACAAGACAATTGGCAAACTCTTTAGTAAAGAGTTAGTGAGAAATGGTCCTCAAGTTAAGTGTATTAAAGATGGTATTTGCTCAGCTTGTCAAAAGGGCAAGCAAACTAGATCCACCTTTAGAAGCATTGAAAACAAAGATGCTGTGAGGTGTTTATACCTCTTGCATATGGATCTCTTTGGTCCAATGCCAGTTCACAGCCTAGGTAGGAAGGTCTATACCTTTGTAGTTGTAGATGACTACTCAAGGTTTTCCTGGGTGTTCTTCCTAAGACAGAAATCTGAAACACCTAGTGTCTTCTATAGCTTTGTCAAGCAAATTCAAAATGAACTAGACAGTACAGTGGTCAAGATTAGAAGTGACCATGGTACTGAATTTCAGTCTGATAGCATGACAAAACTCTGTGAAGAATTTGGGATATTTCAAGAGTTTTCTTCACCAAGGACAGCTCAGCAAAATGGCATTGCTGAGAGGAAGAATAGAACCTTGATTGAGGCTGGTAGGACCCTATTAAATGATACATCACTACCAAAATATTTCTGGGCTAAAGCTGTTAATACTGCATGCCATGTTATTAATAGGGCTACCATAACTAAAAGCCACAACAAGACTCCCTATGAGGTTGTGAAAGGTAGGAAACCAAACCTATCCTACTTCAGGATCTTTGGTTGTAAGTGCTTTATACTTAACAATGGAAAGTCTTACTTGACTAAGTTTGCTGTCAAGTCCCAAGAGTGGATCTTTGTTGGATACAACAACAATAGTAAGGCTTATAGAGTCTACAACTTGTCTACACAAGTTGTAGAAGAATCTGTACATGTAGTATTTGATGAAACTAGACTTATTAACAATGAGTTGTCAAGTAGTATTTGCAGCCCCACAGGTATAACTGAGAAGTTGGACAAGCTCACTATAGAAGAAAGATCTACTGCAAGACAGCAAGTAGAAGAAAGTGGTTGTTGTCCAGGGGGAGTACTACATGTACCTAATGCAGAAGAAGTACAAGGAGTACAGCAAGATGAAGAAGTTGAAGAAGTTCAACCTGAAGTCAGGATGCCTCCAGCCAATAGGCATCTCAGAGATCATCCAACAGAACAAATCATTGGTGATCCAAGATAAGGGGTACAAACAAGGAGCAGAAATCTGAATGCAGCAATCTACTCCAGTTTTCTATCTCAAGTTGAACCAAAGAAGTTTGAAGGAGCCATCCTAGACCCTCATTGGATTGAGGCAATGCAAGAAGAGCTGAATCAGTTCAAGAGGTGCAAGGTCTGGGAGCTTGTTCCTAAACCTAAAGACCACAACATAATTGGGACCAAGTGGATCTATAGGAACAAGATGGATGAACATGAAGTCATCATTAAGAACAAAGCAATATTGGTTGCTAAAGGATATAGGCAGGAAGAATGTATTGATTTTGATCAAACCTTTGCTCCAGTAGCCAGACTAGAAGCCATAAGGATGTTCCTGGCCTACGCAACCTTTCAAGGATTTAAAGTTTACCAAATGGATGTCAAGTCAGCATTTCTAAATGGTAATCTAAAAGAGGAAGTCTATGTGGAACAGCCATCAGGTTTTGTTGATTCAACTCTACCTAATCATGTCTATAGACTTAGGAAAGCATTATATGGGTTAAAGCAAGCCTGCCCTAAAGAGTCTCATTTGACAGCAGTCAAAAGGATATTGAGATATCTAAAGGGCACTCCTTATCTAGGCCTCTGGTACACTAGGAATGGGGATTTTGAACTAACTGGCTATTCAGATGCAGACTTTGCAGGATGCAAAGAGGACAGAAAAAGCACAACTGGAACCCATCAATTCCTAGGTGGAAGACTGATTTCATGGAGTAGCAAAAAGCAAACAAGTGTGGCTATCTCCACTGCAGAATCAGAATATGTGACTGCAGGAAGTTGCTGTGCTCAACTTCTGTGGATACAACATCAGCTTGAGGACTATGGAATTCAGGTAAGTAGAACTCCACTCTTTTGTGATTCTACTAGTGCCATATTAATTGCACATAATCCTGTTTCTCATAGAAGAACTAAACATATTGAAATAAAATATCATTTTCTTAGGGAACATGTAGAGAAAGAAGATATTTTACTAGAATATGTTAAAACAGATAATCAACTAGCTGATATGTATACTAAGCCCTTAGAAGAAACTAAGTTCAATAGGTTTAAAATTGAACTAGGTATGATAAACTTAGAATAAGTTTATAGAAATGGCTAAGTAGAAAGGTGTCGACACACAGAGATATCTGTGTCGACACAGAAAAGTGGTGTCGACACTTCAGGAAAAGGTGTCGACACATCTAGGAAGTTGGTGTCGACACTTCAGAAAATTAGTATCGACACATGACAAGTAGGTGTCGACACATCCAAGGTGGTGTCGACACTTAGAGTTTACTCAGAATTATCTAAGTAAAGTCTCGACTATATGTCGAGATGTGTGGTGTCGACACATAAACAAGTGTCGACACATATAATCTGTTGACTAAACTTGAGTCGACACATATGTGTCGAGACATTATAAGTCAGTGTCGACACTTATCGACAGTGTCGACACAATTTAAGTTAGCTGCCCGCCTTTTCATCTTCAAACCTAGAAAGGTATAAATAGGATTTTGCCTTTGTCTGTCGACACGCTTTCAAAAGTTTCGAGACCAAACTTGTGTGTCGACACCTCTCTTCTCTCAGTTCAAATTCTTCAAATCCTAATGGCGCCAAAGCTCGAGGAGAACGTCAATAAAGGGTATGAACTGGTGCGCGACGCGTTTGGTGATGCAGACCAAGAAATCAAGAATGTGATAACCCTAGTTGCAGACTCGGGGTTAGAATTTCTTGTTTCAGAGCCTACAAAGATCTGGAAGAAGGAAGTCTTGGAATTCCTCAATGGAGCTAAGGTAGACGAATCTGGATTCAAGATCAAGTCTAGGGTCCATGGTGAGAAGGTTAAGGTTTCACCAAAAAGTTTGAGGAAAATCCTTCAGTTGCCAAGAACTAAGGAAGAAGAAGAGGTTACAGCTTCCAGGACCAGAGATGCATTGGCATGGTGTGGTCTGGATTCTAAGATGAAAATTGGATCAGTGTTTAATAGGAAGGGCATGAACAGTCAGGGGAAATTCTTCTCTGAAATTGTAGGCAAAGTGATCCTAAGTAAGCCAGGAGGGCATGATAGGGTATCAGCCCATATATTTAACATTATGACAAGGATAATCTTCAGCCTGAAAACTGACTGGTCTGTAGTGATCTATAAGAAGATTAAGGAAAGCCTAAAGAAGCCCAACCTGGGCAGGATCTTAAGTCTATACCTTGCTGGTATTATACCAGAAGTTATGGGTCAAGCTGCTTGTAATAGCCCAAAGTTCAGAAACAGGAAATTTTTGGGTGACACGGCCTGGGACACGGGCGTGTCCCCGGGCGTGTCAGTTGACACGGCCTGCGACACAGGCGTGTCGCAGGGCGTGTCGAGGTTGTGTCGACGATTGGGCTTTGTCTCGACGATTTTTGCTCTCGACGATCCGTCGAGAGGAGGCACACGGCCCAGGACACGGGCGTGTCCAAGGCCGTGTCGCATTCTCGATGATTTTTCTCGACGATCGTCGAGTGTCGAGAAGTGAGGGTCGAGTGTTGAACACGGCCTGTGACACGGGCGTGTCACAGGGCGTGTCAAATCAGGCGACGAACTCAGCCCGCCGAAGGATTTCGACAGGGCGTGTCTTTGTGCCGTGTCTCGGCACACGGCCTGGGACACGGGCGTGTCACAGGCCGTGTGAAGTCTCGGGATGATTTGGGATTTTTTTCCCCAGGTACACGGCCACAGACACGGGCGTGTCTGAAGGCGTGTTGGTGACACGGCCAATGACACGGGCGTGGCCCGTGGGCGTGTCACTGGTTTGGATAAGTCGGTTGACCACCGCTTGAGGCACACGGCCTGGCACACGGCCGTGTTCGAGGCCGTGTCGGGTCAAAATATGTGTTTTTGGCAGAATCGTGGCCGTCCATTCCTTCAGTCTGGATCCAAGGGCTGAAGCTTCTTCTTCTTTTTCCTTAAGGGACGAAATCAGAGAATGATTTCTCACTTTGCCTTGGCCTTCATCTTTCTTCAAGAGAGAGAAAGAGAGAGAAAAAGGAGGAGGAAGAAGAAAGGGGGCTGCTGCTGGTGGTGCTGCAGTTTACCGACGAGAGATCCGAAGCCAGCATTGCGGAGGAAACGCTCTTGCGGGTCTTGCAAGCTAGCTTGGAGGCCATGGCACCGAAGCGATCGTCAAGGGTAACGACTTTTCTTCCTAGCCATGTGAAGTCTTCCTTTTTGGCATATCTTTTGATTCCCCCACCAAGAGGTGGCTGCTTTTGGGAGTCGTTTGGGTGATTCTTGAAATCCCCTTTGTTGTGCATATAGATCCGGAAATGGAGTACGGAATAGGCATGCTGTGTGAAGCCCATCTGGACAGGTTGGTCTGGATTGGTGATGTTGCATACGAACCGGAGAAGACTCCGTGATAACGTGTAGTGTAAGGAGTCTACGGGTTATGCCTGCGAAAAGGAGTAGCAGGAAGTACTGGGGTGGTAGCCCAGGAAAATAGCCATGTGATGGTTTTGGGTCCAACCTGTGAATGAGGCACAGGTAGTACTGGTGGGACCAGGAAAGGCCCTTTTTGTGATGCTTGAGGTCATAGGGTGTCCACCTGTGGAGCGAGTCACAGGAAGTAATGGTGTGCCCCGGAAAGACCCCTGACATTTGTAATTTGCGGTGTCCACCTGTGACGGGAGTCATAGGAAGTACTGGTGTGCCCAGGAAAGACCCGCTGTTGCTGTGAGGAAATGGGTATAGATAAATACCCAGGCTTGAATGCCAGAACAGGACTGGTGAGACCGACCCGCGCCTTTGCTATAGTCATGAGTACGCTGCACGCGGAAAAGGCAAGGCGATTTGAGCAACGGGGGGGTGGAGGATCCGACCTGCGCTATGTCCATCTGACGTGAGACCAAAAAGTGCGGTCTGTTGGAGCACATAGCAAGAGTCTTCGTCCTGCGCGCCATGACACAACGGGGGGCTACGGGCCATCCCGGTGTCCGAAGACTAACTCCGGCTGCATGCCATGGAGTAAATGCTCAAGAGAGTTACCGTTGGGTGATAACCCTGATACGGTGGTGGGCAAGAGGTTGCCAGAACACCAAGAATGTGCCCTGAGTGCACGGACCGTTGGGCCGGGCGGCGAACGGTTGTGATGGCTTGTGTGCGTGAAAGCACCTTTTGATGATATAGCTTGCCATACATGTGATATGATATGCCTGCAGGGAAAATTACCGCTGCCCCGAGAGAAGGGGTAGGGTCGTTATAATTTGGTCAGCTGAACGCTGACCGTTGCTTTTGTTTGCCACCGATGGGTGTATTGTCCTTGCACAGGTGCTGGAGAGCCGAGCGGGACGCATCGAGGTTGATGTTCCTGCTGGTGTTGCTGCTGCTGCTACTGTTAGCCCTAGAAGGCTAAGTGTCTTCTTTTGTGTGTTTTCTTTTCTTGTGGCCGGCCTACGCGCCAAATTGTTTAGGCCACTGTGTGAAAGCCATGTAAGGCCATAAGGCCAATTCTTTTGACATGTTGTAAGACATTCCTATATATATAAAATGTGGAGTTTTATGTTTGGACATTCATGAGGAGTTCAAGTAGTTTAGGCTTCCGCTAGAATGCTTGTGATAGGTGCGATTGCGCTACTCTGGTATCGTCCTGTACCTTCACCGACTGTTTTGTGGTATATCCTGTGGGGCCCCGGCCAGACCTTCTAGAATATATCATATGAACGGATGGGGTTGTTACATTTTTGGTATCGGTTGTCTTGGTCTTTCCCTCTCGAAGTCGTGGCCGACTTCTTTTGTGGGGTGGCGAGCACGTGTTTGTGCAAACCAAAGTCTACGAATGAACTCCTGAATGTCCATGATAGGAATGCATTTTTGTGTGTTTGAGGAACCTGCGTGTTCCTATTTTGTGTTGTTTGCTTGGGTACGACCGCTAATGTGTGTGTCTTGTCCACCTTTAGGTGACACGGAGTGGAGCTGGGCCGTCTGAGCCCCAGCGTTCTGATGAAAGTACGGCACCAGCCGCGGTGCCTACACCTCCACCGTCTGCGGAACATGTGTGGTTAGTTGCGGAGGCCTTATTTACCATGATCCAAGGCCAGCCACTTAGGCAGGAGCAAGCGGCTGTGAGGCCAGAACAGGTGGTGGCAAGGCCTGAACCTGTCATGGATGTGGTTCCTCGAGCGGCTGAGAAGCAGCTAACGCGGTTTATGAGTTTCCATCCGCCTACGTTTTAGGGAGCGGGAACCCCGACGCAGGCTGAGGATTGGTTATCGCGCGTCAAGCGAGTGATGACGGCGATAGGAACGGCGGAGCATCAAAAAGTTACCTTAGCCACCTTCTTGCTTGAAGGAGAAGCGCGTTTATGGTGGGATGAGATGGAGTTGCATCATTTGGCGGGTCGTCCGTTAACCCAAGTGTCGATGGAAGAATTCTCCTGGCTCTTCCTAGCGAAGCACCTTCCTGTGGCTCAACGGATAGCCATGGAAAATGAATTCCAACGGTTGACTCAAGGTGATGGCAGTGTTGACGCGTACCTGCATGAATTTACTCGCTTGGGGCGGTATGCGGGTTCGATTTTTGCTGATGAGCAGAGGAAGACGAATCGGTTCTATGAAGGGCTGAGGGACGAGCTGAGGTTCCTTGTGTCCAGTTCTGTGAACCAAGGTTTCCAAGCGTTGGTTGACACCGCGACCGCGTTGGAAAAGGACATGAAGAGGGTGCAAGGGAAGAGAGCTTTGGCTGTGTCGCAACCAGAGTGGAAGGCGCCCCGATCGGGAAAGTCATTTTATAAGAAGAGATGGGGCAAGAAGTCCAAGCCTAGTGGACAAGCGCCTTCATCAGTTGCAACGGGAGCAACATCAGGAGCAACCTCCAAGCCAGAAACTCGTACCTGCTTCAATTGTGGTAGGATGGGGCATATTGTGCGAGATTGTCGGATGCCGCCGAAGAGTGAAAAGAAGGCGGGAGCATCGTATGCGGAAAAAGGAAAGGCGGTGGTGGATTCCTCTGCCTCGCAGGCGCAACCCCGAGTTTACAATCTTGGCCTGCAAGAGGCCATCAAGCAGAGTGACGTGGTCACAGGTATGAGTTAGTTTTGCATATGCCAATGTTTCTATGCTTAGCTGAGTCCCCCTATGTTTGTGGTTTGTGTGTGTGACATGTTTGTCATAGGTTTTGTAATGATTCGGGACACGCTGGAGCGAGCACTGTTTGATACAGGTGCATCGCATTCTTTTCTGTCTCGTGAGTTTCTGACGCGGCTTGGGATACCCAGTCATGCAAAGACAGATAGCGTCAGAGTGGTGTTGTCGAATGGATGTTGGATGCTTGCGGATCAAGCTTGCGATGTGGCGGTTCAGTTAGGAAGTCGGGATTTTTGTTTAACCGCATTTGTTTTGCCAATATCGGAATTCGATGTGATTTTTGGGATGGATTGGCTTGCGGAGCAGCATGCTATGATTGATTGTCAGTCCAAAGAAATCACGTTGGGCTAGAATACCGAACAGGAGACCAAGTTCGCGGGTATGCGAGGAGTAGGCGGGACGTTGATGTCTGCACTCCAGGTAGTCAAAGCTGTTCGGAAGGGTGCGGAGTGTTACTTTGCACTAATTCAGGCTGTTGAGCCTAAGGCCACCTTGTGCGAGGTTCCGATTGTGGCAGAGTTTACAGATGTGTTTCCCGCGGATCTCCCTGGGCTACCACCCCAGCGGGAGATTGACTTCACAATTGAGTTGGTGCCAGGTGCGAAACCCGTGGCCCGCTCGCCATATCGCGTTGCGCCTAAAGAGATGGCTGAGTTGAAGGTTCAACTACAAGAAATGCTAGAGCAAGGCTATATCCACCCAAGTATGTCACCTTGGAGCGCGCCTGTGCTTTTTGTAAAGAAGAATGATGGTGGGTTACGGTTGTGTATCGATTACCGTGAATTGAATAAGCTGACCGAGAAAAATAAGTATCCTATACCTCGGATTGATGAGTTATTCGATCAGCTGGTGGGCTCGACCGTCTATTCGAAGTTGGACCTGAAGTCTGGTTATTACCAGTTAAGAATTCGGGAAGGTGACATTCCCAAAACCGCATTTGGAACGCGCTATGGGCACTATGAGTTCACAGTTATGCCCTTTGGATTGTGCAATGCGCCTTCGGTGTTTATGGATTTGATGCACCGTATTTTCCGTGAGTACCTGGATCTGTTTGTGATCGTGTTCATTGATGACATCCTGGTGTACTCGAAGTCCAAAGCTGAGCATGAGATTCACTTGCGGTTGGTGTTGAATACGTTGAGGCAAAATCAGCTCTACGCCAAGTTCTCGAAGTGCGAGTTTTGGCTATCGTCAGTGGCATTTTTGGGCCATGTGGTGAGTGGAGCGGGCATCGCAGTGGATCCAGCGAAGATAAAATCCATACAAGAATGGCCAATATTGTCTTCCGTGGCCGAGGTCAGGAGTTTCCTTGGACTTGCGGGCTACTATAGAAGATTTGTGGAGAACTTCTCGCGGATCGCTTTGCCGCTAACCACACTGACGCGAAAAGATCAGAAGTTCATTTGGACGCCAGAGTGCGCACGAGCTTTTGAAGAGCTGAAGGTTCGGTTGACCACGGCGCCGGTGTTGTCTTCGCCATGTGGAACCGATGGGTTTGTAATATATAGTGATGCCTCAGGGAGCGGCTTAGGCTGCGTTCTTCTGCAGAATGGAAAGGTGATTGCTTATGGCTCACGCCAGCTGAAGGTGCACGAGCGAAACTATCCCGTCCATGATTTGGAATTAGCGGCGGTGATTTTTGCACTCAAGCTGTGGCGACACTACCTTTATGGCGTGAAGGTGGAGATCTATACCGATCATAAGAGCCTAAAGTATCTGTTGGAGCAGAAAGAGTTGAACATGCGACAACGAAGGTGGTTGGAGTTCCTTGGGGACTACACTTTCGAGATTCACTATACACCCGGGAAGGGAAATGTTGTCGCGGATGCCTTGAGTCGGCGAGTTCCGGCTAGAGCAAATTGGTTACAAAGGCATGATGAACGTCTTATCCAGGAGTTGGAAGCATTGGAGATCTATTGTGTTGATAAGAGTTCCACTGCCACTGAATGTTTGAACTGGACCGAGGTGCAATGTGACCTTGCGGACCGAGTTCGACGGGCAATGGAGTTGGATGAAGATCTCTTACGCTATGTGAATGAAGGGCCAGAGGGCAAATTCACCTGGAATGATGGTCTTTTGCGCAAAGAGGGCCGTTTGTGCGTCCCGAATGTGGGGAAGTTGAGGGAAGAACTGATGTATGAAGCAAATTATACGAAGTATTCCATTCACCCCGGGAGCACAAAGATGTTCAACGATATGAAGAAGCTTTTCTGGTGGCCAGGGCTCAAGAAAGATGTTGCCCTGTATGTAGCCAAATGTAAAACATGTGCGATGGTGAAGGCGGAATGCCAAAAGCCGGGCGGTTATTTGAAGTCACTGCCGATCCCAGTGTGGAAATTTGATGATATTTCCATGGATTTTGTGCATGGATTGCCAAGATCGCAGCGAGGAAATGATTCCATTTGGGTGATAGTTGACCGGCTAACAAAAGTAGCACATTTTCTCCCGAACAGGCGGGATGATTCGGTTGAAAGTTTGGCAAAGTTATATGTTGATCAGATTGTGCGGCTTCATGGTGTTCCTCGGAGCATCGTAAGTGATCGAGATGGGCGATTCACGTCAAATGATTGGAGGCTAGTTCACCGACTGTTGGGCACAAAGTTGACTTTCAGTACGGCCTTTCATCCCCAAACGGATGGCCAAACTGAACGTACCAACAGAACAATGGAGGACATGCTCCGAATGTGCGCCCTTGACTTCGGAAAGAGATGGGAAGATCATCTCTATATGGTCGAGTTTGCATATAATAACAGCTACCAGGCAAGCATTGGGATGGCACCATATGAAGCCCTATATGGAAGGAAGTGTCGTACTCCCTTGGCTTGGGTAGAAGCGGGTGAAGCCCGGGTTGTTAAACCAAATGAGGTGGAGGAAGCAAACTCAACCATTCGGACTATTCGAGAGAGATTGCTGATTGCTCAAGATCGACAAGCAAAGTACTACAACGCCAAGCACCGGAATGTCGAATTTGCGGTTGGCGATTGGGTCTACTTGAAGATCAAGCCATTCAAAGGTGTCTCCAGGATTCGACGATTGAAAAAGTTGAGTCCAAGATATTTAGGTCCTTTTGAAGTGGTTGAGCGAATTGGCGAAGCGGCTTATCGGCTAGCTCTATCGGCGGACTTGGGTGGGTTACATGATGTCTTTCACATCTCGGTGCTTCGGAAGGCAGTGAAAGATCCAGCTCAAGTGATCGCGGGTGATCGTGTGCCGGTGGAGTATGGGCTAACAACGAGAGTTAGACCCATTCAGATCGAAGATCGAGCCGAGAAACAGTTGCGGAACAAGACGGTCGGTATGGTGAAAGTCCGATGGGACAACTGCGGCCGTGAAGAGCTGACATGGGAACGCGAGCAGACCATGCGAGCAGAGTTCCCGGAGTTGTTTCTGTAATTTGTAGCGAGAATATTGTAACATAAACGTATAAATATAGATAGATATATGTTGTTACATTTTTCTTGCTACTTTCTGTTACTTTCCTATCTCTGAATTTCGAGGACGAAATTTCTTGTAGGAGGGGAGGATTGTAACAGCCCAAAGTTCAGAAACAGGAAATTTTTGGGTGACACGGCCTGGGACACGGGCGTGTCCCCGGGTGTGTCAGTTGACACGGCCTGCGACACGGGCGTGTCGCAGGGCGTGTCGAGGTTGTGTCGACGATTGGGCTTTGTCTCGACGATTTTTGCTCTCGACGATCCCTCGAGAGGAGGCACACGGCCCAGGACACGGGCGTGTCCAAGGCCGTGTCGCATTCTCGACGATTTTTCTCGACGATCGTTGAGTGTCGAGAAGTGAGGGTCGAGTGTTGAACACGGCCTGTGACACGGGCGTGTCACAGGGCGTGTCAAATCAGGGGACGAACTCAGCCCGCCGAAGGATTTCGACAGGGCATGTCTTTGTGCCGTGTCTCGGCACACGGCCTGGGACACGGCCGTGTCACAGGCCGTGTGAAGTCTCGGGATGATTTGGGATTTTTTTCCCCAGGTACACGGCCACAGACACGGGCGTGTCTGAAGGCGTGTTGGTGACACGGCCAATGACACGGGTGTGGCCCGTGGGCGTGTCACTGGTTTGGATAAGTCGGTTGACCACCGCTTGAGGCACACGGCCTGGCACACGGCCGTGTTCGAGGCCGTGTCGGGTCAAAATATGTGTTTTTGGCAGAATCGTGGCCGTCCATTCCTTCAGTCTGGATCCAAGGGCTGAAGCTTCTTCTTCTTTTTCCTTAAGGGCCGAAATCAGAGAATGATTTCTCACTTTGCCTTGGACTTCATCTTTCTTCAAGAGAGAGAAAGAGAGAGAAAAAGGAGGAGGAAGAAGAAAGGGGGCTGCTGCTGGTGGTGCTGCGGTTTACCGACGAGAGATCCGAAGCCAGCATTGCGGAGGAAACGCTCTTGCGGGTCTTGCAAGATAGCTTGGAGGCCATGGCACCGAAGCGATCGTCAAGGGTAACGACTTTTCTTCCTAGCCATGTGAAGGCTTCCTTTTTGGCATATCTTTTGATTCCCCCACCAAGAGGTGGCTGCTTTTGGGAGTCGTTTGGGTGATTCTTGAAATCCCCTTTGTTGTGCATATAGATCCGGAAATGGAGTACGGAATAGGCATGCTGTGTGAAGCCCATATGGACAGGTTGGTCTGCATTGGTGATGTTGCATACGAACCGGAGAAGACTCCGTGATAACATGTAGTGTAAGGAGTCTACGGGTTATGCCTGCGAAAAGGAGTAGCAGGAAGTACTGGGGTGGTAGCCCAGGAAAATAGCCATGTGATGGTTTTGGGTCCAACCTGTGAATGAGGCACAGGTAGTACTGGTGGGACCAGGAAAGGCCCTTTTTGTGATGCTTGAGGTCATAGGGTGTATACCTGTGGAGCGAGTCACAGGAAGTACTGGTGTGCCCAGGAAAGACCCCTGACATTTGTAATTTGCGGTGTCCACCTGTGACGGGAGTCACAGGAAGTACTGGTGTGCCCAGGAAAGACCCGCTGTTGCTGTGAGGAAATGGGTATAGATAAATACCCAGGCTTGAATGCCAGAACAGGATTGGTGAGACCGACCCGCGCCTTTGCTATAGCCATGAGTACGCTGCACGCGGAAAAGGCAAGGCTATTTGAGCAACGGGGGGTGGAGGATCCGACCTGCGCTATGTCCGTCTGACGTGAGACCAAAAAGTGCGGTCTGTTGGAGCGCATAGCAAGAGTCTTCGGCCTGCGCGCCATGACACAACGGGGGGCTACGGGCCATCCCGGTGTCCGAAGACTAACTCCGGCTGCACGCCATGGAGTAAATGCTCAAGAGAGTTACCGTTGGGTGATAACCCTGATACGGTGGTGGGCAAGAGGTTGCCAGAACACCAAGAATGTGCCCTGAGTGCACGGACCGTTGGGCCGGGCGGCGAACGGTTGTGATGGCTTGTGTGCGTGAAAGCACCTTTTGATGATATAGCTTGCCATACTTGTGATATGATATGCCTGCAGGGAAAATTACCGCTGCCCCGAGAGAAGGGGTAGGGTCGTTATAATTTGGTCAGCTGAACGCTGACCGTTGCTTTTGTTTGCCACCGGTGGGTGGATTGTCCTTGCACAGGTGCTGGAGAGCCGAGCGGGATGCGTCGAGGTTGATGTTCCTGCTGGTGTTGCTGCTGCTGCTACTGTTAGCCCTAGAAGGCTAAGTGTCTTCTTTTGTGTGTTTTCTTTTCTTGTGGTCGGCCTGCGCGCCAAATTGTTTAGGCCACTGTGTGAAAGCCATGTAAGGCCATAAGGCCAACTCTTTTGACATGTTGTAAGACATTCCTATATATATAAAATGTGGAGTTTTATGTTTGGACATTCATGAGGAGTTCAAGTAGTTTAGGCTTCCGCTAGAATGCTTGTGATAGGTGCGATTGCGCTACTCTGGTATCGTCCTGTACCTTCACCGACTGTTTTGTGGTATATCCTGTGGGGCCCCGGCCGGACCTTCTAGAATATATCATATGAACGGATGGGGTTGTTACACTGCTGTAAGTAAAATCAACCATATGAGGAAAATGGACTTGAGGATATTCTCAAGATGGGACAGAGTTTTGACAAAGGAGATGCCTAATCCTGAGAAAGAAACCTCACACAAGAAGAAGAAGAAAATTGCCCCAGTGGCTCAAGAGTCAACTAGCAGCTCTGATAGTGAAGAGCAAGTTGTCTTCACACCTGATGAGAATGAAGAAGGAAATGCTGAGAAGTCTACAGCTCAACAAGATGCTGCAGAAAAGCAGGGGGAGCTACCACCAACTAGCCCCTTACACCAGGATCAAATCCAGGGGGAGCCACTAGTTGTGGAAGAGCCAACTCCTCTTGAGAGTGAGCAAGCAACCAACATCATCCTTGAGGTAATCACTGAGCTTAATGCTTTAGATTTCCTTAAAGTGGATACTGTTTTATCTGATCCATTAAGTAATGTTAATCAGCAACCTCAGCTGGATAGCCAACTCCCAGATGTTGTCATGAAGGACACTTCTGTTTCAGCTCAAATTATATCTGATCTAGTGGTAGATGAGCCAAGAATTTCTCCAGCTCATTCTCCACAAGAATATACAATGGAAGATCTTTTCCTTAACCTGGATCAAACTGATTTTGACAAAGAAACTGCTGCTGAGGGGGAGAATGCTCCAGTTGAGGGGGAGCAAGTAGTACATGTTGAAGAGCCTGCAAGGCAAGAACTAGAGAAGCCCAAAGCAGTTGAGGAGATACCTAAGGAGAGGGTAGAGATAGCCAGCACATCTGCTTCTGAAGATGAGGAGACTACAAGGGCTAAGAAAAAGAAATTTCAAGTATTCAGAAGAAGGAGCCAGAGTTATAAGAAGCCATTACAAACCATAGCACCACATCCTACAGTTCAGCCAGCACCATCAATAGATTATAGTACTCTTATGGTTGTAATGCAAATTAAGCTTGATGAGCACAGGCAGGCCATTGAGAAGTATGTGGATGAAGGGCAAAAATCATTGCAGTTTGATTTGGCCCAGGATATTAAGTCAATAAGATTTGAAATGAATCTTAATAAGAAGGAGATGATAGACTGCTTCCATAAGGGAGGGAATGCAGTGGTGTACTTGGCTACACATCAGGAGAAGATAAAAGCTCAAGTGGATGAACTTGCAGTCAAGCAAGGCTATGTACTTGAAAATCAAATTAGGATGAATGATAACTTGACTGCTTCTCACAATGCCATAGTAACAGAGATGAAGAATCTAGCTGCAAGGCAGACTCCAGCTAATGCTACTGCTAAAGCAGAATTTGACAAAGCCTTTCAAGAGGAAATAACTACTGTTAAGACTGCCATACTAGACTCTCAGAAGATCATTACTGACAAACTCCAAAGGTTAAAGCCTTATTTTAAAGATGGAGTCAATTATTTGGATAACCAGGTTAGATTTCAAAAAGATGATGTCAGAGATCACATTGACAGAGAAGTCATAAAGGGGGAGAGAGTGTTAGTCAAGGCCAGCTCTGATCATGCTAAGTGGATATCTAATTCTATCAGAGCAACTCTTGGATATCCTCCTCTTTGTGATGATGATAATGTGGTAGAATCTGGAATTAATCCTGCATATCTAGGAGGGAAGCAACCTGAAGTGGCTCAAGTCATCTACCCTCCTCCAGATTTTGACATGATACATGCTGATATACAGTCCATGTATAGCCCACCTGGGGGAAAGGACAATGTCATTATAGAGAAAGTTGTTCAGCTAATATCTGAAGCTATGCAAGAAGCTCTGTAGAAAGAAGAAGAAACCAGATTATCTAAAAAGTGGTTTAGGGAGCAAGCTGAACAGAGACCAGACTTTAAGCAGTGGAGCCCCACTTCAAGGAACATTATCTTAACTGCATGGAAAGCTGCAAAAGATAATATTCAAGATAGAAATAAATGGTTTTCTGAACTTGAATGGAGGAAACATGAGACTAGGGAAGAAGCAATAGTCTAATATAGAAGAAAGGCCAAGATGGGAAAGCTACCTCCTACTGCCCAAGAGCCTAGCAAGTACTTTCCCAAGCCATATCATTATTTTGAGAGGCAAAAGATCAAAGCAGATGAGCTAAAGAAAAAGGATCTGAAAGGCAAGAAGCCAGTTGATACTGAAGCTGCTGAAGCTCCTATGCAAGCCAAGATTCAGACTGGAAAAGGGATAGTGATCAAAGAGGCTGAACAGAAATAGAATTGAAATTTTCTTAAGTTTACTATGTAATCTTTTGATGTTAACATTCTGTAAACTTTTGGAATTATGAATATGACAAAGCTGTTAGAACAATATGTTGTATGATAAATTTGCTATGTGATAAATTTATTTCATAATTGTTCTAAGATGTTATCTGTGTATACATGTTTTGTTTGATACATGTATATGTTTGCCCTGCTATATATAATCCTGCTTTACATCATTTTGTAATTTTATTATGAATGGTGTATATCATTGACTAAGGGTTATGACTTCTCCAAATAAGGGGAGATTGTTGGGTACATTGGTTTAAATGTACCTGATTTGAAGAAGCCTCACCCAACTCAATGATATACATCAAAATGTATTTGATGTGTTTTGAGTTTACTTGTGCAGGCTAAGTATTTACAGGAAAGAAGAAAAAGTTTCTAAGTCCATGTGTCGACACCCAGAGGGAAAGTGTCGACACTTAAGAAAACTTGTGTCGACACCCAGGCAAGCAGTGTCGACACTTGGAGTCATTGTGTCGACACCAGGGATGCTGAGTCGACACCAGACAGAAAGTGTCGACACAAGGAGCTGTGTCGACACTCAGTGAAGAAAAGTGCAGTGAAGCAGTGTCGACACTTAGCAGTTGTGTCGACACCCAGTGAAACTGTGTCTACATCAGAAAGTGTCGACACTTGGAGGCTGTGTCGACACTCAGCAAAAGTCAGCAGAGACTAAGTATAAGTGTCGACACCCAGAGCAATGTGTCGACACTCAGCAGAAGAGTCAACACTTGAAGAAAGTGTCGACACAAGAAAAAATGTGTCGACACTCAGCTGAAGACTCAACACTTGAAGAAAGTGTCGACACTAGGAGCTGTGTCGACACTTAGCAAAGTTCAAGAATATTCTAAGTACAAGTGTCGAAACTAAGGAGATGAGTCGACACTCAGCTAGAGTCTCAACAGAAGAAGAATGTGTCGACACAAGGAGTTGTGTCGACACTCAGCAAGTATCAACACTGAAGACATGTGTCGACACCAAGAAGAAGTGTCGACACTTAACAAGTTCAACACATGAAGATGTGTTGACACAAAGGAGTTGTGTCGACACTTACAAGAATTCAACAATATACTGAAGTACAAGTACTTGTGTCGACACTCAATTTCAGTGTCGACACATGAAGAAGAAGCAGTGTCGAGATATAAAATCTACAACACAAGGAGTTGTGTCGACACTTTGTAGGCTAGTGTCGACACTTAGACAACTTGTGTCGACACTTGGTCTATAAGTGTCGACACTTAAAGACAGACAGTCTCGACACTTGCAGACAGTTACAGAGTTTTCAAGAACTGACTGGATGACTTTACAGCTGCCATTCCAGCCAGTCTACTGCACCTATCAGAGTTATCAGAAATCTATTATGGACCGGACCAGCCGGTTACCATGAAGAAGGCCTATAAATAGGCTTATGCTGTCTACAGAAAGTGGTTGTCTAAGTTGAGATCAACACATCAAGTAATACAAAGAAGATCTAGCTATTCCTTGAAGAATCTAGTGAAGATCTAAGAAGTTGGAGAGAGAGAGCTCCATCCAAGAAGTCAGCCGTTGGAACCAGGCTGAGAAGAAGGGTTCAGATTTATTCTGAATCTTAAGTAGCAGAGATCAAGGATCAACTGCAGAAGAGGTCAATTTTATTGAGTTCTACATTCAAGAAGCTTTGAAGAAAAGCCAAGTCAGATTGATTTCAGCTGAGTTCTTCCAAGAACTCATCAAGAAACTCACAACACTTCTCTCTTCTCTGAGTTGATGAGTTACAATTTTTGTATTCATATTATCTTGTAGGATCCTTAGGGATCTGAGTCTTGTAAGCCTGTGATTATAAAGGCTGAGTGTAGGGCTTGAGTGCCTGAGTGTAGGAGATTGGAATCTCTGAGTGTAGGCCTGTTGTGGCTGAGTGTAGGCCTTGGTGGCTGAGTGTAGGCCTTGGTGGCTGAGTGTAGGCTTTGTGTAGAAGCTGAGTTGTAGGGCTTTTGGCCTGAGGTTTAGGAACCTGTGTTGTGGGTTCTGAGTGTAAGATCTGAGGATCTGAGATAGTGGAGAAGTTGGGCCAAATCTAGTACACTGCTAGATAGGCGAAGGGGGAAAGTGTATGTACCCAAACCTTGGGGAACCACTATAAAACGGTGTGTCTACAGTGTGCTGTGGAATTCTGTGATTGCTGAATGTGTGCTGTGATAAAGTAGATAGAATGTTGTGTTAGATTCTGTATTCTGCCTTAAAAAGTTAAAAAGATTCAAGTCACCTATTCACCCCCCCTCTAGGTGTTTAGGTATAATATCTTTCAGATGCCACTGCTCTCTTAACCCTTCAATTTGAAAGGTTAACAAAGCTAGTGGTGGAGATGTCTGCTGTCTCCTCCATTTCGCCTTGTTTTATTCCTCCAAACGTCTGTGTGGCTGAAGAGTTCGTGTATTTCATAGGAAATTTAGGTCATCCTTCCTTCAACACCAACAACAACCCTTATAGTAATAACTATAATCCGGTTTGGAGGAATCACCCCAATTTCTCTTGCAGCAACCCGAACAATGCGCATCGCCCGCCCAATTCTTATGCGCCCAGATTTCCGCCGCCTCCCCCTCTTCCAAAACCCTCCCCGTTGGAGGAAAATTTGAAAGTAAGGGTTAGATCTGAAATACTCTAGAGGGGGTTGAATAGAGTATTTAGGGTTTATACAATTTTTCTAATTAATTCAATCTATTACTAGTACTGCAGAAAGTAAATTAAAAACACAAAACACAGCAACCTAGAAAGCACAGCCACAACAAGAACAAAAGAAAAAGAGCAACCCAGACAACACAAGAATTTTATATTGGTTCCCCTAAACTTGGGTACATCCACTCTTCTACCACCCTGGTAGGAATCCACTCAGGTTTTTGATCAGGTGACTGCCACCAATGAGCTTTTGATAAGGTGCTCAAAAACCAATCCTCAAGTCTTTTGATCAATTGACTTGCAACCAGGAATAACTTTTGAAGGGAGTTAAGAACCCTTTATACAGTGAGGGATGAGAGAGTGATTTTGTCTTCTCTTTCTCAGATGCAACTGAGAAGACTCTAGTGGAAAAATAATGTTAGCAAAGGCTCTCCCTGAGATATAGAATGGTTCAGGAAGTTGAAGCCTTGCTGCAGGGTGATAGGTCTTTAAACTTTTGCTTTGACCAGATGAACTCTAGGAACTTCTTGGCAGATTGAAAGTTTGTTGTCCTTTGAAGAATGCTGAATGAAGATAGAAGAAGACTCTTGATTTGAATGATTGTTCTTCTTCTTCAGCCTGATGTTCTTTCTCTGGTCTAGAACTTGTTTCTGTGTATCACTGTGTTCTATCTTTTCTATAAGTATCTTTCTCTCTTATTTCTCAGTGTGATGTCGAGAGAGAAGATGAAGATCCTTATTCACTGTATCTGACTTCTGCTAGAGAGCTGTTCAAGAAGAGAAAGAAAATCCCTTTTATATTTTCCATATGAATTTTCTTTTGAAATTTGAATTCCTCTCTGCATTGATTTCTGACAGCCTGGAGAATATTTTTATTGATTGGTTTCCCCAACTGTCCCATGGAAAAATGACAATCAATAATCCAGATGAATACCGTAATCAATGCTTGCTTCTAACAGTAATATTCAGAGAATATTTATGCATTGATTACTCAGGAATTGTTGCAATAGAAAAATGATAGAGGTAGGAAAATATCTAAGTCTGGAACTCTACAGAATTCGTTGAATAGAGAACAGAATTCGTCGAGCTATTTCTAGAGTTCGTCGAACAGAGAAGTCAAGTTCATCGAGCTGAGATCCAAGATCGTCGACCTAAGAACTGACACTGCTTTCTCTAAACCGGTCAATTATATGCATCAAGTTCGTCGAGCTGAGAATATAACTTCGTCGACTGAATAACAGAATTCCATGTTTCTTGGACTTAAGAATGTAGAAGTAATGTGTCCAGAAATCGTCGACCTCAAAAATAGATTCGTCGACCTGAGAACTAGTTTCGTCGAGCTGAGAACTTCTAACTACTACTTGATAAATCTTGTCAAGACCGTGGTCTAAGTTTGTCGAGCTGAGAAGGTGAGTTCGTCAACTGGAGTGTGATTCTGGACTTAGAATACTTAGTTGTTTCTGGTCTTATAGTGTTGAAGTAGATGATCCAGAGATCGTCGAACTAAGATCCAAATTTGTTGAGCTGATATTATATCTTCGTCGACTGGAGTGTGAAGCTGGACTTCAAATACTTAGATGTTTCTGGAATAAGATGTTGAAGTAGAATACCCAGAGATCGTCAACCTGAGAACTAAGTTCGTCATCCTGAGAACTAAGTTCGTCGACTGGAGTTAAGTGTGAAGAATTCTAGACTTGGTGTTGAAGTATACTCTGGAATTCGTCAACCTGAGATTCAAGTTCTTCGAGCTCAGCTCAGAGAATTATCTCTGATTTCATCGAGCTGAGCACGACTATCGTCGACTTGAGTTTGTCGAACGTCGAACTCATTTTCTGAGTTTGAGATTTCTTTAAGTCTTCTGCAGTCTGTTGATGACTGGTCCATGTGGTGTTGATTATAAGGACATGGCCTAGACTCTAGAACTCATATATGAACCTGGTTATACATGTTGGCTTAAACATCATAACTTAGTGAACCTAGCCCAAATACAACTAGAGATCCAACAATCTCCCCCTATTTGGGTAAGGTCACTAATTACAGACTCATATTAATAACAAAGCAATAAAACATATATCTGGCATGAAAAATTTAAATGTGCAGCAGATATATATACACAGAGTTTTGTATCAGAATATAAACAGACAGTTTTAAAACAATCAAAAGACTTAAACTGTTCAAAGTTAATTTCTTCTTCTTCTTCTCCTTGTGCTTCTCCTCTTTGGCTTTGTCTCCAGATTGTGTAAATATAATTTCCCTGTTAGGATCTGTAGCTTGGGCCTTGGTCATTGTCATGTCAACAGCCCCAATGACATTAAGAGACGTAACCCTATGCACTACTGCTTCTGGATGCAGTTTCATATAATCATCAACATTAAAAACTAATTAGCCTTAGCAAACCTGTTTAGTTCTTGTTTTTTGTGCTTAGACATTGTAGAGTATTGAGAGGTATCCTTCCCTTCAGCTTTAGCTTTGTTAATCATGGAAAGGTCAACCATTTCCTGGAACCTGGCTATCCTAGATGTTGTAGCTGTCTCTGGATCCTCAAACTGTATAGGTGGGGAAGCAGGTCTTTTGGGGCTTTCAGCCTTTTGATGTTCAGGGACTTTTTGCTGTTGTTGTTGATGATGCTGCTACTGTTGTTATTAGTGTTGCTTGCCAAATGAATAATGCCTTTGCTGGCTGCTTCCTGAAGATGAGGATCTCCCCTATTGTCTTTGATAGGTTTGAAACTGGTAGTCCTTGGAGTTGAAGAACTAGAAGCACCAGCAGCTGGAGGAGGAGGAGGAGGAGCGTCCTTTCTGAATCTCTATGGAGGAGGAGAATATCTTCTACTCTTCGTCCTTTCTTTCTGTTGATTCTTGGACAACCACATCCATGCTGGCATGCCCTTATAAGGTGTGATCTTTTGAAGGATATAGTATGGTGTGTCATTTGCTGGATTTAATTTTGGTGCAGGAGGTGGAGGAGCTTTCCTCTTCTTAGACACTTTCTTTTTCTTGGGCTCATCATCTGAGTCCTCCTCCTCCTCCTCATCATCATCAGAAGAGTCCTGTGGATTATCATACATTGCATTTATTTCTTTTAGGGCTTCAGCAGATATCAGAGGTTTCTCAGCCTGGGAGGGAGCTGGAGGAGGAGCTGGAACTAGAGCTAGAGCACTAGCTGGAGAACTGTACACTTCAGTGCTATAAAAATGACTTATTTTCCTCTTCTATATCTTCCATGATCAGTGCATCAAGATCAGGCAGTGGTGAATCATGATGCTATAGATCACGGCAGTGAACCGGTCGCACAAGTAATATAAAATGGGGGTTTTCCTAATTATCGATCTCACAAGGAACACAGTAAGGTGGAGTTAATTTCGAGGAGGACTTGAGATTGAAGTCCTCAGGTCGGAGCTAACTAAGGGGGGGTGGGGTTTGATGTTGCGGAAACAGAAAATAAAAGGCTAACAACTACTCCTATGCAATACCGCTATGCGATGCTTCGCCAGGCAGGATGGAAGACTAGTCGGACTACTATGCACCGAATTGCTAGGCAGATGGAAGAGTAGGCTTGAGGATGAGGTGGTGAGAATGGCGGAATGAGGGTTGTAAGCACCTCTTCGCAACGCACGCCACTAGCAACTGCTAGTGCGGCAAGGGTGGATGGATGGTGGATGGAATATAAGGCGCAACTCAAGCAACTTAGGCAGTAATATGAAATAGGAATCACATAGACATGAGACACCTAACATAAACAACCACAGTGCACTTCATCAATATAAATAAAGTTAAACACCAATATTCAACAATAAAGCAAGTACAAGTCAAGAGATCGACCGAATCCGAAGTCTTGCTGAGGATTCACAGTTAGAATCGTCGGGTTGTCATTCCGCGTCCAAGCTCGGTCCTCAACTGCGTCCGGGGTAGAGAAGGGTTGTCACCACCTTCCAATGGCCCATCTTCTTCGTCTCATGATACCGGACGAAGTTTGCTAGCTTTCCTTTGCTTGATGGCTATGGCGTTAAAACCTACTTGAAGCTCACGGATGAACGAGAAGGCTGAGAGGAAGCTCCGGCTTGGATTTGGCGGTGAAAGCTTGCCCGGAGCACCTCCCTAGGGTGGAAGATGAAGGGGAACTGCGGAGAAGGCGGAAAACGGCGGAGGAAAATGAGCGATTTCCGGATCTCCGGATTAGGGAGAGACCTGCACTATTTATACAAAAGCAGAAATGAACAATGCGCATGATCACAGGCGCATGACCAGTGGTCGTGCGCACTATGTCCTGTGCTCGTGCGCACTGGCATGGAATAACAGGAAGAAGAACTGGGAAAGTGCGCACGAGTAGTGGCGCACGACCAGTGGTCGTGCGCACTAAGTCCAATGATCGTGCGATTACCCAGACAGGACTCCAGAAAAGAGGAATCAATGCACACGATCAGTGGCGCACGACCGGTGGTCGTGCACAGTATGTCCAGTGGTTGTGCGCTTACCCCAGGATGATTCTGGAAAATGTAGAGTAGTGCGCACGATCAAGGGGCGCACGACCAGTGGTCGTGCGCATTAGATCCCCTGATCGTGCACAGTATTCCTGTTTCACAACCATCCCGGAACACGCACACGACCCCTGTACCGAAAGGAAAAACCAATCACTAATCAGTGCAGACATTCCAGGCAATCACAAAAGGGAGTACAAACATTACAAGTACAAAAATACACAAGCACAGGCATAAATGTGCACTTCCTATGGAAATAAAGATTAGATGAAATAGGAACGATAAAGAACTAAAAGTGAAGTGCAACCGTGTGAAAACTAGCCCAAATATGTCCAAAAATAGGTATATAAAGTGGAACTCATCACACCCCCAGACTTAGCTGTTTGCGCGTCCCGAGCAAACAAAATCTAAGCAGATAGGGAAAAATACTAGTTAACATAGAAATTGCGATACGAAGTACCATGCGAAATCGCATGCTCGCGCGCGTAAAAATATAATAGAAGAAATTTCTAAGTATACAAAATAGTTTATACTTTTCACAATGCGTATCAAAATTTTATTATTACTCAAAAATAGAATCACGGTGAATCATCTGGTCATGCGTAGGGAGAAAGTAGACTAATCACTAGGAGAGCATTGCCAATGATCGGGGCTCGGGATAACCTCCAAAGGAATCCACCAATGTCGGTGACCATATGCTTGCCTTTTCGCATTCTCTCCACGGCACTGGTATGGTTCACACACGAATCAGTAGGGCTGTAAGTGAAGAGATAGGGCTTGAGTTTCAGTGAGGTAAACAATGATAAATAAGAATGGCTAAGCACCAAACCCAAATGAGCTAATATAAAAGGAATCCCTCTACTAAGCAAAATACACGCGGGTAAACCACACCCCCAGACTTATCTTATACATATGGGTGTGTGCAACGCCTACTCCAAAAATAAGCACATCTCAAATATGATTTTCAATTTTACTTTTCCTTTTCACTTTCTTTTTTTTTCTTTTTCTTTTTCTTTACAAATATTTTTCTTTTTTTTTTCTTCATTTTATTTTCACAATTCAGCAAATATAACATTGGAGCACATCCACATAATCACAAGTAAAATCACCACATCACATCCCAACATTAAAATGTAAACACTAAAGCTCAACTTGGGTGTGCGACTAGGATTGGCTATGAGGCTTTAGTGAATGAAGGTGGAGCTGAATCAAAAGAAGGGTAGGCACAACGGGGCTAGCGAGGACAAGACATTAGGAACGGTACAAAGCTCAACTGGGCCAAAATTATGGCCTACATCACGCTCATGCATGACTAACCTATACCCATGCTTCAAGAATAGCTTGGGGCAAGTTCTTAGCCAACGAGAAAGACTATCCGTCCTCCAGACTCGAGCAATACAAACTAACGTCCATCTACACACATCCCTAAGCTACCGTCAGATTCACACCGGATTCACCAACTTTTGAGTAGAATAAAATGTATTTACGCAATTAGAAAAATATAAAACTAAAAGCATATAGAAAAATTAAATCTACTCCAATTTCTACACGAGACGAGAGCAGTTGACTAGGATCACAACAAGGATAACATTTTACTCTATCTCACAATCCTATGTCAGCACCATAATTTTCCCAAATCTAACGAAGAAATGAGTTTAACTCACAGCATACAAACAGCTAAGCACGTGCTCATGTGGGTGCAGTGGTGTGTGATGCAACGAACTAATCAAAATAATAACAATAAAGGCTTCTAGTATGCAAGAAGTGTGTGCGTGCAAAAGGTAACAAATACTGGCTCTCCCCCAGACTTAAACTAAACTACACAGCATATGATAGAGAAATTAAAATCATAAAGAGCTAAGGGAAGAGGTTACCCAATGCTCAGCTAGTGAGCATACCAGAAGACGCATGGAAACTTGAAGCAGGCCCGCCATACGAAGAATCACAACCCCACCAATGCGATTTTCCATGAATACCTGCAGGGGTGAGCTCCGCAAAAACAAAACAAAAATATACAAACTACAAAGAAATACTAAAACTAAATAGTCATGAAAAACAAAAATCCATAAAATAAAAGATAAGTACTGGGGTTATTGTCATCCCAGCACGACTTATTCAATTCTAAAACAGTTCTAGCTTATAGGCCTATGAAATAAAAAGTGCACAGGTAACTGGCCTAATATCTGTTTCGGTAACGGGTACCGATACGGTGATAGAGCAGTTACCCCTCTACCTAAATAATAATACCTGCCCAACACAGGTAGAGGAAATAGGAAGTAGGATGAGGAGGAGGCCTGGTCCTCACTCATCTCACCACAAAACAAATCCTTGCCTAGCAAGGTATCATCTATCACAGGCCCGCAGGAGGCGATGGAAATGGCATGAGCACAAAGCTCATCGTCATCCCAACGTACCTGTGGAGACTCATCCTGCACAGGCTCAGATAAAGAAGGGGGATCAAGTAATAAAAGAGAAGAAGAACTAAAATAATCAGAAATAGTGAGAGTGATCCCGGTATCACTCTCAGCAGGATCCAAGCATAGGTCACTGTCGGTATCATACGAGTCGTACCGAGGGGAATCCGAGAACTCGAGGTCCGCGGTGGTAAGAAGAACGGCCTCATCCAATAAGGAGGTGCAAACCTCCGCATCGGAAATAGGGTATTCCTCATCCTACCGGGGTGCGTAAAAATGTTCCGAAGATCCACCGTCTCCGTCGGAGATAGAGGAATCATCATCCCACTTCGGCGCAACCTCGGGCACCGAATAATCAACAAATACAACATAATCAAGCGACTCACAAGAAAGGGGAATAGCACAATCCTGCAAAAATTTCGGAGGGGCAAGGCTGCTCTCAAAATCAAGCACTGAATGAGCATGTCCCATCGCAAAATCATTCGTTGACGCCACCCAGTCGACGACCGGAACAATCTCATCGTCCCATACAGGGGTGTCCATGAGTTCCTGCTCCTCTTTTTGTTGGCTAACACCAGAGTGATCATCATCACTCAAGGAAAGCTCGTAAAAAGGGATCGAGGGACCCATGAAAGAGCTGTATGCGGCCAGAGATTCTTCAGTAATCTCAACGGGTAAAGAATGATCAAAGTGCGTTATATCAGTGTATGGGCCAGGCAACACCATAGTAGGCCTGTCCACAACAGTCTTCCGCGAACGGGAGGTTGTTGTGCACACGCCCTCAGAGGGAGAAGGCTTGCACAAACGAGGGCAATCCTTCAACATGTGGCCCTCGCCTTGACATAACAAACACCGAATGCAATGCTCGGCATTCATAACAGCAATGGCATCGATGGATCGGCGCAAAGTGTCAAGGATACGACACTCAGCATCAGAATCCATCACGAACAAAAATAATTACTAAAAAAGTTCTACACAGCTAAAATGGAAATAGCACGGATCTGCTATCTAAATCAAAAATCAGAAAAGGGGAAAAAGAAATAAGCAAAATAAAAATTTTAATAACAAAAGCAAATAAAAAAATGATATGCATAAATGGAAAAGGGCTTAAATCTATTATCTCCCTCTCGACAAACTCACATGACTGTGTTCCCCGGCAATGGCGCCAAAAACTTGATGCTATAGAACACGGCAGTGAACCGGTCGCACAAGAAATATAAAATGGGGGTTTTTCCCAAGTATCGATCTCACAAGGAACACAGTAAGGTGGAGTTAATTTCGAGGAGGACTTAAGATTGAAGTCCTCAGGTCGGAGCTAACTAGGGGGGGGGGTTTGATGTTGCGGAAACAGAAAATAAAAGGCTAACAACTACTCCTATGCAACGCCGCTATGCGATGCTTCGCCAGGCGGGATGGAAGACTAGTCGGGCTGCTATGCACCGAATCGTTAGGCGGATGGAAGAGTAGGCTCGCGGATGAGATGGTGAGAATGGCGGAATGAGGGTCGTAAGCACCTCTTCGCAACGCACGCCACTAGCAACTGCTAGTGCGGCAATGGTGGATGGAATATAAGGTGCAACTCAAGCAACTTAGGCAGTAATATGAAACACAATGAACCGGTCGCACAAGTAATATAAAATGGGGGTTTTCCCAAGTATCGATCTCACAAGGAACACAGTAAGGTGGAGTTAATTTCGAGGAGGACTTGAGATTGAAGTCCTCAGGTCGGAGCTAACTAAGGGGGTTTTGATGGTTGCGGAAACAGAAAATAAAAGGCTAACAACTACTCCTATGCAACGCCGCTATGCGATGCTTCGCCAGGCGGGATGGAAGACTAGTCGGGCTGCTATGCACCGAATCGCTAGGCGGATGGAAGAGTAGGCTCGCGGATGAGGTGGTGATAATGGTAGAATGAGGGTCGTAAGCACCTCTTCGCAACGCACGCCACTAGCAACTGCTAGTGCGGCAAGGGTGGATGGATGGTGGATGGAATATAAGGCGCAACTCAAGCAACTTAGGCAGTAATATGAAATAGGAATCACATAGACATGAAACACATAACATAAACAACCACAGTGCGCTTCATCAATATAAATAAAGTTAAACACCAATATTCAAAAATAAAGCAAGTACAAGTCAAGAGATCGACCGAATCCGAAGTCTTGCTGAGGATTCACGGTTGGAATCGTCGGGTTGTCATTCCGCGTCCAAGCTCGGTCCTCAACTATGTCCGGGGTAGAGAAGGGCTGTCACCACCTTCCAATGGCCCGTCTTCTTCGTCTCACGATAGCGGACGAAGTTTGCTAGCTTTCCTTTGCTTGATGGCTATGGAGTTAAAACCTACTTGAAGCTCACAGATGAAGGAGAAGGCCGAGAAGAAGCTCCGGCTTGGATTTGGCGGTGAAAGCTTGCCCGGAGCACCTCCCTAGGGTGGAAGATGAAGGGGAACTGCGGAGAAGGCGGAAAACGGCGGAGGAAAACGAGCGATCTCCGGATCTCCGGATTAGGGCGAGACCTGCACTATTTATACAAAAGCAGAAATGAACAATGCGCACGATCACAGGCGCATGACCAGTGGTCGTGCGCACTATGTCCTGTGCTCGTGTGCACTGACATGGAATAATAGGAAGAAGAACTGGGATAATGCGCACGAGTAGTGGCGCACGACCAGTGGTCGTGCGCACTAAGTCCAATGATCGTGCGATTACCCAGACAGGACTCCAGAAAAGAGGAATTAATGCACACGATCAGTGGCGCACGACCGGTGGTCGTGCGCAGTATGTCCAGTGGTCGTGCGCTTACCCCAGGCTGATTCTGGAAAACGTAGAGTAGTGCGCACGATCAGGGGCGCACGACCAGTGGTCGTGCGCATTAGATCCCCTGATCGTGCGCAGTATTCCTATTTCACAACCATCCCGGAACACGCACACGACCCCTGTACCGAAAGGAAAAACCAATCACTAATCTGTGCAGACATTCCAGGCAATCACAAAAGAGAGTACAAACATTACAAGTACAAAAATACACAACCACGAGCATAAATGTGTACTTCCTAGGAAATAAAGATTAGATGAAATAGGAACAATAAAGAACTAAAAGTTAAGTGCAACCGTGTGAAAACTAGCCCAGATAAGTCCAAAAATAGGTATATAAAGTGGACTCATCAATTCATCCATAACAAAAACTGTGTCAAAAGGAGATGAGACAATTGGTGAAACAGCTCTGGGAGGAGATGGAATGGCTGGAGTCTCTGTTACTGCAAAACTGGCCTTTAGTTGCTTGACAACTTTGGGGCTTATGGGTGAGGTATATGGGATTATAGACATGGATGGCTTAGTACTGTATTCTGGAAGAAGGTTCAAATGAACTATATCAAAAGTTCTCAATAAATTTAACAAATCTACTATGTGATTTATAATAAAATCACCAAAAGTTATTATTTCCTCTGAAACTGTATCATCCACACTATCTATTTCCATATCTGTTTCAATAAAAATAATGAAATCCATGAATTCATCATCAGCATCTGCTTGTTCTAGTGTGTCTGCTGCTGCTGTTGTTTCTACTACTGCTACTGCTGTTGCTGCTGCTATTGCTGTTGTTGTTGCAGCTTATTCTTCATGGAGTATCTCCCCCTGTCTGGTTTCAGTGCACACTAGAGCCAGGCCCCTAACTGAAGAGGAATGAGCAGAGAGAGCAGATATTTGTGCAGCAAGGGAGGAAATGGAAGTACCAAGAGGTGAAATGGCCTCTGCTATGATGGTTTTTAGAAGGGGAGTGAGAAGTGCAATGAGTGGTTGTATGACGGAGGGATCCAATAGTGGAGCAACAAAGGGTGGTGTAGAAGTTGTAGCAGTGGAGATAGAGGCAGGAATGGAGGAGGATGGTGGAGGTGGAGGTGGAGGTCATGCATCTTACATTAGTTCATCCTGAGGAGTAGATGTATTGAGGGGGGATGAAGGCAGATGGAAGAATGGGATGTTCTCCAGATGGGGGGGGGGGGTAAAGGAGATGAAGGTGGTGAGGGAATGTGTGTAACATGGGGGGGATTGAGGTGGGGTTGGTTGTGGTGATTGAGAAGGAGAGGGTTGATAAGATTCCTGATGTGGGGAAGAGGGGATGTCAGTGATATCTATTTGTGGAGAGGTTGTAGGAGATGAAGTTGGAGTAAGAATATGAATTGGTTATTGTGGTTGTTGTTGTGGTTGTTGAAGAGAAGGAATTGTGGAAAAGGGTTGTTGTGGCATATGATGTTGAGGTGGGATGGGTGGAGGTGACGGAGGTGGAGGAGGGATCTCTTCAGTAGGGAGGGAAGTGGCTGTAACAGCCCTAGTACTCTCAAAAGCCCTGGTGGAGGAGGAAGAAGCCTTGGAGGGCTTGGTGATGGTCCTCTCCCACCTGCCAAAGAGGGCACAGGTGAGCCTCTTAGAGGCATTGATGAATATGATCTGGGAGACCAGGGATTCAGCAGCCTTTTCTTTTAGGAAGATCCTTAATATCCTTCCAAAACAGACTTCTTTCTTGGTATTATTTTTCTTAATCATATCAAACATGATTGAGCCCAGTTTACCTTCTTCTTGTTTACTATTGCACACAACCAAGAATTGGTGCCTGGTGATGTAGTCATGTGCAATGTGCTTGCCCAATAACACTTTACCTATAATGTCTGCTAGAAATTTGAACTCAGCAGACAAGTGTTTCTTCAGCAACTTATTTGGGGTTTCTCCAGAGTAACCCATCATACTCAGAATTATATCATATTCCTCAGTATCAACTTCCAACTCTTCTTCAACACTACTTAGCCCAAACATTTCTGTGAGGACGGCGGGAGTACGAGAAATAGCATTACCTGATACTGTCCCTATCAGAGTGTTCTCATTTGTGATGGAGGAAGTATAGACCCATTCTATGATCTCAGTACCCGATATTTTGATCTTGGTGGACAACAGAGTCTTTAACTGTTGTTCTTCAAGCAGTTGCAGGATTTCCAGGAAGATTGGGTCTGAGTGCTAGAAGGAATCAAAATCGACATCAAAGATGGTGTCGAATTTCATTACGGAAAGATTTCCTGCTGGAATCGCCACGAGAGCACCTGCAAGAGAAAAACGACGATCAAGTGTAAAGGAACTAAAAGCGCGGGATGGAGGTCGAAGAAAACCTAGATATAAGGTTTTCCATAATATGAATCGACAAACTCCGTTCCACGAAAAATAAAATAATTCTTCGATCTGAGGTCGACGAAATAATTTGCAGTTAAATAATTCGTCGAGCTCAGTCTGAAGATTTGAAGGCATTTTTACGAGCTCCGTTCGACAAAGTTTCCTGAAGTAGATTCGTCGATCTCCGGTCTACGAACACAACTTCACTCACAGAGAGTTCGTCGATCTCCGTTCGACGAATATCTCAAGAACTTTCCCCAGTTCGTCGAGCTCCGTTCGACGAACTTTGTCAAATTCGTCAAGTGTAGACAGAAATTAAACTAAGGTTTCTCCATTGATCATTCCTAGCTGATTTATAAAGAACAAGTGATTTCTTTCATCCAAGGGTTTGGTGAAAATATTAGCTCTTTGTAAATCAGTGTAGATATAGATGTACAACCTCATATTCATTGGGTAAAACCAAGGTCCCCCTCAAGGGCCTGGATTGGGCTGGCTTCGAGCTAGCTAAGGGCTTCAGGGTGAAAGAGCCCCAGCCGAGACTCACTCCCGCCCAGGCGAGAAGCCTCGCGCCACATGGAGGGCGGAAGCAGGCTCTCGCGCCCCCATGGAGGGGGGAAGCAGGATAGGTCCGGGGGACCCTTCAACCCCTTTTTCTGTAACTCCCGCCGAGTGTAAGGCGAGATGGTTCTCGTCATAGGGTTCTCGTCGTGTGGGGGCCAGGGCCTAGGGTGAAATTACCTAGTTCCCCTCGGGTAAATGACCTACATGCCCCCGGGGTCTACATTCAGGATTTCATAACAGCGGGACTTGGCTATTGGCAGGAAAGTCAAGGGTACTCTAGTAATTTCAGGTCAGCCAAGGTTATAAATAGACCTGTAGGGGCTCTTCAGAAGGCAAGGCTTTCATTTTTCTCAAAAACTCTCTAGTGCTTTCGGAGGAGCTTCCATCCCAGCTTTTGGCTTTGGAGGGGAAGCTCTCAGAGATCTTCTGGGAAAGAGGTGAGACCTCCCTGCTGAGGCTTTGGGTCAGTTCTAGGTCCTTCGCAACAAGTCAAGGGTCGAGGATTGAGAGAAGTAGGTGTTGGTTACACCCTCATTTTCGAACTCTAGTTGAGGTCAATTTCTAGCTTCAATAGTTCTGGTGCGTTGAGCATGGAGAGTAGCTGGTGCTAGAAAATCTCAAGTCAAGTCTCATGGCTGGAGGTGGAGGAGAAGGAGCCGGCTCGGGAGGTTCTCCCTCCCGAGAGAATGGGGTGACGGTGGGAATGTTGGAGGACTTCAGGCGGGAGATTTTGCAGACAATCCACTTGGCCTTTTCAGCGAGAGGCGACTGGGAGACTCCGCAGGTTCCGTTGGTGGCTGCTCCTTCGTTAGGCGGGAACGCTCTCGGGTAGCATCCCGGGAAGGAGATTCCGGTAGAGGGGGCGGAAAGGGATATCCCCAGGCGGTAGTTTATCCCAGGACAGGCCAGCACAGATAGATCCAGCGAGGCGAGGTCGCTGGAACAGCCTTCTCGGCAGGTGGTGAGTGGAAGCCCCTATAGCGAGCTAAACATTTCAGCTCCGATCTCGGAAGGGTTCGTGGAGCCGGACATGTCATATTACACCGGGAGGGACGACCCTACGCATCACATGCAGTTGTTCGAAGACGCTATTTCCATCAGACAAATGTCAGATGCATTCAAGTGCAGGCTCTTCGCCATCACGTTGAAGGAAAAGGCGAGGGACTGGTTCTATCAGTTGCCCGCGAGCTCGATTTACTACTTCAAAGATCTGATTCGAGGATTCCTGTTAAGGTTCTCCACGTCCAAGAAGAGGAAGAAGCCAGCGGAGTGACTGTTCTCCATCAAGTAGAGGTCGGAAGAGACGCTGGGACACTATGTGGATAGGTTCCAGGAGGAGATTCTACAGGTGCAGGAGATACCAGGGTACACGGTGATGTTGGCCTTCACTCTGGGGTTGAGGCCCAGCTTCTTTAGTATGGAGCTGAAGAGGGTTCCCCCCTCTCCATCGAGGAGCTGATGAAGAGGGCGGCAAAAGAGACTGAGATTGAGTTGGCCAATCCGTTGTTTGCAAGAAGGCTTGCTAAGTTGGCGGAAGAAGATGGAAAGGAAGCTGGAGCAGGGAGGAAGAGAGAGCGAAGGGAGGAAAGAACGAGAGAGGAACCCCAAGATCAGGGGCCACGGGAGCCGAACAACAGGTTAGGATTGAGGCCCCAAGAGTGTCATCCTCAGGGACAAGACGGAGGGTTCTCGGGCAGGGATGACTATAGGGAATAAAGGAGGATCAACCAACCTGCCTGGAGGCAGGGGAATCGGGTCCCCCTCCGGCCGCAGCAGGAAGCAATGGATATAGTAAGAGGAAGAGGTGGAAGGAGAGGAGTTCGAGGAGGAGTGAGGAGGAGGGAAGGTAGGGTGGCATTACCCTTTTGTGACTTTCATGAAGAGGTGGGTCACGTGAAGGCCACCTGCCCAGAATTTCTAGAGATGAGGGCAGCAAGGGGGCAAGCTCAGAAGAAACCCCCCATGAGGATTGAGGAGGTTCTACCGGAAGGAGGAGGAGAAGATAGATGCGAATACCGGGTGGATGTGGGGACCCGAGGAGGGATCGGGGTGATCCACGGAGGTGTGGGGATCGAGGCTACCCACAAGGGGAGTTTAAAAACCATGTACCGAAGGAGCGTCACCTCGACCTTGTAGAACCCCCCCCCCCTCCCCCCCGCCGGAGGAGAAGATCACTATTTCAGTGAAATACTTGCCGGATTATGAGGATCCATTCTGCGATGCCTTAGTGATCAAGACAGCGATAGAGAATTTCATGGTCTCCCGGATACTGGTGGACAATGGGAGTTCCGTGAACGTAATCTTCAAGAAAGCCTTTGATGAGATGAAGGTAGAAGCTCAGAGGGTGCTGGCCTCGGATGGACCGCTGTTTAGGTTCTCGGGGGAGCGGAAGGAGGTGGAAGGAGGGGTAGGGTTGTATGTGACGTTGGGAGGGGTGTCGAGGAATTGCCGGTTCGTCATCGTTGATGCTCCGAGCAGCTACAATGCAATATTCGGGAGGCCTCTAATCAGCGCATTTCGTTGCGTCCCCTCCTCATTCCATCAGTACCTAAAGTTCAATAGTAGAGGGGTACATGTTAGGATTAGGGGAGATCCAAGGGTTGCGAGGCAATGCTATGTGACTACTATAAACACTATCTCTTGGATGGAAGAAGCGGAGGAGCTGGAAAGGGAGATGGCAAGGGCAGAAGAAGCTGGGGGAGAACGATAGGCGAGCCTGGAAGAGGCGGTGGAGAAGGTCGAAGAGGGGGCTGAGGAGATGGTTATGGGAAAGGAAGGAGCAAACCTGAGTGAGATGATGGTGGGAGCAACGGAGGAGCAGAGGATGGAGGGAGAGACAGAGGGGGAGGACAGGAGGGGCAGGGAGGTAGAGCTGCCCGAGGACGGCCAGTTGGAAGCAATGGATGTGGAGGGGCTAGGTGTTGAGCAGTGGAGAGAAGAGGAGGAGAGGGTGAGCGGGGAGAAGGCTCGGCTGGAGCCGGCGAAGGAAGTTGTGGAGATGGATGTCGTCAGCAGGCCTGGGAAGGAGAAGGTGAGGATCAGTGGAGGCTTGAGCCAAGAAGACCAGGCGAGGATGCGGGAGTGCATCCAAAAGAACGTTGATATCTTTGTCTGGAGCGCGGCGGACATGCCGTGCATTGACACTGATGTGGCTGGCCACCACTTGAACTTGGACCCCAAGACACGTCCCATCCTCCAAAAGATGAGGGCCATCGCCACAAAGCTAGAGGATCACATTCGTGAGGAGGTGAAGAAGCTTCTTGACGCAGGCTTTATTTCAGAGATCCAGTACCTAGGCCTGGTCTCCAATGTGGTAATGGTAAAGAAGGGTGATGGGAGGTGGATGATGTGTGTAGACGTTTCTTTATTAAATAAATCCTGCCCAAAGAATTGCTACCCCCTGCCTCGGATCGATGCGCTGGTTGATTCAGCCGTCGGTTTTCTATCATGTGTTTTTTTGGATTCTTTTTCAAGTTATCACCAGATTCGTATGCATCCCCCCGACCTCAAGGATGTCTCCTTCATCACGAGGGAGGGTTGCTTCAGGTATAAAATGATGCCCTTCGGGCTAAGGAACGCGGGGGCAACATACCAACAGATGATGGACCGGGTGTTCAAAGAGAAAATGGGGAGAAACATGGAGGTCTACGTCGACGACCTCATGGTTAAGAGGAGGGACGTGGGTTCATACTTGCTCGACCTGGTGGAGAAATTTATAACCCTGCGAAAGTTCAAGATGAGGTTGAACCCCCAAAATGTGTCTTTGGGGCAAGTCGGGGGAAGTTCCTCGGACACCTTCTATCCCCGGCAGGGGACGAGCCTAACCCAGATAAGGTAAGAGCTATCATGGAGTTGGAATTACCTCGCAGCTCTATGGAGGTTCAGCGCTTGACAGGTAAGCTGGCTGGGCTGAACTGTTTCCTTTCTCGGGCCGGGGAGAGGTGTTGTCCTTTCTTCAAAGCACTTAGGGGGAATAGATAGTTCGAATGGATGAAGGAATGTGAGGAGGCTTTTCAGGCTTTGAAGACTCAGCTAACTCGAGCGCCACTCCTGCAGAGTCCGAAGGAGGGAGAGGACTTAGCCTTGTACCTTGGGGTAGGGGCTGAGGCAGTGAGCTCTGTGTTGGTAAGGGAGGAAGGAAGAATGTTGGATCCCTAGTTTGATTTGGGCTAGGTTCACTAACTTAGGATGATGTGACCTAACATGTATATCCAGGGTCAAAGTTGTGTCCTAGAGTCTAGTCCAAGTCCTCAGTAACAACATCACATGTACAAGCCATCATCAGACTATCAAAGACTCAAGACATAGAGTTTTCCTAAAGATTCAGAGATTTCTCAAGAGACTAAGTAAAATGATTTCGACGTTCGTCGAACTCAGGTCGACGATAGTCGTTCTCAGCTCGACAATCTTAGAAATATTTTCTCTAAGCTGAGCTCGACGAACTTCAGTCACAGATCGACGATCCCTGGATTCCACCTTCAGAATTCTAAGTCTAGACAATTCTCTAGACTCAGGTCAACGAACCATGTTCTCAGGTCGACGAACTTTATTCTTTGCTCGACGATTTCTAGACTTCCACTTCAACTCTATTGCCTGAGGTTTATCAATTTTTCTCTAAGTCCAGAATCATTTTCAGCTCAACAAATTCAAGGTTCTCCAGACTTAGCTCGACGAACACTATTCATTGGTCGACGAATCTATGGACTATCACAACATTCTGTCGAGACTATGTTCTCTTGTCTCAGGTCGACGAGCTCAGTTCTCTGCCCGATGAATTCTGTAAGTAGAATACTTATGTCATGACTCAGAGTATATGTTGACACCAACTGAGTCGACACTAGAAGAATTTGTGTCGACACCAAGATCATCAGTCGACACTAGAAGAACTTGTGTCGACACCAAGATCATCAGTCGACATTATGGAAAGGCTATGTCGACACCACACATAAGACTTGTGTCGACACACAGGAGTAAGTGTGTCGACACAGAACATTTGACAACTCCAGAATAATTGCTAAACTCTAGTCGACGAACATATTTACTAGCTCGACGAATAGGCAAAGATAAAAAGAGACAGCAGTTCAGTTTCCAGCTCGACGATCATGGAACTATGCCCGGCGAATAAAATTCGTCTGGTTGACGAATACAACATCTCAGCTCGACGAACTGTGGACTCGGTTCGACGAATTCTGCTAACTGCTAGACGATTCCAGACTTAGTTATTTCCGACCTTCTGTCCCCATTCTAATGCTATAATTCCTGAGTAATTAATGCTCTAACATTCTCTGAATGTATCCGTTAGAAGGAGCATTAATTATGGTCTTTTCCAGGATTATTGTTTGCCGTTTTTCCATGGTACAGTTGGGGAAATAAATCAATGCAGATTATTCTCAAGGCTGTCAGCATTAATTGCAGATGCATTCAAATTTTCAAAACACAGAGAAGTAGAGAATAATGCACACAGGGACATACATACTTAGAGAAGAGAATCAAGTACAATTGAGAAAGCTTCACAAAGAGCACAGCTTACTGAGAAGTATACAGAGAATACAGACAAACATCCAATCTTGAATAATCTGCTCTGTAAAAGAAGAAGCATTTTTCTGATACACAGAAGTTCTTGACCAGAAGCTCATCAGCACTTGAAGAAGAACAACAATAATACCTATATCAAGAGTCTTCTTTCTTCAAGGACTCCAGGATGAAAGTGCAGGTTAGATCTGATATACTCTAGAGGGGGGGGGGTGGTGAATAGAGTATGGTGCTTGCTAAAAACTTTTTACAACAGTTGTTCTATTCCTAAGTGAATAGGGAAGCAAATGAAATAAAGTAAACACAGCAACTATCTAAACAAAAAGCAATCACAAAACACAGCCAAAAAACAAAAAAAAAATAAGCAAACAGAAGACACAAGGAGCTATAGTGGTTCCCCAATCAATCTGGGTACATCCACTCTTCTACCACCCTAGGTAGGAATCCACTACAGGATGAGTTGATCAGGTGTCCTGGGCACCAATGAGTTTTTGATAAGGTGCTCAAAAACCAAACCAGATTTTTTGATCAGGTGTCCTGCCACCATTGAGTTTTGACAAGGTCTCAGAAACCAACACAAACTTTTGAAGGGAGTTTGAAAAACCCTTTACAGCAGAGATAGAGAGATGAGAGGGATGAGATGATCTTCTTTATCAACAATCAGAGAGAAGATAGTGGATGTTGTCAAAGCTCCCCCTGAGATCTTTAGTTGTTCAGGAAGTGAAGCTTTGCAGTAGGGTGATAGGACTTAGAAGATTTGATCTCCAGCAGAAGATGATTTCAGCAGCAGCTGAAATGTGTGTTGTCTAGAGTCTTGAATGATGATGGCCTTTGAACACTGGAATCAAAAGGGATCTGAAAGTTTTAGTATGTTGATCTCCTTTTGTGATGGTGTTCTTGTATGAGTTCTAAGACGGTGAATATCAGCAGCTCTTTTTCTTGTTGTTATTCACTTGTTGATGATGTTCTTCTGTGTTATTCTTCTTTTGTAGTGATAGAAAGACTGATCTTTTATTCCTTAGATCTGAATGAATATTTCTCTGTCCAAGATAGCCATTAGCCTATCATAAATGACTTCCTTAACTGCATTTTGTCTTCTAGAGGAAAGTCCAATAAAAACATTCCTTTGAAAATCCCTTGAAACTTGCTCCAGATTAATTGAAAACGGCTACAAGATCCTTGAAATAAATGCTGAGAATAATTCCATAACTGTCTGAATTTGAATCTTGAAAAACGTCGATCTCTCCAGAAAAACGTCGAACTGAGCTCCACTATCGTTGAACTGAGCTCAGAGACTGGACTTAGAATGAAACAGAGATCGTCGATCTGAGCTCAACTATCGTCGAACTGAGCTCAGAGATGGAGAAACAAATTGGAGACAAGAACGTCGATCTAAGCTCGAAGATCGTCGAATGGAGTTCGACGACTTGTTGAAGTTGAGCTTAGAGATCGTCGAATGGAGTTCGACGATTCGTCGAAGTGAGCTCAGCGATCGTCGAATGGAGTTCGACGATTCGTCGTAGTGAGCTCGACGAAATGACTTGGTCTCCTGAACTGAAATATCTGGTCTTGAGGGCAGCTTTCAAACATAAATACTAACCCTTAGACTCAATTCTAATTGACCTTTAGATCTATACAAGGAGGTCAAAATAGATTTCCTAAAAGCCATAGTGATCCTTGCCCAAATCAGTAATAGGGTGTTCCAACAATCTCCCCCTATTTGGGTTAGGATTACTATTTACAGATATTGAAAAAATAAAAACATGCAAAGCAGAAATATAACAAACAAGACATTGCAGAAACACATACATTATCTCATATAGTTCAGAAAACAAAATATGCTGTCATCTTACAGAATTATGCTTTTTCGTTGCTCTTTATAAGAACTATTTCTCTGTTGGGACTGAGAGCTTCCTTTTTAGATCTTCTATCATCAGTTGCACCTAGAGAGGTTTGTTGCTTTGGCTTGGGCACTACCAATTCTAGGTGCAACTTCATATAGCTTTCTGAATCAAAACATTTACTGGAGGAGTATCTCTCAAGCTCTTTCTTTCTTTGATCTGATAAAGTAGTGATATTTGATACATCTCTTCCTTGTTCTCTAGCTTTCTTAATCTGGTCCAAAGCAGCCAATTCTTTCATTCTTGCAGTCCATGAGGTGGGGTTATTTTCTGGATCTTCAAAAGGAACAGGAGGCTCATATCTATTTGAAGAATTATCTGGAGGAGCTCTGGAAGAGACTAGTTCTTTCAGCTTATAAGGGAAGGGATAAGAAGTTGTGTCAGATGGACCTTGTCCTTCCCTTGGATAATGATGTTGTCTGGAATATCCTTTAGAGTACACTTTAAGTTCTCTCTGATTTCCTCTGTACTGTCCTCTTCTGGACTGATAACCTCTAGATTGATTACCTCTGTACTGGGATCTACCTTGAGGTTGATATGAAGTTTGGCTTCTGGCAGAGGATTGGAAGGCAGAACTACCACCTGCACCTACATCAGGTGAGGGAGGAGGAGGAGGATTGAAATGGGAAGATCCTTTGTCATACTTTCTTTTCTTCTTCATAGCTTTCAGTTGATTCCTAGAGTATTGCATCCAAGGTTCTGTGATAGGGCAATCATGCAGTATGTAGTATGAAATGTCATTTGTATCTTTTACTTTCTCTGGAGGAACTCTCTTCATAGCCTTGCTTTTGGCTTTCCTTTTCCTTGCAATTATAGCAGAGGAATCATCTGAGTCAGTCCTAAACTGATCACTGTCTGAGCTTGGAGGATTATCATACACTGCATCAATCCTTTTGAGATAATCTTTTTGTTGTTGAAACTGAGCAGAAGAAACAGCAGAAATAGCAACAGTAGCAGCAACAACAGCAGGAGGTGGTGTAGAAGCAACACTAGCAGAAGGAGTTATGACAGCAGAAGGTTCAGAAACAGCAGCAGTAATAGTAGTAGTAGTAACAGATGAAACTGAAAAATCAACTTCAGAAGGAGCAACAGCAGAAGTAACAGCAGACTCAAAAACAGATGCCTCTCTCATATGCATGTCCTTAAAAACATCAATATCAGAACTAACAAAAACATCAGTAACAGCAGGAGGAGTAGCAGCAGTAGGACTGTCAACAGTGTTGAAGGAATTTATATAAGAGCTTATTAGGCTGGGGTCACATCTAGAAATAGGCACAATGGCCTTAGTAATATCTTCAGAATGCTGCACTGGAAGGTAGTTGAAGTACACTGAATCAAAAGCTGACAACAGTGACCTGAGGTCCACTGTGATGAATGCAACTGAATCTACTGGAGCTTGAACTGAGGATACAATAGCAGGCAATCTTTCAACTTCATAAGGCATCTCCCCCTGCTTAGATTCAGTGGCAACTGGATCAAGGCACCCATAAGAAGGGATTGCCTGAGAAGGAAGAAAAGAAGAAAGCCTGGCAGACAGTTCCTGAACTGTTTTGAGAAGGAGAGCCAAAGAGGTCTCCAGCAAGAGGGATAGCCTTGGATCTATCAACTCATATAACCTGTCTGCAAGGGCTGGAAGATCTACTTGCTCAAGAGGGACTTGAGTAGAGGTAGGGATGGATGAGGTAGAAATGAAGGTTGGAGCAGCAGGAGATGTTGGTGGAGAACCTGTGGATTGAGGGAATGATGGTTGGGAAACTGGAATTGTGGAGATGGAAGAGAGTGCAATGGAAAAGGATGGTGTGAAGGATGGTTGAGCAATGATGTCTTGAAGTAGTTGCTGATAAGTGGTGGATGAGGATGGTGGCTCAGGAGGGGATGAGGGGGAATCATCCATATAGGAATCATCTATAAGAGTGAAAGATGGAATATGAGAGGATGAGTCAATATCTAGGTGTGGGTATTGATGCAAAGGATGGAAGATTTCTTCAGTGAGTGGTTGCGTTGGAGAAGGAATTGAAGTTGGAGATGGGGTGGAAATTATGATGGTGGGTGTGATTGTGGTAGATGAAACAAGAGGTGGAGGAGGAGGAGATTGTGAAGCAGGCAAGTCTTCTGCAGGGGCAGAAACCTGAGGGGAAGAGACTGAAGCAGTCCTTGTGCCTGAAGTAGAAGTTGCAGAGGGCCTGCTGGGCTTGATAATTTGCCTGTCCCATTTTCCAAATAGGGCACAGGTGAGCCTCTTTGAGGCATTGATGTGCATCCCACTGGAAAAAAGCAGTGCAGGGCATCTGTGGTGAAGGAACAGCCCTATAATTCTTCCAAAATTAACAAAGTTCTTGTTAATCTTTTTCTTAATCAAATCAAAGAAAATTTCTCCCCAGTTGAGTTGCTTCTTGTCCACTAGGGCACCCATCAAGCAGAGCTGATACCTAGATATGGTATCATGAGCTGAGTGTTTGGCCAATAATACCTTGCCAACAACATCAGCTAGAAATTTGTACTCAACAGACAGATTTTTCTTCAGCAATTTGCTAGGGTTTGCTTCTGAGTGTCCCATCCTTTCAAGCATATTAGAAAACTCCTCTCCAGAAAGTTCAACAGAATCTTCTCCAGATTTTAATTGAAAAACCTCTGTCAATGCAGCAGGTGTTAGAGATACCTGGGTTCCTGAGATGCTTCCAACCACTGTATTCTGATCCAGGTTATGGGCAGTATACACGCATTCCTTTATCTCATCTGCAGTTAATTTGATCCTTGTGGTCATGATGGTAACTAGCTGTTGTTCTTTGAAAAGTTCCAGAATCTCCTTGAAGATTTGATCACTGTTGTTGAAAGAATCCTTGTCGATATCAAATCCAGTGTCAAATTTCATTGCGGCCAAGATGGCGACTGAGACTACCATTGATTCCTGCAAAGATGAACAAAAAAATGACCAAGTGTAGAGAAGTTTGGAGGGAAAAAGAAAATTTGCAGAGAGTATGAAAGCGCAAAGGGAGAATGACGACCGAAAAAATAAGTTTTATATTAGGGTTCGACGCAGAAAAGGAAAGATCGTTGAACTCTGTTCGACGATCTGGGCTTCTAAAGGAAACTGAAAGGTCATCAATAGCGTCGATCTCCGTTCGAAGATATTGGAGAGAGTCGAGCTCCATTCGACGATAGTTCAGAAAACAAAATCGTCGAGCTCCGCACGACGATCGCTGACCTGAAGAAAGATAGTTTAGCACTATCTGAGAAGCGCTGAACTCTGGTGGACGATTTCAGAAGTCGTCGATCTCCGTTCGACGATCTGGGGGAAAATCGTCGAGCGCAGTTTGGAGACCAGAAACACTCTATACACTAGAAAAAGCACTTTGATTTGCCTAGTCTTGGTCATTTTTTAGATTTTTGAAAATCTTGGATCTTATTTTAGACTTCCTCCATCTAACAGTCCTAACTGATTCAGGAAGAATGTATGTTTCTTTTCATCCAAGGGTTTGGTGAAAATATCTCCCTTTGCAAATCAGTTGGGATGTATTGAAGTTCAGTTTTATTTTTCTCCACATTATCCCTTAGAAAGTGATGCCTAATTTCTATGTGTTTTGTCCTACTATGGAGGACTGGATTTTGTGCTATGGAAATAACACTAGTATTATCACAAAATATTTTAGACTTTTCTAAGTTGTAGCCATAGTCTAGGAGTTGGTTTTGAATCCATAATATTTGTGAACAACAACTACCTACAGCCATATATTCAGCTTCAGCAGTTGAAGTTGACACATATGTTTGTTTCTTGCAAAACCAGGAGACAAGTCTGTCACCAAGAAACTAACAAGTTCCACTGGTGCTTTTCCTGTCTATTCTGCATCCATCATAATCAACATCTGAATATCCAGTTAAGTCAAATGCTGAATCTTTTGGATACCAGAGACCTAGATTTGGACAACTTTTTACATACCTAAGAATCCTTTTTACTAAGGTTAGGTGTGACTCTCTAGGGCTTACTTGGAATCTAGCACATATGCATATAACAAACATTATGTCAGGTCTACTAGCTGTAAGGTACAATAAAGAGATAATCATTGCTCTATATGTTGTCTGATCAACAAGTTTCCCATGTTTATCATCATCTAATACAACATTGGTAGGCATAGGTGTTTTCATACATGATGCTTCAGACATACAAAATTTCTTAACCAGTTCTTTTGCATACTTGGTTTGAGAAATAAATATGCCTTTAGCATGTTGTTTGATTTGCAATCCTAGAAAGAAGGATAGCTCACCCATGCTACTCATCTCAAATTTAGAATGCATTAGGTTGGATAACCTTCTGCACAAATTTGAATCAGTAGAGCCAAATATAATATCATCTACATAGATTTGTACTAGTAGGGTATGGGACTTATGGGTTCTAATAAAAAGAGTTTGGTCTACTCTACCACTTATAAACTCATTTTTCAGAAGAAAGCATCCTAGGGTCTCATACCATGCTCTAGGAGCTTGCTTTAGACCATATAATGCATTATGCAATTTGAAAACATAATCAGGATGAGTTGAAGAGATAAAACCTGGGGGTTGTCTGACATAGACTTCTTCTTTGATATCTCCATTGAGAAAGGCACTCTTTACATCCATATGGTATACTTTGAATCCTTTGTGTGTTGCATATGCTTAGAAGATTCTTGTGGCCTCTAACCTTGCAACTGGTGCAAAGGTCTGGTCATAATCTATCCCTTCTTCTTGAGAGTACCCTTGAGCAACTAGCCTTGCCTTGTTCCTTACAATGACTTCTTGATCATCCAACTTATTTCTGAACACCCACTTTGTTCCAACAATGGAATGATCCTTTGGCCTTGGTACTAGTTCCCAAATTTTGTTCCTTTCAAATTGATGCAACTCTTCTTGCATTGCAATGATCCAGTGTGAATCTTGCTCTGCATCTTGAATGGATTGAGGTTCAATTTGAGAAAGGAAGCAAGTGTGCATCAGGTTTTGGTTGACCTGATTTCTGGTTTGCACACCAGCTGAGATGTCTCCAATCACTTGGGAGATTGGATGGTCTCTTGATGTTACTAAATCAACAGGAGATGTTGATTGTTCACCAACATGTGTTGTTGTTTCCTCTGTTGGTACAACAACTGGCTCTTCAAGAAGTTTCTCTTTAAGATATTGAATGTCTTCTTCATCTTCATTGCTTTCCACTTTTTGAATAATTTGTAACCTGTCCAAGTCTTCAGCGAGAGAGTGTACCTGCAAAGATTCTATGGTAGAAGTATTCTTCTCCTTGAAAGACATGTTAGATTCATCAAAAGATATATGAACAGATTCTTCAATTTTAAGATTTGATTTATTATATACCCTATAAGCTTTACTGATCATGGAGTATCCCAGAAACACTCCTTCATTAGGTTTGGCTTGAAATTTTGCTAAGTATTTCTTGTCATTATTATGAATGTAACAAATACAACCAAAAATTTTAAAGTAATCTACTTTAGGTTTCTTCCCTTTGAGTAATTCATAGGGAGTCTTGCCCTTCAGTTTATGTATTAAACTTATATTCAACACATAGTTGGAGGTGTTCACTGCCTCTGCCCAAAAGGATAGAGGAAGGTGAGCATCTGACAATAATGTAGTGGCAGATTCAATAAGGGTTCTATTTTTCCTTTCAGCTACCATATTTTGTTGAGGAGTTCTAGGAGCTGAGAAAGTGTGTCTGATCCCTTCACTCTGATAGAACTCTTGCATAAGAAGAGAATCAAATTCTGTCCCATGGTCACTTTTAATCAGGGAAATGTGAGTATTGGTCTCACTCTGTATGCATTTGAGAAACTCTATCAAACACTTAAAGTTATCAGACTTCTTCCTCAGAAAGAACACCCATGTGAATCTAGAGAAGTCATCTACAACCACTAAAGTGTAAGATTTCCCTCCTAAGCTTTGTACTGTAATGGGTCCAAAAAGATCCATGTGTAACAGATACAAAATCCTAGGTGAATCATTCTTATTTAGTGACTTGAAACTATTTTTTGTTTGCTTGCCTAACTGACAAGCCCTGCAGAGTCCTTCCTTCTTGTAGGGGCCAGAAGGTAGTCCTCTAACAAGGTTGTCCTTGGATAGCCTAGCAATGGATCTAAGGTTTATATGTCCTAATCTCTTATGCCACAGTTCATTAGGTCTACTAATAGAGTTAAACAAGCAAATATCTACTTAAGTTAAAAGAAAGTCTACTAAATAGATGTTACCTTTCCTTTTACCTGTCAACACAGTTGTGTTGTCCTCTGATTTGATCTTGCATAAGGATTTGCTGAAAGTCACTTGGTAGCCTTCATCACATAGTTGAATGATACTGATCAAGTTGTGCTTCAGTCCTTCCACATAGGCTACTTTCTTGAATGTGACTGTGCCAATCTGGACTGCACCATATCCTTTTGTTAATCCAAAGTTTGAATCTCCAAATATTACTTTGGGTCCAAGCTTGGCTTTGAAGGATGTGAAATTGTCCTTGTTTCCTGTCATGTGCTTTGAGCACCCACTATCCAGATACCACTGCTGGTTTGATGTTGGATAGGTCTTCACCTGCACATAAAATAATGTACTTATTTTTGACCCAGTTTACCTTGGGCCTAGGTTGATAACCTTTGAATTCAGAAATAAGAGACATCCATGGTTGACTCTTATAGCCTTCAGGATGATATCTCCTTGGAGGTATTATCCATTCAGTATAAGGGTTAAATCTTTGGGATGAAGGACCCCTAGGTTTGGAATTTGATTTACCTTTGAAAAAGTTTTCAAAGCTCTGATCTCTGCACGACGATCGCTGAGCTGAGTTCGACGATCTTGGGTCAGATCGTCGAGCTCCGTTCGAAGATCTACTGTGGCAGAGTTCAGGGTTTAGAGATCGTCGACCTGATTTCGACGATTTAGCCTGAGATCGTTGATCTGCATTTGATGATCGTCTAGCTCCGTTCGACGATTTCTATTGAACTCTTGTTTTCTTGGGTAAGTCATAATTCTTCCTAGCTACCTCTACAACTCCCTTACCTTTATCAGAGATAAATTTAATTGGGGTTGATAATACTATAGGTTGGCTGGATGAAGCACCCAAGCCCAGTGTACTATTGAATCTTGAGTTCACTGTGCTTGTGATGTCCATTATCTTGATACTTCTCCCATTGAGGGATTCTTCAAGCTTCTTGGCCTCTGATAGCTCACTTTTCAGTGAGGCTATCTGCTCCCTACAACATTCCAACTCCTCAGAGAGTTTGAGGTTATCTGATTTTAAAGTACTGTATTCAGATAATTGATTTCTGAGAGAAATGATTTCCTTCTCAGATTTTAATAAATCTAAACATAGTGCTTTAAATTCACACTTGAAGTCCTCAGAATTAAAATCAAAAGAACTTATTACCTGGTCCTCTTCAGATTGAGTCTCTGATCCAGATTCTGACTCTTCTGCATCAGAATTTTATTGTGAGGCATTGATAGCCATCATGCAGAATTCTTTTTCTTCAGCATCATCTTCATCATCACTTGAGCTGGATGAAGCTTCTGATTCTTCTTCTGTCTCACTCCAAGTTTCAGCAACAAATCCCTTCCTTGTATGTTTGTTCTTGCTGGAGGAGGGTTTGCCATTGCTGCTCTTCTTGAAGTCCTTTTCTTTTCTCCTTTCTTTCCTGTCCTTTTTGTACTTGTTTTTGTTTTCTGGACAGTCAGGCACAATGTGGTCTGGTTTCCTGCAACCAAAGCAAATAATTTCTTTGTTATTTGATTTGTCATACCTTGGCTTGTCATGCTCTCTGTATGATCTTTTCCTGAAATCCTTCCTGGCCATTTTGTAAAACCTTTTGGCCAGAAGGATTAGAAGCTCTTCATTGGGGACCTTGTCTTCAGGCTGATCTTCAGTGGCTTTGAAAGCTATTGATTTCTCCTTTCTTATAGATGGTGCGGCAGCCTTCTGCTCTTCTTCTCTATTCTTGATGAGCAGCTTATAGGACTTGAGCTTGCCCAAGAGAGCTTCAGTTGTGATCTCATTTAGGCTTCTGCCATCCTTGATTGGCCAGATCCTTGAGTCCCAAGTTCTTGGGAAGCATATTAGGATTTTATCATTTAGACCAGTCAATGAGATCTCTTTGTCCAAGGTTTTCAGCTCATTGACTATAAGACTGAGTCTATTATACATGTCTACTACTAACTCAGCTTCTCCTTTCTTGAAATTCTCATACTGGGTTATGAGATGAGATCTTCTATCCTTTCTCTCATCAGCAGATCCTGAGACTATCTCAGATAACTTGTCCCAGATGTCCTTTGCTGAGTTGCATTCAGCTACCTTTTGGAATATCTCATCAGACATAGTCTGGGCTAGAATGTTCATAACCTTTGCATCAGCCAATTTCCATTTCTTTATTTCTGCATCTGTTCCTGAGGGAGGTGGAACAACACTTGTGCTTGTATTCTTTGGAGGTCTTGGACACACTGTCAAAACAGAATTGAAAATGTCCTCATCAATAGAGTTCATGTACAGTCTAATCCTTGCCTTGCAAAGTGCAAACTTAGATAGATTGCACACTGGAGGTCTGGTGCTAGCATAATCTTTATTTTGGGCCATGTTTTGTGAAGAAATAATTCTAATAACAAAATCAAAACAAGCAGATCTAACTAGAGGGATCTTTTGGTTCAGGTGTTAGCCTGTGCAACCACTAAGGTGTGGTATATTAACTAACCTGGGAAGATGTGGTATGTTTAACGAACCTCCCTCTGATACTAATTAAAAGTGCAGGTTAGATCTGATATACTCTAGAGGGGGGGGGGTGAATAGAGTATGGTGCTTGCTAAAAACTTTTTACAACAGTTGTTGTATTCCTACGTGAACAGGGAAGCAAATGAAATAAAGTAAACACAACAACTATCTAAACAAAAAGAAATCACAAACCACAGCCAGAAAACAAAAAAAAGTAAGCAACCAGAAGACACAAGAAGCTATAGTGGTTCCCCAATCAATCTGGGTACATCCACTCTTCTACCACCCTAGGTAGGAATCCACTACAGGATGAGTTGATCAGGTGTTCTAGGCACCAATGAGCTTTTGATAAGGTGCTCAAAAACCAAACTAGATTTTTTGATCAGGTGTCTTGCCACCACTGAGTTTTGACAAGGTCTCAGAAACCACCACAAACTTTTGAAGGGAGTTTGAAAAACCCTTTACAGCAGAGAGAGAGAGAGAGTGAGAGGGATGAGATGATCTTCTCTGTCAACAATCAGAGAGAAGATAGTGGATGTTGTCAAAGCTCCCCCTGAGATCTTTAGTTGTTCAGGAAGTGAAGCTTTGCAGTAGGGTGATAGGCCTTCAGAAGATTTGATCTCCAGCAGAATATGATTTCAGCAGTAGCTGAAATATTTGTTGTCTGGAGTCTTGAATGATGATGGCCTTTGAACACTGGAATCAAAAGGGATCTAAAAGTTTTAGTATGTTGATCTCCTTTTGTGATGGTGTTATTGTATGAGTTCTAAGACTGTGAATATCTGCAGCTCTTTTTCTTGTTGTTATTCACTTGTTGATGATGTTCTTCTGTGTTATTCTTCTTTTGTAGTGATAGAAAGACTGATCTTTTATTCCTTAGATCTGAATGAATATTTCTCTATCCAAGATAGCCGTTAGCCTGTCATAAATGACTTCCTTAACTGCATTTTGTCTTCTACAGGAAAGTCCAATAAAAACATTCCTTTGAAAATCCCTTGAAACTTGCTCCAGATTAATTGAAAACGGCTACAAGATCCTTGAAATAAATGCTGAGAATAATTCCATAACTGTCTGAATTTGAATCTTGAAAAACATCGATCTCTCTAGAAAAACATCGAACTGAGATCCACTATCGTTGTACTGAGCTCAGAGACTGGACTTAGACTGAAAAAGAGATCGTCGATCTGAGCTCAACTATCGTCGAACTGAGCTCAGAGATAGAGAAACAAACTGGAGACAAGTACGTAAATCTGAGCTCGAAGATTGTCGAATGGAGTTCGACGACTTGTTGAAGTTGAGCTCAGAGATCGTCGAATGGAGTTCGACGATTCGTCGAAGTGAGCTCAGCGATCGTCGAATGGAGTTCGATAATTCGTCGTAGTGAGCTCCACGAAATGACTTGGTCTCCTGAACTGAAATATCTGCTCTTGAGGGCAGCTTTCAAACCTAAATACTAACCCTTAGACTCAATTATAATTGACCTTTAGATCTATACAAGGAGGTCAAAACAGATTTATTAAAAGACATAGTGATCGTTGCCCAAATCAGTAATAGGGTGTTCCAATACAAGACACTTCAAAAGGACAACTTCAGTTCAATCTGTCAAAGAAGTTCCTGAATACTATTGTTGGTCAAGGATTCAGTTTGAAGACCTATCACCGTGAAGCTTGGCTCTTAGTCTTCCCTGATCCATTCTACATCTCAGGGGGAGCCATAAGCTATAATCAATCCACAGTCTTCTCAGTTGTATATTGAGAAAGAGAAGACAAAATCATCTCTCACCCCCACCTCTATAAAGGGTTGTCATCTCCCTTCAAAAGTGATTCCTTGGTTGCAAGTCTCCTGATCAAAAAACTTGGGTTGCTTTTTGAGCACCTGATCAAAAGCTCATTGGTGTCAGGCACCTAATCAAAAACTTGAGTGGATTCCTACCAAGGGTGGTAGAAGAGTGGATGTACCCAGGTTGGGGAACCACTATAAAATTCTTGTGTCATCTGGTTGCCTCATTTTCTTGTGTTCTTGTTGTGCTTGTGCTTTAGATTTTTTGCTTGGTAGTTTATTAATTCTGCACTTTTCATTTACAGTAAAAGTTGTAATTGCTCTTAATAATTTTTAAGCATACTCTATTCACCCCCCTCTAGAGTATTTCTGATCTAACTCTCACTTTCAATTGGTATTAGAGCAGGTTCCTTTGGTTGTACAAGTTAAATCTTGAACCAAAAGATCCTTTGTTAGATCTACACATTATTTTATTTTCATTTAAATTATGAACACAGCATGGCACAGAACAAGGATAATGCAAGCAGCAGACCTCCAGTTTGCAACCTTAATAGGTTTGCTATCTAGAAGGCAAGAATTAGGTTATACATGAATTCCATTGATGAAGACATCTACAATTCCATTTTGATAGGTCCCCCACAGGTACCTACATCTACAACATCTTCCAGCAACAATGCAGTCCCATCACCTGAGTGGACTGAAGCTCAGAAGAAAGCAAAGATTATTGATGCCAAAGCCATGAACATATTGGCTCAGAATATGTCAGATGACATCTTTCAGAAGGTGGCTGAGTGTACCTCTACAAAAGCAATCTGGGATTCACTCAATCAAATGGTTGTGGCTCAACATATGAGAGGAAAGATAGAAGATCACACCTCATCACACAATATGAAAACTTCAAGAAGGATGAGGCAGAAATAGTTGAAGTGATGTACAACAGGCTTAGCTCCATCATTAGTGAGCTAAGGACCTTAGATAAAGAAATCACCTTGACTGAAGTGAATGACAAGATCCTAATGTGCTTCCCAAGCTCATGGGACACCAGGATCTGGCCCATCAAGGAGATCAGATGCCTGAATGAGATTTCAACTGAATCTCTATTAGGTAAACTGAAGTCATATGAGCAGATAATCAAGTACAGAGAGGCAGTGCAACACAGGACTCCTCCCTCAACAAGGAAAGAACAATCCATTGCATTCAAGGCTGCTGAAGAAACTGAAGCCCCTATAGTCAATGAAGAGCTAATGAGTCTATTTGCCAAGAGATTCTTCAAACTGGCAAGGAAAGACTTCAGAAGGAAGTCATCCATAAATGACAGCCAGCCAAGGTATGACAAAACCCTCACTAAAGAGGTAGTGTGTTATGGGTGCAGGAAACCAGGACATTTTATGTCTGAATGTCCTGAAAATCAAAAGAATGAAAGAAGAAAAGAGAAGGAATTAAGGAGCAAGCATTACAGCAAGCCCTCGTCCAGCACGCACAAAATGAAGGACAAAGGATTTGTGGCTGAAACATGGAGTGACACAGAAGATGAATCCACATCTTCCAGCTCCAGTGAAGAAGAGGAGGATGCCAAGGCAAAGGAGGTTTGCCTCATGGAAATTGATACAAGCAATAGCAAATCAGATACAGATGAATCTGATAATGAAGAAAACCTGTCAGCTAAAGATTAGGTAATAGCATCTTATGATTTTGAATCTGATGAATTTAAATTTGAATTTAAAAACCTATACTTAGATTTGATAAGTTCTGAGAAGGAAATCAAACCTCTCAGAGATAAATTGAATGATCTAGATAAAATCATCTCTGAAAATGCAACTCTATCTAATGAACTGAAATCTGCAAATGAACAAATCAGTTTTCTGAAATCAGAACTTAGCAAAGCTAAGATATTAGAAGAATCATTAAATGGCAGAAGTTTGAAATTACTAGATATAACCAGCACAGTTAATGCTAGAACAAGTAACTGCAGATTAGGATTAGGAGCCACATCCGGTGAACCAACTGTAATCCAAAGGAATCATCTTTCAAAACCTGTAAATTGTATCTCTGATAAAGGAAAGAAAAAGAATGAACAAGTAAATAAGGTTAATAAAATTCTAGAAAAAATTAAAGCTAAGGAGAAAATTGAAAATCAGAAGAATGATAAAAATAACAATGTTCAACAGTTATCGTCGAACCCAGATCGATGATATAGGAACAGATCGTCGAACTCAGAACGACGATCTCTGAACGCAAACTACAATAATAATCATTCGTCTAACTGCGATCGACGAACTTTGTATGGTTCGTCGAGCAGAGTTCGACGAACGTGGGGCACAGAGAATGAACATCTTCATTCTCTGTGCAGAGATCGACAATCTCAACCCAATTCGTCGAACTCTGGTCGACGAACATACACCAATTCATCGAACCAAGAAAGACTTAATCAAAACTATAACTCCAACAACAACTTAAATACTTCTAAGAAACCATTTAATCCACTAGCTGACTGGATCATACCACCTAGGAGATATCACCCCCTAGGATATAAGTCCCAACCTGAATTCTCTATTATTTCCAGCTTTTCTTATCAGCCATACAAAGGACCCAAGGTAACCTGGGTTAAAAACCATTAACTATTTTTTATTACAGGTGAAGAATTGTCCAGGGGTAAATCAAACTTGGTACCTGGATAGTGGCTGCTCCAAACACATGACTAGTAGCAAGGACATCTTAATCAACTATAAATCCAAGCTGGGGCCAAAGGTTATCTTTGGTGACTCCAAATGTGGTCAGTCAGAAGGATTTGGAGAAGTGAGAATAGGAGCTGTCACATTCAAAAAGGTGACAAATGTAAGTGGACTCAAGCATAACCTCATATGCATAAGTCAGTTATGTGATGATGGTTATCATGTATACTTTAACCCATCCACTTGTTCTATTATTGATAAAAACAACCAAACAGTTTTAACTGGAAGTAGACAAGACAACATATACTTAGTAAATTTTCTCTCTGCCAAAACTGATATCTGTTTACTTAACTTAACTAGTAATTAGAATGACTTATAGCACAAAAGAATAGGTCATGTAAATCTGAAAAACATTGCTAGGCTATCTAAACACAACCTTGTTAGAGGTCTACCTTCTGGTCCCTACAAGAAGGAAGGTCTCTGAAGGGCTTGTCAATTAGGCAAGCAAACTAAAACTAGTTTTAAATCTATTAATAAGACTGATTCACCTAGGATTTTGTAATTGCTACATTTGGATCTCTTTCACCCATTGCTGTACAAAGCCTAGGAGGGAAATCCTACACTTTGGTTATAATGGATGACTTCTCCAGGTTCAGTTGGGTATTCTTTCTGAGATCAAAGTCAGATACCTTCAATGTTCTTACAGATTTTCTCAGGACTATACAGATTGAGTTCTCTAATCATGTTGCATTGATCAGAAGTGATCATGGCACAGAGTTTGAGTCTCTTCTTATGCATGAGTTCTGTGAGAAGGAAGGTATCAGGCATTGCTTCTCAGCTCCTAGAACTCCCCAACAAAATGGGGTGGCTGAAAGGAAAAATAGGACACTCATTGAAGCTGCAGGTACATTGCTTGCAGATGCTTACATGCCCCTAACCTTTTGGGCAGAGGTTGTAAGCACAACAAATTATGTCCTGAACAGGAGCTTAATTCACAAACTAAAGAACAGGACTCACTATGAATTGCTCAAAGGGAAGAAACCTAAATTAAACTATTTTAAAGTATTTGGTTGTACCTGTTACATACACAATAACAACAAGAAATACATTAGAAAGTTTGAGGTTAAGGATGAAAAGGGAGTTTTTCTAAGATACTCCCAAGTAAGCAAGGCTTATAGGGTTTTTAATAAATCAACATTAAGAATTGAAGAGTCTATTCATGTTTCATTTGATATGACTAACATGTATTGTAAGGAGAAAGAAGTTTCTACCAATAGCAACTTGCAGGTACCCCACTTGTGTGAGACCTTGGATGGACAAACCTCACCCAAGAGGTGCCAACTTATCCCTCTCCATAATTCATTAAAGAAAGTGAAGAAGAAGAAGTTGAAGGTAATGAATCTCTACCAACAGTAAATACAATTCCACATGAGGAATTAATTCCAAATGATGTTGCACAACCAACTCCACCCACTGATTTTGTCACACTTAGGGATCACCCCAGATCTCAAGTGATTGGAGACATATCAGCAGGTGTACAGACAAGGCATCAACTTACCCAAGATTTGATGCATGCTTGTTTTCTCTCTCATGTTGTACCTCTATCCATTCATAATGCTGAGCAAGATCCCCACTATATCCTTGCAATGCAGGAGGAACTAAATCAATTTGAGAGATGTAGAGTTTGGGATTTGGTTCCAAGACCCCAAACTACCCAGTTATTTGAACCAAATGGGTTTTCAGAAACAAGCTGGATGTCAAAGGAGTCATTGTAAGAAACAAGGCTAGGCTTGCTGCTCAAGGATACATGCAAGAAGAAAGAATTGATTATGATCAAACCTTTGCACATGTTGCAAGGTTGGAAGCCATAAGAATATTCCTTGCCTATGTATCATACAAGAGGTTCAAGGTATTCCAAATGGATGTGAAGAGTGCTTTTCTAAATGGAGTGCTACAAGAAGAGGTTTATGTAGAACAACCTCAAGTTTTTGTTTCTCCAACTTAGCCCTCTCATGTTTTTAAATTGCATAAGGCTCTTTATGGTCTAAAGCAAGCTCCAAGAGTTTGGTATGAGACCTTAGCTAGTTTTTTATTAGAGCATAAATTTACAAGAGGAACTGTAGATAAAACTCTTTTTACTAGACATCATAAGTACCAAATCTTATTAGTACAAATTTATGTGGATGATATTATATTTGGCTCTACAAATTCCAAATTATGCAAGAGATTTTCTGACCTCATGCATTCCAAATTTGAAATGAGTAGCATGGGTGAGCTTTCCTACTTCCTTGGTCTCCAAGTGAAGCAGCTCCTTGATGGCATCTTCATCTCTCAAGCAAAATATGCTAAAGAACTTCTGAAGAAGTTTGGGATGGCTGATACCTCAGCAAAGAAAACTCCCATGGATACCAATGCTGTTGTAGACTCCTATGTTCCAGGGAAACCTGTGGATCAGAAGCTTTATAGGGGCATTATTGGGTCCCAATTATACCTCACAGCAAGTAGGCCAGATATTATGTTTGTCACATGTCTTTGTGCTAGGTTCCAGGTGAAACCTAAATAATCTCATCTAATTTTTACTAAAAAGGATTTTAAGATATATAAAGAGTTGTCCTAATCTATGCCTATGGTATCCTGCTGAATCAGAATTTGAGTTAACTGGATACTCTGATGCTGATTTTACTGGATGCAGGGTAGATAGAAAAAGTAATTCAGGGACTTGCAGTTCCTGTGTATGAGATTAGTATCTTGGTTTTGTAAAAAGCAAACATCAGTGTCAACCTCAACTGCTGAAGCAGAATATATTGGAGCTGGAAGCTATTGTTCACAGATGCTTTGGATACAAAATCAGCACCTAGATTATGGGTTCAACTTAAATAATTCAACCCTACTCTGTGATAATACAGGTGCTATAGCCATAGCCTAGAATCCAGTTCACCATAATAGGACAAAACATATTGATATAAGACATCATTTCATTAGAGAGTGTGTAGACAAAAATAAAATCAAACTTGTCTATATCTACACTGATTTACAAAGGGCTGATATATTCACCAAACCTCTTGATGAGAGAAATCATAAGTTCTTTGTAAATCAACTTGGAATGATCAATGAAGAAGACTTAATTTAATTTCTGTCTGCACTCGACGAATTTTCCAAAGTTCGTCGAACGGAGTTCGATGAACCGGGGAAAGTTTGAGTGATATTCGTCGAACGGAGATCAACGAACTCTCTGTGAGTGAAACAATTTTCGTCGAACGGAGTTCAACGAACTTGCTTCAGAAGATATTCGCCGAACGGAGTTCGACGAACTGTCTTCAATTCTTCTGGATAAGATCGACGAATTATTTCATTCAAAATTATTTCGTCGACCTCAGTTCGAAGAATTATTTTTATTTTCGTGGAATGGAGTCTGTCGATTCATATTCTTAAAAACCCTATATTTAGGTTTTCTTCGACCTCCGTCCTGCGCTTTCTGTTCTCTTGCACTTGATCGCCGTTTCTCTCTTTTGCAGTTGATTCCATGGCGATTCCAGCAGGAGCTCTAGCCGTTATAAAGTTTGACAATGGATTTGATGTCGACTTCGAATCGTTCCAGCACTCGAATACAATCTTTCTATATATTCTGGAACTTCTGGAAGAACAGAATCTGAAGAACCTGATGACTACAAGGATAAAGTTGGCAGGAACAGAAATCAGAGAATGGGTTTACACTTCATCCACTTCTAAAGACAATTCTATGACGGGATCAATCGCGGGTAACACTGTCTCCTTAACTCCCACGGTTTTAACTGAAATATTTGGTTTGATAAATGGCGAAGAGGAATTAGAAATTGATTCTGAAGAGTTTGATATGATGTTAAATCTGATGGGTTATGCTGGTGACAACCCAAAAAAATTGTTGAAAAAGCATCTGTCTGCAGCATACAAGTTTCTGGCAGACATTGTTGGGAAGGTCTTGCTTGGCAAGCATACTGCCTATGACTACATCACAAGGCATCAATTCTTGGTCATGTGTGCAGTAATAAATAAGAAGGAAGTGGACTGGGCTCAGATCCTCTTTGATCTGATAAAGAAGAAAATAATAAGAAAGAAGTGTGTTTTGGAAGGATAATAGGGATCTTTCTCAAGGAGAAAGCTGCTGAATTACTGGTCTCCCAGACCATATTCATCAATGCTAGTAAAAGGCTCACATGTGCCTTATTTTTCAGGTGGAAGTTGACAATAACCAAGCCAACAAAGGCTTCTACCTCTTCCACCCCAGCTTCTAAAGGCACCAGGGCTGTTAAATCCACTCTCCCACCCGCTGAAGAGCTTCATCCAACACCACCATCTCTTCCAGCCCCCCTTCTAGCAACAAAAATTCCTTCTTCTCTCATTATCTCTTCAACACCACAACAACAACAACATACTCATGTTCCTACTCCACCTCCATCTCAACATGCTTCACCAGCTTCATATTCACAAATTGACATCACTAACATTCCATCTTCCCCTCTTCAAGAAAGTCAACCACCAACACCTCCTATTTCCCCCTATGACACTTACATTCCTACACCACCACAATCTCCTCTTCCCCTATATCTATCTTCAATACCATCTTACCATCTACCAACAGACACCATCATGCAAGATGCCACCAATCCATCCCCATCAACATCTACCATCCATCCAGATGTTCACATACCTGATGCTCCACTTTCTATCCCTCCCATAGTTCCCACTTCTACACCCTCTGCAACACAATCTACCATTCCATCATTGGACCACTCCACCATATCTTCCATCATTTCGATAATCACTCCCCTCCTCAAGTCCCTTATAGCAGAGGCCATTACACCTCTTGCTACCACCATCTCCTCTCTCTCTGACAAAATCTCTGCTCTTACTGCTGCCCCCTCCTCAGCCAGGGGCCTGGCCTCATTTCCCACTGAAACTAGGCAGGGGGAGATGCCTGATGATGAAGCAATAGCTACAGCTCCAGAGGCTTCAGCTCCAGCTCCAGCAGCAGATGCTCCACCTTCAGCAACAACAGCAGAGTGTATAAAATACATAGATAAATATTTGATTGATTTTATTGAAACTGATATGGATTTTGATTTATTGAGTATTTTTGATACTGTACATATGCATTACCTTCCAGCTGAGATCACTAAGCCATCCTTTGCTATTATACCATACACTTCTCCCAACTCTTCAAAAGTTGTTAAGCAACTTAGGGACAATTTTGTTATTACACAGCTAGTAGTCACACCACTTCCAGAAGTCGTGGCTGTTCCTTTTTCTTCAATAATATCTTCAGCACCAACTTTTATAATGGATGAATCTCCCATGCCAGATCTAGATGAACTGATCTTGGCTGATATTGCAGATGAAAATAAGGAAGCAGCTGAAAGCTATGTCCAAGTTAATTCTGATTTTTGTGTAGCTTCTCCTCCAACTTCTGCTGAAACTTCAATTCTTGTTGCAACTCCTGCTCCTGCTCCTGCTCCAGAAAAGCCTGCTATTTCTGCTAAAGCTTTGAAAGCTCTGGATGATCTATATGATAACCCTAAGGGTTCTGACAATGATGATGATGAAGATGAGGATGAGGATTCAGATGAGGAGGATACAAAGAAGAAGAAGCAAGTTTCAAAGAAAAGAAAAGCTCCCCCTCCTCTTGCTCCTAAGCCTAATCCAAACAATGACACCCCTTACTACATTCTTCAAAAGATAACTCCATACAAGGGGATTCCAGCATGGATGTGGCTATCTAAGAATCAGCAAAAGGAAAGGAAGAAGAGTAGAAGATACTCTCCTCCACCAGTTCAAAGGTATAGGAAAGATCCACCACCTCTTCCTCCTCCTATAGCTGGTGCTTCAGGCTCTAATTCTCAAAGGTTTGCCCCCATTCAAACATATCAAAGACATCAAGGAACACCTCATCATGAAAGCAGCCAGCACAGGCAACAAACATCAGGAAAACAACATCAACAGCAACAACAACATAAGCAGCAACAACATCAACCAGCTGAAAGTCCTAAAAGACCACTTTCTCCTCTTGTTCCTTATGAAGATCCAGAAACAGCCAACACAGCCAAAATGGCCAGGTTCCAGGAACTAGTAGGCCTTTCTATGATCAACAAGGCAAAGGCTGAAGGGAAGGATACTTCTGAATACACTACAATGTCAAAGTACAGGAGAGAAGAACTGAAAAGGTTTGAAAAGGATAACAAAATTTTTAATATTGATGATTATATGAAATTACATCCTGAAGCAGTGGTCCCTAGAGCTACATCTCTGAAGATTATAGGGGCTGCTGACATGACAATGACGATGGAACAAGCTTTAAATCCAAACAGGGAAATAGTCTTTACCAAGCCAGGAGACAAGGGCAAGGATGTAAAGCATTAGGAGAAGAAGCAGAAGAAGTGAAATTTGAACCATCTTATTTCTATTTTTCTATCTTAAACTGTTTCATTTTGTCTGAACAAAGCTTTTGTGTAAATATATCTGTTGCATGTGTCAATTATCTCTGCCAGATATATATTTTTCCTGCTTTGTTTACTTTAAGTTTTTGTTTTGAGTCTATTAGTGACCTCATCCTAATAGGGGGAGATTGTTGGATCCCTAGTTTGATTTGGGCTATGTTCACTAACTTAGGATGATGTGACCCAACATGTCTAGCCAGGGTCAAAGTTGTGTCCTAGTGTCTAGGCCAAGTCCTCAGTAACAACATCACATGGACAAGCCAACATCAGACTGCCAGAGACTCAAGACATAGAGTTTTCCTAAAGATTCGGAGATTTCTCAAGAGGCTAAGTAAAATGTGTTCGACGTTCGTCGAACTCAGGTCGACGATAGTCGTTCTCAGCTCGACGATCTTAGAGATATTTTCTCTGAGCTAAGCTCGACGAACTTTAGTCACAGATCGACGATCCTTGGATTCCACCTTCAGAATTCTAAGTCCAGACTGTTCTCCAGACTCAGGTCGACGAACCTAGTTCTTAGGTCGACGAACTTCATTCTTTGCTCGATGATTTCTGGACTTCCACTTCAACTCTATTGTCAGAGGTTTATCAATTTTTCTCTAAGTCTAGAATCATTTTCAGCTCGACAAATTCAAGGTTCTCCAGACTTAGCTCGACGAACACTATTCTTTGGTCGACGAATCTATGGACTATCACAGCATTCTTTTAAGACTATGTTCTCTACTCTCAGTTCGACGAACTCACTTCTCTGCCCGACAAATTATGGAACCAGAAGACTTATGTCGACACTCAGAGTATATGTCGACACCAACTGAGTCGACATTAGAAGAACTTGTGTCGACACCAAGATCATCAGTCGACACTAGAAGAACTTGTGTCGACACCAAGATCATCAGTCGACATTCTAGGAAGGCTATGTCGACACCACACAGAAGACTTATGTCGACACACAGGAGTAATTGTGTCGACACAGAATATTTGACAACTCCAAAATAATTGCTGAACTCCAGTCGACGAACATATTTACCAGCTCGACGAATAAGCAAAGATCAAAAGAGACAACAGTTCAGTTTCCATCTCGACGATCGTGGAACTCAGTGCGACGAACAGAAGCCGTCTGGTCGACGAATACAACATCTCAGCTCGACGAACTGTGGACTCAGTTCGACGAATTCTGCAAACTGTTCGATGGTTCCAGACTTAGTTATTTCCGGCCTTCTGCCCCCATTCTAATGCGATAATTCCTGAGTAATTAATGCTCTAACATTCTCTGAATGTATCCATTAGAACGAGCATTAATTATAGTTTTCTCCAGGATTATTGCTTGCCATTTTTCCACGAGACGGTTGGGGAAATAAATCAATGCCGATTATTCTCAAAGTTGTCAGCATTAATTGCAGATGCATTCAAATTTTCAAAACACGGAGTAGAAGAGAATAATGCATACAGGGACATACAGACTTAGAGAAGAGAATCAAGTACAATTGAGAAAGCTTCACACAGAGCACAGCTTACTGAGAAGTACACAGAGATTACAGACAAACATCCAATCTTGAATAATCTGCTCTGTAAAAGAAGAAGCATTTTTTTGATACACAGAAGTTCTTGACCAGAAGCTCATCAGCACTTGAAGAAGAAGAACAACAATACCTATATCAAGAGTCTTCTTTCTTCAAGAACTCCATGACACTTCAAAAGGACAACTTCAGTTCAATCTGTCAAAGAAGTTCCTGAATACTATTGCTGGTCAAGGATTCATTTTGAAGACCTATCACCCTGAAGCTTATCTCTTAGTCTTCCCTGATCCATTCTACATCTCAGGGGGAGCCATAAGCTATAATCAATCCACAGTCTTCTCAGTTGTATATTGAGAAAGAGAAGACAAAATAATCTCTCACCCCCACCTCTGTAAAGGGTTGTCATCTCCCTTCAAAAATGATTCTTTGGTTGCAAGTCTCCTGATCAAAACACTTGGGTTGGTTTTTGAGCACCTGATCAAAAGCTCAATGGTGTCAGGCACCTGATCAAAAACCTGAGTGGATTCCTACCAAGGGTGGTAGAAGATTGGATGTACCCAGGTTGGGGAACCACTCTAAAATTCTTGTGTTGTCTGGCTGCCTCATTTTTTGTGTTCTTGTTGTGCTTATGCTTTAGATTTATTGCTTGGTAGTTTATTAATTCTGCACTTTTAATTTACAGCAAAAGCTGTAATAGCTCTTAATAATTTTTAAGCATACTCTATTCACACCCCCCCCCCCCCCCCGCTAGAGTATTTCTGATCTATCTCTCACTTTCAAAGAAGGCGGCTGCCCATCTATTATGTCAGTACAGTTCTAAAGAAGGCCGAATTGCGCTACCCCATCTTAGAAAAGTTAGCCTTCTCGCTGGTTGTCTCGGCTTGAAAGCTCAGGTCGTACTTTCGGACTCATTCAATCAAGGTAGTGACCGACTACCCATTACGTAAGATATTTGAGGAGGTAGAACACTCGGGGCGGTAGGCAAAGTGGTCCATTGAGCTCAGCGAATTCGATGTCTCCTTTGTGCCTAGGCTCTCCATCAAGTCGCAGGAGGTGGCCGACTTCTTGGCGGACTTCATCACAGACCTAGGAGAGGGGGAAGTGCAGCCGAAGGAGGCGTGGAAGATGTATGTCAATGGGGCCTCAGGGAAGCATTCCCTGGGTGGATGTGTGGTGTTGGTAAGCCCCCAGGGAGTCACTATAGAGCAGGAAGTGGCGCTACATTTTCCAGTCACCAACAACCAGGCAGATTATGATGCCGTCATAGCCGGATTGCAGTTGGCCAAGGAGCTTGGAGTTCATGGCGTGGAAGTGTTCACAGACTCACTAGTGGTGGCATCCCAGATTAGGGGGGAGTATGAAGCTCGGGAACCAACCCACCAGAGGTACTTGGCCATTGCGAGCGGGATAAAAGGGGGGTTCTGAACCTTCTCAATACAGCACCTACCTAGGGAGGAGAATGAGGCAGCCGACCGATTGGCTAAGTTTGGGCCGCGAGGGGGGGACTTTAACTAATCTTTTTCATCAGGCGATCGAGGAAGGGGAGCTAATGGAAGTAGATCGATGACCCTCATGGATGGACCCCTTCATGACCTTCTTCTCCACGGGAAACCTCCCGGAGGGTGTCAAGGAGGCAAAGAGTTTTCGGCATAAGTCAGCCCATTATCTCATGCATGAAGGAAGCTTGCATCGGAAGATGCTGTCGGGTCTTCTGGCACAATGTGTGACGGAAGAGGAGACCCGTCGAATTCTGGAGGAGATACACTTTGGCAAATGTGGTAGCCATTCCGGAGGTAGGACGCTGGAGGCAAGGGTGGTTAGGCAGGGGTATTTCTGGCCCACAATGAGGAAGGATGCCGAGGAGTTAGCGAAGAGGTGCCAGAAGTGCCAGCTCTACGCCCCCCTCCAGCTCTTGCCCGCCAAACGACTTCGAAGCATTACGGTGCCATGGCCTTTTGCCATTTGGGGAATGGATCTAGTCGGGCCGTTCCCCCCGGCGAGCGGGCAGAGGAGGTTTCTTTTAGTCATGATTGACTACTTCTCTAAATGGTTGGAGGTCAAGGCGTTGGCCAAAGTAACATCCCAAGTCATTCGGAATTTCATTTGGGGGGAGATCATCTACAGGCACAGGTGCCTTAGGCCATCATCACGGACAATGGTCCACAGTTTGCAAGCGAGGAGTTCATAAGTTTCTGCACTCAACTGGGCATCGACCTCAGGTTTGCCTCCGTCCACCACCACAGGAATAACGGTTAGGTGGAGGCGGCGAACAAAATTATTGTGAACATGCTCAAGAAGAAGGTGGAGAACTTGAGGGGGAGCTGGGTGGAACAGCTTCCCTCAGTGTTGTAGGCCTTGCGAACAACCCCAAACACGGCCACCGGAGAGACCCCCTTCAAACTTTCCTATGGGTGTGAGGTGGTCCTGCCCGTGGAGTTCGAGGTTCGATCCCCACGAGTTGAGGCTGCAGGTGATGGAGACGAGGCTTGGAGGCTAGAAAATGAGGGGGAGTTATGACTCTCGTTATACATGGTGGAAGAACTCCGTGATGTGGACGCTGTCAGGCAGGTGGAGATCAAACTAAGGATGGCAAATATTTTGATAAACATGTGAGGATAAAGCAGTTCAAGGAAGGGGACTTGGTCCTGAAGAAGGTCGACGCCGCGGGAAGGTCGGCCGCGGTGGGCAAGCTCAACCCCAATTGTGAGGGGCCTTATATCATAGAAAAGGTCCTGGAGTCAGGGGGATACCACCTCCAGAATGTGGAAGGGGTTTCCTTGAGTCATGCATGGAGCGGAGATGACTTGAAGCGCTTCTACCCTTAGTCGAGAGAAGGATGTAAACCCTATTTGTAATAACATCTTTGAGTTTTTTCTCATGATTGTCTTCTCATTAATGCATGGTTATCTTTGCACTACCCCGAGCTTAGCTCGGCCCCAGGTAGACCCGCTGCCTGGCTCCTACTAGCTGGCAGGTCCGAAGGCTCGCCTGTGGGGGTAAGGGACCCCGAGTGCTGCTCGTCCCCAGGTAGACTCGTTGCCCAGGCTCTCATTAGCTAGGCAGGGCTATAGGCACACCTGGGGGGAAAGGATTGGCTCTTGAGGATCTTTGCACTACCCCGAGCTTGGCTCGGCCCCAGGTAGAACCCACTACCTGGCACCTACTAGCTGGCAGGTCCGAAGGCTCGCCTGTGGGGGTAAGGGACCCCGAGTGCTCCTCGGCCTCGGGAAGACTCGCTGCCCAGGCTCTCATTAGCTCGGCAGGGCTGTAGGCACACCTGGAGGAAAGGATTGGCTCTTGAGAATCTTTGCACTACCCCGATCTTGGCTCGGCCCCAGGTAGACCCGCTGCCTGGATCCTACTAGCTGGCAGGTCCGAAGGCTCGCCTGTGGGTGTAAGGGACCCAGAGTGCTGCTCGGCCCTGGGTAGACTCGCTGCCCAGGCTCTCATTAGCTAGGTAGGGTTGTAGGTACACTTGGGGGGAAAGGATTAGCTCTTGAGGATCTTTGCACTACACTGAGCTTGGCTCGGCCCCAGGTAGACACACTGTCTGGCTCCTACTAGCTGGCAGGTCCGAAGGCTCGCCTGTGGGGGTAAGGGACCCTGAGTGCTGCTCGGCCCCGGGTAGACTCGCTGCACAGGCTCTCATTAGCTAGGCAGGGCTGTAGGCACACCTAGGGGGAATTGATTGGCTCTTGAGGATCTTTGCACTACCCCAAGAATTGCTCGGCCCCAGATAGACCCGTTGCCTGGCTCCTACTAGCTTGCAGGTCTAAAGGCTCGCCTGTGGGGGTAAGGGACCCCGAGTGCTGCTCGGCCCCGGGTAGACTCGCTGCCCAGGCTCTCATTAGCTTTGCAGGACTGTAGGCACACCTGGGGGTAAGGATTGGATCTTGAGGATCTTTGCACTACCCCGAGCCTAGCTCGGCCCCAGGTAGACCCGCTGTCTGGCTGCTACTAGCTGGTAGGTCCGAAGGCTCGCCTGTGGGGGTAAGGGACCCCGAGTGCTGCTCGGCCCCGGGTAGACTCGCTGCCCAGGCTCTCATTAGCTGTGCAGGGCTGTAGGCACACATGGGGAAAGGATTGGCTCTTGAGGATCTTTGCACTACCCCGATCTTAGCTCGGCCCCAGTTAGACCCACTGTCTGGCTCCTACTAGCTGGCAAGTCCGAAGGCTCGCCTGTAGGGTTAGGGGACCCTGAGTCCTGCTCGGCCCCGGGTAGACTCGCTGCCCTGGCTCTCATTAGTTGGGCAGGGTTGTAGGCACACCTAGGGGGGAAAGGATTGGCTCTTGAGGATCTTTGCACTACCCCGAGCTTGGCTCGGCCCCAGGTAGACCTGCTACCTGGCTCCTACTAACCGGCAGGTCCGAAGGCTCGCCTGTGGGGGTAAGGGACCCCGAGTGCTGCTCGGCCCCGAGTAGACTCACTGCCCAGGCTCTCATTAGCTGGGCAGGGTTGTAGGCACACCTTGGGGGAAAGGATTTTCTCTTGAGGATCTTTACACTACCCTAAGCTTGGATCGGCCCCAGGTAGACCCGCTGCCTTGCTCCTACTAGCTGGCAGGTCCGAAGGCTCGCCTTTAGGTGTAAGGGACCCCGAGTGCTGCTCGGCCCCGGGTAGACTCGCTGCCCAGGATCTCATTAGCTGGGCAGGGTTGTAGGCACACCTGGGGTGAAAGGATTGGATCTTGAGGATCTTTGCATTATCCCGAGCTTGGCTCAGCCCCAGGTAGACCCGCTATCTGGCTCCTACTAGTTGGCAGGTCTGAAGGATCGCCTGTGGGGTTAAGGGACCCCGAGTGCTGCTCGGCCCCAGGTAGACTTGCTGCCAAGGCTCTCATTAGCTGGGCAGTGCTGTAGGTACACTTGGGGGGAAAGGGTTGGCTCTTGAGGATCTTTGCACTACCCCGATCCTAGCTCGGCCCCAGGTAGACCCGCTGCATGGCTCCTACTAGCTGGCAGGTCCGAATGTTCGCCTGTGGGGGTAAGCGACCCCGAGTGCTACTCGGCCCCGGGTAGACTCGATGTCCAGGCTCTCATTACCGGGGTAGGGATGGAGGCACACCTGGGGGGAAGGGTTGGTACTTGGAGTCACAACGGAGTCACAAAGTCCCTTGCTGACAGGTTTAGAATTGAACATTTTCAGGCCTTGAACAGGGAGGGATTGACCCAGACCCTTCTCGGCATGGCTCTCCGCACAACCCTCCCAGAAGGCCTCAGGCCTCCCTCAGCGCGAATCTCCCGGCGGGGGGGGGGGGGGGGGGGGGTCCCGGCTGAGTCCTCAGCAGAGCTCTCGGCAAGGCTCTCGCCACGACCAAAAGGCTGGGGGTCCCGACGAGCATGACTCGAGAGGGGGTTTCGGACTCAACCTTTAAGGTAAAGCTCTTGGCATATACTTTTCGGCAGATGCCCCTAGGTCAACTCTTAGAGTGGAAAGCGGCTGTCACCTAAAAAAGCATAGGGTGCACGTAAAGTTGTCAAACCTTCCAGTGACAGCAGACATTTTGGCATTCAAAACAAAAGAAGCAGTATGGGAATTTTTCCCCCTATACAAAAATCACACTAACATAGTTCATAAACCTTAACTATATCAGAAAAAAATTACACTAAACGGAAAAGCTAGAGGGAGATTCGTCAGAGTTTCCACTGGTTCCGCTGCTGGAGGTCTTGCTAGAGGATCTGCTAGGAGAGTAGCTGAAGGACTCACCGAGGGAGCGGCCGCTGGTTCTCGCAAGCTCCACCGCACTGTCCGCCGGAGAGCAGTCCTCTCCCGCAGGGTGGGGGATGGGCTCGAACAAAAAGGGCAGGATCCTACCCGCGGTGAAGGTCTTGCCTCCATCGTTCAGCAGCCCCGATTCTCGCAAAACTTCGACCACCATCCTCGTTGTTGCTTCCGCGTTTTCCTGGACGATCATGTCGATTTCATAGTTGGAGTAATGACGGCTCTCTACCCGTTCCTCCCCCTGCGGGTGATCCTTGGCTAAGGCTACGGCCTCCTCCAGACGCTTCACTTCGGCCCGCAGCATCTGGTTCTCGCCTTCAGTGTGGGCTGCTCGCGAGCGGGACAGTTCAATCTCTTCATGATCCTGCGACGTGATCCACTCAGGCAAAAGGTGAAAGTGTAAGAAATGGCTCGAGAAATGGGAAAGTATTGCTTACCTCGGGGGTCGGGCAAGCGGAGAGAAGTTGCTGGGCGGCAGCCAGCTCGGCCTTCAGGTTGGTGGCTTCCACCACGGAGGCATCCCTCGCCCTAAGCATGTCCACGAAGTTCCGCTCTATGGAGAGGGCACGACACCCGGGCATGTGCGAGAGTTGGACCATGCGAAGCTGGGCCTGGGCAACATCCAAAACGAGGCCCTTTGTTGTTGTCCGGTAAAAGGAATCAATCTCTTCCTGGCTATAGAGGTCGTATCCCAGCGCGAAGGCATGGCCGGAGATGACGTCACTCTCCCTTCAGGAGGGGAGAAGGGTAGAAACGGCTATGCGGTTACTGGAGGGATCCCACTGGAGCATATGGAAGTCCTCTGTGTCCTTGTACTTGTCGCCAAAACAAAGTTCTGATGCTCCTTTGTCACCGGACCGCGGGAGGGCTCGGTCGGGGTCTATGCGGCATGCGTGGCAGCTTCTGCCTCACTGGCCGTAGAAGAGGTCTCGTTAGGAGTCTCAGAGGCAGGCTGGCGAGCATCCGCCCTGGTGGTAGTGGAAGGGATCGCAGCGGGAGTGTCAGCAGTCGCCGATATCACCATTTTCCCCTTTTCCGCGGTGGACGGCTTCAACTTTTTGGGAGGGGGGCCAGAAGGGAGCTTGGCTTCCGCTTCAGAACACTCGGCGCAGAGGAGGCTCCAGGCTCTTTCCGGCAGGCATCGGCGGCCGCCAAGGCACGAGCCAAGGTGCCAGAAGGCGCCCCAGACTCTTCAAAAGGTTGGTGGACGGGAAGATCTCGCTCACCTGCGAAACCCATAGTTTTTATGAAGCCTTTCGATTTGAAAGAAGCTCTCGCAAGATTAATCCAGAAAGTTACCTTCGCCGGGGGAACCGGTTGGAGGGTTTCAAGGTCTCGCCAGAGGAAAGGAACGTCAAAAACCTTGGAGCCGAAAAATTCAATGAGGGCGCCTTCTCGCTCCCTGAGAGAGGGAGGCTTGTAGGTCGCGCCATTGTACTGAATAGGGGCGAGAGGGACGTTGCCGAAAGATCCCGAGACAAAGACGAACCTCTCCGCAAAGTGGTGGTGTTTGTTGGCGAGACCCGCCGTATTCACCGACTGGCCGGAGAGGAAAACCGACCCTCCCTTGGCTCAGAAGTTGAACAACTTCCGAAAGACCGAGAGGTTGAACTCGATCCTTTCCTCCTACATGTAGCAGGCAAAAGCCACCTGGAGGGCGACGGAATTGGGGTTTAGTTGAGCGAGTACCGCCCCATAGTAGCGCACGGCTTGGCGCACCTCAGGCTAGAGTGGAAGTTAGAGGCCGCTTCAAAATGCTCCAGGGGAATAGCGAGCTCCCCTTTCGGCGCGATGTTCATCTTGTCCTTGCGACCCGGTTTCCACGCGGTGAACCCCGACGGGATGTAGTTCTTGTTTATGGTGGCGAACTCCGCTTGCGTCAGCTGGCAGGGCAGAAAGTCATGGTCAAGGAAGGACTGCGCGCACTTAGAATGGCCCTCGCTCTCGCGCGGTATCTCGAAGGAAGGAGAGAAGAGAGAATGGGATGCGCAGGCGAGAACCCTCGCGCTTCTGGAGAAGTCAAAAGCGATTGACTGGTGGACAGAACTTTGGAATAAATACAGGGCATAGGGTATGTAGATTGACCTATTTATAGAAAACAGGGTAATCATGAGTTCTTAAGAAAAGTATAGCGGGAAAAAGTCAACGATTCAACGACTCTGATCCTTTGCTTTCCGTCCTGTTGCGCCGGCTCCCTGTTGTTTGGCGAGAGGTTGTAGACTTCCAGGGAGGCTAGAGAAGGGGGCAGGCGGCCTCAAAAAGCGAGAAGCATTGAGAGAGACGCACGCATAAAGTATTCATAGGAAATTAGAACAGCATACAAAAGGGGAACTAAAGAAACAAAGATAAAGATGGGGTCTCTCCAGGCGAGAGCCCCCAACAATGATAGTAAATAAATAATAATAATATTCAATAGTAGCACACACAGCTTGTAAGAAATCATCCAGCACTAGAAGTGAAAGGGTACAGGTGGAAGGGGTAGGCCAAGAAGAGGGGTAAAGAGAGAGAGATTGTGCGGGGAGCTCAGTATGGCACCCACCTCCAATGACGTAGATCTCGCCGACCAGGCCTAGGAGGGTCTCGAGGATCGAAGAAGGCCGTCAGGGAGGTTAGCCCCCGGTTGGCCAGGCGGAGCTGAACTCGGATCCGCGCGATGTGCATGCCAGGTGAGGTCTCGCCGGAAGCTAATCCCGCCCCACCAATGTGGTCAGCGCAGTCTCGCTCGACAGCCGCCAGTCGCCGCTCAATCACCTCGTGAATTCTTTTCACCTCTACAGAATTGTTCTTTTGCTGCTGCGCGAGCTTCGACAAGACTATCGTGATCCTCCACCTCCTCTCCTTTCCATTCTTTGGCCCCTCGAGAAACTCTTCCATCTCGCCGGCGGAAGGGAGGGGCGAGTCCCCCATATTTTTTCTTCTTCGTCTTCTTCTTCTTCCTCTTCTTCCTCTCCCTCATCCTTTACAGCCTCGCGGTCTTGCGGCTCTGAGGAAATGGGAGCAACCATAATAAGTGGGGGAGGGGTGATTAAAGAGCGGGGAGGTTCTCGCTTACCAGGAGAGCGAGAGATGTATTTCCCCGACGGGCAGTGTGAATGGCCAGGCTGATCCTCTGCGCCCTTTCCAAAAAGTAGATGGAGCGGCTTGCCCCGTCCCAGGCGAAAGGTCCCACGCCCCGGCGGGCCGGACTCGCTAAGTGTGGGATCAGGAGCCCCTTCTATAGACAGAGGCGGGGGTCTCAGCTCGGAAGCGGGAGGCTCAGGATTGACTCCTCCAGTAGGGGGGAGTGATCTGGAATCAGGATGGTGCTACCGGGTAGAGGGTTAAGCGTAACGGTCCCTATAGCGGAGGGTGGATCCTCATTATAGAGCCCAGACACTTCCGTGACCAGCGACGGAAAGCCAGCGGCGTCTTTAGGTGCAATGTCCCTGAAAAAGGAGTGGCTTTATCAAACATACATCCATAAATAAACTCTTGAAATGTTTGCGCCAACGGGAAGAGCAAAAGGACTGAGGCCTACCTCGGGTAAAGAAGCGAGAGAATCGGTGCGACTCAGAGTTGGGGTATGCGGGCCTCGGTTCTCTCTCAGCAGGTCGTGCCTTACTGTTTTAGCCTTCTTCTTATTCTTCTTAAGGCGGGAGCTCTCGCCGGCTGGTTTCTCTCCGGCGGGCTTCTCGCCAACTAGTTTCTCGCCAGGCGCTCTCTCGCCGGCAGGCCTCTTGCCCATCAGCCAAGGGTGAACCTTGTCATAGTGGGTGCAAGCTCGCGCCTGGGCAGCCAGAAGACGATCCTGAAGCTCTTTTGAAAGTGGCTTTTCGGTGGGTTTGGCACGTATCTTCACAGATTGGCGGAGGCTCACGCAGGGATAAGGGACGTTAGGGATGGCCTAAGGGATCGACCCGACGACGTATTTATAGAGCGTAGGTCTAAAATATTCTCTACCAGGTCAGCTTGTACCCACCGAATATTTTGGGTTGGACGGGTCTTTCCGAGCGCAAGGCTAGCTCGCAAAGAGCGGGGATTGTGTACAACCCCGTATTCATTGGATAAAACCAAGGTCCCCCTCAAGGGCCTAGATTGGGCTAGCTTCGAGCTAGCTTAGGGCTTCAGAGCGAAAGAGCCCCAGCCGAGACCCACTCTCGCCCAGGCGAGAAGGCTCGCGCCACATGGAGGACGGAAGCAGGCTCTCGTGCCCCCAAGGAGGGGGGAAGGAGGCTCGGTCCGGGGGATCCTTCAACCCCTTTTTCTGTAACTCCCGCCGTGTGTAAGGCGGGATGGTTCTCGTCATAGGGTTCTTGCCGTGTGGGGGCCAGGGCCTAGGGGAAAATTACCTAGTTGCCGTCGGGTAAATGACCTACATGCCCACGGGGTCTGCATTCAGGATTTCATAACAGCAGGACTTCGCTATTGGCAGGCAAGCCAAGGGTACTATAGTAATTTCAGGTCAGCCAAGGTTATAAATAGACCCGTAGGGGCTCTTCAGAAGGCAAGGCTTTCATTTTTCTCAAAAACTCTATAGTGCTTTCTCAGGAGATTCCAGCCCAGCTTTTGGCTTTGGAGGGGAAGCTCTCAGAGATCTTCCAGGAAAGAGGTGGGTCCTCCTTGCTAAGGCTTTGGATCAGTTCTAGGTCCTTCGCAAAGAGTCAAGGGTCCGGGTTATAGAGAAGTAGGTGTTGGTTACAGGCTTATTTTCGAACTCTAGTTGAGGTCGATTTCTGGCTTCAATAATAGACAAGTTTAATTTTGTTTTTGTCTACACACTCTCTAATGAAATGAAGCCTAATATCTATATGCTTAGTCCTAATGTGATGGACTGGATTCTGTTCTATGGCTATAGCACTTGTGTTATCACATAAGAGAGTTGAATTATTTAAGTTGAAGCAATAGTCCAGGAGTTGATTTTTGATCCACAACATCTAGGAACAGCAACTGCCAGCTGCTATATATTCTGCTTCAGCAGTTGATGTGGACACAGCTGATTGCTTCTTACAAAACAAAGAGACTAATCTCATACCAAGCAATAGACAAATTCCTGAGGTACTTTTCCTGTCAACCCTACATCCAGCAAATTCAGCATCTGAGTATCCAGTTAACTCAAATTCTGGCTCAGTAGGATACCATAGGCCTAGTCTGGGACAACTCTTTATATATCTCAAAATTCTTTTTAGAAAGTTTCGGTGAGATTCTTTAGAGTTCACTTGGAAACTAGCACAAAGGCATGTGACAAACATGATATCAGGTCTGCTAGCTGTAAGATATAATAGGGACCCAATAATGCCCTTATACAACTTGTGGTCAACAGGTTTCCCATGTGGATCAGAATCTATTACAACATTAGTAGTCATAGGTGTTTTCTTTGCTGAGGCATCAGCCATCCCAAACTTCTTAAGAAGCTCTTTAGCATACTTAGCTTGGGAGATGAAGATGCCATCAGGTAGCTGCTTCACTTGGAGACCAAGGAAGTAGGAGAGCTCACCTATGCTACTCATCTCAAACTTAGAATACCTGAGGTCAAAAAAACTCTTGTATAGTTTAGAGTCAGTAGACCCAAATATGATGTCATCCACATAAATTTGTACTAACAAGATTTTATCCTTATGGTTTCTAGTGAATAGTGTTTTATCTACTACGCCTCTAGTGAAATCATTCTCTATCAGAAAGCTAGCTAAGGTCTCATAGCAAGCTCTTAGAGCTTGCTTTAGACCATAGAGGGTTTTATGCAATTTAAATACATTATAAAGATGTGTTGGAGAGATAAAACCTGGAGGTTGTTCAACATAGACTTCTTCTTTTAGTACTCCATTCAGAAAAACACTCTTTACATCCATCTGATATACCTTGAACTTCTTGTATGCAGCATAGGCAAGAAAGATTCTGATTGCCTCTAACCTTGCAACTAGTGCAAAGGTCTGATCATAGTCTATGCCTTCTTCTTGCCTATATCCTTAAGAAACAAGCCTAGCATTGTTCCTCACAATTGCACCTTGGGCATCTAGTTTATTTCTATATACCCATTTTGTTCCAATGACTGGGTATTCTTTGGGTCTTAGAACTAAATCTCAAACTCTACATCTCTCAAACTGGTTGAGTTCCTCTTGCATAGCAATGATCCAGTGGGGATCCTCCTCAGCATCATGTATGGATTGAGGCTCAACTTGAGAGATAAAACAGGCATGCATCAAGTTTTAGTTGAGTTGATGCCTTGTCTGTACACCTACTATTATGTCTCTAATCACTTGGGATCTAGGGTGATCCCTTAGTGTGATAAGATCAGTGGGTGGAGTTGGTTCAGCAACAACATTTTGATTTAATTCCTCTTGTGGAATTATGTTTGCTGTTGGATGAAGTTCAGTCACTTCAGTGTTTTCTTCTTCACTGTCTTCATCAACTTGTGGAGACGGATGTGTTGGAGCCTCTTGGGTGAGGTTTTGTCCATCCAATTTCTCATACAAGTGAGGTACCTGCAAAAGATTACTGGTAGAAATCTCTTTCTCCTTGCAAGACATGTTAGTCTCATCAAAAGTAACATGAATTGACTCTTCAATTTTTAAAGATGATTTATTAAATATCCTATAAGCTTTGCTTACTTGGGAATATCCTAGAAAGATTCCCTCTTCAGCCTTAGCTTCAAACTTTCTAATGTATTTCTTATTGTTGTTATGTATATAGCATATACAACCAAATACTTTAAAATAGGTGATTTTAGGTTTCTTCCCTTTAAGTAATTCATAAGGGGTCCTATTCTTTAGTTTATATATCAAGTTTTTGTTCAGTACATAATTTGTTGTGCTTACAGCCTCTGCCCAAAAGGATAGTGGAATATAAGCATCTGCAAGTAATGTGCCTGCAGCTTCAATCAGGGTTCTATTCTTCCTTTCAGCTACCCCATTTTATTGGGGAGTTCTAGGAGTTGAGAAGAAGTGCCTGATACCTTCCTTCTCACAGAACACATGCATAAGAAAAGACTCAAACTCTGTACCATGATCACTTCTAATCAATGCAACATGAGTAGAGTACTCAATCTGTATGATCCTGAGAAAATTTGTAAGAACTTTAAAGGTATCTGACTTAGATCTCAGAAAGAACACTCAAGTGAATCTTGAGAAGTCATCTACAATAACTAGGGTATAGGATTTTCCTCCTATGCTTTGTACAATAATGGGTCCAAAGAGGTCCATATGTAGCAAATACAAAATCCTAGGTGATTCACTCTTATTTACTGACTTAAAGTTAGATTTACTTTGTTTGTCTAGTTGACAAGCCCTGCAAAGGCCTTCCTTCTTGTAGGGACCATAAGGTAAATCTCTTACAAGATTGTCTTTAGATAGCCTAACAATGTTTTTCATGTTTACATGTCCGACCCTTTTATGCCATAATTCATTTTGATTGCAAACTATATTAAGCAAACAAATATATGAATTGGCAGAATAGAAATCAACTAAATAAATGTTTCCTTGTCTATTTCCAATTAAAATATTTTGTTTTTCTTTATTAGAAATAATACAAGTTTTTGAGTTGAAATGTACCTGATAACCTTTATCACATAATTGGCTTATGGAGATGAGATTATGCTTGAGTCCACTTACATAGGTCACCTTTTTGAATGTGACAGCTCCAATTCTTACTTCTCCATAGCCTTCAGACTGGCCACACTTTGAATCACCAAAGATTACCATTGGTCCCAGCTTAGACTTGTAGTTGATTAGGTTGTCCTTGCTGCCAGTCATGTGTTTGGAGCATCCACTATGCAGGTACCATGTTTGATTAATCACTGGACAGTCCTTCTCCTGCAAGGAAAACAATTAGTTGTTCTTGACCCAGGTTACCTTAGGTCCTTTATATTGTTGATAAGAAAAACTGGATATCACAGAATACTCAGGTTGTGATTTATATCCTTATGGATGATATCTTCTGTGAGGTATTATCCAGTCTGTAAGTGGGTTAAATGGTTTCTTAGTTTGATTTGAGTTGGTGTTATAATTATAATTTTTGTTAAGTCTGACTGGGTTCGACGAATTGTTGTGAGTTCGTCGACCAGAGTTTGACAAAATGGAATGAGATCGTCGATCTTTGCTCAGAGAATGACCATAGTCATTTTATGTGCCCCAAGTTCGTCGATCTCTACTCGACGAACCATACAAAGTTCGTCGATCGTAGTAAGACGAATGATTATTATATAAATTTGAGTTCAGCGTTCGTCGACTTGAGTTCGATGAACTTGCCACATTTCGTCGATTTGAGTTCGACGAAAGTTGCTGAACATTATTTTTATTCATGGTTTTCTGATTTCTTTTGTTCTGACCTTTTAAGTTGGGCATTTCTTCTGTAGTTTCTTTATTGGTTATATTTTCTTTGCCCTTAGCAGAAACAAATTTTATGGGGGTTGTTAAAATGTTTTTCTTGAGAATGGGGGGTAAACTTGATAAAGCACCCAAGCCCAGCTTGCCATTCAGTCTGGCATTGACTATGCTTTTAATGTCCATCATCTTAAGGCTTCTCCCATTGAGAGATTCCTCAAGTTTTTTGGCCTCACATAACTCAGTTTTTAATAGAATTATTTTTTCATTAGCTAATGTTAGTTCTGCTTTTAGCTTGGTGTTTTCAGAAATGATGTTTTCCTGATTAACTAATTTTTCCCTAAGTATTTTGATTTCTTTTTCAGAGTTTATCAAATCAATACACATGGTTTTGAATTCAATTTTAAAAGCATCAGAAGTATAGTCAAAGGATAAGAGTAGCTGATCAGCTTCTGTTTCTGAAGCTTCTTCATTGTCAGGTCCTTCTTCATCTGATTGACTCCTGGAGGCATCAATGGCCATGAGGCATACTTCTTTTGCCCTTGCCTCTTCTTCATCTTCACTGGAGCTGGAGGATGTGGATTCATCCTCAGTTTCACTCCAGGATTCAGCTACAAAGCCTTTCTCCTTCTTCTTGTATTTGTTCGAGGAAGGCACGCTGCTTTGCTGTCTCCTAGAGTCCTTCTCTCTTCTCTTTTCCTTCTTTTGATTTTTTGGACACTCTGAGATAAAGTGTCCAGGTTTCCTGCAGCTAAAGCAAACAACTTCTTTAGTGGGGGTTTTGTCATACCTTGGCTTGTCATCCTGCCTGGATGACTTCCTTCTGAAATCCTTCCTTGCCATTTTATTGAATCTCTTGGCAAAGAGACTCATCAGCTCTTCATTCACATTTGAGGCTTCAGCTTCTTCAACAGCTTTAAAAGCTATACTGTGATCCTTTCTTGCTGGTGGAGGTGTTCTCTGCTCAGCTGCTTCTCTGGATTTGATGAGCTGCTCATAAGATTTGAGATTTCCTAAAAGAGATTCTGTGGAAATCTCATTTAGGCTCCTGGCCTCCTTGATGAGTCAGATCCTTGAATCCCATGAGCTTGGAAAGCACATGAGGATTTTGTCATTAACCTCAGTGAGGGTGATGTCCTTGTCCGATGTCTTTAGCTCATTGATGATTGAGCTCAGTCTATAGTACATATCTGCAACTGATTTTGCATCCTCCTTCTTAAAGTTCTCATATTGTGATATGAGGCTGGATCTCCTGTCTTTTCATTCATCAGTAGATCCAGCCAAAATTTGATTGAGGGAATCCCAAATGGCCTTGGCTGATGTCCATTCAGCCACCTTATGGATGATGTCATCTGACATGGTTTGGGCCAGAATGTTCATAGCCTTGACATCAGCAACCTTTGCTTTCTTCTAGGCTTCAGTCCACTCAGGTGGTGGAACTGCATTTGTGCTTGAAGCTACTGTAGATGTAGAGGCAGATGGTTGAGGAGGACTTCCACCAATGAGTTAGGAATCCACTCAGGTTTTTGATCAGGTGACTTCCACCAATGAGCTTTTGATCAGGTGCTCAAAAACTAATCCTCAGGTCTTTTAATCAGGCGACTTGCAATCAGGAGTAACTTTTAAAGGGAGTTAAGAACCCTTTATATAGTGGAGTATGAGAGAGTGATTTTGTCTTCTCTTTCTCAGATGCAACTGAGAAGACTCTAGTGGGAAAATGATGTTAGCAAAGGCTCCCCGTGAGATATAGAATGATTCAGGAAGTTGAAGCCTTGTTGTAGGGTGATAGGTGTTCAAACTTTTGCTTTGACCAGATGAACTCCGGGAACTTCTTGACAGATTGATAGTTTGTTGTCCTTTGAAGAATACTGAATGAAGACAGAAGAAGACTATTGATTTGAATGATTGTTCTTCTTCTTCTTCTTCAGCTGATGTTCTTTCTCTACTCTAGAACTTGTTTTTGTGTATCACTGTGTTCAATCTTTTCTGTAAGTATCTTTCTCTCTTATTTCTCAGTGTGTTGTCGAGAGACAAGATGAAGATCCTTATTCACTGTATTTTTCTGACTTCTGCTAGAGAGCTGTTCAGGAAGAGAAAGAAAATTCCTTTTATATTTTCCATATGAATTTCCTTTTAAAATTTGAATTCCTTTATGCATTGATTTCTGATGGCCTGGGGAATATTTGCATTGATTGGTTTCCCCAACTGTCCCATGGAAAAACGACAATCAATTGTCCTGATGAAGACCGTAATCAATGCTTGCTTCTAACGGTAATATTCAAAGAATATTTATGCATTGATTACTCAGGAATTATTACAATAGAAAAATGATAGAGGGATGAAAATATCTAAGTCTGGAACTCTACAGAATTCGTTGAACAGAGAACAGAATTCATCGAGCTGTATCCAGAGTTCGTCGAACAGAGAAGTCAAGTTCGTCGAGCTGAGATCCAAGATCGTCGACCTAAGAACTGACAACTGCTTTCTCTAGACCCGTCAATTCTATGCATCAAGTTTGTCGAGCTGAGAATATAACTTCGTCGACTGAATAACAAAATTCCATGTTTCTTGGACTTAATAATGTAGAAGTAATGTGTCCAAAAATCTTCGAAATCAGAACTGGGTTCGTCGACCTGAGAACTAGTTTCGTCGAGCTGAGAACTTCTAACAACTACTTGATAAATCTTACCAAGACTGTGGTGTAAGTTCGTCGAGCTAAGAAGTTGAGTTCGTCGACTGGAGTGTGATTCTGGACTTATAATACTTAGTTGTTTCTGGTCTTATAGTGTTGAAGTAGATGATCCAGAGATCGTCGAACTAAGATCCAAATTCGTCAAGCTGATATTCTAACTTCGTCGACTGGAGTGTGAAGCTGGACTTCAAATACTTAGATGTTTCTGGAATAAGATGTTGAAGTATAATACCCAGAGATCGTCGACCTGAGAACTAAGTTCGTCTTCCTGAGAACTAAGTTCGTCGACTGGAGTTAAGTGTGAAGAATTCTGGACTTGGTGTTGAAGTATACTCTGGAATTCGTCGACCTGAGATTCAAGTTCGTCAAGCTCAGCTCAGAGAATTGTCTCTGATTTTGTCAAGCTGATCCCGACTATCGTCGACCTTAGTTCGACGAACGTCGAACTCATTTTTTGAGTTTGAGATTTCTCTAACTCTTGAGTCTTCTGCAGTCTGTTGATGGCTGGTCCATGTGGTGTTGATTCTAAGGACATGGCCTAGACTATAGAACTCATACATGACCCTGGCTATACATGTTGGGTCAAACATCCTAACTTAGTGAACCTAGCCTAAATCCAACTAGGGATCCAACAAAGTTTTTTTAAATACATAACGTCCAATGAATCAAATATTTGGAACATCACCGGATCGCTAAAAACCCTTGAACAACAGGTTGGACAACTGGCGAGAATGATGTCCGAGCGCACGCTCGGGGCACTGCCGGGAAACACGGAGCCCAACCCGTGGGATAACGCCAATGTTATAACCCTCTGTAGCGGTAAGGAGGTGGTCGACCTAAAACGGATCGATCCTCAGGTACATATTTCACCTCCGACCACTCTTCCCCTTCTTCAATTATGCCGCCTTTACCGATTTTAAACGAAAAAATTATTTTAAACAAGGCTCTGCCATATCCGTATAGGTTAGATGATGAGCGTAAGGACGCACAATATAAAAAATTTATTTTACTATTAAAACAATTTCATATTAATGTTCCATTCTGCAAGGCGATCTCACAGATGCCTAAATATGCAAAATATTTGAAAGAACTTGTTTCTAATAAACAAAAATTGGATAATATTTCGCGTATCACTCTCGACGCAGACTGCTCGGCGGCCCTTAACAATAAATTGCCCCCAAAACAAAACGACCCGGGACAGTTTTCCATCCCGTGCCTTTTTGGCAAAATATTAGTAAAATACGCTCTTGCAGATTTAGGCGCGAGCATTAATTTGATGTCGCTCTCTCTCTTTAAAAAATTAGGTTTGGGCACTCCGACCCATACTAATATGTGCATCCAACTAGCGGATCGCTCGGTTAAATTTAGCATTGGGGTAGTGGAGGACGTACTTGTCCAAGTTGATAAGTTTATCTTTCCGGTAGACTTCGTCATCTTGGACATCGAGGAGGACACTGATGTAGCAATTATACTCTGTCGCTCTTTTCTCGCCACCTCCCGTGCATTAATTGACGTAAGTAACGGTCGTCTCCTCCTTCGAGTAGGAGATGATGAAGTTACTTTCTCTATTAATCCATCCATAGGAGACTCATCATCGAGCGATGACTTCTGGTATAATTTAGATACCTATCTCAGAGATTGTTCTTCCCCTATTTTCGAGACTACTTTTTTAACCGACAACATTTTTGCTCTCGATAATTTTAACTGCGAAGAGGATAACCCTCCTAATTTGTCTTTCGAACCTTTTGGATCGAACGACATTAAAATTATAACCTCATTAGAAGAACCGCCCATCCTAGACCTCAAACCCTTACCCGAATCACTCAAATACGCTTTTTTGGGAAAAGGCGATGCGCTTCCCATTATTATTTCTTCGGACTTGAGTGATTCGGAGACTTCCGATTTATTGGAAGTTTTGCTTAAACATCGCAACGCAATTGCACGGAAAATTTCTGATCTTAAGGTGATTAACCCCTCTTTTTGCACTCATATCATTTTTCTCAACGATAATTGCCATAAAACCATTCAGCCGTAGCGACATCTTAACCCAAACATGAAAGATGTCGTTAAAGCCGAGATAATTAAATTATTAGATGCAGGAATTATTTATCCCATTTCTCATAGTACGTGGGTTAGTCCCGTTCATGTCGTTCCCAAAAAGGGCGGTCTTACCATAGTGGAGAATGAGCACAATGAACTCGTCCCAACTCGTACTGTTACGGGTTGACGGGTGTGCATCGATTATAGAAAACTAAATGATGCCACTCGTAAGGACCATTTTCCGCTACTATTTTTAGACCAAGTTCTGGAGCGTTTATCCGGTCATCCATTTTATTGTTTTCTTGATGGTTTATCGGGGTTTTTCCAAATCCCCATTTCCCTCGATGATCTAGAGAAAACAGCTTTTACCTGCCCGTTTGGCACCTTCGCCTACCGAAGAATGCCATTTGGCCTCTGCAATGCGCCAGCTACATTCCAACGATGTATGTTGACAATCTTTGGCGAGCTGGTAGGAGAGATTATGGAAGTCTTTATGGATGACTTTTCTATTTTCGGACGCTCTTTCCCGTCTTGTCTTCAAAATCTAGATCGTGTCCTCCAACGATGTAAGGACACACATCTCGTTTTAAATTGGGAAAAGTATAACTTTTTGGTTCGAGAAGGTTTGGTTCTCGGCCATATGATTTCGTCTGAGGGTATGGAGGTAGATAATGCCAAGGTAGAAATAATAGAAAAAATTCTGTAACCAACAAACGTAAAATCTATTAGGAGTTTCTTAGGCCATGCGTGCTTTTACCGACGATTTATTCAAGACTTTTCACAAATAACAAAGCCGTTAACTCAACTCTTGGAAAAGGAATCACGCTTCATCTTTAGTAGTGAATGAGAGTCCCCCTTTAATTTAATAAAACAAAAACTTATCACCTCACCAATTTTAGTGGCCCCTAATTGGTCCCTTCCGTTTGAAATTATGTGTGACGCTAGTGATATTGCCTTAGGTGCCGTTCTTGGCCATCGCGTAGAAAAACATTTTCATCCATTTTATTACGCTAGCAAGACGCTCACGTCCTCACAAGAAAATTACACGACGACGAAAAAGGAATTCTTAGCCATCATTTTCGCTTTCGATAGGTTTCGCTCGTATTTAACGTTATCTAAAATTATCGTATTTACCGATCACTCCGCACTTAAATATTTATTAGCTAAAACTGATGCGAAGCCCCGCCTTCTTCGATGGATTCTCCACCTACAAGAATTTGATTTAGAGATCCGGGATAAGAAGGCCGCGGAAATTCTAGCCGGTAATCACCTCTCGCGCTTAGAAAATCCCGGTGTGGAAGCCCTCGTCGAATCTGACAAAAATGACAAATTCCCTGAGGAACGCCTCCTTGCCATAACTACTAGTTCATCTTCCCTGCCTTGGTTCGTAGATTTTGCGAACTATTTTTTTGCGAGGGTGATCCCAAAAAACTTTTTGAGCCAGCAAAAGAAGAAATTCTTTTCTGACTTGAAATATTTATTTTGGGAGGACAGTTTTCTTTTTCGTATCTGCGCGGACCAAGCGGTCTGAAGATGCGTCGCGGGTATGGAGTACACGCAAATACTTCGTCACTGCCACAAGGGTCCGGCTGGTGGGCATTATCAAGCTAACCGGACCGCGTGAAAGGCGCTAGAGGCGGGTTACTTTTGGCTCACTCTTTTCAAAGACGCTCATAATTTTGTGCGCACATGCGATAGTTGTCAGTGGTCGGGTAACATCTCTCGTCAAGACGAGATGCCCCAAAATATGTTTTTAGAATGCGAAGTCTTCGATTTATGGGGCATAGATTTTCTTGGCCCCCTTCCTCCATCTTTCAAATATATATATATATATATATATATATATATATATATATATATATATATATATATATATATATATATATATATATATATATATATATATATATTTTAGTGGCTGTCAACTACGTATCGAGGGGGGTGGAAGTGCAAGCTCTCCCCACCAACGATGCGCGAGTCATCGTTACATTTCTTAAAAAACTATTTTATCGCTTTGGCACGCTGCGCACTATTGTAAGCAATAGGGGGATGCATTTCTACAACACCCAGATGGCTAAGATGTTATCTAAATACGGCGTCACGCACAAACTTGCCACCCCCTACCACCCGCAAACAAGTGGCCAAGTCGAGGTAGTAAATCGAGTGATTAAGTGAATATTAGAAAACATTGTTTCACTTAATAGAAAAGATTGGTCCGTCAAACTCGATGATGCGTTGTGGGAGTATCGGACGGCATACAAAACCGCATTTGGTTGTACGCCATTTCGGTTAGTCTATGGCAAAGTGTGCCATCTCCCCGTAGAAATAGAACATTGTGATATTTGGGTTTTAAAACTCTTAAACCTCGACACCAACTTAGCCGCTCAGAATAAAAAACTGCAACTAAACGAGCTCTATGAATGGCATGCGAACGCTTACGAGAGAAATAGGTTCTATAAGGAGCGTTCTAAGTAATATCACGATCGAAAAATAAAGTCCCCAAAATTTTTTTCTCCGGGCGATCTTGTCCTTCTTTATAATTTACGTCTTAAACTTTTTCCAGGAAACTAAAATCTAGATGGTCCGGTCCCTTCACAGTTGAAGAAGTTTTTCCATATGGGACCGTACTCGTCTCCCACACGGATCAGTCAACATGACTGAATTTCTTGCGGTCAGTGCTGCTCTTACTCTTGCCGTCCAATTTTCCACCGACTACGATGGTGTCATGCTCGAAGGCGACTCTACGAATGCATGCTCAAGATTAAATAGGATCCTTGATGGCTGCTATAGTGGCGATTCCGAGATCAAAGTGGCCCGCTTACTACCCAACTTCCAGCGAGTGGAAATTTCTCTTGTTAACTGCAAAGCTAACTCTGTAGCCAACCATCTAGCTAAGAGTGCCTGTTCTTTGGCTTTCGTGTGGTCTAGGGGTATGCCCCTAACCACGGTGTTAAGTCAGCTTCTGCTGCATGATACTTGCACTATATATATAGGCTAATGCCAAATTTCAAGGAAAAAGGTTCGTTTAAAGTAAACGATCATCGGTTAAAGTTATACCTAGGAGCGACCCAGTGATCGAGCATAACAAAACCATAACTTTCCTCAATATTGTAAACCCGCCATAAAAGTCAAGCTACACGACTATAAACAAAGCGCTCCTGGGAGGCACCCCACGCTTATCTTTTTCACTCTTTATTTATTATGTTTGCTAATTTTTCTGATAAATGCAGGATTTCTGATGGGCCTCCCCGAACGCGTTCCAGGGAAGCTTCCACCCCCCTCCCTTTATTTTCTTTGTACATGTTACCTTTTCATTTTGTTCCGCATACTTACGTTGCAACATTGAGGACAATTTTGGGATTAAGTATGGGGTTATTCTCGTACTTTATTTTCTGCACTTCTACTTTCTGCATTTCAAAAATAAAAAAAAAAGCTATAAAAATATATAACAACAAAACAAAAATTCAAAAAAAAAACTATAAAAAATATATAACAACAAAACAAAAAAATTTTAAATGAAAAATCCAAAAACAATTTTAAAATGAAAAATCCAAAAAATGTTTCTTTTCCTTTCTTTTTAAAACACAAAAATTACAAAAAACAAATTATAAAACACAAATTCCAAAAAAATTATAAAACAAAAATTCCAAAAAATATTTAGTTTTATTTTGTAAATAATTTTGTACATACTTTATGCACATATCTTTTGTAAATATTTTTGTAAATATTTTTGTTCTTTTTTCTCTTTCACCTCTTCCTTTCTTTCTCTTCTTTGTAATTAACGTTTCTCTCTTTTCTTATTTTGTAAATATTTGCATACAAAAACAAAAAAAATCCAAAAATTAGAATAAAAAAAATAGTTCAAAAAATATATATTTCTTATCAATTTGTTTCGTATGTATTTAATAACAAATTTAAACACAAAACATAAAAAAAGATAATAAGTCAAAAATTCAAAAAAAGAGTAAAACAAAAAAAAATTCAAAAAAAGATAATAAATTAAAAACACAAAAATGATGATAAAAACTCTAAAATCCAAAAAATGTTTTGAAACAAATAAATCAAATATACCATTCTTAATTTCCTTGTTATCCAAAAATTTTGTTTTGAGTTTATTTATATGTGAATTTTATTAATTCTTTGTTCACTATTCGTTTGTTAATTATTGATTGAAAATTTTAAATAGCGGGGGTTAAGTTTTAAAGCATTCATTATGCTTTGTTAAAAATAGCGAACTCGTTTTAGCCACTGGTTCTAATATTTCATTGATAGGAGCATGTGTATTATGTTAGAAAATAACGACTATAGAATTCAATTATGCTTACTTTTAACTTTCTGAAAAATTGGAACGTATAATTTATTAAGGTTGCTCTCAAAAATTTTTTTTAATTAAAAATCTAGTTTTCTTTTCTCCCCTTATTTATCATAACTTACTTGGCATGATAAAATTTTTATCCTTAAAAGATCCTATGTCAATGGGAATAAGATTTCGTTCCGTAAACATATGCATCCAATAATTTAAAAAGATTATATGTTACGGAGTAAGAGGATAAAATTCATTACTCCAACACATATACATTGAGTTAATTTTATTATTAGGAAGTTGAAAAAGAAAAAACTCATATTAGGAAACTAAGATTTCTTTTCCTAATAATCCAAAAAGAAAAAAAATGGAGGTTCGAGAAAAAATTACCTCACCTCAAAATCCAAACCCTCTTCATAAACCAACATCAACCCCCTTAACCAATTTCACAATTCTAGAATTAATTCAAAAATCTTTCTGAGATCAAAATTTGTAAATTTCATTACTTCCAGTAAAACTCCTATAAGCTAAAATTCATATAATTCCAGACTATTTTTGTTAATCTTACCATTACAATTATTTCTTTTTATTTGAATACATAAAGAAGTCTTTTGGCCAAAACTTTTTCCCTATTTAAATCATCTACATAATTTTAGGACTTAACTCTTACACCTCGTATATTTATTTAGATCTCTCTTATAATTAATTAAATGGTAGCTAAACTTAGAGTTTTTTTTATTCCTTATAAATTCACCTCAAACTTTTGCTCTGGAATAGCAAAAGCTTACGTATGGGGGTATTTGATAAATTGTAAATATACGTATTTTTATGTAAATTAAATAAGTCATTTTAATTTCTTTTTGTTATTTCTACTTAAGTTTCATTAATAAATTGTTCCTTTTTTTACAAACATTGATAACTTTGCTTTATTTCATTTTCCAAAAAATTTCAGGAAAATGTCAAATTTTGCAAGTACACGCCCGTGTACTATGGGTCACGCCCGTGACAAGGGCATGATACTTCAATTTCCCGTGGAAAGCAGCCGAATGAAGAAAAAAGCATGACACACCCAACGACACGCCCGTGTCACTTGACACACCCCGTGACCAAGGACCGTTTCACATGCTCGACGAAACCGCACTCAACGATCGTCGACCAACCCGACACGCCCAGCGACACGCCCATGACATAGGGCGTGTCTCATCCATCTGGCCCGACAAGATGGTGCCGACAACTTTTGACGCAACACGCGCCCAGTTCCACCTCCCCGACACGCCCACCGTCACGCCCGTGACCAAGGGCGTGACATCCTCGCGTACAGCCGCAAGTCAATGCTGCCATCAAATCACCGGATCACCTCGCGAATAGTGCTGACACGCCCCCCGACACGCCCGTGTCGGAGGGCGTGTACTTTGGAATTTTTCCCTATAAATAGGCCATTTCTGAAAGGTCCAAGGGTTCATTTTTTTGAGCCAAGTTTAGTGTGTTTTGTGGGCTGCCCGTGTTTATTCCATTGCCATGTAAGGAGAACTTTCTCCTCTCTCTTTTTATGTTTGTATTAGCTTTGTAATAGTTCATTTTAATCAATAAATATGTTAGCTTTTCTCTTCTTAAATTACTTTGGAATGAACTTGTGTGCCCACTTTCTTCTTCATTATATCCCTTTGTATTTCTTAGTATTTTCTCTTTATGAAAAGTGCGTGTGTGTGTATGAGTGTAACTTGTTTAGTTCTTATGTTTTTTTGTTGTCTCCATGTTAGGTTTTGGTATAGATTTTATTTCTAAATGAAATATTGTGTTAAGTTTTTCTATTTTTCTCCATGCCTTTTTTATAGCTTTAATTTTCATTCTTATGAATTTATAAAAGAGGTTTTAAAGTGTTTTTTTTATTTTTTTTACATAGCTTTGTTTTAGGATTGTAAAACTTTTTTGTTCTTTTCACTTTCTTTTCACTTTTTAATCACTTTTATGAAATCCTAAGAATGAAAAAGTTGTAATTTTAATTTTTAAAGAACTTTAGTTTTTTGCTTTGTTTTGAAAAACTTTTGCTCATTTAATTTTTATTTGTTCTTTTTATGTGTTTTTGGTAAAGTCTACGTATGAAAAAGTAGTTGTTTTAATTTTTAGCTAACTTTCATTTTGTTTTTAAGTTGTGTGTGTGAGTGTATGAGTTAGATTTTCATTTTGTTCTTTTAAATTCCATGTTGTGTGTGTTAGTGTATGAGAATTATTTTTAATGTTTTCTTCAATTATGTAGAGTGTGTGAGTGTAGGGGATAAATTTTCATGCTTTATTTTATCGCTTTCTTTCAATTATGTAGAGTGAGTGTGTGTCGGAGATAATTTTATTGCTTTCTTTCAATTCTTGTAGAGTGTGTGCGTGTGTTTTATTTTTTGTAGTGTGTGTGTGTTTTTCATTTATGCAAGTGTGTGTGCGTTTTCATTTTTAGTAGAGTGAGTGTGTGTATTTATTTCATGTCAAGTGGGTGCGTGTGTGCATTTATTTCCGCCTACTCGTTAAGAGTTAAATGGCTTGTTTTCATTTCCCGCCTACTCGTTTGAGTAGGACTTGTACTTTCATTTATTTCCGCCTACTCGTTAAGAGTTAAATGTCATGCCTTTTTTTCCTGCCTACTCGTTTGAGTAGGACTTGTAATTTCCTTTTTTTTATAACTTAGTTTCTGTTTTATTTATAATATGAAGTGTGTGTGAGTTCTCGTATTAGCTAACTTTTCAAGTTTTCTAAATGTTTGTTATTTTATGTCTTCTTTTTGTAATCCTTTAGCTTTTAGTCCCAAACTCGCGCCTCATCAAAATTATAAAGTCGTCCCCATACCGATGAGTGGCTAATCGTTATTAGCCCTTGGCATCGAAGAGAATTGGGACATATAAAATGATTTGAAATAATTAAAGTTCTTTATTTTCACTTTAATTTTAGGACTTAAGGTTTACCCCAGGTTAACGATGCGTAGGACCACATATTGATGTGTGGGATCTATTTCCATTATCCATATGATAGCTAGCCGAGAGGCCGTGCGTATAGATAGATCACCCCTGGATAAAGAGAGTTGTGTGCATACCCTCGAGAGAGGACAAGCATAATTCTTCTAGATTGGGTTCCCCACCCAATAGCGGGGTTTTTAGCGTAAAGCGGGTGTTAAGAGGAATCTTTCGTCGGACTAACGTTCGGTCGAATAGTCTTAGCGTTCAGGTGAGTAATATTCTTAGAGATAAGTGCGCTCATATTTATGGAACCTCCACGGCCAAGTTGCCTTTTATTAATTTGAAAACTAAGTTCGATAGTTATTAAGAGTCGTTTTAGTCTTAATCCGATTCGGTGCCGAGCGTTAACCCTTCATCGAATTTTCTAAATCATTTTTGCACTTTTATTTGATCCGCCTTAGTTAATTAAAATCCCCAACAAGTTTTCAGTAAAATAATAGTTACTCCTGGAGCAGTAGGTATAATCAACCGGACCCCGAGAATAATATGACCTCGGTATTCCCCCGAATATCGAGTACTAAATGCGATAGGTGCACTTGCATCCTTTCGTTAAAAGCTCGCTTTTTAGCAAGCCCGCGGAGTTCGACTCATCAAACCAACCACCTAAATAAGAGTCAGTTCGCGGGCCATCAGTTGGACTTGGTGGATTGGCTGTGCTTGTGGAGCGGCCTGTGCGGCCTATCTTTGGCAGTCTGGTGGCGGTGCTCTGCTCGACCTATGGTTATGCAGTTTAGCAGGTTCTTGTGGTAACCGAGCGGATTAGTGGTTATCCACGGGAGTTGTTTGCGGACTTGATTGAGTCTGCGGTATCCGCCTTTAGCGGACTGCTTTTGGAGATCGGCTCAGGTCCTTGTCCGGCTCTCCGGTGTTGCAGTAGGTGTTGGCCACATTCTTTGTGGCGGACTATCCTGATGATTGGCGGACTGGGTCTTTTGGGTCTGCCATGCTCACGCCAGTTGCTTGATGGGCTGCTGGACTTGGTCATTTTCTGTGATAAGTCCATGGTGTTCGAAGTGTCCGCAGAGTCCGATGTTGACCGGGCGGACTGCTTGTTGGTCTTGGACTCGTGGCGGACTGTGTCGTTATTGTCGAGCTGTGCGTACTGCTGCTTCGTACGCGTATAGTGTGCGGACTGATGCAGCATGGGTTGTGGCTATTTTTGCGTGCTATGTTGAGTGCAGACTAGCGATGTGCTTGTGTTCAGTGCGGACTGGCGTAGTGTGCACATGGTGGTGGTCTGTTTTTTGACCTGGCGCCTGGAGGGTTTGAAGTTTGGCCAAGTCATTACAGACTCGACGGACTTGGATGTGTTAGTCGCGAACTGGGGCTTTGTCTCTACTCACTGGGGCGGTGACCACACTCCTCATCCTGCCTATAAATAGAACCCCCTGAAACGTCTACAGTAACTGAGTGAACAGTAAGTTGAGTCTTAGTTAAGTGTTGCGGTCTGGTTTTTCCTCCCCGCACAGGTTGAGGAGAGATAACTGTTTGATGTTTGCAAGTTGCACGGCTAACACTGAGGAGCCAGGAGTTTGGCTTTGACTGCAAGTCAGCATCAGTGAAGTTTGCGGTTTCAATAGGCGGTCTAAGCAGGTCGCTTTTGCGGCTTGTTAGTTTTCTCTGCTTCAGCTTTTCCAAGTTCAATACCCTGTCTGCCGGACTCGGGCGGGTAGGCGGTCTATTCTTCAGTTCAGCAGCAGCTTGTAGCAGTCAGTGAATAACAGCGTGTCCGCGTGACCTCACGGTCTCGGCGGACTCTGTGTTCTATTGGTCTTCTAGCAGCAGCAGCAGTTCGGGCAGCTTCGACGACTTTGACGGACTAGACGGTCTCGGCGATCTCCAGTTTTGTCCAATCGGATTATTCTGATTCTTTCTATTTTCCTTGTGTACTGGCGAAATCATGTCTCGCCAAGTATACCTTGCCTTGTAAAGAAGTAAATAAATATATGATTTGCTTATTCCTTATACTTGCATTTGGTGTTTGAGCTTGCTTTCTTGGTTTCCGCATGATCAAGGTGTGATCTTGATAGTTTTGAGAATATTAATTTGACGTCAGACAATCTCGTTGTCCACTTTGAGAAAATTCAACAGCAGACTGCTACTTGAGTCCGACAGGTACCGGTATAAAGCGGACTGCTATTCTTAATCAGAGGTCGCGGACTGCTACCCGTGTCTGACGGATACCTGTTTGAAGTAGACTGTTTCCGTGTCCAGTGAATTCTAGTCGGAGGTGTATGGGCATAACCACTGGTTATTTTGTGGATAAAAATTTTATCCACCCAATCTGCGGGCTGTAATGTTTCCCACATCGACAGTTATATTTTTTTCTTTCTTTTTTCCATATAAATAGGGGGTCATACTCATATAAATTAAATTTTTCTGAAATGCAAAGTTTGTTGTTTAGATTTTTTTCACATGGTATCACAGGATACCCAGTCCTTGCTGTTTCCAATTTTCTAACCGCCTGCTTTGCTCGTGTTCTTGTTCTTTGTGGCCTTCAGTTTTCTAACTACGTCGCTTTCTTTATCCGCACGAGCTATTTTTTTATCCACCCAAGCTTTCCTTTACCCTGTTTGCGCGATTTCTTTTTCTAACCGCCTTCTTCTTGGCAAATACTGAGTATTCTTCTACCACCTTATCTGCATCCTCTACTTAAATCACCCCTCTGTTTCTTCTCTGTTTGTGAATCTTGGCAGCTCTTCTAAGTTGGTTGGTTCAAATTATCTAGATTGGAGTGTCTTGTTTGTATTATTGATCAGGTCTCAACACAAACGCAATCGTCTTACTGATGATCCTCCAACTCGTGACTCTGTTGTTTTTTATGACTGGGATGCCAATGATGCTTTGGTTAGAACATGGCTTGAAAATAGTCTCTCTGATGAGTTCCTACTATTATTCAGCATTATGAGACTATTAATGTTGCATGGAATCATCTTGTTGCTTTGTATTACAGAGGTGCTCAGACCTCCTGCATCTATATGTTATATGCTGATTTGTTTGCCCGCCCTACTTTGACTCATGATGCTGCTTATCGAGAGGTGCAAGCGCTTGGCGCTGAGATTCTTCAACATTGTCCGTTCTCTGCTGATCTTGTTAAGAAGCACAAACACTTCCAAGAGCTTATGGTTGTGTGTTACCTTCTTCGTATTTCGGAGTCTTATTGCATGATACATCAACAGATTCTTAGCAAAGCAGATTCACCCACTATAGATGCTACTGCTGCCCGTATTGCAATAGTTACCACTCTTATTCAGCGCCCTCTGCTTACCACACCATCCTCTAATGACATGTTTGCTCATCCGGCTCGCTCATGTACTTTTTGTGGTCGTGGAGGTCATACTAGTGTGTGTGTTATGTCTCGTCATGTCTGCTCTCACTATGGCAAGACAGGCCATCTTGTTGATTATTGTTGGGCTAAGTATCCTCATCTTCGCCCAACTGCGAGTGAAAATACTATGAAGCCCACATCTCTTGCCTCCACCTCTTCTACTTATGCTATTATTGTTACTCAGGGTAAGTCGCTGATTGATTCTGGTGCTACTAATCACATGATCGGAGAATCTGGTTTGTTCTCTTGCTTAAACAAATATAACTAGTCTCCTCTAGTTTTTGTTGTGAATGGTACTCTGTCTCCTATCTGCGGGAATGGTATGGTCTGTGTTACTCCAACCTTGAATCTTGAGGACACGCTTTTCATCCCGTTTTTTCCGTAAAATTTAATCTTTGTTCCTGCTCTTTATAAACAGTTGAACTGCATGGTTACCTTTTCTTCTACTACTTATTATTTTTAGGATCCGCACTCCAAGGAGAAGATTGCTACTGGGACCTAAAGCAATGGGCTCTTCTTCCTTGGCAATGTCACTTCTTACTCAGCTTCTCTTCTACAGTGACATCTTCGCCTTGGTCATCCTCCTCCCCGTCTCATCTACCAACTCCTGCCAGACTTACCCAGGGAGGACTCCTCTCTCAACTGTGAGATCTGCCAACTTGATAAGCATCATCGTTCTTATTTTCCCGCAAGAAAAGGACGCAGCGCGTCTTGTCCATTTGAACTTGTTCGTTCTGATATTTTGGATCCTGCCCCTGTTCAAACTATTGGTAGATGAAGTTTATATTTTGTTACATTTGTTGATTATTTTTTACATTGTACCTGGTTGTATCTTTTACGAGAACATTCTGACCTTTATACTATGTTCATGCAATGTTATAATACGATACAAAATTAGTTTGATGTTTCTCTTAAAACTATTTGCACTAATAATGCTCGAGAATATCTTAGTCACCAGTTTTTCGATTATTGCATGCATCGCGGCATAGTTCATCAAAGCAGGTGTCCATACACATCATAGCAAAATGAGTTTGCTGAGCGCAAAAATTGACATATCCTGGATGTTACTCGCACCCTTCTCACACAGATGAATGTTCCTCATTCGTACTGGTGGCATACTGTGCTTCATTCTTGATTTCCAATTAACCGTATTCCCTCCCCGGTTCTTCAAGATTACACCTTGTTCTTTGTTTTACATCTAGATGCTACACACTTTTCTTTACCTCTCTGTGTTTTTGGTTGCATAATGTTTTTGCATTCTTCATATGCTGATTGTGACAAGCTTTCACCTCGCTCGATCAAGTGTGTTTTTTCTGGGTTATCGTCCGACACAAAATGGGTATCGATGCTTTAGTCCCAGACTACAAAAACAATTTATTTTGTTGATGTTACGTTATTCAAAGATATGCCTTATTTATCTCGAGCTTGTACTCTCTCTCCGTCTGATTCTTCATCATTTCTTCCTATTCCTTCCGTACCTACGTATGTATCTATTCCACCACTTATTCCACTGTCTTCACCTCCATCTTCTGATTCTCCCTTGCCTTTAGAGTCATTGCTGACAGTTCCCGAGCCAGTAATCTCTCTGACGAATGGATCTCTGGTCAAGGACAAGTCAGATCTTGATCTTCCTATTGCTCTATGAAATGGGGTCTGAACGTGCATTAGACATTCCATTCATGACATCGTGTCTTATTCTTGTCTGTCCTATACTGGACGAAGGTTTGTTCTTGTTCTTTTAGCCAATACTGTCTGGTTAACTATCAGGCGTCTCTTGTTATTCCATATTGGAAGATGACAATGGATGAGGAAATGACAACCTTAACTGAATGAGGGACTTGGACTCTAGTTCCTCCTCTCTGTGTAGATGTGATTGGTTGTCGATGGGTATTTGTAATCAAATTTCATCTAGATGGTACTATTGACTGTTATAAGGCTATGTTTGTGGCAAAAGGCTTTACTCAAATATATGGTGTGGATTTTTTTCGATACATTTTCCCAAGTTGCTCGTATCAACACGATCCGAGTTATTTTCTCTGGTATTGTGAATAAGGGTTGGGAGATGCGTTAGTTGGATCTCAAGATTGCCTTCCTGTATGGTGATTTACAAGAGATGGTTTATATGAAGCAACCTCCTGGGTATTTTTCTTGGGGGGGAGTCTCAGGTATGTATGTTACATAAGGCAATTTTTGGTCTAAAGCAAGTCCCCGGGCCAGGTTTAAAAAGTTCAGCAAGATTGTCTCTCTGATTGGTTTCACTCATAGTTTTGCTGATCATTCTCGTTTTATTTACAAAACCACTAAGGGGCTTGTGGTTCTTGTTATCTATGTGGATGATATTCTCCATACCAGGAATGATAAGGAAGGAATTGATCTAGCAAAGAGGCAACATTGACAAAATTTTGTTACAAAGGATATGTGATTTCCTAAGTACTTCCTTGAGATCGAAATCTTGCGAAACACAACTCTGTGGTTCTCTTACAATAGAAGTATACATTAGATTTGTTGAGAGAAACTTGTCATCTTGAGGCAAAACCAGTTCGTTGTCCTATGGCTATTAGTGATGACAAAGGCTGGACAGAAGATTCACCTCTTCTTTCTGATAGTACTATGTACAGACGACTTGTGGGAAAACTCATTTATCTGACTGTTACCTGACTGGATATTTGCTATGCAGTAGGGAAGGTTTGTCAGTTTATGCAAGCTCCCAGAGAATGTCATCTTCTTCTGCTTTGAAAATTCTGGAGCATGTAAAATGGTCTCTAGGGAAGGATTATTATTTCAAAAACATAATCATCTGAAGATTGAAGCCTATTCTAATGCTTGTTATGCAGACAATAGAGAAGATAGGAAGTTCACCTCTGGTTTTTACACCTTTGTGGGAGGGAACCTTATCTGCTGGAAGAGCAAAAAATAGTCTATTGTGTCACGATCAAGTGCTGAAGCTGAGTACCGGAGCATGGCAGTTAGTTGGCGTGCCGTCTTGCAGCAACTAGACTTCACAGTGCTCCGTCTTCTATGAATAGTTATTAAAAAACCGTTAGTCACAGAGCTAAGTGGAAACCCATCTCCTCCCCTAATCCATATCATGGGGACGAGCCTACGCACCCAACAATAAGTAAATAGTCAAAGCGCAAAATATTTAGTAGCAGTATTTCAATATAGTGCATTTTTATTTCATAAGTTAGGAACAAATATTTGAAGGAGTGCAACATAAAATAACTGGAAAGTAGCAACATAAACTTCAGTTATTTTAAAAAGCACTCAATTAGCTATCACAACGAACATGTACTTACAACTTGTATTCATACCGCAGTTATTCAAAACCCGACAACACACCACAGGTGTTCAAACCTGCGCACATCATAGGTATTCAAATTGTTGGGTCTATTGATCCCAATATACCAGATTTGAACGAAGTCAAACGGTTCAATGACATAAACACATAATGTATTTGATGTGTGCTCTAGTTTTTGCATGCAAGTAGTCCATGATTGGACAAGTGAATAAAAATGAGTTGGGCAGTAAAATCAAATTTCGTCAAACTCAGCTCAGAGTTTGTCGAACTCAGCTCGCTGATCGTCGAGCGCAATTCAACATTCAGCGGGATAAGCACAAGAGTTCAGGTTTCAAATTTCATCGAGCTCAGCTTGAAGTTCGTCGAGCTCAGCTTATAAATCGTCGAACTCAGCTCAACACTTGTTAATCTAAAGGCAGAAAAATCAACTAAGGCAAAAAGCGCTGAAACCGTTGAGAAGATTAAAGTTTGTCGAGCTTAGCTTACAAATCATCGAACTAGGCTCAACACTTGTTAAGCTAAAGACAAAAAGGCAACCAAGGCAAAAAGCGATGAGTCCGCTGAGAAGAAGGCATTGAGACCGTTGAGAAGATTAAAGTTAGTCGAGCTCAGCCCACAGATCGTTGAATGCAGCTAAAGACAAAAAATCTGTCTAAGGCAAAAGCGCTAAGACAGCTGAGACAGTTGAGAAGATAACGTTGAGACCACTGAGACAGCTGAGATAGCTGAGAAGATAGCGTTGAGACCACTGAGATAGTAGAGAGAAAATTGGATGGATTTCTCTATGTCCAAAAGCATTGAGTGAAGCAGATTCACTCAACGCTTCTAATAAAGCAGGAAGCGCTGAGACAGTTAAGAGATAAACAGCTGAGACAAAACTAGCTGGATGTTTTCTAAGTCCAGAAGCATTGTGTGAAGCCGGTTCACTCAACGCTTCTAATGAATAAGGAAGCGCTGAGATAGTTAAAAGTAAGAAACTGCTGAGACAGCTGTGAAGATACCGCTGAGACAAAAACTTGTCTAAGATATGAAGAAGAAAGCACTGAGACAAAGGAATGTCTCAGCTAACAATGAAAAACCACTGAGACCGCTGAGACAAAACCGCTGAGACAAAGCCAAGGAAATTTCTAAGTCCAGAAGCACTAATAGCCAAGGCTGATGGCGTTGAGTGTTAAAAAATCACTCAATGTTTGATGGAATTTTGGAAATTTTTCTAAGTCCAGATGTTGATGACCACTGATGATGTCACCAAAGTCAAAATTGCAGGAAGCCATTGTGGGAAAGCTGCTGTAGCACCGAAAGATATTTTGTCCCTTTCTGATGCAGATGGCGCTCACCAATCCTTGGTGGGCCCACAATCTATTGTGCCATTGATTCAAATCAATGCATATAAAAAGAAAACTGTAAAGGGATTAGGGTCAACAAATACTCAAGGATCAAACGCAGAAAATATAGAAAGTGACATTGAAAGAGGCGGCATGATATTTTTTTCTTCCCATCAAGCTTGAAAGCTGAAGTCCAGCCAAGATAGCCTGAAGGCAAAGAGAGATAGTTGTTGTACTTTAAAGTTCAGCAAGTTTGTTCTGTTCAGAATAGTGTAGCTGATTCATCTTTTCAGCAAGTTGGTAGCTGCTTATATGTGCAGCAGAAAAGGTTAGCTGTAGAAGAAGACTGATTCCTTCTACAGCAAGTGGGTTGGACTGATATCTGCTCAGTCCAGTAAAGTTGACTCAGAGATACTTCTCTGAGTTAGTTGTTTTTGTTTCTCTTTAAACAATTTGTATTATTTTCCTGAAGGATTCAGTAGAATTGAATCTGTGTGTAGGGCACTTTGTTCCTGAGGTAGATGACAAATTTGTCACTGAGGTAAGTGCCCAGTTGGGGCACTGAGGAAGGTTCCAAGTGAGGATCTGTGCTGTAGGGCTTAAGTGCCTAAGGTACGAGAGTGTTGTTCTCTGAGGTAGGATCCAAGTGTGGATCTAATGTAGGGCTATCCTCCCGGCCTGAGTGTATGACCCTGTGCCTAAGGTAGGTGACTTGAGAGTCACTGAGCTGTAGGTGATAAGTTTGTCACTGCGTTGTAGGCCTTGGATGAGGCTGAGCTGTAGGTACCTGAAATGGTACTGAGTTGTAGGAGTGCTGCAGCACTCTGAGTGTAGGGCTGTGTGCTTGAAGCTGTAGGGCTGAAGAGCCTGAGTGTAGGCCTTAAAAATAAGGTTGAGGTAGGTGATCAGTGGATCACTGTGCTGTAGGAGTTCTGCAGAGCTTTAAGGTAGTAACCCTTGTGGTTCTGAGTTGGATTCTGAGAAGAATCTGTGTGTAAGGTTGAGGGCCTGAAGTGTAAGCGCTGAGGAGCATAAGTGGATGAGTTTGTGCCGAGTCCGACAAATAAGTTGGATAGGTGGGAGGGAAAGTGGATGTACCCAGTTGGGGAACCACTATAAATCCTAGTGTTTGCTGTGTGTGTTTGTTTTTCTTTCTGATTATAGGATTTAAGGACAAGCTCTAGATAGAACAACTTGAAAACAACAAAAGATTTATTAAAAGCTCAAAGACCAATTCACCCCCTCCCCTCTAGGTGATTAGCTAACATAAAGTTAAATAACTTTCAAGTGGTATCAGAGGGAGGTTTCTCAAAAAGGATTTAACAATCTGAGTATACCTCTAAGGTTAGCTATAAGATAAAGAATGGGGTCTGGTGTAAACTACAAGGAATTGCGATCCATGAAGTTGTCAATCTGCAGAAAGGAAGGGTTTGGGCTTTGGAAGGAAATAGTCAAACTGTTCATGGAAGTTGCTCACCCTAGGATCTACATTACAGTCCAAGAGGGACCCTTCATCCCCATGAAGATCTCAGTTCTGGATGCCAACATCCAGACTCCTAAATCATATGAAGAAATGAACAAGGATGGGCTCCTTCTTGCCTCCATGGACAAGAGAGCTCAAAACATCATTACTAGTGCAGTAGATGATTCTACATTCCAGAATCTGGTGCACTGCAAGACCTCCAAGGAGATGTGGGACACCCTATTGGTATTCATGGAGTGTTCATAAGAGGTGAGGGATGATAGGAAATTCATGCTCAACCAGAAGTATGAGGCCTTCATACAAGGAAAGTCTGAGGGCATTGCTGAAAGTATTAAAAGATTTTTCCGAACTATTAATGAACTGAGAACTTATGGAAGGGTCTTCAACACCTATGAGTTGAGTGATAAATTTCTCAGGTCCCTCACCAAGGATTGGGACACAAAGATTTGTGCCATCAGGGAGATGGGCAAGCTAGCTGACACACCACCTCCAACCCTGTTTGGAAAGCAACTATCCTATGAGATGCAGCTTGCTGTAAGGAAGGAAGAAGAAGAGAAGAGCAGTAAGTCACAGAGCAAGGAGAAATCTTTGGCTTTTAAAGCTGATGTTTCAACCAGGAGCAGAAGGAAGATCTCTCTAGTTAGGAGAACTACTGTGTCAGAGTCTGAGAGCTCAAGGTCTAGCTCATCTGACAGCCATACATCTGATGAGGACCTTGTTACCTTCTGCAGGCAGTTTCAGAAATTGATGAAGAAGGGGCATTGGAAGAATAGAAGGCCATCATCCTGCTCTCAGCACAGAAGGAAATCCTCTAAGGAGGACAGGTGTGCTCCTAACTCTAATAAACAATCTTCCTCAAACATTACTTGTTTTTGCTGCAGCAAACCTGGGCATATATTTGATGACTTCCCGGTGAAGAGGAAAGAAGAAAGAGTGAAGAAGCAACACAAGGGAAATAAGAAGGAGAAGTCCCTTGTGGCCAAGAATGAGAAGACCTGGTCTGACTCTTCCTCTGAGTCAAACAGTGAAGAAGATGAAGCCTACATTGGGCTTATTGTTGTTGCTGAAGAGGAACCTGAAGAATACCCTACTACTAGAATAGGGATCAGGGCCCCTCTGTCACTCTCAGATAGTGACTCAGAGGTGGATGAAGATGAAGAAGGAGATGCTCAGTGTCATGGATTGATGGCAATTATAAATGAAGAAAGCAGCCAGGATCTGCCTGGTTACACTCAGGTAAATGCAAAATCACAATATTTTAATTCAAGTCATGAGGCTATCTCAGACACTGAAGCTCAATCATGAAGAGATGAAGGGGATTCAGACTCTGAGGATGATGTCAACTCCATAATTACCAAGTATGGAGAACTTTTTGAGGCATTCAAGAAATGCAAGCTACTTGCTAAGAGACAGGCAAAAGAGCTTCTAAGTCTTAAAATAAAGTGTGAAGAAAAAGAAAAGGCCCTCACTGACATGACTGCTCAAGTAACTTAATTCAAGGAGATCATTAACAGTGATTTTATGGTAAGAGTCTCAAATGAGAAACTTATCCAGAAACTTGAAAATGATCTCTTAACTGAGAAATTGCTGGTGAGTAAATTTTTTAAGCCAAACACTGTACTACCCTTAATTGATAGCCACCTTACCCAAGAAAGGGAAAAGGGAAGGCACCAATTGTGCCTCTAGCCTCACTGCCTCATATTCCTTTTCAGAGAGTGTTGTTGCCTTCTTATAGGTATGACAATGAAAGCTGTTATGGTCATTGGGAGAATGGCAAATCCACAGGTATGAACCAATGTGGCCCTTGCCAAGGTGGAAGATACAGCCATGTGAGAACCTTTAAGGCTTCCCATGAGGAAATTCAAATGGCCCATCATGGACCATTTGTTTTTGGTGCCCCAACCCCAAAACAAAAAGATTATGTTGCTGCTGTGAATCTAAATCTTCCAGCAAAAGTAGTGACTCAAGGAGTCTTCTGGCATGGCTGGAATGTCTATCTCAGATGTTATCAGGTGTATGTTGGCTGAAAAGAGACTTGCAGCTGGTGGTTCTCAGAAAAGTCTAGAACATCCTGCAGAAAGACTGTCTTAAAGTCAAACGGCTGCTGAAAGAAGGCAGAAGTATAGAGCAGCACATCTCCCCACTGTTCAGGAAGTAGTACAGCCTAATGCTGGTCCCAAACAGAAATGGCGATATAATATCTATGAGTGTTGGTGTTGTGGCAAAGTGGGCCACTATGCTGTAGATTGCTGGCATAATCCTTCTGTGTTTAGAAGTTGCAAACCTGTCAAGAATTCTGCAGGAAGGCATGGTTATTTTCAGACTAATATGAACCTAGGACCCAACAAAAATTGGGGTCCTAAGGTAAGGTGATTTGTGTTCATTTTAGGTTAGTTCAAGTACTAGTTCCCCTAAATGCTACTTGGACAGGGGATGTTCCAGGCACATGACTGGCATAAAGGAGTTATTGAAGGAGTACACTCCAGTAAAGAATGGACCCAAGGTCATTTTTGGAGGCTCAGATAAGGGGATAACCAGAAGCTATGGTAATATCTCAAATAGCATAATCACCATCACAAAGGTGGCTTATGTGGAGGGGTTGCAACACAACCTCATAAGCATAAGCAAACCATATGACCTTCGTTATGACATTTCCTTCCACAATGATAAGTGCCACAATAAGGCTATGAAAAATAAACACCTTTTGATTTCACCGGCCTTCTACCAAGAACCAGATGGCTATAGCGTATCTATCCCTAGATCTTGCTACTAGCCTCCCCATAGATCTCACCACGATCTAGACGCTGCACACAAGGTGGCGAAAACTCCCTATGTCACACAAGGACCTAGACTCCATGAACAGGGCAGTGATTTTCTCCTAAGCCACGCAAGGACTTAGACGTCGCGCACAAGGAAGCAATTTCCTCTATCGATTACAATGATGAAATGAAGATTTACAAAGAATAACTTTCAGAATGAAAACTCCCTCTAAATGAAGTGTTGAATATGTCGATGAATCATTGTCAAGGTTGCTTGAGATACCGCGTACGAGTCATGATTTTTTCGCTCTTGAACCATCTTCGGAAGATGGAGTTTTTCTGGATGCTGGAGCTCTATAGTCCAGTTGCATGTGAAGGAACGCTACAGAATATGAAAGTCATGATCTTCATAGAAAAAATGAGTCAAATATATACTTTGGAGCTATCGTAGGCAATACTAGGTATCACCTACAAGCGATATCTTATCTGGATGCCATGTGTCCCATGATTCTTAGGATTCTGTAGGATGATCCAGTCATCGCCAATCATGCGCTATAGCCTGAGTGATAACTATATCGTTGGGAGATATCAAATTTAATTGTATGCTACGGAGATCATGTGATAACTTCCCCACGAGCTATTGCCAGGTGGCGATACTAGATATCACTAAGCGATATCATCTTAACTTCTCTTTGCAATCTCGAATCTAAGCCAAAAATGAGTTAAGTGTTAGGCCGATTATATCTGCACATCACAAACACATTATGATCAAATACAAACGAGATTTGGTATTAGCATACCAAGAAGCTTGGAACGCATGCTCCAACAATCTCCCCCTTTTGATAATAACAAATCTACTTAGAAAGAAATCATGAATGACCTATAAAGTGTTAGAAAATGTGATGAGAAAGACTAAGTATTTGCATGTGCACAAACTCCGCTTCGATGTTACTCTCCCCCTACATGTGTACTCCCCCTAAATATAAGAATGCAAAAAAGTAATTTGTATTTTAATTTACTAACCAGGTAGTGTAAAGTAAACTTAACGAATGGTTTCTCAGAAATATCTCTGCCTGTTGGTATTATCAAAAATAAGATGAGAACTAAACAGGTCATGAAAACAAGAAAGTGTTTGCGAAAGCAAAATAGGAAAAATCACAAATTGAAAAATCAAGTGTAGAACATGTGAAACAATATATAGTAGCGAGGAGTGTGAGTGAACACAAACATTATCAAATTCATCCAGTTATATGATAGTCATATATAATAATGAGTAAAAGAATTAGAATTATTTTAGGTCCAATTCTAATGAGATAAAATGTTATAGATGATAATGTAGTGTACATCTGAGAGTTATATGAAAAAACACATGTATAAACTTAAAACATACATGAACAAGTGAAATGTACAATCATAACATAGAAATATACATAAAGAATTGTACTTGTATCCAAGAATCCACATAGACTGAATGAATAGCCATATACAGATTACACAAGTCACTTTACAATTCTTTTCAAGGTTCTTAACCTCGCAATGCTTAAGAAGACTTATCAGGAGGGTGAGTAGTGCCTGGTGGAGATTACTTATGAACAATTTTTTTAAAAAAAAATTTAATCAACAAAGATGTCGATTTATTTATTTGGACTTTTTTGTTTTTTTAATAGTAATAATTTTTTGTTTTGGCATGACAATGGACTCCGAATTCACTTGTGTGGCAATATATGATAATCAAATTTGAATTATGCAAAGAAATCAAGGATAAAGTAATAGTTTATGAAATTCTAGTGGTTATGGTATAACACTCACAATTCACGTATGCAGTAAAGATAAACACATATGAAAATTTTCACAATTGTGTGTGAGAGAGCAGTATCATAAATAAAATATTTCTCATACTTAGAGGCTTGCGCAAACAATTGCACAATTAAAATACACTACGAGAGTTGTATATACAAAATGATATTAAAAGTTTGTATAGAAGAACAATATTAGAGATAACCCAATATAATAGAATATACATTATACAATGCCTAAATGAGATAAAGAAATAATATGTGGATGAAAAGAATAGTGGTAGTCATACAAAAATGGAGATCTGATCATAGAGGGTAGTTTAGTAATTTTCAGCTATCACTAGGTGATATCGAATATTAAAGCCGCAGATCGGCGATAACGCTAAAATATTAAATCCGCCAGATCTGGAAGGAAGGCATCGATTAGAGCTTTTTCTCCTGAAACCCTTGAGCAAAAACCCATCCAGACGCCGACGAAATCTCCAAAATAAGGTATTTTTATGCAATTTTGATTTCTTTTCTTTAGGATTTGTGGATTCAAACAAATTGAGGAAAGATTGAAGAGATTTCATGAAATTTCAGGTGAGAAATTTTTTGAATTTATGGTTCATTTGTCTAGAATTAGGCATGAGTTTGAAAATTGTAATTTTTGAGTGAAGTGGGCATAGATCCATTTGATAGATGAAGTTTAAAAATAGATCTAGCAATATGAAGTATATAAAAACATTGATCTAGGATTTTTAGATATAGATTTCTTAACAAAAATGAATTTTTTTAGGGAAGAAGATGATGAATAGTAGTTTATGTTTTTTTTAACAACTTGTTAAGACAAATCTTGATGAATTGATCTACGTGTGGTTGTGTTTATATGAAAGTAGAGATGTTGATTTGAGGAAGTTCATGTTTTAACTGTGATTTGAACTATTTTAGATATCTCCCGACGACAGTGCCTGGCGAGAGTAACTGTCGCCTGGCGATATCGTGGCAGTTTAGAAATTTGACATTTATAACTATTTTCAGGAATGGCTTCAAGTTTTAAATCCAGGAGGAGCATATGTAGTGATACACATTTTGCTTATCAAATATTTCCTGGAATTGAGAATGCAAACGTCAGAGTGGGGAAGTCATTGAATTCGATCAAGTCTGTCATGCACACATACATGATCTACTAGCAATGCAGGTATAATGTCCATTATAGTTCCAGACATGTTCTCTTTAGTTTTAATTAGAGAATTCTACAACAATTTAAGAGATCCTAATTTCACTGAATTGAAAGGGGGTGTGAGATCAAAAGTCCAAGGGCAAACAGTTGAAATAACTTATTATGATTTGAGAGATGAGTTTGGTCTAATAGAGCAGGAATATGTACTGGATGTAGTTGAAAACTACATGAAGGATAGAGATTGGACTCTTTTGAACATGGTGTTACATGAAAATTCTATGAAAAACCTGATCCAGTTGGTGGCCATACTCACCCCGGATGCATGTTTGGTGCAAGAAATTTTGAGAAATACCATTATGCTCAAATTCGGGGACACAAGAAAAAATAATGACTCAATTAAGTTATGTGACGTACATGATCTTGGAGAGGGAGACATTTGGTATGGCGGACTTGATTTTCTCTATCATCCGTTACACATATAGACTCAAAAATCCTGTGGAGAAAACTAAACACACTACCGATGGGGGCTATCATCCAATGAATCCTATATAATAAATACAGTTGTATTAACCAGGAGTATTACCGATGAGAAGAATTCAAACATTTGATTTTTAAAAACATTCATTAAAACATCTGAAGAATCTCTGAGGATTTGTAATGGCTAGATTCAAATATTTGGAATGAAATCATTCCTTAAATGCACTGGAAATTTATTAGAATAATAACTCTGTGATAATTCCATATTTCATGCTGCCAGAAATGGCTATATTCATTAAGAATATTTGGCATTAAATACCAGAGTATAACTAATTGAAATTAAACCTAAAATCATTCTACCTCTGAATAAATATAACTGCCTAAACACTGCAAAGAATTAGTTGAAATGAACCTGGAAATCGTCAATCAGAGCCTAGATTTCGTCGAGCTAAATATGTCATTCGTTGAACTAGGCTTGGCTTTCATCGAGCTGAGGTGTAGAGTTGAGGTCAGAGTTCGCCGACCGGAACTCAGCTTTCGTCGAGCAAAACTCAGAGGTAGAACTCTAAGTTTGTCGAGCTGAGCTTGGTGATTGTCCAACTGCACTTAACTTTCATCGAACTGAATTCTACATTCGTCTAACTGCATTTCTCTGGAGTTCTTCTGAAGTAGCAACCCTGGAAAGAATAACCTATGACCCTAGACTATACATATTAGGTCAAACTAATCATCCTAAACAAATGATAGTGATCCTAGCCCAAATCAATAAAGGGTTCAAACAATCTCCCCATATTTGGGTGAGGATACTCTCTACAATAGAAAAACACAAAGTAGAAAATATCTTGCAGAAATTAAACTTTCAGCAGATATAAAGTAAAGTGCTTTTAGAGTTCAAAAACATAAATAAAGTTTTAACGACATAAAATCAGAAATCAAGTGTCGTTCTTAGGAACATCTGAGGAAGATTCTGAAGATGGTTTAGTGAAGATTAACTTCCTGTTAGGATATGCAGCTTCCCTTTGGCTTATCTTTAAATCCTGAGAGCCAATGATCGTCAGAGAGGTAGTCCTTGGCATAACTGCCTATGGATGCAAGCTCATGTACTTGTCCACATTGAACAAGTTCTTCACTTGATAACAATCAGGCTCCTTTTGTCTATAAGAGGACATGGTGGAGAACTGAGAGGTATCCTTTCCTTCTGCTCTGATTTTCTTAATTTGTGATAGAGCAAAAAGCTCATTAAACCTTGCCATTCTGAAATTTGGATCCATCTCTGGATCATAAACTAGTGAAGGAGGACTCTCTTGATCTGATGGCTGTAAACTTGACTGTTGGCTGCTTTGATTTGTTTGTTGTTGCTGACTGCTTTTAGAGCCTGACCTTGAAGGTATAACCTTTTTGTCTTGAGAGGATCTTGAATAATTAGAAGAAGTAGACCTTTGAGAATGAGAAACATTTCATGCTGCTCCTGCTACTGTAGGAGGAGGAGGAGGAGGTCCTCTCCATGTTTTTGGAGGTGAAGAGTATCTCCTCATCTTCTTCCTGTTCTTTTGCTCATTCTTAGAGAACCTCATCCAGTGGGGGAGGTCTGGAGTGAGGGGTATTCCATGCAGAATATATTATGGAATATCTGTATTAGAAGAAGGATTAGGAGCAACCTTTGTAGGAGCCTTCTTCTTTAATTTCCTTTTCTTAGATTTAGAATCTTCTGAGTCATCTGACTCTGAGTCATCATCAGATTCTTCTATAGGGAGATCATATAAGTCATCTAACTGCTTAAGCAAATCAGATTGATAAAGAACTTGAACTTCTGGCTGTGTATGAACAATATCTGTATCAACTTGTATAGGTACACTATCATCTTCTTGTTCCATGTATTGAAAAATAATATCATCAAAATTGGGCATAGGGGATTCATCCAATGCAAAAGTGGGAGGGGAAGAAACTTGCTCTATAATATCTATTATATTATCACCTACTACAGTCTCAAAGACTGGATTATGACTGGTAGAAAAATCTTTAAGGATGTTCCTTAGTCGTTCTAAAATGGAAAGATCAATAGGGGTAGTATAACATACTATGGCTCTAGAAAGATCATGCTCAAAAACTAGAAAAACATTATGCAGATTATTAAAATAAGATCATAAAGAATGCAAGTTGACTGAGGGCTGAATAGAGGCATCACCAATAGTAACAACTTCTGGTACTACGACTACTTCTTCTTCTTCAACTGAACTAATCATATATGTATCATGTGATTGAACAAAAACTACTGATGGACTGTCTGGAGCTTCTACTGTTGCTGTAACTAGAATTGATGGAGCTTCTTCATCAAACATCTCCCCATACCTAGATCCAGGGAGACTTGAATCTAGGCCCCCAGAAGAAGGGACAATTTGGAGAGTGTCAATTCTAGAAGAAAGTTCAGAGATGGAAGCAAGTACAGGAGCTAGGGAGTCATCAAGTAGCTTCTTGAGTGTTGTAGTAATAAAATCAAGAAGATTAGCAATAATGGAAGAAAAATCCAAATACATATATTCATGAATGTCCTGAGCAGATGTAGAGGATGGAATTTGAGTAGAGGAAGATGGAGCAGATGTGGTTGTATAGGTGGAACAGATTGTGAATGCCTGAGGAATGGAGGAAGGACGGATGATATAGGGGATGTCAACTGGAATGATTTCCTCCTAGATAGGTGATTGTGGTGGAGATATTGTAGGTGGAATTGAATGTGGTGGAGAGGAATACAGAAGAGAGAAGTATGGAGTAGAGGAAAGTGGTGGAGATTGAGGTGGTGACTGATGAATGGGGGAATGTGGATGGATTGATGTGGATGGAATATATTCAATGGGATGTAGTGGTGACTGAGAAATAGGTGAATCAACATGTGGAGTTGATGATGGAATTTCTATAGATAGAGATGGTAGGTGATATGGTGGAGATAGCTACCTAGGGGAATGGTGCAGAGATGGTAGGGGAGAAGAAATATGAGGAGCAGAAACTTCTGTTGGGGTTGGGAGAGTGGCTATAACAGTCCTTGTGCTTTTAGAAGTTGTCCTTGAGGAGGTAGCCCTGGATGGATTAGGGATCACCCTCTCTCATCTTTCAAAGAGGGCAGAGGTTAGCCTCTTTGAAGCATTAATATAAATGGTCCAGGAGACCAAAAGTTCAGGACACTTAGCTTGTAAGAAAATCCCCAGGATTCTGCCAAAACCAACATCCTTTTTATTAATCTTTTTCTTAATGAAATCAAATAAGATTTTTCCCCAATTCATAGACTTCTGATTAACTAAGGCACACATCAAGAGAAACTAGTGCCTGGTTATATAATCATGAGCAGAATGTTTGCCCAATAGGAACTTACCAACAATATCAGCTAAGAATTTATATTCAATTGAGAAATTATTTTTCAATAAATTGTTAGGGTTTCCTTATGAATGACCCAACCTATCTACCATTTCATCAAACTCAGAGCTAGATAATTTTATGTCATCTTCACCATTAATAAAACCAAAAACTTCAGAAAGAATTTCAGGAGTGAGAGGAACCTGATTTCCTGGAATAGATCCAATAATATTTGAAGTATCTTGAATCTTGGTTGTATGTACCCATTCTTTGATCTCTGCAACTGGAAGTTTTATTCCGGTGGTCATGAATGTTGGTAGATTCTAATCATCAAAGAGATGTAAAATATCCTAGAAGATTTATCAGAATGACTAAATGATTCAATGTTTATGTCGAAGCCTGCATCGAATTTCATCGCCGAGAGGATTGCCTGAGAAATTGCCATTTGCCTGCAAAAGAGAGAGACAAAGTGCAAAGGAAATGGAAAAAGCGCGGGATAGAGTTCGATGAAAATCTAGTTATAAGTTTTCAGAAGTCGAAAAGTCGAACTCCGTCTGACGAAAACAAAACCTCAAACTCTTGTTCGACAAAAATTCTCAAAAGAAATAAATTTCGTTGATCTCCGGTCGACGAAAGTTTTGCGAAAGAAATATATTTCGTCGAGCTTCGTTCGACGTCAAATACTTGAAACTAATTCGTCAATATCCGTTCAATGAAAGTTTCTCAAAGAAAGTTCGTCGAACTCCATTCGACGAATATTTCACGAAGAGTTCACAGTTTGTCGACCTCTATTCGACGAAATGTGTCCAATTCATCGAGCTCTGAACAAAAATCAAATTAATGATTCTCCATTTACCATTCCTAACTGATTTAAGAAGAAATTGTGTTTCTTCTCATCTAAGGGTTTAGTGAAAATATATGTCCTTTGTAATTCAGTAGAAATGAAAACAAGATTAATTTTATTTTTGTCTACATTATCTCTCACAAAATGATGTCTTATTTCAATATGCTTAGTCCTACTATGATGGACTGGATTTTGGGCAATTGATATTACACTGTTATTATCACAAAATATTGTTGAATTATTTAAGTTGTATCCATAATCTAGTTGCTGATTTTGAATCCATAAAATCTGTGAACAACAACTGCCAGCTGCAATATATTCAGCTTCTGCAGTTGAAGTAGACACAGAAGTTTGCTTCTTGGAAAACCATGACACATGCCTATCACAAAGAAACTGATAAGTTCCTGGTGTGCCTTTTTTGTCAATTCTACATCCAGTATAGTCAGCAACTGAGAATCCAGTTAATTCAAATTCTGACTAAGTAGAATACCAGAGTCCTAGTTTAGTGCAACCCTTTATATATCTCAAAATGCTTTTAACTAAAATTAGATGAGATTCTTTAGGATTTACTTGAAACCTAGCACAATTACAGGTAGCAAACATTATATCTAGTCTACTAACTGTTAAGTATATTAAGGACCCAACTATAGTCCTATATGTTTTCTGATCAACAGGTTTACCGTATTCATCATTATCAACTACAACATTATAGGGCATGGGTGTTTTCATAGCTGAGGTATCTGACATCTCAAATCTTTTAATTAGATCTTTAGCATATTTTGATTGAGATATAAAAATACCATCAGGAGTTTGCTTCACTTGTAAACCAAGGAAGTAGGATAGCTCACCCATGTCACTCATTTCAAACTTAGAATGCATTAGGTCTGGAAAACTTTTGCATAGTTTGGAATCAGTAGAACCAAATATTATGTCATCTACATATATTTGAGCTAGCAAAATTTTAGATTTATAATGTCTAAAGAATAATGTTTTATCTATTATGACTCTACTAAATTTATTTTCTAGAAGAAAACTAGCCAGGGTCTCATACCAAGCTCTTGGAGCTTGTTTAAGACCATAAAGAGCATTGTTAAGTCTAAAACCATGATTAGAATAAGTTATAGAGATAAAACCTGGTGTTTGTTCTACAAAAACTTCCTCTTTGAGCTCTCCATTTAGAAAATCACTCTTCACATCCATCTGATATACCTTGAATCTCTTGAATGCTGCAAATCCGAGAAATATTCTGATAGCCTCCAATCTTGCAATAGGAGCAAATGTTTGATCATAGTCTATGGCTTCCTCCTGTGAATATCCTTGAGCTACCAATCTTATTTTATTTCTAACAATGATTCCTTGAGCATCCAACTTATTCCCGAAGACCCATTTTGTTCCAATGACTGGATAGTCTTTGGGTCTTGGAACTAAGTCCCAAACTCTATATTTATCAAACTAATTGAGTTCCTCTTACATAACAATGATCTAGTGGGGTTCTTATTCTGCATCTCTGATGGAATGAGGTTCAATCTGAGAGATAAAACAAGCATGCATCTGATCTTGATTCAGTTGATGCCTTGTTTGAACACCAGCTGATATGTCAGCAATCACTTGAGATCTATGGTGATCTCTAAGTATGACAAAATCAGCATGTTGGAACCCCATGTTTGATTTGGGCTAGGTTCACTCGTAGGTTGGTTGACCCACTTGTATAGCCTGGGTCATAGTCTAGGTCTAAGTTAGTCTTAGTAGAACAGGCTTCACAAAGACCAGCATTGGATTTCATTTCAAAGACCAAGTCTCAGAAGTAAGTATGAATTTCAAATGAGTTCGACTTTTGTCGAACTCAGCTCGACGATCGTCAATCTCCGATCGACGATCTCAGAGATTAGTCTTTGAACTGAGCTCGACGATCTACGAGCTCAGGTCGACGATTTCTCTTCAGTTCTCAGATATCTCAGATCGCAGATAGTTGATCTCAGCTCGACGATCTCAGATCTCATATCAACGATTTCCTGTCTCAGTTCGACGATCTTCTATCTCAGCTCAGTGATTATTGTTCTGTATTCAACTACCTTATTGCTCAACTGTCTTGAAGATTTCATTCTTATTTTGTCAATGCTATTTATGACATCAAATCTCTGGTAGTTAATGCTAATGTTTTCAAGGATTATGGTTGTTTCTATTACAGCATTAACTATAGGTCTTCGCAGAGTTATTATATTTTATTACATGCCAAAGACAGTTGAGGAAATCATTTGTTGTAGTTTTTGTATCTGTTTTGTTCTCTCCTCGATTCCTGCAGAATATGAAAAAGGAATGTTTTTAAAATTAAAATAAGGAGGGATCATAAAAAAGTTTGAAGAAAGAGCACAGCTTACTCAGAAGTATACAGAGATTACAGAGATTACAGAGAAGCCCTTGACCAGAAGCTCATCAGCACCTAAAGAAGAAGAACAACAATACCTATATCTAGAGTCCTCTTTCTTCGAGCACTCCAGGATACTTCAAAAGGACAACATCAGTTCCATCTGTCAAAGAAGTTCCTGAAGATTATTGCTGGTCAAGAATTCAGTTTGAAGACCTATCACCCTGAAGATTAGCTCCTGTTTTTCTCAGGGGGAGCCATAAGTTATAATTAAATCCACAGTCTTAGCAGTTGTACATTGAGAAAGAGAAGACAAAATCATCTCACCCCCCCCCCCACTATATAAAGGGTTGTCATCTCCCTTCAAAAGTGATTCCTTTGTTGCAAGTCTCTTGATCAAAAGACTTGGGTTTATTTTTGAGCACCTGATCAAAAGCTCATTGGTGTCAGGCACCTGATCAAAAATCTAAGTAGATTCCTACCAAGGGTGGTAGAAGAGTGGATGTACCCAGGTTGGGGAACCCCTATAAAATTCTTGTGCCATCTGGTTGCCTCTTTTTCTTGTGTTCTTGTTGTGCTTGTGCTTTAGGTTTATTGTGTGTTAGCTATATTTATTTCTGCACTTATAATTTACAGTAAAAGCTATAATAGCTGTTAAGAATTTTTTAAGAATACTCTATTCACCCCCCCCCCCCTTTAGAGTATTTCAGATCTAACTCTCACTTTCACAGCAAATAGAATGGGTTCTACAGCTACTCGTGGTACTAATTAATCTTGTGGAATTTCCTTTGCAACAATATTTTCAGCATATATTTCTGAATTTTCCTCATCACTAACATCATCAGCAATCTGTTGAGAAGAATATATTGTTTCCTCTTGTGTTAGGATTAAATCATCCATTTTCTTATACAGATTTGGTACCTGAAAAGATTCTATGGTAGAGATATCTCTCTCCTTGTAAAACATATTAGTTTCATCAAAGGAAACATGTACATATTCTTCCATTTTAAGGGTAAATTTATTAAAGATCCTATAAACCATGCTGACTTGAGAATATACAAGGAAAATTCCTGCTGCATCTTTGGCTTCAAATTTCCAGTATTTCTTATTATTGTTATTAATGTAACACTTACAACCAAAAACTTTAAAATAGTTTATTTTAGGTTTCATATTTTTAAGTAATTCATAGGGAGTCTTACCCTTTAGTTTATGTATTAGACTTCTGTTAAGAACATAGTTTGTTGTGCTTACTATCTTTGCCCGAAAGGCTGTGGGTAAGTGAACATCTGCAAGTAATATTCCAGCAGATTCAATTAGGGTTCTATTTTTCCTTTCAACTACCCCATTTTGTTGAGGAGTTCTTGGAGCAGAAAAACAATGCTTGATACCTTCCTTCTCACAGAATTCTTTCAACATAAGAAAATGAAACTCTATGCCATGATCACTTCTGATCAATGCAATCTGAGTAGAGTACTTAATCTTGATATTCTTAAGAAAGTCTGTAAGAACAATAATGTTATCTGACTTATTTATCAGAAATAACACCCAAGTGAATCTAGAGAAATCATTAATAATTACTAAAGTATAAGACTTGTATCCCAAACTTTGTACTGCAATAGATCCAAAAATGTCCATATGTAGCAAATACAAAATCCTGGGTGAATCACTTTTAGAAATGGATTTAAAGCTATTTTTAGTTTGTTTGCCTAATTGGCAAGCCCTGCAAAGTCATTCCTTCTTGTAAGAACCAGAAGGTAGTACTCTAACAAGATTGTCTTTAGATAGTTTAGCAATAGTCATAAGGTTTATATGACTTAATCTTTTATGTCATAATTCATTTGTTTTACTTATATGATTAAACAGGCAAATTTCAGATTTTGCTGAGTTAAAGTTTACTAAGTAAATTTTACATTGTCTAACTCCAGTTAACACAATTTTATTATCATCAGATGTAATAGAACATAAAGATTTGTTAAAAGATACCCGATAACCTTCATCACATAATTGACTTATGGAAATAAGGTTATGCTTGAGACCTTTCACATAAGCTACCTTCTTGAAGGCAACTGCTCCAACCTTGACATTGTCATAGCCTTCTATCTATCCACGGTGGGAGTCTCTAAAAATGACTTTAGTTCCAAGCTTATCTTTGAAGTCACTCAAGTTTGCTTTGCTTCCTATCATATACTTTGAGCATCCACTATCCAAATACTAGAGTTCCTCTGTGGTAGGATAGTTCCTTTCCTGCATAGAACAAAATTAGATATTCTTGAGCAAGGTTACCTTGGGTCCTATTTTTCTTTCAAGATAATTTGAAATATAAGAACACTCGGTTTGATCCTTATAACCAAGTGGATGATATCTTCTAGCAGGGATAATCCACTGAGTAAAAGGATTTATAATTTTTTGAGTTTGATTATACTTTTAGAAAGAATTAAAATTTCTATTTTGAAAAGCTGGGTTCGACAAATTATATTGAGTTCGTCGAGCTGAGTTTGACGAATGGGAGTGACTTCATCGAGCTACGTTCAAAGAAAAATAATCTCCATTTTCTGTGTTTCACATTCGTCGATCGCAGTTCGACGAATCATATTGATTTCGTCGAATACCATTTGAATAATTATACTCAAGTCTTGTGTTCACAGTTCATCGAGCTCTGTTCGACGAATAAAAATTATTTCGTCGAGCTCAGCTTGACGAATTCTTTTGAACATAGTTTTTCTGAAAAACTTTACTTAGATTTTGTTTATTATTTTGTAAAATTTCAGTGGCTTTATTTGTAATTTGTAATACTTCTTTTCCTTTGGCAGAAACAAATTTTACAGGTGTAGATAAAATATATTTCTGTAACAGATGAGGTTGACTTGATGAAGCTCCCAAGCTTAGTTTGCCATTTAATCTGGCATTAACTGTGCTTGTGATATCCATCAGTTTGATGCTTCTCACATTGAGAGACTCTTCAAACTTTTTGGACTCAGACAATTTGTGTTCTAAAGATACAATTTGTTCAGAAGCAATTTTCAAATCATCTTTAAGTTTTATGTTTTCAGCAGATAGATTATATAATTCAGTTAATTTCTCTCTGAGTAGTTTTATTTCTTTCTCAGGATTTATCAAATCATTACATAAAAAATTAAAATCCTTTTAAAATTATTCTGAAGTAAAGTCAAGAGTAGAGATTACCTGATCCTCTTCAGACTTAGATTCAGCATCAGAATTACTACATGAGGTATTGATTTCCATCAAACGTACTTCTTTAGCTTTTGCTTCTTCTTCATCTTCACTTGAGCTGGATAAGGTTTTACTTTCTGATTCACTCCAAGTTTCAGCAACAAAACTTCTCTCCATCTTTTTGTGTTTGCTGGAAGAAGGTTTGTTGGAGTGCTTCTTAGATTCTTTCTCTTTCTTCTTATCCTTCTTCTGATTCTCAGGACATTCTGGAATAATATCTCCTAGTTTCCTACAACCATAACACACAATTTCTTTAGTGGGTGTTTTGTCATACCTTGGTTTGTCATTATTTCCGAAAGAACATCTCCTGAAGTCTTTTCTTTTCATTTTTTAGAATCTCTTAGCTAAGAGACCTATAAGATCTTCATTCTCTGGAAGAACTTATGCTTCTTTTGTTGCTTGGAAAGCTATGCTCTTCTCTTTCCTTACTGCAGGTGAAGTCCTTTATTCAGCTTCCCTAGTTTTGATGAGCTACTCATAAGATTTGAGCTTGCCCAATAATGTCTCAGTTGAAATCTCGTTTAAGCTTCTGGCTTCTTTTATTGACTAGATCCTTGAATTCCATGTGCTAGGGAAATACATGAGGATCTTATCATTGACTTCTGTCAATGTGATTTCCTTCTCCAAAGTGTTCAGTTCATTAATAATGAGACTGAGCCTTGTGTACATTTGAGCTACAGATTCAGATTCTCCCTTTTTGAAGTTCTCATATTGAGAGATAAGGTGTGATCTTCTGTCTTTTCTCTCATTAGCAGATCCAACAACCATTGTATTGAGGGAGTCCCAGATAGCTTTAGTTGAGGTGTATTCTTCAACCTTCTGAAAAATGTCATCTGACATTGTTTGGGCTAATTGTTCATAGCCTTAACATCAACAATTTTAGCTTTCTTCTGGACTTCTATCCATTTTGCAGGTAGTACAACACTAGTACTTGGTTTTGTCACTAGTAGAGGTGGACCTGTCAAAATAGAGTTGTAGATATCTTCATCAATAGAGTTCATATATAACCTAATACTTTCCTTCCATAGTGCAAACTTATTTAGATTGCACACATGAGGTCTAGTGCTTGAATATTCTTTATTTTATGCCAGGATAAATTTCTAGGTAAAAATAAAATCTATCAGATATTATGGTTCAGGTGTTAGCCTGTAAAACCAAAGAATCACCCTCTGATACAAATTAAAAGTGAGGGATAGATCTACTTTACACTATAGGGGTGGTGAATAGTGCATATTAAAAACTTTGATTTATTTTTATAGTGAATTAAAAGTAGTGGTGTATATATATAGAGAGAGAATAACCACAACACACAAATTAGAAGAATAAAAATCACAGACGACACAAGGAAATTTATAGTGGTTCCCCAATAAATCTGGGTACGTCCACTCATCTACCACCCTGGTAGGAATCCACTACAGGTTTTTGATCTGGTGCCCTGCCAACAGAAGATCTATTTTCTAAGGGAGATCTAGCAACCCTTTTTGGTTTTGATGAGGTGCCCAAAAACCAAGTTTAAGTCTTTTGATCAGGTTACTTAGGAAGCAAAATATAAATTTTGAAGTGATTTAAAAACCCTTTATGCAGTTCATGAAATAAACTAAAATAAAAGATGATGTCTTCTCTATCAAGAGTCTCTGAGAAGACTAAGTCGATTGATGATGCAAAAAGCTCCCCATGATTTGTGTAAAGATTATAATCAGGAGAGGGAGACATTTATTCAGGGTGTAGGCCTTCAAGAATGTTGTTTCCCTCTAGTTGAAATTTCAGACTGATGTGAAATTAAGTGCTTATTGGAGATTCAGAAGCAAGTTATCCAAAATCTCTGTGTGTGTCTCAGTCAGTAACCCAAAAATCCATTTGGCAATAACCAACAATTTTTTGAATATATATTCTCTGAGAAGAATTCAAACATTTGATTTTTAAAAACATTCCTTAAAACGTCTGAAGAATCTCTGAGGATTTGTAATGGCTAGATCCAAATATTTGGAATAAAACCATTCCTTATCTGCCCTACTAATTAATTAGAATAATAACTCTGTGATAATTCCATATTTAATGCTGCTAGAAATGGCTATATTCATTGAGAATATTTAGCATTAAATACCAGAGTATAACTGACTGAAATTAAGCCTGAAATCATTCTGCCTCTGAATAAATATAACTACCTAAACACTGCGAAGAATTAGTCGAACTGAACCTGGAAATCATCAATCAGAGCCTGTATTTCATCGATCTAAATATGTCATTCATCGAACTGGGCTTGGCTATCGTCGAGCTAAGCTGCAGAGTTGCGGTCAGAGTTCATTGACCAGAACTCAGCTTTCGTCGATCTAAACTTAGAGGTAGAACTCTGAGTTCTTCGAGCTGAGCTCAGCGATCATCAAATTATGCTTAGCATTCGTCGAACTAAATTATGCATTCATATATCTGCATTTCTCTGGAGTTCTGGTAAAGTTACAACCCTAGAAAGAATAACCTATGACCCTAGACTATACATATTGGGTCAAACTAATCATCCTAAAAAAATGATAGTGATCCTAACCCAAATCAGTAGAAGGGTTCGAACACTTAATTTAAAAAATTCATAATATTTATGTTAATTCATCATCTTGAAATGTCTAGGATTCCTAATTCTAGTCTTAGCATTAAAAATGAAAATCTGGAAGTGGTTTTGTGAAAATGTCCGCAAGCTGTGAATCTGTGCTGATAAAACTAACATTTACATAATTTTATTTTATGTGGTCTCTAATGAGATGATGGTGAATATCTTTATGTTTAGACCTAGATTGATGAACTCGATTGTTAGTTAAATCAATTGCAATTTTATTATCATACCTTAGTTCTATGGTCTCTTAATATATTCCAAAGTCTTCTATTATTTGTTTCATCCAAAGAGTTTGTGCACAACAATTACCAAGTGTAATGCATTCATCCTCGGTGGTGGATAGGGCAACAGAATTATGTTTTCTAATTGACCATGAAATAAGTGATGGGCTAAGAAAGTGACAAGTGTCATTAGTGCTCTTACGATGTAAAGAACATCCAGCATAATATGAATAAGAATAACCATGTAAAATGAAAGTATCGTTATGTGGATACCACAAGCCTAATCTTGAAGTACCAATAAGATATCAAAATATATCTTTAACCTCTTTTAAATATGATTCTTTAGGATTAGCTTGAAATCTAGCACACAAACAAACTATAAACATAATATCAGATCTAGACGTAGTTAAATATAATAGTTATCATATCATCCCTCTATACAATGTCTGATCAATAGATATTCCACTTTCATATTTTCCAAATTTTGAAGAAACAATCACACGAGTATTAGCTTGCTTTAAATTTCCAAATCCAAAGTTTTTTTAAAACATCGTGGATATATTTAGATTGGCAAATAAAAATATCATCATGTCTTTATGTAATTTGAAAACCAAGAAAATAAGTAAGTTCTTCGACCAAGCTCATTTCAAATTCATCTCTTATAATTCTTACTACATCATTACATAACTCTTCATTAGTGGTTCCAAAAATAATTACATCAACATAAATTTGAAGACTAATAAATCATCATGAACATGCTTAATGAAGAGTGTACAATCAGCACTACCCGTTTTGTAATCATTCTTTAATAAATATAAAGTTAATCTATTATACCATGCTCGGGGTGCTTGCTTTAAACCATAAATAGTCTTTTCTAACTTATATACATGATTAGGAATTTTTTTCATGAACAAATCCTGGAGGTTGTTCAACATAAACCTCTTCCTTAATATACCCATTAAGAAAAGCAGTTTTCAGATCCATTTGAAACAATTTAAATCTTTTAAAGCTAGCAAATGCAAGAAAAATTCTAACTGCTTCTAAACGTTCTACGGGTGCAAAAGTTTCATCAAAATCTATCCCCTCAACTTGAGAATATCCTTTTGCTATAAGTTTAGCTTTGTTTCTAGTAATCCTAGACTCACTATCTAATTTATTTTTGAATATCCATTTAACTCCTAAAATATGATGATTAGAAGGTTTTTCAACAAGATTCTAAACCTTATTACATTCAAATTGACTAAGTTGATCTACTATATCTATATACCAAGATTCATTATTTAAAGTGATTGAATCATCTTTTTTCGATATTGGAAACGAAACAAAGGTTTGAAAATAAATCATGTAATGACGAACGAGTACATACCGCTCTTGATGGTTCTCCAATGACCAAATCTTGTATATGATCTTTTGAAAACCATAGTTCACTTGGAGGCACATATTCTTCCACTTCTTCTCCTTCTTTTTCTTCTTTATCTTCTTCTTGATCTCCAAGTATTTCATCATCATCCGACTTTAGTGGGGAAAGTGGTTCTTCATCATTACCTGTAGGGTTAGTTTCTACACAAGACGAAAGTTCATCAAGTTTAACATGAATTGATTCTTCAACTATTTTTATCCTCTTATTAAAGACTCTATAAACTTTACTAGTTAAAGAATAACCAATAAATATACGTTCATCACATTTTTCATCAAAATTTCCAAATGTGACCTTAGTGTTCAAAATGAAACATTTGCAACCAAAAACTTTAAAATAAGACACATTCGGTTTCTTTTGAAAATAAAGTTCACAGGGTGTTAATTTCAAAAATACTTGAGGCATAACATGATTAATAACATAACAAGCAGTATTTATAGCTTCGTCCCAAAATGATCAAGGTAAATTGTATTTAGACAACATAGTATGAGCTAGTTCTTGAAGGGTCCTATTTTTCCTCTCAACCACTCCATTTTGTTGCGGTGTGCATAGAGCGAAAAATTCATACTTAATTCCTAACTCATTACAAAAGAAATAAACCTATCATTATCAAATTCACCTCCATGATCTGAACGAATGCATTTTATTTAAGTTAAGTTCATTTTGAATATGTATACATAATTTAGTAAATTCTAAAAATACATCAGATTTTGATATTAATAAAATTGTCCAACAAAACATGAATAATAATCAATCAAAATAAAAGTGTATTTTCTACCTCCTAGACTTTGTGTGGTGATTGGACTAAACAAATCCATATGAGTCAATTGTAAAAGTCTAGTAGTAGAAATAACATTTTTTGCTTTTGAATGAGGACTTTGAAAATTTCCCTTTTTGACATGGCAAACATAAAGAAGATAAACTTCCACTTAAAATCGGTAAGCCTTTAATTAATCTATCTTTTGACACTTTTAAAATTAACTTGGCACTAGAATGACCAAGTTGCCTATGCCATAAATCTAACTCCTCATTTTTGTACATAAAACATTTTAAAGATGAATGTGATGGGTTATAAAATTTTATCATGTAAACATTTTGAGATCTAGGTGCAGTAAGAACAACTTCATTTGTTTTGGAATCGGAAATTTTGCAAAGGTTTGTGGAAGAGTCAAATAAAACTTATAGACCTATATTATATAACTGACTTATAGAAATCAAATTGTATTTTAATCCTTTCACATACGAAATATTTGATATAATATAAGAATCATTACCTACTACTCCAATGCCAATGATCCTACCTTTACTATTGTCGATAAAAGTAACAACTCCACCTTTCTTCATTTCTAGGATAAGGAACTTTGACTTTTTGCCCGTCATGTGTTTTGAACATCCTGAGTCCAAGTACCACACGTCTTCCTTGTCCTTAACCTGTCAACACCCCTAGAAAGAGGATGGGAGAAAAGATCTTGTTACCCAAGTAGTTCCTCACATTATGTAGGTGGATTCCTTAGGTACCCAGACTCGTTTAACAAAATAGTGACCTTTCTTCCTACAAGTGTGAGTGGTGTGACCAAACTTATTACGTTTGGCACACATAATAAATGAGGTTGAAGGATTTTTCAAAATATTTTTAGAATTCTTGCTTGAAGTAGCAGTGATTTCAGATTTACTATTTTTATTCGAAAAAAATTAAATTTTTGATTATTTGAAATCATCGACGAAAGTGGCCATCGCCGGGGATAGCTTCCATAAGTGTAACCGAGACTAAATTTTGCCGAACCATATCATTGATTCGCCAAAATCATATCCAGTAATTTTCGTCCTACTCCAAACTTTTTAATTGCCATTTCTAAATCACGAACTCAGGCTTTCAAGGCGGTGTTTTCAGCAACTAATATACCGCACCGGTTTGCAAAGGCCTTCTTACCACCTTCTTCCTGAGATTGAGAAAAATTTAGAGATCTTTCTAAGTCCCCCTTTTCTTTGTAAGAGAATCAACATGAGGTTGGGACTTAGCAAGTTCCTTTTCTAATTCTAGTATCCTTGTCAAAGAGTGATAGTCCGCTTGACAAGTCACTTTCTCCTTCCCAAGTACTTTTGATTCAATGGTTAGTTTTTTATTTCCTTTTAACAATATTTTGTTTTCAGATTTAAGTAATTCAATATCTTTTAAACTTTTATCAAAATATTTACATGTTTTCAAAAATTCAGAATATAATTTATCATAAGTTGGAGGTGTTACCTTAGTGTCGCTCTGAACACTGCACTCATCATCGGATGGTGAGACGCTCTTTCCCATCAAGCACATGTTGGCCTCCTCATCATCTTTTGAACTTGATCCATTCGACTACTAAGATGTGATGTCATCCCAGGTTTCAGTCCTAAGAACTTTCTTCTTGTCCTTCTTCTTGTGCCTCTTCTCTTTCAGTTCTTCAGATATTTTGGGCATTTGCTCCTGACATGTCAAATTATTTTCAGTGATAACATTCAAGTGGTGGACGCTCTTCCTCATCGTCTACATTAGCTTTTGCTTTTCCTTTCTTGTATCCAGATTCTTTCTTGTTAATATACTTTTTGAAAAAAATTCTTCTTTCAAGATTTCTCATAAACCTCTTGAACTTATTAACGAACATGATCTCCTCAACTTCCTAGTCATTCTCATCATATTCACTTTCCTCATCCTTCTTGGATTTTAATTCCAATGCTTTATTTCTTGGCTCCAAATTGTACTCTTGTTAAATCATCATTTGAAAAACTCTTTCCAAGAACTTAGAGTTGTTCACAATTTTGCTGAATCTCGTGTACATAGAGTATATGTCTTCATCAACCTCCATCTTGAACATTTCAAATTCTGACACTGACTGGAACAGTTTTGATTCATTCACCTGTGATGTACTTTCATGAGTAACTTCAAGTAAATTCCAAATATCATACACAGTTTCACATGCACACACTCGATTAAACTCAGTTCTATCTAAAGTACAAAATAAAGCATTTATTATCTTAGCGTTATTTTTATATCTTAATTTGTTAGTATCATCTTATTTGTCCTTAGGATTTTCCATAATGACACTCCCAACTACCATTGCTAGTGGAGTGTAGCATTGTTCTATCATACCCCATACTACAATATCTAAGGCGATTAGAAAACATCGCATTCGAGTTTTCCAATAGTTATAATCAATGCTAGTGAATAAGGGAGGTCTTCTAATCCCTTGCCCCTTAGAAAATAAGTGATCGTTATGCGTCATTACTCCCGTTGATTAAACTGTTTTAGAGTAACCTTGCTCTGATACCAAGTGTTAGATCATGAGGCACCCATATAGGGGGGTGAATAAGGGTTAACACTAATTTTTCTCTTAGTGTATTTTTACTGGATGAAATAATTACATAAATCAAAAGCAAATTTTTCCTAATCAACAATGAATACTTAGTAAATCATAAGAACAGAAATGATTATAGTTTTTTTAAAAAGTTTTACAGAGAAAGAACAAAGATTATCTATAAAGTTAGAGATCAAGACTATGAAAAATAAACTCCTTTTGATTTCACCGGTCCTTTTACCAAGAACTGGCCGGCTATAGCCTATCTCTTCCTAGATCTTGCAACTAGCATCACCATAGATCTCTCCATGATCTAGACGCTGCACACAAGGCTGCAAAAACTCCCTAAGTCGCACAAGGAACTAGAAGTCACGCACAAGGCGGCAATTTTCTCCTAAGCCACGCAAGGACTTAGATGATACGCACAAGACGGCGATTTCCTCTATCAATTATAATAATGAAATGAAGAATTACAAAGAATAACTTTCAGAATGAAAACTCCCTCTAAATCAAGTGTTGAAGATGCCGACGAATCCTTGCCAAGGTTACTTGAGATGTCGCGTATGAGTCGTCATTTTTTCGCTCTTGAACCGTCTTGGGAAGATGGAGTTTTTTTAGATGATGGAGATATCTAGACCTATTGCACGGGAAGGAACACACCTGAATATGAAAGTCGTGATCTGCACAGAAAAAATGAGCCAAATATATACTTTGGAGCTATCACCGATGATATTGGGTATCGTCTGCTAGCGATATCTTATCTGGCTTCCACGTGTACCATGATTTTAAGGATTCTGCGGGGTGATCAAGTCATGGCCAATCGTGCATTATCGCCTGAGCGATATTGATATTGCCAAGCGATATCAAATTTAACTGTACGTCGTGGAGATCTTGCGGTAACTTCCCCGCGATCTATTGCTTGGTGGCGATACTGGATATCACCAGGCGATATCACCTTAATTTCTCTTTGCAATCCCAAATCTAAGACAAAAATGAGTTAAGAGTTAGACCTGTTATATCTACACATCAAAAACACAATATGATCAAATACAATCGAGATTTGTTAGTAGTAAACCATGAAGAATGGAACGCATGCTCCGACAATACACTCATATATCTTGTTCTAAATGTGGTGTGCTCCTCATCAACAGTATTTAACCTTATGTGGTTGTAAACGGAGTATGCATCCATGAAGCAGAGAAGTCGGTGCCCGACGGTTGAATCAACGAGCTGATCGATCTTGGGGAGAAAAAAACTATCCTTTGTGCAGGCCTAGTTGAGGTTACTATAATCAACACACATCCTCCACTTACCAAAGGCTTTTTTGACCATGACGATATTGACAAGCTTGGTGGAGTATTTTGCTTCTTGGATATATCGTGGTTCCAAAAGCTTCTCCACCTCTTCCTTGATCGCCTGTAGTCGTTCGGGGGTGAAGTTCCTCATTTCTAGATTATTGGCCTACACACGTGATTAATGTTGAGAGAGTGCAAAATAATATGAGGATCTACTCCAGACATGTCTTCAGATTTCCAGGCGAAAATATCCGTGTTTGCAAGAAGGAAGATGATGAGTTCCTCCTTCTCAATCTTGGACTAGAGGGACCCCATATTCACTGTTCGGGTTGGATCTTGCTTAGAAAGTGAAACTCAATTAACCCTTTTATGGGAACCCCATATTGCATTGTTATTTCGCCGTGCAGGTCAAAGTCATCGATGTTGTGGGTGACTGCTGCCGCTGGATGAGGAAACTTTGAGTATCAAGTATGGGCTACCTCTTGGCTCCCTCAAACAACCCATATCTTGTCGGGAGTCGAAAACTTCATAGATAGGTGTGGAATTGATGGGATGGCTCCAAAAATCGATTTGATTGGCCTTTCGAAGATGGCATTTGAAACTGAACTTGAGTCAATGACAATGAATCAAGAGTTATGTGTAACTTGCCTCAGGAATTTACCCATTGTGACTGGCAAGGTGATAGTTCCTTAAACCGGAATTGGGTGGTTGTCAAACTCATAAACAGGTCATGCTGTGTGATCGAGGTGCTGCTTGGTGAGCTCCATGCTCTAGAGGGTAAATAGGAATAATATGTCGATAGAACTCCCATTGTCAACAAGGATCCTCAAGATTATAACAGGGATTCCTGATTCCCGCGCTCTTCACAAGCGGGTCATGGTGGGGTATTCGAAATCCCACGAGGTCTCCATTGCCAAAGGTGATGGTGTTGTCTCGCCTGAGCCTATTAACTTCATGACCTCTCTCAAGATTGCCAACTAACAGTGTCTGGGAGGAGAGATCTGGGATCTCGGCAATGGTCTTGATGTCGCTCACCATCTACAAAGGGTAATGTATCTTGATCTTTTGAGGATTCTGGGAAGTGTTTCCCACTAATGGTGTCAAACTATTGCAGCAAAACACAACGCCTCGGCTGAGACGAATTAACCTAAAGTATCTTAGCCCACAAAGCGGTCGAGTGTGCACACAGTCAATGAGAGAGAGATTATGCACACGATATTTTGACATGGAAAAACCCCTCAATCTGGTAAAAAATAATACGACAGGATCTGTGCCGGTTGAATTCCACTATCTACTTTTTGTTACAGCTTGCTTGAAGAATTGAGAGAGACAGAACGCTCCTCGTTACACTTTAGAGATGAGAGAGAGTTACTTAGGCTCGCTACAAGCAACATGTTGCTCCGCATGAGGTAACTTGCTGAGGGGTTAGCACAAATGGGCACTTGCTGTAGTAGGAATATCCTTCTTGCCACTCACTTATGGACTTAGGCGGATTTTTGGTGGAGCAGTGTTGGATCGAAGGTGGCTCGTAGAAGGAATCTAGCAGAGCTTTGGACTGAGGAGGAAAAATTAGAGAAGAGAAAAAGATCTGAAATGAGGAGGTATGGGGCTTCTTTTATATCCTCCAGGAGGTCGTTACGGTGGTTATGCGGCTATCCGCACACCATAACCACCAATATCACAATATTAAGCATAGTATGGGGATAATATTATTCACATAACATTTACTAATCATAGACCCATTATCAAATTAACGAACCCCCCCCCTAACCATGGTTGTTATGGGTGGTTATTCTCAAAGTATATGGCGACGATCGTGGGGAACGATCAGAGGGTGGGGAAGGCACCCAAAGAGGGCAAGAGAGGTGGTCGGCCACCACATCAAGGGTGGCTGGCCTCGGCGAAGGTGCCAGGCCGCCGACGCGGCGCCGACCGGATGTGTGGCCGGACGTCCAAAGATGGTCGGGCGGCCACCGGAAGCGGCCCCGGAGCCGGCCACCAGGTGTGACGCCGGCATCGGACGCCATCCGCAAGGCGCGACCGGTCGGAGCGGCCCGAGCGGGGGGGGGGGGCGGCCGGCCAAGCACACCCGGAGAGGGGGCGGGGCATGACCGGCCGGCAACCGGAACTTCCTGCGGAGGCCGCGAGAGAGAAGGTTCCTGCCGGCCGAGCTGGCTGGCGGGATCGCCGAGACTCACTGCCAGGGGCGTCCTGTAATGCCCCGAAACTCAAAAGAGGAACGGGCAACATTTTGAACCAAGTTTGGTGCTTGGTAGGGGTCACACGGCCTGGGACACGGGCGTGTCCCTGGCCGTGTCATACTCGGGTTCGACGATTTGGCCATGTGGTCGACGAAAACGCAGTCGACGATCGTCGAGACATCGAACACGGCCTCAGACACGGGTGTGTCCCACGCCGTATCCTGCTCGGGCTGTTAGCCGAGCTGTGTCGGGGGAGGAACACGGCCTGGATCCCAGGCGTGTTCGGGCTGACATGGGCGTGTTAAATGCGACATGGGCATGTCGAGTACCTGTGTCCTCTTCGGGATGTTTTTAGTCTTGTGTTGATGGAGGAACATGCCCTGCAATACGGGCATGTACCTATTGACACGGGCGTGTCAAGTGTGACACGGGCGTGTCAAGTATGACACGGGCGTGTCGAGAGACCGTGTCTTGGTCTGGATGCGACGGTTTTGGCATCAATTGAGCCACATGGCCTTGGACACGGGCGTGTCACAAGAGGTGTTCGGCCCGAGATATTGATTTTAAGTGTGAATCATGGCCGTCCGTTTCCTTCTTTTTGGATCGAAGGGCCCAAGCTGGTCCAGGCAGAGTTAAGTCTGGGAATAGGGTTTGAACCCCTCAATTCACTTCAAGCTTTCTCTTTCTAAAGCCTTAGAGAGAGGGGAGAGCAAGGAAGAAGGAGAAGGAGAGTTCCAGCCGCCGGTGAAGCTTCAGAGCCCCAAATCGCAAGCCAAGTTCGGAACCACGAAGGCGAGGCCGTTGCAGTGCTTTTCGTCTGTCTAGATCTTCATGGCGCCAAAGAGAAACACTAAGGTAATTACTCTCTTCTTGGACATGTGAAGTCCTCTTTCCTTTTTGCATAGGAAGCCCGCTCTCGCGAGTATGCGGTGAGTGTGAGGTATTCCTTTGGGTAGACATGAATAGTCCCCGTTATTTTGCATGTAGAGTCCAGAATCGAAGTACAGATATAAGCATGTTGTGTGAAGCCTAACTAGATAAGTTGGTATGGATCGGTGATGTTGCATTGCATGAATGGCCGGAGAAGACTCCGCACCGATGGTTGTTTTTCGGGTTTTCTACGCGGTAGATTGCAGCAGGGAGCCTTGGTGACTAACCTCAAGATGCACCCAGAAAACTCGACAGAAACGTGGTTTTGCCATCTTGGTGGTCTGTGAGCCAACTTGTATATAACTGGGTTATGTAATATTGTGTGTTTGATACTCGGGATTCGGGGAAGCTTGACCCGCACCGATGACTTAAATTGTCGTTGCGAGGTGAGCAACGGGTTGAGTAGAACCGTACCTGCTCTATGTGGTTCGGTTTTAGAGGTCTATCGATGGCATAAAGGGTGGGTCTTAGGCTTCGGCTAAAAAAGACTAAAATGCTCACGTGTTTGCCATCCAAGGGGCGGAGGTGGACCGAGTTCACCGTATAAGTGCCCTGAGAGCACGGGATATGTGGTCGTGTGTGCCTACGCATGTGGTGAAGTGTGCTTAAATTGTACTTTCACTATCTTGTTTGGTTTTACTAATGCACTGCAGGGAAGGAGCATCGACGCCCCGAGTTTAGGGGCGGGATCGTTATAATTTGGTCAGCTTTAACTGACCGTTGCTTTTGTTTGTCACCGCTTCGGTAGATTGTTGCTTGTCGGTGCTGCGGAGCCTAGTGGCAAATAGCGGGCAAAATCCCTTATTACTGAGTAGGCCCTTGAAGGCCTACGCTGAAGTTTAATTTCATTCTCATGTGTGACCGGCCTGCGAGCTGATGTATGGAAGACACTATTTGTATAAGTAAACTCTTGTAAGGCCATAAGGCCATGTACTTTTTGTATTTTGTACGTTCATTACTTTTTGGTTATTGTTGGTGGGCATTCATGCTGTGGCTGGGTTCTTATTTTGCAACATTTAAAATGCTTCCGCTAGAATGTGCTCTGTATAGGACATTGGTTATTGGAAGAATGGTTTCATTGCGTAACCATTCGGTCTGTCTGTGGTATATGGCATCGGGCCCGGGCCGGACCTACTACTATATGATATGTGATGGATAGGGGGTGTTACAATTTGGTATCAGAATACTTGTTTCGGTCAACGTACATGAATTCGTGGACGAATTCTTTTAAGGGGTGGTGAGCACATGTGTGTGCGTCATCATTATAACTTAAAAAGAGCCCATGAATATCCACTTAGGAATGAAAATACACATGTTAGAGGAACCTGCGTGTTCCTATAATTACTTTTTGCAATTTTGTTTGGTCGCTTAATGGTGTCTTGTACGACTATAGGTGACCAGGAGTGGTGCAGGGCCGTCAGAACGCCCGGTTTCTGAGGCTAGTAGTGAACCGAATGATGTGCATGCAACACCTCCCTCGGCAGAAAACATAAGATTGGTGGCTGAAGCGGTGTTCGCTATGATAAATGCCCCGCCTGCAAGGCAAATACAGTAGCCTGCCCCTGTGGTGGAGCAGGTACCGCTTCAAGCGGCTGTACCGAGAACGGTGGAGCAAGTGGTAGTGGAGCCATTGGTGCCTAGGAGAGCAACCGAAAAGCAGCTCAAGCATGTTATGGGCTTCAATCCTCTGGTGTTCTTGGGGACGGGAACCCCATCCCAAGCTGAGGATTGGCTCTCCCGAGTAAAGAGAGTCTTGACAGGTACTGAAACGGAGGGGTGGCAGATGACCACCATAGCTACTTTCGTGTTGGACGGAGATGCAAGGCTGTGGTGGGAAAGTTTAGAGCTACATTACCTGAGGGTAAGGCAACTCACAGACGTCTCAATGGAAGAATATTCGAGACTATTCTTGGCAAGGTACCTCCCCTCGACTCAGAGGATTGTGATGGAGAATGAATTCCAGAAGTTGACGCAAGGAGAGAGTAGCGTGGATGAGTATCTCCATGAATTTACTCCATTGGCTCGTTGCGCTAAATCTACATTTGCTGATGAGGAGCGTAAGATGAACCATTTCTATGAGGGTCTGAGGGATGACCTAAGGCTACTGCTCTTGGGGCCTATGACGTAGGGCTTCTTAACCCTGGTCAAGATGACCCGGTCTTTGGAGAAGGATCTTAGGAATGTGCAAGAAAAGAAAGACTCTAGTGCAAAGGGGATGGAGTCCAAAATGTCGAACTCCTCAAAATCTGTGTTCTGTAAGTGGAATAAGAAGGCTAGGACTTCGGGTCCAACCCCTTCTTCTCGTGTATCTAGGGAGACTACAGTCCGAAACCCGGGCGTATGCTATAATTGTGGAAAGCTGGGACACTATGCCCGAGATTGACGAAGCGGACGTCCAATGTCCGAGAGGAAGTCGGGAGCAACCTATGAGGAGAAGGGCAAGACGGTGGAGTCAACCTCATCAACTATGCTCCGACTCAACCTAGAGCTTATAACCTTGGCCAGCAGGAGGCCACAAAGCAAGAAGATGTGGTGACAGGTACGGTTTAAATTTATAGCAAGTTTGCATTAAATACTTGTTACCTTGCGCATGTTAGCTTATTAATATTTGTATTAGGCTTTGTTTTGATTTGTGATAATCCGGCGAGAGCACTCTTTGATACGGGAGCTTCACACTTCTTTTTATCTGAAGGATTTATATTGCGCATCGGAGTACCTTCTTTGATGGAAAAGGACAAACTGGATGTGTTGTTGCCGAATGGGTGTTCAATGCGCTCGGATAGAGTCTGTGGCGTAAAAATACGAATTGAGATTCAGGAGTTCGACTTGCAAGCGTCGTTACTACCGCTAGTGGAATTCGACGTGATATTTGGTATGGACTGGCTCTCGAAGCAGCAGGCATACATTTATTGTAATCGCAAGGAGGTCAAGTTGGGACCTGGTCGTGAGACAACATTTACGGGCTTGAAAGGGTCGAGCAAGACTTTGATGTCTGCTCTTCAGGTGGTTAAGGAGGTTCGTGCTGTGCAGAGCTGTTCTTCACGCTAGTGGAGGCCTCAAAGCCTAAGCCTGCTTTGGACAGCATCCCAGTAGTATCTGAATACCCTGATGTGTTCCATGGCGATCTCCCTGGAGCCCCACCTCAGCGGGAGATAGACTTCACTATTGAGCTAGTGCTAGGTGCCAAACCTGTGTCATGCTCTCCATATCGGTTAGCGATAAAGGAGATGGCGAAACTGAAGGTTCAACTTCAAGAGCTGTTGGAACAGGGTTATGTGCGTCCAAGTTCGTTGCCTTGGAGCGCACCGGTACTTTTGTGAAGTAGAAGGACGGAAGTTTGCGACTCTATATCGATTATCAAGAGCTGAACAAGTTAACGGATAAAAACAAGTACCCGATACCAAGGATTGATGATCTGTTCGATCAGTTAGTCGAGTCATCGGTGTACTCGAAATTGGATCTTAAGTCCGGGTATTATCAGCTGAGGATAAGAGAAAGTGATATCCCCAAGAAAGCTTTCAGCACGAGATACATGCATTATGAGTTTACGGTCATGCCGTTTGGGCTGACTAATGCGCCATCCGTGTTCATGGATCTGATGAACAGGACTTTTAGAGAGTACCTAGACCACTTCGTGATCGTCTTTATCGACGATATATTGGTGTACTCGCAGAGTGAGGAGGATCATTTTAAGCATCTGCATTTGGTGTTGGAGATGCTGAGGAGGAATCAACTGTACGCCAAGTTCTCCAAATGCAAGTTTTGGTTGCCCTCAATAGCATTCCTTGGTCACATTGTTAGTGGAGAGGAATTGCGGTGGATCCGGCGAAGATAGTTGCTATATGGGAGTGGCCTGTGCTGTCTACGTTTGCGGAAGTCCGGAGTTTTCTGGAGCTTGCCGGCTATTACAGGCGCTTCGTGGAGAACTTCTCGTGGATAGCGTTACCCCTCATGACTCTGATTAGGAAAGAACAGAAGTTTGTTTGGACCCATGATTGCGCACAAGCTTTCGAAGAGTTGAAAAGTCGGTTGACCACGGCGCCTATTCTAAGTTCGCCGAGTGGGGTAGAAGGCTTTGAGATCTACAATGATGCTTCGGGCAGTGGATTGGGTTGTGTTCTACTGCAACATGGAAGTGTGATTGCTTATGGCTTGCGTTAGCTGAAGGTGCATGAGAGGAATTATCCGGTCCATGACTTGGAGTTAGTGGCTGTGATATTTGACCTGAAGCTGTGGAGGCATTACCTGTGTGGGGTGAAGGTCGATATCTATATCGACCACAAGAGCCTGAAGTACTTGTTGGATTAGAAGGATCTGAATATGCGGCAGCGGAGATGGATATAGTTCCTAGGGGACTTCACATTCAAGATTTATTATGTGCCTGGGAAAGGCATTGTGGTTGCGGATGCCTTGAGTTGCAGGGCCCCAGCGCAAGCCAACTGGTTGTCGGTTCATGACGAGCGCTTGATTCGGGAGTTGGAGGCATTAGAGATCTCTTGTGTTGACAAGCAGACTAGTGCTGAAGCGCTATTGAACTGGACAAAAGTTCAGTATGACCTGGCTGATCGGATTCGACAGGATTTGGATTTGGATGGCCACATGAAGCAAATCATGGTTGAGGCTTTGGATGGGTCAAATTCCCAATTTTATGTTGTGGTTGGATTGTTATGGAAGGACAATCATCTGTGCATCCCAAATATGGGCATACTGCGGGTGGAATTAATGTACGAGGCTCATCATACCAAGTACTCGATTCACCAAGGGATCACGAAGATGTACCGTGATATGAAGAAGTTGTTCTAGTGGCTAGGACTTAAGAAGGATGTGGCACTTTATGTGGCGAAGTGTCAAACGTGCTCCTTAGTGAAGGCAGAGTGCCAGAAACCTGGAGGATTCTTGAAGTCCTTGCCTATCTGGGAGTGGAAGTTCGATGATATTATAATGGACTTTGTGTATGGGTTGCCAAGGTCACGGAAGAGAAACGATGCCATCTGGGTGATCGTAGATCGATTGACGAAAGTGTCGCACTTCATTCCAAATAGGAAGGATGATTCGTTGGTGAAATTGGCAAAACTGTGTATGGATAACATTGTGCGGCTTCACGATGTTCCCCACAGCATCGTGAGTGACCGAGATGGGCGGTTCACATCCAATGACTAGAGGTTGGTGCAGCAAATGTTGGGAACCAAGCTGAGTTTCAACACTGCCTTTCATCAACAGACGTATGGTCAGATCGAGAGAGTCAACGGGATGATTGAAGACATGCTTCACATGTGCATCTTGGATTTCGGGAAGCAGTGGGAAGATCACCTGTAGTTGGTGGAATTTGCTTATAATAACAGCTACCAATCGATCATTCAAATGGCGCCCTTCGAGGCCTTTTATGGTAGGAGATGTCTCACGTCGTTGTCATGGTTGAAAATGGGTGAGTCGAAGCTGTACAAGTGGCAGGAAGTAGAAGATGCAACCTCGTTAGTACGAACCATTCGAGAACGATTGTTAATCGCTCAGGAACGGCAAGCTAAGTACTATAATGCCAAGCATAGGAACGTTGAGTTCGCTGTTGGTGACTGGTTGTATTTGAAGATTAAGCTTTTCAAGGGCATCTCTGATGCTTAAGATCACGTCAGTGAACCGGTCGCACAAGTAATATAAAATGGGGGCTTTCCCAAGTATCGATCTCACAAGGAACACAGTAAGGTGGAGTTAATTTCGAGGAGGACTTGAGATTGAAGTCCTTAGGGTCGGCGGTAACGATGGGGGCTTTGATATTGCGGATAAAGAAAATAAAACACTATCAACTACTCCTATGCAACGCCGCTATGCGATGCTTCGCCAGGCGGGATGGAAGACTAGTCGGGCCGCTATGCACCGAATCACTAGGTGGATGGGCGAGTAGGCTTGTGGATGAGGTGGTTAGAACGGCGGAATGAGGGTCATATGCACCTCTTCGCTACGCACGCCACTAGCAATTGCTAGTGCGGCAAGGGCGAATGGATGGTGGATGGACAAATAGGCGCACCTCAAGTAAATAACGAAAACATACAATCACATAAACATGATTACACATAAACGTATATTACACTAAGCATAACTTCATCAAATACATGAGTTCAACTACACATTCAACAACCAATCAAGAAAAGAGTGTGCGAAATCGACCGAATACGAAGCCTTGCTGAGGATTCACGGTTGGAGTCGTCGGGTTGTCAATCCGCATCCAAGCTCGGTCCGCAACTGCGTCCGGGGTAGAGAAGGGCTGTCACCACCTTCCAATGGCCCGTCTTCTTCGTGTCACAATCCGGTGGAGGATGGCACAACTTCTCCTAGCTTGGTGGAGAGAGCTAGGCCAAGCTCTTCTTGTAGCTCAAGGATGAAGGAGGAGGCCGAGAGGAAGCTCCGGCTTGGATTTGGCGGTGAAAGTTGCCCGGAGCACCTCCCTAGGGTGGAAGATGAAGGGGAACGGCGGAACCCTTCCTCGGAGATGAAAATGGTGAAGAAAAGTCGAGCGATCCCGAATTAGGGCGGAACCTGCGAATTTATAGATTGCAGAAATTATAATGCACACGACCAGTGGCGCACGACCAGTGGTCGTGCGCACTATGGCCAGTGGTAGTGCGTTTTCCCCAGCCAGAATTTGGAAGAAAATGGAATCAATGCACACGATCAGTGGCGCACGACTAGTGGTCATGTGCACTGTGTCCAGTGATAGTGCGCATACCCCAGGCAGATTCTGGAAATCAGGGAACATTGCGCACGAGCAATGGCGCACGACCAGTGGTCGTGCGCACTATATCTGATGAGCGTGCGCAGTATTCCTGCTTCCAAATGTCCCCAGAACATGCACACAACCCCTAAACCCAGCACTGATATGTGCAGACATTCTAGGCAACCACAAAAAGAGAGTATAAACATTAAAAGTACAAAAATACACAACCACTGGCCTAAGTGTGCACTTCCTATGGAAATAAAGACAAGATGAAATATGAAAGATATAGAACTAAAAGTGAAGTGCAAATGTGTGAAAACTAGCCCAGATGAGTCCGAAAAGCCCTATATAAATCGGACTCATCACACCCCCAGACTTAACTGTTTGCGCGTCCCGAGCAAACAAAATCTAAGCAGATAGGGAAAATTACTAGCTAACAAAGAAATTGAAAAACAAAGTACCATGCAAAGTCGCATGCTCACGTGCGTAAAAATACAATAGAGAAAAATTCTAAGTATACAGAATAGTTTATATTTTTCACAATGTGTATCAAAATTTTATTACTACTCAAAAATAGAATCACGGTGAATCATCCGGTCATGCGTAGGGAGAAAGTAGACTAATCGCTAGGTGAGCATTTCCAAAGATCGGGGCTCCGGATAACCTCCAAAGGAATCCACCAATGTCGGTGACCATATGCTTGCCCTTTCACACTCTCTCCACGGCACTAGTTAGACTCAAGCACGAATCCGTAGGACTTGGAGTATAATATAGGCTTAGGTGAAGGCGGGGTATATAAAGGTAAACAAGACGGACACGCACACCCAAAATAAGATCGCCCGAAAACGTACACAGCTAAACTCAATGGACAAACATGTGCGACGCATCACCAGACCTGGACTTTTGACAGTGCGCGCAAGCCCAAAACGAACACAACTCAACCACATTGCAAAACTCAGCAATAATAGATATACAAATACATTTCTTCTTTTTTTTGTTTTGTATTCCCCATTGGGAATTTTCTTTTTATTATCATATTTTTTTTCTTTTCCCCTTTTTTATTTTTTTCTTTTATCCAAATAGTCAAAACAAAATAGGAAAACACGGCAACAGCACAAGCTGCACAAACACCAACAAAACTGCCCTCACAAAACGGATATAAACTACAACAAAACAAACTAACCGAGCGATCACATTCAGATGTGCGAGTAGGAAAGGCTATATGGCTATGGTAGCGAGGTGAAGAGATTTCAAAGGAAGGGACAGGCTCAACGGGGATATCAACGGTTAGATGTCGGGAATGGTACAAGGCTCAAACGAGACAAAGTGATGGCCCACATCACGCACGCACTTGACTAACCATGTACCCATGCTTCGAGATTAGCTAGGGGCAAGTTCTTAGCCAACGAGAAAGACTATCCATCCTCCCTACTCGAGCAATATGAACCTAATGGTCGTCTACACACATCCCTAAGCTACCGTCGGATTCACACCGGATTCACCAACTTTTGAGTAGAATAAAAAGTATTTACGCAATTAGAAAATTATAAAACTAAAAGCATACAGAAAAATTAAATCTACTCGAATTTCTACACGAGACGAGAGCAGTTGACTAGGAACACAACAAGGCCAACATTTTACTCCGTCTCACAATCCTAAGCCAGCACCATAATTTTCCCAAATCTAACGAAGAAATGAGTTTAACTCGCGGCACACAAACAGCTAAGCACGCGCTCATGTGGGTGCAGTGGTGTGTGATGCAATGAACTAATCAAAATAAAACTATAAAAGCTTCTAGTATGCACATGAGATGTATACGTGCAATAGGTAACAGATCTCTCCCCCAGACTTAAACTAAGCAACAAATCATAAGATAGAGAAATTAAAATCATACAGAGCTAAGGGAAGAGGTTACCCAATGCTCAGCTAGTGAGCATACCAGAAGACGCGTGGAAACTGAAGCAGGCCCGCCATACGAAGAATCAGAACCCTGCCAATGCAATTTGCCAAGAATACCTGCAGGGGTGAGCTCCGCAAAAACAAAACAAAAATATACAAAAGAAATGCTAAAATAAAATAGACAGAAAAATAAAATTGCAGGAAATAAAAGATAAGTACTGGGGTTATTGTCATCCCAGCATGACTTATTACATTCTAAACAGTTCTAGCTAATTGGCCTATGAAATAAAAAGTGCACAGGTAACTGTTCCAATATCCGTTTCGGTAACGGGTACCGATACAATGATAGAGCAGTTACCCCTCTACCTAAATAGTAATACCTGCCCAACACAGGTAGAGGAAATAAGAAATAAGAAGAGGAGGAGGTCTGGTCCTCGCTCATCTTATCACAAAAGAAATCCTTGCCTAGCAAGGTATCGTCTACAGGGAGTCTGCAGGAGGAGAAAGCGATGAATGGAGCTTCCTTAACAGAGGAGGAATCAACCTCCTCTCAAAAGAGGATGCTATCATCCATGACTCGAGCTGAAAGCTCCAAGTCCTCCTGAAGCACCTGCGAAGACTCAACCCGCACAGGCTCAGATACAGAAATGGGATAAAGAAATAAAGGAGATGAATAACTAAAAGAATCAAAAATAGGGGGAGTGGTCCCGGTCTCACTCCCAGCAGGATCCCGACATAGATCATCGACGACGTCATATGAGTCATGTCGAGGGGAATCCGCGAGCTCAAGGTCCTCGGTGGTGGTTTGGACCTCCTCATCCATCAAGGAAGTGGAAACTTCCTCAACAAAGAGGATATCCTCATCAACACACCTCGGTGCATCCACATGTTCCAAGACGTAATACTGTCCATTAATGAAAATAATATCCTCGTCAAACATGGGCACATCCTCAGGCTCAGAATCACAATCCGGCCGAACATCATCAACCGACTCACTAAAAATAGGGATTGATAATTCTTGCAAAGAAGGCAGAGGAACAACAGCATCAGAGAAAATATGTGCAGGTTCCTCTGTGGTTGAATCAACAAGAGGGGAAGAGGGCATGGGGAGAGACGGTGCCACAATGTCGTCACACCGATCAGCAGAAAGTCTGATGGGCATATCAGCAGCAGTCCCCCATAGACAAGGTGGTGCTGTGAACATATCATCAGAATCAGAAGGGGCAGCCGATTGAGAGGTGGATGGAATGAATCGGATACCCGGTTCATCATCCTCCTCCAACTGGCGCTGAAATTCTGCGCAATCTTTCAACACGTGCTCGGTGCTATGAAAACACAAACATCATTTTCCATTACTCCTCGGTATAGGTGGGACCGGAGAGGAATAAGAAAAAGATGAAGGCGTAGAAGAGGAGTGACCATAAGACCTGGGTTGAGTGTATGAAGTACCATAAGAAGACGGTGCTTCATACACAGAACCGCGAGAATTATGCTCCCATTCTTCAGTGGGGCACTCATCACTACCATGTCTATAATCCCCACACCATCGGCAACGGATATTCATATAAGAATACATGGTGCAACAAGAATAATTCACCAACAGAATGTTTCTAAGCAACAATTAGCTACACACCACAAATACAAGAATAGGAAAACCTGCTACAGAAAAATTAAAACTAGAATAAGAACAAATAAAAACAAACACAAATGCTAAAAACTAAAACAAAGAAGAAAGTGATATGAACAAATGAAAAAGGGCTTCTATCTCTTATCTTGCTCTACAAAATCTCACACGACTGTGTTCCCCGGCAACGGCGTCAAAAACTTGATGCTTAAGATCACGGTAGTGAACCTGTCGCACAAGTAATATAAAATGGGGGCTTTCCCAAGTATCGATCTCACAAGGAAACACAGTAAGGTGGAGTTAATTTCGAGGAGGACTTGAGATTGAAGTCCTTAGGGTCAGCGGTAACGATGGGGGCTTTGATATTGCGGACAAAGAAAATAAAACACTATCAACTACTCCTATGCAACGCCGCTATGCGATGCTTCGCCAGGCGGGATGGAAGACTAGTCGGGCCGCTATGCACCGAATCACTAGGTGGATGGGCAAGTAGGCTTGCAGATGAGGTGGTTAGAATGGCGGAATGAGGGTCGTATGCACCTCTTCGCTACGCACGCCACTAGCAATTGCTAGTGCGGCAAGGGCGGATGGATGGTGGATGGACAAATAGGCGCACCTCAAGTAAATAACGAAAACATACAATCACATAAACATGATTACACATAAACGTATATTATACTAAGCATAACTTCATCAAAAACAAGAGTTCAACTACACATTCAACAACCAATCAAGAAAAGAGTGTGCGAAATCGACCGAATACGAAGCCTTGCTGAGGATTCACGGTTGGAGTCGTCGGGTTGTCAATCCGCATCCAAGCTCGGTCCGCAACTACGTCCGAGGTAGAGAAGGGTTGTCACCACCTTCCAATGGCCTGTCTTCTTCGTGTCACAATCCGGTGGAGGATGGCACAACTTCTCCTAGCTTGGTGGAGAAAGCTAGGCCAAGCTCTTCTTGTAGCTCAAGGATGAAGGAGGAGGCCGAGAGGAAGCTCCGGCTTGGATTTGGTGGTGAAAGCTTGCCCGGAGCACCTCCCTAGGGTGGAAGATGAAGGGGAACGGCGGAACCCTTCCTCGGAGACGAAAATGGCGGAGAAAAGTCGAGCGATCCCGAATTAGGGCGGAACCTGCGAATTTATAGATTGCAGAAATTATAATGCACACGACCAGTGGCGCACGACCAGTGGTCGTGCGCACTATGGCCAGTGGTAGTGCGTTTTCCCCAGCCAGAATTTGGAAGAAAATGGAATCAATGCACACGATCAGTGGCGCACAACCAGTGGTCGTGTGCACTGTGTCCAGTGATAGTGCGCATACCCCAGGCAGATTCTGGAAATCAGGGAACATTGCGCACGAGCAGTGGCGCACGACCAGTGGTCGTGCGCACTATATCTGATGAGCATGCGCAGTATTCCTGCTTCCAAATGTCCCCAGAACATGCACACAACCCCTAAACCCAGCACTGATATGTGCAGACATTCCAGGCAACCACAAAAAGAGAGTATAAACATTAAAAGTACAAAAATACACAACCACGGGCCTAAGTGTGCACTTCCTATGGAAATAAAGACAAGATGGAATATGAAAGATATAGAACTAAAAGTGAAGTGCAAATGCGTGAAAACTAGCCCAGATGAGTCCGAAAAACCCTATATAAATCGGACTCATCAAGACGTATAAACATTAAAAGCATAGGAACGTTGAGTTCGCTGTTGGTGACTGGTTGTATTTGAAGATTAAGCTTTTCAAGGGCATCTCACGGTTACGGAGCTTGAAGAAGCTAAGCCCGAGGTACCTTGGACCGTTTGAGGTCCTGGAGCGGATTGGCGAAGCAGCTTATTGATTAAAGCTATCAGTGGAGCTGAGTGGTCTACAAGACGTATTCCATATATCGGTGTTGCGGAAGGCGGTGCAAAAGCCTTCGCAAGTGATTGCGGTCGATCAAGTACCGATTGGTAATGGGTTGACGATGAAGGTCAAGCCCGTTCGCATTGAGGACTCGGAAGTCAAGCGATTGTGTAACAAAGATATCAGGATGTTCAAGGATCCATTGGGACAACTGCGGTCGGGAGGAGGTCTCGTGGGAGCGCGAGCAGACCATGCTCGAGGAGTACCTAGAGTTATTCCACTCGTGTACCGTTTAAGTTTTGTGTATATTTTTCTTTCTGTAATTTCGGGATGAAATTCTTTTAAGAGGGAGAGAACTGTAACGCCCCAAAACTCAACAGAGGGACGAGCAGCGTTTAGAAGCAAGTTTTGTGCTTGGTAGGGGTCACACGGCCGGGGACATGGGCGTGTACAGGGCCGTATCGTGCTCGAGTTTGACGATCTGGCCGTGTGGTCGACGAAAATGCAGTCAACGAATGTCGAGACAGCGAACACGGCCTGAGACACGTGCGTGTCCCAGGCCGTGTCCTGCTCAGGCTGTTAGCCGAGCTGTGTTGGGGGAGGAACACGGCATGGAGCCCAGGCGTGTTCGGGCTGACACGGGTGTGTCGAATGCGACACGGGAGTGTCGAGTAACCGTGTCCTCTTCACGACATTTTTTGTCTTGTGTCGATGGAGGAACACGCCATGCAACACAGGCGTGTACCTTTTGATACGGGCGTGTCAAGTGTGACACGGGCGTGTCGAGAGCCCTTGTCATGGTCTGGATGCGACAGTTTCGGAGTTGATTGAGGCACACGGTCTTGGACACGGGCGTGTCACAAGCCGTGTTCGGCTCAAGAAATTGATTTTAAGTGCGAATCGTGGTCGTCCGTTTCCTTCTTTTGGGATACAAGGGCCCAGGCTGGTCCAGGCAGGGTTAAGTCCGGGAATAGGGTTTGAAACCCTCATTTCACTTCAAGCTTTCTCTTTCTAAAGCCTTAGAGAGAGGGGAGAGCAAGGAAGAAGGAGAAGGAGAGTTTCGGCCGCTAGTGGAGCTTCAGAGCCCCAAATCGCAAGCCGAGTTGGATCCACGGAGGCAAGGCCATTGCGGTACTTTTCATCCTTCTAGATCTTCATTGCACCAAAGAGAAACACTAGGGTAAAGATTCCCTTCTTGTACATGCCATGTCTTCTTTCCTTTTTGCATAGGAAGCACACTCTCGCGAGTATGCGGTGAGCGTGAGGTATTCCTTCGGGTAGACAAGAATAGTCCCCGTTGTTTTTCATGTAGAGTCCTGGAATCGAAGTACGGATATAGGCATGGTGTGTGAAGCCTACCCGGACAAGTTGGTCTGGATCGGTTATGTTGCATTACATGAATAGCCGTAGAAGACTCTGCGCCGATGGTTGTTTTTCGGGTTTTCTACGCGGTAGATTGCAATAGAGAGTCTTGGGGACTAACCTCAAGGTGCACCGGGAAAACTGGGTAGAAACATGGTTCTGCCATCTTGGTGGCCTGGGAGCCAACTTGTACATAACTGGGTTATGTAATATTGTGTGTTCGATACTCGAGATTTGGGGAAGCTTGACACGCTCCGATGACTTAAATTGCCGTGGGGAGGTGAGCAACGGGTTGAGTGGAACCGTACCCGCTCTATATGGTTCGGGTTTAGGGGCCTACCGATGGCATAGAGGGTGGGTCTTAGGCTTCGACTAAAAAAGACTAAAATGCTCGCGTGTTTTGCCGTCCAAGGGGCGGTGGTGGACCGAGTTCACCGTATAAGTGCCCTGAGAGCACGGGGTGTGTGGCCGTGTGTGCCTACGCCTGTGGTGAAGTGTGCTTAAATTGTACTTTCACTATCTTGTTTGGTTTTACTAATGCACTGCAGGGAAGGAGCATCGCCGCCCCGAGTTTAGGGCGGGGTCGTTATAATTTGGTCAGCTTTAGCTGACCGTTGCTTTTGATTGTCACTACTTCGGTGAATTGTTGCTTGCAGGTGCTGCAGAGCCTAGTGGCAAATAGCGGGCAAAAGACCTCGTTGCTGAGCCGGCCCTCGAAGGCCTACGCTGAAGTTTACTTTAATTATCATGTGTGACCGGCATGCGAGCCGATGTATGGAAGACACTATTTGTATAAGTAAACTCTTGTAAGGCCATAAGGCCATGTACCTCGTGTATTTTGTACATTCATTCTTTTTTGGTTATTGTTAGTGGACATTCATGCTGTGGCTCGGTTCTTATTTTGCAATATTTAAAATGCTTCCGCTAGAATGTGCTCTGTGTAGGACGTTGGTTATTGGTAGGATGGTTTCACTGCGTAACCCTTCGGTCTGTCTGTGGTATATGGCGTCGGGCCCCGACCGGACCTACTGCTATATGCTATGTGAAGGATAGGGGGTGTTACACGCGCGGCCACGAGGTGCGGCACCTCAGCCGGCCGAAAGCTGGGCAAACTTAGGTAGGCTCACCGGTGGCGGGAGAGAGGGGCCGGCCCCGGTGGCCGGCCCCTGGCGGTTCAGGGAATGGGATCCCGCGTGCACGGATCACGCGCGACTGCCCGTGCCGACCACGCACGCGGTGGTTCCCACATGATCACCATTTAGGATGATGTGATCATGGGGAGTGGGCTAACCACGCCCCCAAATAATTCATAAATAGGCTTGTCCCCATCAATTCTTCTTTCCAATTTTTCTCAAATTCCATTTGCTAAATCCAGCCGTGGCCACAACTTTCTTGGCTGTTTCAAATCAATCAATCTATTGAACACATCATCCCTTCTCACTCTTACTTACATTTGGCAGCCATAAATCTTACATTTACTTGATCTCCATCAATACTCTCTCTTTTTTTTCTCTACATGCAACAAAGACTAGAGCTAATGATATAGGTTAAAGCACCTCTGTCGGGACTCTGGTGGGTAAATTTTTTATCCATTTGTGTTGCATTTTTGACTAAGAGATATGCATAAGCTCGCTTCAAATATTTTACAGGGTCTGTTTGTTGGCTCATTTTTAACTTAATTTCTGATAAGACAAGAAATTGATTGAAAAAAAAGCATTTGGGCAACCTCCCATACCAAGTCACCAGCCGCCACTATAGAAAAAGTTATTTTAGGACTAATTTGAGACAACTCCCCCTCCCATTTCTCACCACTTTAGCTTTGTTTGGGACGATTGTTGTAGGAAAAGTAATGGTTGAAAACGAAGGTTAGTAGTTGGAAAAACTATAGGAACAGAAGGGGTTCACGTCTGTGAAAAGCAGCATGAATTAAATTGTGAAAAATACTTTTTTGCTTCTGCACGTTGGAGTGTTCACTGTTTTTTTTAATCCGAAAACATCCTTTTGATACAAGTATTTTTCCCAACACCGGAAAACCAAATTTCTCTAAACAACAACGTCCGTGAGATTAGAACATTTCTCGCTGCCATCACAAAGAGTTGATGGGGAATCAGGCGGCACTCTTGGTAGACGGGGCCAACTCAACCGCCTTAGCCGGTGAGCGGCCAAACGTGTCAACAGTCAAAGATTAACTAGATGCTGGGGCGAAGACTTGATGGCGTGGAAAACCCTCAATCGGGGTGAAAAACCGCATGGTCGGTACGGTGCCGACCTAACTTCCACTATATGAGCGTTTTTACAGAGCTTTTGTAACGAAAGCGAGGGTGACAGGCCGCGCCTTGTTACAGTTTGTGAGAGGAGAGGTGAATGAACGACGGGTGTCACCGGCCATCATGCTGCTATTGCGGTCTTTCGATGCTCGATCATCGAAGGTGCAGGCGTTTACTTCATTCGAAGTTGTCTTGACATGATGGCGGAGTCGGCTTCTTGTGTCTCCCTCTTGACTTTCGTTCTTGCGAACCACCTTTTGACCTTGATGCATTCGTCTTACTTTGCGGTGGTGGTCTTGAACGTATATCCTACTGAGAAAATAGGGGAGAGAGAGAGGAGTGAAACAGAGTAAACTGCAAATAAAAACCTATTGAAATAGAACTGGGGTTATTTATAGATTTTGCTGAGGGCGATCCAGTAATTTTGTCTACTAACTGTCGGACCGCCAATAGAATAGCTCGGAAATGATCACGTGGGTCGCCACTTTTGAGAAATGACAGTCTTGCCCCCGGGTTGAGGGAAGACCCGCCCGCGAAGAACGGCGTCCCGAAGACGCCGGCGTGAGCAGTTGGCCGCCCCCACCGCCATATAAAGGGGGAACAAAAGGTGCAGTCGGCCGCAAAGTGGCCGCTCGGGGGCGGGAGGCACTCACAGGGGTCTGCCACGGCGAGGCCGCCCGAATTCAGGTGGCCCCGGTCGGCCTTGGTGAGGGTAGACTGCGGGGTGGCTGCCCGGAATCGGGTGGCCTTAGCCAGCCCTCTACGGGGCCGGCCGCGACACGACCGCCCGGGATCGAGCGCCCTTGTCTGACCCCTTGCAGGGCCGGCCGCGGCAACGCCGCCCGAGATCGGGTGTCCTTGGTCGGCCCCTTGCGGGGCTGGCCGCGGTGGGGCCTCCTGGATGCAGGCGGCCTTGGTCGGCCCTTGCGAGGGGCAGCTGCAGGGAGGCCACCCGGGATATGGCGGCCTTGGCCAGCTCTTCGCGAGGATGGTGGCAGCAAGGCCTCCCGTGATCGGGTGGCTTTGGTCGGCCCCTTACGGGTCCTGTCGGGGCGAGACAGCCCGGGATTGGGCGGCCTCGACAGGCCTTTGCAGAGGCTGGCCATCCCGGGACCACCCTCCCCTGGTAGTTAGAGGGGGCGGACGGCCCCCGACTGGGGGTGGCTAGCACCGCCGGGCGGTGACTGTTGGGTCTTGTGCGTGTTCCGGCACGCGGTAGTTACTTTCGCGGATCGGGTGGGCGAATCCCTCGCACGACAGTTACCCGCGTAACTCCCATGACTTCAGTGTGGGGAGAGGGATGTTTCGCTTTGTGCAGCTTGGTTATTGAAAGTATCTAGTGGCCAACCAAAATCACCTAGAGGGGGTGAATAGGTGAGTTCTTCGCCTTTTGCGGAATAAAAATTTGAGAGTAATCAACAAAAAAAAATAAACAAGCATAAACCAGATGACACAAGGAATTTATAGTGGTTCCCCAATCTTGGGTACATCCACTCTCCACCTCTCCTATCTAGCACCACGGCTAGCCTCGGCTACTTCACTAAATCTTGGATTGCAACAATCCTACACCTCGCAGCAACGCACCTACAACTGGAGATAACACACTCCTACAAACTCGATCTCACAAAACGGGATCTACACTCGGAGAACAAATCTCCTACATACTCGGAGACAAAGCTCCTACAAGAGTTAGAATTATTTTTACAACAACAATAGAACTTTTTACTTTTAGATCAGAAATCTTCAAAGTTCTTCCTTCTTGAAAAATGAAAATATCTGAGAAGAGGTTGAGGAAGAGATCTTGAGAAAACTTGATATGAAAACGTTAGGATCCGACACGATCAAGTAAATGCTTGAAGAACTTGAATGTATGATCTGTCGAATCTTTTCCTCCTACAATCGCCGGATCAAAAGAAGAGGGACAATGAAGAAAGATGATGATGGCGCGGCTTCTCCCGATTTGAAATTGCGGTGCGGTTCTGATTACTGTAATTAGGGTTAGCGATTCCTCTAAAAAGACTTTATATAGAACATCATCTAATGGTCTAAAATCATTAAGGAACGATCCATGTGGACCAATCATAAAGAAATTAGGTTATTTCGAAATCCCGTCATACAATTTAAGAAAGAAATTTTATGCAACTCTATTTCTCTAGAAGAATTTGATTTCTCAAGAAATTATTTGCTTTCTCGAGAAATGGTTTAGCCTTCTCGAGAAAAATACTTAATGCAAATTTTGAATTGAAGAACTGATTTCTCCAGAAAAATACTTAACGAAAATTTTGAACTAAAGAACTGATTTCTCGAGAAGGATTTGATTTCTCGAAAAAATACATAGCTTCTCGAGAAACACTTTTGACTTCTCGAGAACTACTTTGCTTTCTCGAGAAAGGTACTTGGTTTCTCGAAAAATCTTTCGCGCTTTCTCGAGAAAAAGATTTGGAGATAGTTTCTGAGAATGTTTCGAGAATTATTTGAGGTTTATCGAGAACAGCTTGGCTTTCTCAAGAAAAATACTTAGACTTCTCGAGAAATGGACTTCCTTTCTCGAGAAAAGACTTAGAATTTCTTTTTGAAAAACTAAATCTTCTTTGTTAAAAACTTGCAACCCTTCCTTTCTTCCAATGCCTTAGTACTTGAAAATGAAGTGCATCTCAATAGAGAGGTTACACATGAGTCAACATCATGTGTCACACAATGAGGAATTACATTGCATGATCATGTCTTTTCTGACTCATTGTAAACTGACATTGCTTTACACTTAGCAATAATGACCTGAAAGCACTCAACTAAAGAATAACATCAAATATATAATTAATTCAACTTAGTTCATGAGTGCCATCACACAAATCTAGGTTATTGTGGATACAATGCCCAACAATCTCCCCCTATTTGTAGAAGTCAGAACCCTCTCACTAAGGTGAATTATATCAAGATAATCAAAGAATTAACTAACAAGTAAAACAATATATGCAATGAAGGTTAAGAGATAATTAGATCATCAAAATTTTATATATGTATAGAATTTGTCCATAGAAATATTCATGTCCACAAAATTCCATGACATTGATAATCATAAATCACTTGTATTGTTGCTAGTGTTGTCTTTCCTTCTTTTCTTGTTGCGTTTTTTGTTAGTTGAAGGGCTTGGGATAGTATTTAGGAGGACGAGGAGGAGCATTTAGATTATTACGGCCATATTCACGATCATTGAAAGTGAGGGGTTAGATCATGAATACTCTAGAGGGGGGGTGAATAGAATATCTTTACAAAACCTTACAACTTTTTGCTACAAATAAAACTTATGAATTAAACACTCCTAAGTTAAGTTAATCTACCACAGGTGTTGCAGAATATAAAATAATTAAACATTAACACATCTATCCTAACTAGCACAGCCACAACAAGAAACAAAAGAAAAGAGCAACCAGACAACACAAGAAATTTATAGTGGTTCCCCAACCTGGGTACATCCACTCTTCTACCACCCTGGTAGGAATCCACTCAGATTTTTGATCAGGTGCCTGACACCAATGAGCTTTTGATCAGACGCTCAAAAACCAAACCTCAAGTCTTCTGGTCAGGTGACTTGCAACCAGGAATAACTTTTGAAGGGAGTTAAGAACCCTTTATAAAGTGGGGGAAGAGAGATTGATTTTGTCTTCTCTTTCTCAAAATACAACTGAAAAGACTTTTGTGGATTTGATGTTAGCAAAGGCTCCCCCTGAGATGTAGAATGGTTCAGAAAAGATGGAGCTTTACTTCAGGGTGATAGGCCTTCAAATTGTTGCTTTTAACCAGATGAACTTTAGGAACTCCTTGACAGATAGAAGATTTGTTGTCCTTTGAGAAGTTATGGCAAAAGATTGAAGAAGACTCTTGATTTGGATTGGCTGTTCTTCTTCTTCTTTAGCTTGATGTTCTTTCTCTAGTTAGGGCTTCTTTTTCTGTATCAGCTTTCTATTTCTTTTTGTCTCAGAGTGCTGTCGAGAGAGAGCAGCAGAAGATTCTTGATTCTTGATTATCAGAATGACTGACTGTCTGTCTGTCTGTCTGTAAGAAAGAGATGGAAAAATCCCTTTTTGTATTTTCCATATTATCTTTCTTTTGAAATTTGAAATTCTTCTGCATTCATTGCTGACGTCCTGGAGAATACTTTGCATTGAATGATTTCCCCAACTGTCCCATTGAAAAACGACAACCAATAATCCTGATGAAGACTGTAATCAATGTTTGCTTCTAACGGTAATATTCAGAGAATATTTTAGCATTGATTACTCAGGAATTCTTATCATAGAATAAGGACACAAGGATGAAAATAACTAAGTCTAGTTGTTCACAGAATTCGTCGATCTGGGTCCAATGTCCGTCGAGATGTGATGTCAAGTTCGTCGACCAGATAATGGTTGTTCGTCGAGCTAAGATCCAAGATCGTCGACCACAGAACAAACAACTGCTTTCTCCAAAACCTTGCCAATTTTGTGCATGAAGTTCGTCGAGCTGATAATCTAAGTTCATGGACTGGAGTTTAGCAAAATGTTTCTGGACTTAGAATATTCTAGATATCTCTAGAATGAAGTGTTGAAGTGGAGTTGTCAGAAATCATCGACCTGAGAACTAGATTCGTCGACCTGAGAACTTCTAACTGCTAGATAAGCTTTGCCAGGAATGTGGTCTAAGTTCGTCGAGCTGAGATGGTGAATTCGTGGACTGGAGAACTTCTAACTGCTAGATAAGCTTTGTCAGGAATGTGGTCTAAGTTCATCAAGCTGAGAAGGTGAATTCGTCGATTGGAGTATGATCTTGAACTTAAAATATTTACTTGTTTCTGGAATAGGATGTTGAAGTAGAATACCCATAGATCGTCGACCTGAATACCAAGTTCGTCGAGCGGAATTCAGAGAAATTCCGGACTTGAAATGTTGAAGTAGTGTCCATAAATCGTCGACCTGAGTCCCAAGTTCGTCGAGCTCAACTCAGAGAATTGTCTCTGAGATCGTCGAGCTGAGAACGGCTTTCGTCGACCTGAGTTCGACGAACGTCGAACTCATTTTCTGAGTCTCTGAAATTTCTCTAAGCCTTGAGTCTTTATGCAGTCTCTTGATGGCTGGTCCATGTAGTGTTAACTCTAACGACTTGGCCTATACTCTAAGACATAACCATGACCCTGGCTATATATGTTGGGTCAGATGAACCTAACTTAGTGAACCTAGCCCAAATTAAACTAGGGATCCAACAATCTCCCTCTATTTGGGTGAGGTCGCTAATTACAGACTCATAATGAAACAAAAATTTACAAAGCAGAAAAACATATATCTAGCAGGAAAAATTAGTATATGCAGCATATATATATATATATATATATATATATATATATATATATATATATATATATATATATATATATATATATATATACAATAAGCTTTGTATCAGGAAATATAAAAAGCAGTTTTCAAACTAACTCAGAAATATTAAAGATAGTTCAAGTATCATTTCTTTTGCTTTTTCTCCTTTTGCTTCTCCTCTTTGCCTTTCTCCCCAGACTAAGTGAATATGATTTTCCTGTTGGGATCAGCAGCTTGCACCTTTGTCATAGTCATGTCAGCAGCCCCTATGATTTTTAGAGATGTACCCCTGGGCACTACTGCTTCTAGATGTAGTTTCATATAGTCATCAACATTGAAAAATTTATTAGCTTTAGCAAACATGTTCAAATCTTCCTTCATGTACTTGGACATTGTTGTGTATTCGGATGTATCCTTTCCTTCAGCTCTAGCTTTGTTGATCATGGAAAGGACAACTAGTTCCTAGAACCTAGCCATCCTTGCTATTGTAGCTGTTTCAGGATCTTCAAAAGGTACAGGGGAAGCAGGTCTGTTAGAGCTTTTAGATTTTTGATGTTCAGGGAGTTGTTGTTGTTTTTGTTGTTGATGGTGTTGTTGTTGTTGGTGCTGCTTGTCAGATGAGTAGTGTCTCTGCTGGCTACTTCCTGAATATGAAGATCTACCCTGATGTCTTTGGTATGTTTGAATCTGGGTAGACCTTTGAGATGTTGTTCCTGAAGCAGCAGTAGCTGGAGGAGGAGGTGGAGGAGGATCCTTCCTGAATCTTTGTGGAGGTGGAGAATATCTTCTGCTTCTTTTCCTTTCTTTCTATTCATTTTTGGATAGCCATATCCAAGCTTGCATGCCCTTGTAAGGAGTGATCTTCTGGAGTATGTAATAGGGTGTGTCATTTGCTGGGTTGGGCTTTGGAGCAGGAGGTGGAGGAGCTTTCCTCTTCATAGAAACTTTCTTTTTCTTAGGTTCTTCATCTGAGTCCTCATCCGCATCCTCATCATCATCAGTGGAGTCCTGAGGGTTATCATATAATGCATTTAATGCTTTTATGGCTGTAGCAGATATTTCTGGTTTCTCTGGCCAGGAGGGAGCTGAAGGAGGAGCTGCAATTGGAGCTAGAGGAGGAGCAGGAGGGCTATTAATAACAGTACTTTCAGCCACTATCTTATTTTCTTCTTCAATGTCAGCCATGATCAAGGCATCCAGATCAGGTATAGGTGAGTCATCCATAACAAAAATTGGGGCAGAAATGGCTGTTATATGGGATGAAACAATGGGGGAAAGAGCTCTTGGAGGAGATGGAGTGGCTGGAGCTTCAGGAATAGTAAAAATGGCCTTGAGTTGCTTGGCAACTTTGGGACTCATTTGTGCGGTGTAAGGGATTATAGCAAAAGATGGCTTAGTAATGTCTGCTGGAAGAGAGCTCAAATGATCAGTATCAAAAATGCTTAACAAGATTGATAGATCTACTGTGGGATTAATAATGTAATCACCAACAGTTATTTCCTCAGCCAACATAGGCTCTTCCAAGTCCATATCAGACTCAATAAAATCAATTAAATCTAGTAACTCTTGATCAGCACCTGCTGTTGTTTGTTCTAGTGCTAATTCTGGTGTTGCTGCTGCTGGTACTGTTTTTGCTGCTGTTACTGCTGTTGTGGATACTGCTGCTACTTCTTCATCAAGTATCTCCCTCTGCCTGGTTTCAGTGGAAACTGAATCCAGGCCCCTTACTGAAGAGGGGGCAGCAGAGAGAGCATTTATTTGAGCAGAAATGAAGGAAATAGAAGTAGCAAGAGGTGTAATGGCCTCTGCTATAAGATTTTTGAGGAGAGGAGTAAGCAGTGCAATAAGAGATGAAATGGTGGAGGGTTCCAAGGGTAGATTTGTAGATGTTGGAATGGAGGGTATTTGAGTGGAAACAGATGGAGGAATGGAAGTTGATGGTGGATTAGGAGGGAGAACATCTTGCATTTGAATATCTAGAAGGGAGGAAGGATGAGGAGGGGTAGTAGGTAGAGTGAAGAATGGGATGTTGTACAAATGAGGGGGTAAGGGAGATGAAGGTGGTGAGGGAATGTGGGTATCATGGGGGGACTGAGGTGGGGTTTCTTGGGGGATGGAGAAGGAGAGTGTTGGTGAGATTCCTGAAGTGGGGAAGAGGGAATGTCAGTGAGATCTATTGGTGGAGAGGTGGCAGGAGATGTAGCGAGAGTAGGAGCATGAACAAGTTGTTGTTGTTGAGGTTGTTGTTGTGTTTGTTGGATATGAGGAATGGTGGAAGATGATGGAGGTGTAGGGAGGATCTCTTCAGAAGGGTGGGAAGTGGCTGGATCAGCCCTTGTACTTTCAGAAGCTCTGGTGGCAGAGGAGGAAGCCTTAGATGGCTTTGTGATGGTCCTCTCCAACTTGACAAAGAGGGCACAGGTGAGCCTCTTGCTGGCATTGATGAATATGGTCTGGGAGACCAGAGTTCTAGCAGCTTTTTCTTTTAAGAAGATCCCTAATATTCTTCCAAAACAGACTTCCTTCTTATTATTCATTTTCTTTATCAAATCAAACAGGATTTGAGCCCAGTTTACTTTCTTCTTATTGAACACAACACACATAACCAGAAATTGGTGTCTGGTTATGTAGTCATGGGCAGTATGCTTGCCAAGCAACACCTTCCCTACAATATATGCTAAGAATTTGAACTCTGCAGATAATTGTTTCTTCAACAACTTATTTGGGGTTTGTCCAAAATAACCCATTACACTTAGCATCTCATCATATTCTTCAGTATCCATTTCTAAATCCTCTTCACCATTGTTTAATCTAAAAATTACAGTGAGAACGGCGGTGTTGGATCCCTAGTTGATTTGGGCTAGATTCACTAGCTTAGGATGTGACCCATCATGTATAACCAGGGTCAAGTTTGTGTCCTAGAGTCTAGGACAAGTCCTTAGGTTCAATTTCAGATGGACCAGCTATCAACAAGACCATTAGAGACTCAAGATTTAGAAGTTTTCAAGACTAAGTGAAGTGAGTTCGACATTCGTCGAACTCAGCTCGATGAAAGGTGTTCTGCACTCGATGATCGTGAGACAATTCTTAGTGTTGGGCTCGATGATCTTTGTTCTCTGTTCGACGAAGACAGAGTTTTCTACATCAAGCTAAAGTCAGGACAACTTCAGAATTTTTCTCAATCCAACTTCAAGCTTCGGTCGACGAATTAGATTCTGAGCTCGACGAACTTGGACCTCAAGTTCTCAACTTCTCAGGTCGACGAAGTCAGCTTCTCAGGTCGACGAATGCAGTACTCTACTCGACGAATTCTGAATTCAGAGGATTTATGTCGACACTTAGGGCATGTGTCGACACCAAACAATTTATGTCGACACCAGAAGATTTGTGTCGACACCAAGATATCAGTCAAAACCAATTTATGTCGACACCAGAAGATTTGAGTCGACACCAAGATCAATCAGTCGACACCAGCTTATGTCGACACTAAATATCAGTTACACAGAATATTTTGACTAAGTCCAGAACTGTTCTCAGCTCGACGAATCTGGATCTCAGCTCAACGAATGAAGACTGTCTGTTCGACGAACGAAGATTGTCTGGTCGACGAACTCTCTCAAGATTAGCTCGACGAACTCAAACTCAGCTCGATGAATTGCGTTCTTCGTTCGACGATTCCAGATTTGGTCTTCTTCAAGTTTCTCGTCCCGTTCCTTGGCGATGATTCCTGAACAATTAATGTCAGATCTTCTCGGAATGTTACCGTTAGAACATGCAATTAATCTTGGATTATTTCATGCCGTTTTTCCATGGGACAGTTAGGGAAATCATTGATTGTCGCTTCCTTCCAAGGTCGACTGCAATTACTGCTCAACATTCGAATTTTGAATGTTCTCAGTCAGTCAAAAAGGATATAGAAAAGAAAAGAAAGAAAAAAGTACGACTACACAGTCATACATACATACAGTGATACACACAGACAATCAGACACACACACTCAGATTGCACAGAAGAACAATCATACTCAAATCAAAAGTTCTACTACAATCAGCTCAGGCCAGAGAATAACTTCATCAAGAAGAAGAAGAACAATCTATCACTATCAAGTGTCTTCTTCTGTCTATTCTCAGAAAAACTTCAAAGGACAACAAATTAATCAATCTGTCCAATAAGTTCCTGAAGCATCTCTGGTCCAGGCACTCTAGGTCTTTAAAGACCTATCACCCTGAAGCAGTGCTCCAGTTTTTCTGATACATTCAAAATCTCAGGGGGAGCAAATTTGCTAAAATCAATCCACAGTCTTCTCAGTGCTATTGAGAAAGAGAAGACACCATCACCTCTTTTCCAACTGTTGTATAGGGTTTTAATTCCCATCAAAATTATTCTGGTTGTAAGTCTCCTTCCAAAAGACTTGAGGTTTTGGTTTTTGAGTACCTGAACAAAAGCTCATTGGTGTCAGACACCTGATCAAAAACCTGAGTGGATTCCTACCAGGGTGGTAGAAGAGTGGATGTACCCAGGTTGGGGAACCACTATAAAATTTCGTGTGTCGTCTGGTCGCCCTTTATTTTTGTTTTGGCTGTGATCTGTGATTGTTTAGGTTGCTGTGCTTAGTTTATTTTATTTGCTGACTTGTTCACCTAGGCTTACAACAAAAGTTGTAAAAAGTTAGAAGAAAGCAAAATACTCTATTCACCCCCCTCTAGAGTATTTCAGATCTAACCTGCACTTTCAATTGGTATCAAAGCCATGTTAGTTAAAATACCACACCTTAATTGGTTGTACAGGCTAACACCTGAACCACAAAGATCCCTCTTGTTAGATCCGTTTGTTTGTTTTTGTTATTAGATTTATTTCTTCATAGAAATGGCCCAAAACAAATATTATGCAAACATCAGACCTCCAGTATGCAATCTTAACAAGTTTGCCATCTTGAAGGCAAGAATCAGATTATACATGAATTCTATTGATGAGGATATCTTTTCTGTTATCTTGACAGGTGTACCTCCAGCACCTGCAGCTTCTACAAGCACCTCCACCAACATGACTGCAGTGCCCCCTCCAGAAAATAATGATGCCTACAAGAAAGCCAAAATGGCTGATGCAAAGGAAATGAATATCTTGGCTCAGACAATGTCAGATGACATATTTCAAAAGGTGGCTTAGTGCACCTCAGCCAAGGCCATTTGGGACTCCCTTAACCAAATGGTAGTTGGCTCAGCAAATGAGAAAAAAGACAGGAGATCCAATCTAATTTCCCTGTATGAGAACTTCAAAAAGGATGAGACAGAATCAGTAGCTGAGATGTACAGCAGGTTGAGTTCAGTCATCAATGAGCTCAAAACCTTGGATAAAGACATCACCTTGACAGAAGTGAATGATAAGATACTGATGTGCTTCCCTAGCTCTTGGGATTCCAGAATCTGGCCAATCAAGGAAGCCAGAAGCCTAAATGAGATATCAACTGAATCTCTGCTAGGTAAATTAAAATCCTATGAGCAGCTAATCAAATCAAGAGAAGCAGCAGAATAGAAGGCTACAACTCCAGTGAGAAAGGATCACAACATAGCCTTCAAAGCATCTGAGGAAAGTGAGACATCAACTTCCAATGAGGAACTCATGAGCCTCTTTGCAAAGAGATTCTACAAGATGGCTAGAAAGGATTTCAGAAGGAAATCATCTAGACAGGATGATAAGCCCAAGTATGACAAGACACCAACCAAGGAGGTTGTGTGCTTTGGGTGCAGAAATCCTGGATATTACATCTCAGAATGTCCAGAAATCCAGAAGAAGGACAAGGGCAAAGAAAAGGACTCCAGGAGAAAACACAGCAGCAGACCCTCCTCCAGCAAATACAAAAAGAAAGACAAGGGCTTTGTTGCTGAAACATGGAGTGATATAGAGGAAGAATCATCCTCCTCTAGTTCAAGTGAAGAAGAGGAAGAAGCAAGATCCAAGGAGGTTTGCCTAATGGAAATTGATGCCTCCAGGAACAATTCTGGATCAGAAAGAGAATCTGAAGATGAAGCAGCCTCAGACTCAGAGGCAGATCAGGTTCTTTCTAGTTTTGATTTTAATTCTGATTTATTTAAAACTGAATTCAAAACTATGTGCTTAGACTTGATCAATTCAGAAAAAGAAATAAAAACTCTTAGAGAAAGACTAGGAAGTCTTGAATCTGTTAACTCAGAAAACATTAAACTACAAGATCAACTAACCTTAGCTAATGAACAAATAATTAAATTAAAATCTGAATTATGTGAGGCCAAACAACTTGAGCAATCTCTCAGTGGGAGAAGCCTCAAGCTGATGGACATAACAAGCACAGTTAATGCCAGATTAAATGGCAAGCTGGGCTTGGGTGCTTCATCAAGTTTGCCCCCCATAATTAAGAAAACTATTCTTACAACACCTATTCAATTTGTTTCTGCTAAAGGAAAGGAAAAGATTATAAACAAACCATTATCTGAAAACAATCCAAAATCTATAGACAAAATAAATAGAAATCAGAAAACAGTTAATAGAAACAAGGTTCAGCAGCTTTCGTCGAACGTAGATTGACGAAATGTGGCCAGTTCGTCGAACTCAGATCGACGGACGCTGAACGTAAATTATAGTTATAATAATTCATCTAACTGCGATCGACGAACTGTATATGGTTCGTCGAGCAGAGGTCGACGAACTTGGGGCACAGAAAATGACTACTGTCATTCTCTGAGCAGAGATCGACGATCTCATCGCTATTCGTCGAACTCTGGTCGACGAACTTACAACATTTCGTCGAACCCAAAAGGACCAAACTTAAATCATTTCTCCTCCAGAAATTTTAAACCAACTAATAAGACATTTAATCCAGTAGTTGATTGGGTAATTCCACCTATAAGATATCACCCCTTAGGTTATAAATCTCAACCTGCATTATCAGTGATATCCAGCTTTACTTTTAAACAAAATAAAGGACCCAAGGTAACCTGGGTCAAGAATAATTGAGTTTTGTTTTTCATTACAGGTACAGGTGAAGAACTGTCCAAGGGTAAGTCAAACTTGGTACTTGGACAGTGGTTGCTCCAAGCATATAACAGGCAGCAAGGGAAATCTATCCAATTACAAGCCCAAGCTAGGACCAAAATTGATTTTTGGAGATTCAAACAGTGGCCAGTCAGAAGGATACGGAGCAGTCAAAATTGGGACAGTTACTTTCAAGAAAGTAACATATGTAAGAGGACTTAAACATAACCTAATATTCATAAGTCAATTATGTGATGAAGGTTATCAGGTACACTTTAACTCTACCTCTTGTTCTATTATTAATAATGAAAACCAAACTGTTTTAATTGGACTTAGACAAGGCAACATATATCTAGTAGATTTTATTTCTGCCAAAACTGATGTTTGTTTACTCAATATCACTAGTAATCAAAATGAGTTATGACATAAAATATTAGGCCATGTAAATCTTAAGAATATATCTAGGTTATCTAAAGACATCCTTGTTAGAGGTTTACCTTCTGGCCCGTACAAGAAGGAAAGCCTATGCAGGGCTTGTCAATTAGGCAAGCAAACTAAAACTAGTTTCAAATCTATTAATAAAAGTGATTCACCTAGGATTTTGTATTTGCTTCATGTGGATCTATTTGGACCCATTGCAGTACAAAGCCTAGGAGGGAAGTCTTATACTTTAGTGATTGTTGATGACTTCTCTAGATTCAGTTGGGTAGCCTTTCTGAGAGCTAAGTCAGATACATTCAAGGTTCTTACAGATTTTCTCAGGACCATACAGATTGAGTTCTCTACTCATGTTGCATTGATTAGAAGTGATCATGGCACAGAGTTTGAGTCTCTTCTTATGCATGAGTTCTGTGAGAAGGAAGGTATCAGGTAGTGCTTCTCAGCTCCTAGAACTCCCCAACAAAATGGGGTTGCTGAAAGGAAAAATAGGACACTCATTGAATCTGCAGACACATTATTGCCAGATGCTTACATGCCTCTATCCTTTTGGGCAGAAGCTGTAAATACTGCTAACTATGTCTTGAATAGAAGTCTTATACATAAGCTGAAAAATAAGACCCCCTATGAATTACTTAAAGGGAAGAAACCTAAAATCACTTACTTTAAAGATTTTGGCTGCATTTGTTACATTCACACTAATAACAAGAGATACATTAGAAAGTTTTAGGCTAAGGCTGAAGAAGGGATTTTTCTAGGATACTCCCAAGTAAGTAAGGCCTATAGGGTTTTTAATAAATCATCTCTTAAAATTGAAGAATCTGTCCATGTATCTTTTGATGAAGCTAACATGTCTTATAAGGAGAAAGAGATTTCTACCAATAGCTTTTTGCAGGTTCCACAGCTGTGAGTCCATGGATGAACTAAACCTTACCCAAGAGGTGTCAACCCATCCTACTCCACTGGTTGTTGAAGATAGTGAAGAAGAACTTCAAGTGAAAGTGGCTAAACTTCCCTCTACAGCTAGTACCATTCCATAAGAGGAATTAATTACAGAAGCTGTTGCTCAACAAACTCCACCAACTGATCTTGTCACACTTAGAGATCACCACAGATCTCAAGTGATTGGAGACATTTCAGCAGTTGTACAGACAAGGCATCAACTCAACCAAGACTTGATGCATGCCTGTTTTCTCTCTCAAATTGAACCTCTCACCATTCATGAAGCAGAGCAAGATCCCCACTGGATCATTGCAATGCAAGAGAAACTAAATCAGTTTGAGAGATGTAGAGTTTGGGATTTGGTTCCAATACCTCATAACTACCTAGTTATTGGAACCAAATGGGTCTACAGGAACAAGCTAGATGCCCAACGGAACATTGTGAGAAACAAGGCTAGGCTTGTTGCTTAAGGATACAGGCAAGAGGAAGGAATTGATTATGAACAAACCTTTACCCCTGTTGCAAGGTTAGAGGCCATAAGAATATTCCTAGCCTATGCAGCTCACAGGAGATTCAAAGTGTTCCAAATGGATGTCAAAAGTGCATTTCTGAATGGAGTGCTTCAAGAAGAGATTTATGTAGAACAACCTCCAGGTTTTATCTCTCTAACTTATCCCTCTTTTGTATTTAAATTGCATAAAGCTCTCTATGGTTTAAAGCAAGCTCCAAGAGCTTGGTATGAGACCTTAGCAAGCTTTCTTTTAAAGCATAAATTTACAAGAGGAACCATAGATAAAACTCTTTTCACTAGAAGTTATAAGGACCAAATTTTGTTAGTACAAATATATGTGGATGACATCATTTTTGGGTCTACTGATCCCAAATTATGCAAGAGGTTTGCTGACCTTATGCATTCTAAATTTGAGATGAGTAGCATGGGTGAGCTTTCCTACTTCCTTGGTCTCCAAGTGAAGCAGCTCCCTGATGGTATCTTCCTCTCCCAAGCTAAGTATGCTAAAGAGCTTATTAAGAAGTTTGGGATGGGTGATGCTTTAGGAATGAAAACACCTATGGATACTAATGCTTTTGTGGATTCTGATGCAGCAGGGAAACCTGTAGATCAGAAACATTATAGAGCAATTGTTGGATCCCTATTATACCTAACAGTTAGCAGACCTGATATAATGTTTGTCACATGCCTTTGTGCTAGGTTCCAAGTGAACCCTAAAGAATCTCACCTTATTTTCCTAAAAAGAATTTTGAGATATATAAAGAGTTTTCCTAATCTAGGACTCTGGTATCCTACAGAGTCAGAGTTTGAGTTAACTGGATACTCATATGCTGACTATGCTGGATGTAGAGTGGATAGGAAGAGTACCTCTGGAACTTGCCAGTTCCTGTGTATGAGACTTGTCTCCTAGTTTTGTAAAAAAACAAACATCTGTGTCTACATCAACTGCAGAAGCAGAATACATGGCTACTGGCAGCTGCTGTTCACAAATGCTATGGATACAAAACCAACTCCTAGACTATGGTATCAACTTAAATAATTCAACATTATTTTGTGATAATACTAGTGTTATTGCTATAGCACAGAATCCAGTTCATCATTCTAGGACTAAGCATATTGAAATAAGACATCATTTCATTAGAGATAATGTAGACAAAAAGAAAATTAACTTAATCCATATTCCTACTGATTTACAGAGAGCAGACATTTTCACCAAACCTTTGGATGAGAAAAATCATCTGTTCTTTATAAATCAACTGGGAATGATTAATGGAGAAGAGTTAAATTAGTTTCTGTCTGCATTCGACGAATTTTCCAGAGTTCATCGAACGGAGTTCGACGAATTAGGGAAAGTTTGAGAGATTTTCGTCGAACGGAGATCGATGAATTCTCCGTGTGGAAACAATTTTCGTCGACCGGAGATCGACGAACTTTGATTCAGAAGAAGTTTCGTCAAACGGCATTCGACGAATTGTTTTCAATTCTTCTGGATGAGATCGATGAACTAGTTGCCTATAATTTATTTCGTGGAGCTCAGTTCGAAGAATTGTTTCTTTTTCGTGGAACGGAGTTTATCGATTCATATTCTGGAAAACTCATATCTAGGTTTTCTTCGACCTCCGTCCCGCGCTTTCAGTTCTTTTGCTCTTGATCGCAGTTTTCTCTATGTCTTTCTTGCAGGTCATCAATGGCAATTCCAGCAGGAGCTTTGGCCGCAATGATATTTGACACCGGTTTTGATATGGATTTTGATTCCTTCCAACACTCTGACCCCATATTTCTCTATATTCTGGAACTGCTAGAAGAACTTCATCTCAAGGATTTCATGACCAGGCGGATTAAACTACATGGAACGGAAATTCGAGAATGGGTATACACATCTACTGTTTCTGAGGATGATGTTCTGACAGGCACTATCAGGAGTACCGCTGTTTCCCTATCTCCCGCCATCCTTTCTGAAATATTTGGATTAGTAAATGGAGAAGATGACATGGAAATGGATTTTGAAGAATTTGGTGATATGCTGAAGTTAATGCGGTTTACAGGAAGCAACCCTAACAAGCTGTTGAAGAAGCAACTGTCCGCCGCCTACCAGTTTCTGGCAGACATTGTAGTCAAGGTACTGATGGCCAAGCACTCCGCACATGACTACATCACCCATCACCAATTCCTTGTCATGTGCGCAGTAGTTAACAAGAGACATGTCAACTGGGGCACAATCTTCCTTGAGTTGATAAAGAAAAAGAACAGCAAGAAGGAAGTTTGTTTCGGAAGAATCCTGGGGATCTTCCTCTAGGAAAAGGCTGGTGAATGCATGGTCTCCCCGACCATCTTCATCAATGCCAGCAAGCGCCTCACCTGCGCCTTGTTTGGCAGATGGGAGAGGACTATCTCCAAGCCCTCCAAGGCCTCCTCCTCTTCCATCATAGCTTCTGAGAGCACTAGAGCTGTGAAGGCCACTCCCCTCCCTGCTGAAGAGGTCCTCCCATCTCCACAACCTCTTCCAGCAACCCATCTTTCATCATCAACCACTCTTCAAAATCCTCCAACTTCCCCCACTCATGTTTCTTCATCACCACAAAATACCTCTATACCTACTCCATCTCCATCTCCACCTCTGGATATCACCAATATTCCAACACCTCTAGCTTCACCTCATGACACCCATATTCCTACACCTCCCCAGTCTCCTCTTCCCCCTCATTTATCATCCATTTCATCTTACACTCTACCCACAGACTCTGTCATATCAGATGCCCCCATTCCATCTTCATCTCCATCCACTCATCACATTCATGTTATTCCATCCTCCATTCCATCCTCTTCCACTTCCCCATTTGATCCATCTACCATCATATCCTTGCTCACTCCCCTCATCAAATCTCTCATCCAAGAGGCCATTACACCTCTTGTGACCTCCATCAATTCTTTATCTGCCCAGCTTTCTACCCTATCTGCTGCCCCCTCTTCATTCAGGGGCCTGGCTCCAGGATCTCCTGAACTCAGGCAGGGGGAGATGCTCTACGAAGAAGCAGCAGCGGATACAGCAGCAGCAGCAGATACAGTAGCAGCCCCCTCTACAGTAGTAGTTTCAGATACAGATACAGATTTTGATTCTGATTTAATTGAATTAATTCATTTTATGGATACTGACAGTGACTTAGATGAGTCAGTTGAGCAAATAAAACGGTTGGTGATCTCTCTCTGAATCCCATAGTTAATCTACCAGATTTACTGCAAGTTTTTGATTATGTACATTTGCAGTTTCTTCCAGCAGATTTTACTAAGCCAAATTTGGCTATTGTACCCTATACCTCCCCAGTTAGTCCAGCAGTTGCTAAGCAACTCTGTGACAGTTTTGCTATCCCTGCTTTAGCTCCAATCTCTGCAGCTACTCCATCTCCTCCATAAGAGATATCAACTCCAACTTTTGTTATGGATGATTCCCCAATGCCTGACATGGATGCATTGATTCAGGCAGACATTGAGGAGGAGAATAGAGCTCAAGAAGACTGCTCAGTCTTAATTAGTTCACCAGTTTCAGTTCCAGTTTCAGCCCTAGCTCCAGTTCCTGAACCTTCTGCCCCTCCTCCAGAAAAATCTATTATTGATGATAAAGCTTTGAAAGCTTTGGATGCTCTTTATGATACCCCTCAGGGTTTTGACAATGAAGAAGATGATGATGATGATTCAGATGAAGATGCTGCCAGTAAGAAAAAGAAGATGCTCTCAAAGAAAAGGAAGGCTCCTCCTCCTCCAGCTCCTAAGCCTAATCCAAATGCTGACACCCCTTATTACATTCTGCACAATGTCACTCCATACAAGGGAATGCCTGCATGGATGTGGCTATCCAAGAACTAGCAGAAGGATAGGAAGAGAAGTAGGAGATATTCCCCTCCTCCAGTTCACAGGTACTGAAAGGATCCTCCTCCTCCTCCTCCAGTAGCTGGTGCCTCTGGATCCTCTAGCTCCCAGAGATCTGCCCCCATGCAAACATATCAGAGACAGTCAGGTAGATCATCTGAAAGCAGCCAGCAGAGGCAACCATCCTCAGGTAATCAGCATCAATAGCATCAGCAGCAGCAGCAATAAACCTCTGAAGTACAGAAAGCTAACAATCCAAAAAGGCCATACTCTCCTCCAATTCCATTTGAAGATCCTGAAACTGCAAATATTGCAAAAATGGCCAGATTCCAGGAGTTAATTGGCTTATCTCTAATTAATAAAGTAAAGGTTGAAGGTAAAGATACATCAGGGTTAACAACCATTTCAAAGTACAGAAAAGAAGAGTTGAAAAGATTTGACAAAGGCAATAAACTGTTTAATGTTGATGACTATATGAAGCTCCATCCAGAAGTAGTTGTCCCCAGAGCTACATCATTGAATATTATTGGGGCAGCTGATATGACTATGACAAAGGCCCAGGCTTCAGATCCAAAGAGAGAAATCATCTTCAAAAAGCCAGGAGAATAGACATCAGAAGACAGGTCCAAGCAGAAACAGAAGAAGTAATCTTTATTTTGGTTTAATTTCTTTCTGCTCTTTCTTTTAGAACTGTGCTATTTGTCTTAAACAAAGCTGTGTATATATATATCTGCTGCATGTGTTGATAATTCTCTGTCAGATATATTTCTTTTCTTGCTTTGTTTTTCTATTTGTTTTTGTTTTGAGTCTCTTAGTAACCTCACCCAAATAGGGGGAGATTGTTGGATCCCTAGTTGATTTGGGCTAGGTTAACTAGCTTAGGATGTGACCCATCATGTATAGCCAGGGTCAAGTTTGTGTCCTAGAGTCTAGTCCAATTCCTTAGGTTCAATTTCAGATGGACCAGCTATCAACAAGACCATCAGAGACTCAAGATTTAGAAGTTTTCAAGACTAAGTGAAGTGATTTCGACATTCGTCGAACTCAGCTCGACGAAAGGTGTTCTGCGCTCGACGATTGTGAGACAATTCTTAGTGCTGAGATCAACGATCTTTGTTCTCTATTCGACAAAGATAGAGTTTTCTACATCAAGCCAAAGTCAGGACAACTTCAAAATTTTTCTGAGTCCAACTTCAAGCTTCGGTCGACGAATTAGATTCTGAGCTCGACGAACTTGGACCTCAAGTTCTCAACTTCTCAGGTTGATGAAGTCAGCTTCTCAGGTCGACGAATGCAGTACTCTACTTGATGAATTCTGAATTCAGAGGATTTATCTCGACACTTAGGGCATGTGTCGACACCAAACAATTTATGTCGACACCAGAAGATTTGTGTCGACACAAGGATATCATTCAACACCAATTTATGTCGACACCAGAAGATTTGAGTCAACACTAAGATCAATCAGTCGACACCAGCTTATGTCGACACTGAATATCAGTTACACAGAATATTTTGACTAAGTCCAGAACTGTTTTCAGCTCGACGAATCTGGATCTCAGCTCAACGAATGAAGACTGTATGTTCGACGAATGAAGATTGTCTGGTCGACGAACTCTCTCAAGCTCAGCTCGACGAACTCAAACTCAGCTCGACGAATTGCGTTCTTCATTCGACGATTCCAGATTAGGTCTTCTTCAAGTTTCCCGTCCCGTTCCTTGGCGATGATTCCTGAACAATTAATGTCAGATCTTCTCGGAATGTTACCGTTAGAACGTGCAATTAATCTTGGATTATTTCATGCCGTTTTTCCATGGGACAGTTAGGGAAATCATTGATTGCTGCTTCCTTCCAAGGTCGACTGCAATTACTGCTCAACATTCGAATTTCGAATGTTCTCAGTCAGTCAAAAAGGATATAGAAAAGAAAAGAAAAAAAAAGTACGACTACACAGTCATACAGACATACAGTAATACACACAGACAATCAGACAGACACACTCAGATTGCACAGAAGAACAATCATACTCAAATCAAAAGTTCTACTGCAATCAGCTTAGGCCAGAGAATAACTTCATCAAGAAGAAGAAGAACAATCGATCACTATCAAGAGTCTTCTTCTGTCTATTCTCAGAACAACTTCAAAGGACAACAAATTAATCAATCTGTCCAAGAAGTTCCTGAAGCATCTCTGGTCCAGGCACTCTAGGTCTTTGAAGACCAATCACCCTGAAGCAGTGCTCCAGTTTTCCTGATACATTCAAAATCTCGGGGGGAGCAAATTTGCTAAAATCTATCCACAGTCTTCTCAATGCTATTGAGAAAGAGAAGACACCATCACCTCTTTTCCAACTGTTGTACAGGGTTTTAATTCCCTTCAAAATTATTCTTGTTGCAAGTCTCCTTCCAAAAGACTTGAGGTTTTGGTTTTTGAGCACCTGAACAAAAGCTCATTGGTGTCAGGCACCTGATCAAAAACCTGAGTGGATTCCTACCAGGGTGGTAGATGAGTGGATGTACCTAGGTTGGGGAACCACTATAAAATTTCTTGTGTTGTCTGGTTGCCCTTTATTTTTGTTTTGGCTGTGATTTGTGATTGTTTAGGTTGTTGTGCTTAGTTTATTTTATTTGTTGACTTGTTCACCTAGGCTTACAACAAAAGTTGTAAAAAGTTAGAAGAAAGCACAATACTCTATTCACCCCCCCCCCCCTCTAGAGTATTTCAGATCTAACCTGCACTTTCAGGCGAGAGTTAGGGAAACAGTATTACCGGATATAGTGTCAGTCATGGTATTGTCATCTGTTGTGGCAGAGGTGTACACCCATTTCCTGATTTCTATGGCAGATATCTTGATTCTAGTTGACAACAGATTCTTCAGTTGTTGGTCTTCACGTAGTTGCAGAATATCTTGGAAGATGGGGTCAGAATGTTGGAAAGAGTCGAAATCGACATCAAACCCTGTGTCAAATTTCATTGCGGCAATAGTTCCTGCTTGAATCACCATGAGAGCACCTGTAAGAGAAAAGCAAAGATCAAGTGCAAAGGATCTGAAAGCGCGGGACGGAGGTCAAAGAAAACCTAGATATAAGGTTTTCTAAAATATGAATTGACAAACTCTGTTCCACGAAAACTAAAAGAATTCTTCGATCTGAGGTCGACGAAATAATTTAGAGTTAAACAATTCGTCGAGCTCAGTCTGAAGATTTGAAGACATTTCATCGAGCTCCGTTCGACGAAAGATTTCTGAAGTAGCTTCGTCGATCTCCGGTTGACGAAAATTGGTTCACTCACAGAGAGTTCGTCGATCTTTGTTCGACGAATGTCTCAAGAACTTTTCCCAGATCGTCGAACTCCGTTCGACGAACTGTGAAAAATTTGTCGAGTGTAGACAGAAAATAAACTAAGTCTTCTCCATTAATCATTCCAAGCTGATTTATAAAGAACAAGTGATTTCTCTCATACAGAGGTTTGGTGAATATATCAGCTCTTTGTAAATAAGTGTAGATACAAACAAGATTAACTTTGTTTTTGTCTACACACTCTCTAATGAAATGATGTCTAATATCTATATGCTTGGTCCTACTGTGATGAACTGGATTTTGTGCTATGGCTATAGCACTTGTGTTATCACAAAATAAAGTTGAATTATTTAAGTTGAGACCATAGTCTAGGAGTTGATTTTGGATCCACAACATCTGGGAACAGCAACTGCCAGCAGCTATATATTATGCTTTATCTGTTGATGTAGACACAGATGATTGTTTCTTACAAAACCAAGACACTAATCTCATCCCAAGGAACAACTCTTTATATATCTGAGGTGCTTTTTCTGTCCACCCTGCATCCTGCAAAGCCAGCATCTAAATATTCAGTTAAATCAAATTCTGACTCAGTAGGATACCATAGGCCTAGACTAGGACAACTCTTTATATATCTCAAAATTCTATTTAAGAAAATTAGGTGAGATTCTTTAGGGTTCACTTGGAACCTAGCACAAAGGCATGTGGCAAACATGATATCAGGTCTGCTAGCTGTAAGATATAGTAAGTACCAAACAATGCCCCTATATAGTTTCTGATCCACAGGTTTCCCATGTGCATCAAAGTCTATTACAGCATTTATATCCATGGGTGTTTTCTTTGCTGAGCCATCAGCCATCCCAAACTTCTTTATAAGCTCTTTAGCGTATTTAGCTTAGAATATGAAAATGCCATCAAGGAGCTGCTTCACTTGGAGACCAAGGAAGTAGGAGAGCTCACCCAAGCTACTCATTTCAAATTTTGAATTCATGAGGTCAGAGAACCTCTTGCATGATTTGGAATCAGTAGACTCAAATATGATGTCATCCACATAGATTTGTACTAATAAGGTTTGGTCCTTATGATGTCTAGTGAAAAGTGTTTTATCTACTATGCCTTTAATGAATTTATGCTCTATCAAAAAGCTAGCTAAGGTCTCATACCAAGCTCTTGGAGCTTGCTTTAGACCATAAAAAGCTTTATGCAATTTAAAAATATGATAAGGATGAGTTGGAGAGACAAAACCTGGAGGTTGTTCAACATGAACCTCTTCTTTAAGTAGTCCATTCAGAAATACACTCTTCACATCCATCTGATACACCTTGAATTTCTTGTAGGCAGCATAGGCCAGAAAAATTCTGATTGCCTCTAACCTTGCAACTAGTGCAAAGGTTTGATCATAATATATGCCCTCTTCTTACTTGTATCCTTGAGAAATAAGCCTAGCCTTGTTCCTCACAATTGTACCTTGAACATCTAGTTTATTTCTATATACCCATTTGGTTCCAATGACTGGGTAGTCTTGTGGTCTTGGAACCAAATCCCAAACTCTATATCTCTCAAATTAGTAAAGTTCCTCTTGCATTGAAATGATCCGGTGGGGATCCTTCTCAGCATCTTTTATGGATTGAGGTTCAACCTGAGAGAGAAAACAGGCATGCATCAAGTCTTGGTTGAATTGATGCCTTGTCTGTACAGCTGCTGACATGTCTCCAATTACTTGGGATCTTGGGTGATCCCTGAGTGTGACAAAGTCAGTTGGTGGAGTTGGTTCTGCAACAGCATTTTGAATTAATTCCACTTTTGGAATTGAGTTTATTGTTGGATGAGGTTCAGTCACTTCAGTTCCATCTTCTTCACTTTCTTATTTATCTTGTGGAGAAGGATATGTTGGAGCATCTTGGGTGAGGCTTAATCCAACCAAGTTCTCACAAAAGGGAGGTACCTGCAAAGGATTGCTGCTAGAAATCTCTTACTCCTTGCAAGACATATTAGCCTCATCAAAAGTAACATGAATAGATTCTTCTATTTTTAAAGATGCTTTATTGAATACCCTATAATCTTTGCTTATTTGGGAATATCCTAGAAAAATTCCATCTTCAACCTTAGCTTCAGACTTTCTAATGTATTTCTTGTTGTTATTATGTATATAGCATATACAACCAAATACTTTAAAATAGTTGATTTTAGGTTTCATCTCTTTAAGTAATTCATAGGGAGTCATATTGTTTAGTTTATGTATTAAACTTCTATTCAGGACATAATTTGCTGTGCTTACTGCCTCTGCCCAAAAGGATAGGGGCATGTAAGCATCTGCAAGTAATGTACCTGCAGCTTCAATTAGGGTCCTATTTTTCCTTTCAGCTACCCCATTTTGTTGTGGAGTTCTAGGAGCTGAGAAGCAGTGCCTGATACCTTCCTTCTCACAGAACTCATGCATAAGAAGAGACTCAAACTCTGTACCATGATCACTTCTGATCAATGCAACATGAGTAGAGTACTCAATCTGTATGGTCCTGAGAAAATCTATAAGAACATTAAAGGTATCTGACTTAGATCTCAGAAAGGACACCCAAGTGAACCTTGAGAAGTCATCTACAAAGACTAGGGTATAGTATTTCCCTCTTAGGCTTTGTATAGCAATAGGTCCAAAAAGGTCCACGTGAAGCAAGTACAAAACCCTAGGTGAATCACTTTTATTTACTGATTTAAAGCTAGATTTAGTTTGTTTGTCTAGTTGACAAGCCCTGCAAAGGCCTTCCTTCTTGTAGGGGCCAGAAGGTAAACCTCTCACAAGGTTGCCTTTTGATAGCCTAGCAATATTTTTCATATTAACATGACCTAGCCTTTTATGCCATAATTCATTCTGAGTACTAACTATGTTAAGTAGGCAGATATCTATATTGGCAGAGTAGAAATTAACTAAGTAGATGTTGCCTTGTCTATTTCTAATTAAAACAATTTGTTTTTCTTTATTAGAGATAGTGCAGGAAGTTGAGTTAAAGTGTACCTGATAACCTTCATCACATAATTGACTTATGTAGATGAGGTTTTGTTTGAGTCCTCTGACATATGTCACTTTCTTGAAGGTGACAGCTCCAATTTTCACTTCTCCATAACCTTCTGACTGGCCACACTTTGAATCACCAAAGATTACCTTTGGCCCCAGCTTGGACTTATTGTTGATTAGGTTGTCCTTGCTGTCAGTCATGTGTTTGGAGCATCCACTGTCTAGGTACCATGTTTGATTATTCACTGGATAGCCCTTTACCTGCAGAGAAAATAATTAATTGTTCTTGACCCAGGTTACCTTGGGTCCTTTGTTTTGCTGGTAAGAAAAACTGGATATCACAGAAAACTCTGGTTGAGATTTGTATCCTAGTGGGTGATATCTTCTAGGTCGAATTATCCAATCAGCTAATGGATTAAATGGTTTTCTAGGTTTATTAGAGTTGTTGTTACAGTTATAATTTTTGTTAAGTCTTTCTGGGTTCGACGAATTGTTGTGAGTTCGTCGACCAGAGTTCGACGAATTGGGATGAGATCGTCGATCTCTGCCCAGAGAATGAACATGTTCATTTTTTGTGCCCCACGTTCGTCGATCTCTGCTCGACGAATCATACAGATTTCGTCGATTGTAGTTAGACGAATAATTATAGCTAAAGTTTGTGTTCAGAGTTCGTCGACTACAGTTCGACGAACTGGCCACATTTCATCGATCTGAGTTCGATGCAATCTAGTGAACTTTGTTTTTACCTAAGGTTTTCTGATTTTGTTATTTTGACCTTTTGATTTGGGAATTTCTTCTATTGTTTGTTTATGGTTTTTTGTTTATTTCCCCTTAGCTGAAACAAATTTGATGGGGGTTGTCAAAATATTCTTCTTGAGAATGGGTGGCAAACTTGATGAAGCACCCAAGCCCAGCTTGCCATTTAGTCTGGCATTGACAGTGCTTGTAATGTCCATCAGCTTGAGGCTTCTCCCATTGAGAGTTTCCTCAAGTTGTTTAGCCTCACATAACTCAGTCTTTAACAGGATAATTTGTTCATTAGCTAAATTTAATTCATCCTTTAACCTATTATTTTCAGAAATAACATTTTCTTGATTTCCTAGTTTTTCCCTAAGTGTCTTAATTTCTTTTTCTGAATTTATTAGATCTATGCACATGATTTTAAATTCAGATTTGAATGAATCAGAGTTATAATCAAAAGATGAAAATACCTGGTCAGCTTCAGATTCTGAAGCTTTTTTATTGTCAGATGCATCTTCATCTGATTGGCTCCTGGAGGCATTAATGGCCATAAGGCATACATCTTTGGCCCTTGCCTCCTCTTCTTCTTCATTGGAGCTGGAAGATGAGGATTCATCTTCTATTTCACTCCAGCTTTCAGCTACAAAGCCTTTCTCCTTCTTCTTGTGTCTGCTGGAGGAAGGCATGCTGCTTTGCTGTCCTCTTGTATCCTTCTCTCTTCTCTTCTCCTTCTTCTGAGTTTCTGGACACTCTGAGAGGAAGTGTCCAGGTTTCCTGCAGCCAAAGCACACCACTTATTTAGTGGGGGTTTTATCATACCTTGGCTTGTCATCCTGTCTGGATGACTTTCTTCTGAAGTCTTTCCTTGCCATCTTGTAGAATCTCTTGGCAAAGAGAGACATCAGTTCTTAATTCATTGTTGGAGTCTCTGTCTCCTCAGCAGCTTTTAATACAATGTTGTGTTCCTTCCTTGTTGGTGGAGGTATTCTTTGTTCAGCTGCTTCTCTAGATTTGATAAGCTGCTCATAGGACTTTAGCTTTCCCAAAAGAGATTCAGTGGAAATCTCATTCAGGCTCCTGGCCTCCTTGATGGGCCAGATACTTGAATCCCATGAGCTTGGGAAGCACATAAGGATTTTATCTTTCACCTCTGTGAGGGTGATGTCCTTGTCCAAGGTTTTCATTTCATTGATAATTTAGCTCAACCTATTGTACATGTCTGCTACTGATTCAGCTTCCTCCTTCTTGAAATTCTCATATTGGGATATGAGATTGTATCTTCTATCCTTTCTTTCACCAGCAGATCCAGCCACCATTTGATTGTGGGAATCCCAGATGGCTTTGGCTGATGTGCATTCAGCCACTTTTTGAAAAATGTCATCTGACATTATTTGGGCTAGAATATTCATGGCCTTGGCATCAGTAATTTTTGCCTTCTTCTGGGCCTCAGTCCACTCAAGTGGTGGAACTGCATTGTTGCTGGAGGTTGAAGTATAGGTAGATGGTTGAGGAGGACCCGTCACGATGGAATTGAAAATGTCCTCATCAATAGAGTTCATATATAACTTGATTCTTGCCTTCTAGATGGCAAACCTATTTAGGTTGCAAACTAGAGGTCTGGTGCTTGCATAGTCTTTGTTCTGTGTCATGCTGTGTGTTAATATTTAATAGAAATGAAAAGATAGATCTAACTCAGGATCTTTGGTTCAAGGGCTAGCTTGTACAACCAAAGGAATCCAGGCTCTGATACCAATTGAAAGTGAGGGGTTAGATCAGGAATACTCTAGAGGGGGGGGGGGTGAATAGAGTATCTTTACAAACTTTACAACTTTTCGCTACAAATAAAACTTATGAATTAAACAATCCTAAGTTAAGTTAATCTACCATAGGTGCTGCAGAATATAAACTAATTAAACACTAACACAACTATCCTAACTAGCACAGCCACAACAAGAAACAAAAGAAAAGATCAATCAGACAACACAAGAAATTTATAGTTGTTCCCCAACCTGGGTACATCCACTCTTCTACACCCTGGTTGGAATCCACTTAGATTTTTTATCAGGTGTCTGACACCAATGAGCTTTTGATCAGGTGCTCAAAAACCAAACATCAAGTCTTTTGGTCAGGTGACTTGCAACCAGGAATAATTTTTGAAGGGAGTTAAGAACCCTTTATACAGTGGGGGATGAGAGATTATTTTGTCTTCTCTTTCTCAAAATACAACTAAAAAGACTTTTATGGATTTGATGTTAGCAAAGGCTCCCCCTGAGATTTAGAATGATTCAGGAAAGATGGAGCTTTGCTTCAAGGTGATAGGCCTTCAAACTATTGCTTTTAATAAGATGAACTCCAGGAACACCTTGAAAGATAGAAGATTTGTTGTCATTTGAGGAGTCCTGACAGAAGATTGAAGAAGACTCTTGATTTGGATTGGTTGTTCTTCTTCTTCTTCTTCTTCAGCTTGATGTTCTTTCTCTGGTTAGGGCTTCTTTTTTTGTATCAACTTTCTATTTCTTTTTGTCTTACAGTGCTGTCGAGAGAGAGCAGTAGAAGATTCTTGATTGTTGATTATCAGACTGACTGTCTGTCTATCTGTCTATAAGAAAGTGATGGAAAAATCCCTTTTTGTATTTTCCATATTATCTTCCTTTTAAAATTTGAAATTCTTCTGCATTCATTGCTGACGGCCTGGAGAATATTTTGCATTGAATGATTTCCCCAACTGTCCCATTGAAAAACGACAACCAATAATCCTGATGAAGACCGTAATCAATGTTTGCTTCTAACGGTAATATTCAGAGAATATTTTAGCATTGATTACTCAGGAATTCTTGTCATAGAATAAGGACAGATGGATGAAAATAACTAAGTTTGGTTCTTTACAGAATTTGTCGATCTGGGTCCAAAGTTCATTGAGCTGTGAAGTCGAGTTCATCGACCAAATAATGGTTGTTCGTTGAGCTGAGATCCAAGATCGTCGACCGCAGAACATACAAATGCTTTCTCCAGAACCATGCCAATTATGTGAATGAAGTTCGTCGAGCTGATAATCTAAGTTCGTCGACTGGAGTTCAGCAAAATGTTTCTGGACTTAGAATATTCTATATATCTCTGGAATGAAGTATTGAAGTGGAGTTGCCAGAAATCGTCAACCTGAGAACTAGATTCGTCGACCTGAGAACTTCTAACTGCTAGATAAGCTTTGCTAGGAATGCGGTCTAAGTTCGTCGAGTTGAGATGGTGAATTCGTTGACTGGTGAATTTCGAACTGCTAGATAAGCTTTGCCAGGAATGTGGTCTAAGTTCGTCGAGCTGAGAAGGTGAATTCATCGACTGGAGTATGATCCTGGACTTTGATTATTTACTTGTTTCTGGAATACCAATTGAAAGTGCAGTTAGATCTGATATACTCTAGAGGGGGGCTGAATAGAGTATATGGTGATTTTAAAACTTTTACAACTGTTGTTGTATTTTTGGTGTGTGTGTGTGTGCAGCAAATACAATAAATCAGAAAGCAGCAAAAGACTAAACACAGCACAATCACAGAGCAAGGCCAGAAAACAAAAAGGAAAAGAAAGCAACCAGACGACACAAGAAATTTATAGTGGTTCCCCAAATCTGGGTAGTCCACTCTTCTACCACCCTGGTAGGAATCCACTGCAGGAAGGGGTTGATCAGGTGTCCTGGCACCAATGGGGTTTTGATCAGGTTCCCAAAAACCAAACCCTCAAGTCTTTTGGTGGGAGACTTGTAACCAGAATAATTTTGAAGGGAATTAAAACCCTGTACAGAGGTGGAGTGAGAGGGTGAAAAGGTCTTCTCTTTCTCAAGTCAACTGAGAAGACTTGTGGATGTTGTTTAGCAGCTTTGCTCCCCCTGAGATGTAGAATGGTTCAGGAAGAAAAAACTGGAGCACTGCTTCTGGGTGATAGGTCTTCGAAGACCTAGACTTCCAGGTCTAGAGAAACTCTTCAGGAACTTCTTGCAACTGATATGAATGTGTTGTTTTGAAGTTCTCCTGAGTAAAAGCAGATGAAGAAGACTCTTGATATTGATGTAATGTTCTTCTTCTTCTTCTAGATCAAATTCTCTCTGGGCCAAGAATGAAATCCTTTTCTTGTGTTGTCTGAATCACTGTCTATGTTGTTCTAGATGTTCTGGTGTTGTGTCCTTGTTCAATTTCTTCTATTTTCTGTATATCTCCCTGTCTGTCAAGGAGAACCTTCGAATTTTGAATGTCGACCAGTAATGTCAGACGACCTGGAAAGGAAGCAGCAATTAATTATTTCCCCAACTGTTTCCATGGGAAAACGGCATGAAATAATCCAGAATTAACTGCGCATCCTAACGGTAGTATTCTGTGAAGAATTGCCATTAATTGTCCAGGAATCGGCGCCATGAAATGAGACGGGAACGGAAGAAGTCCTAGTATGGAATCGTCGACCGAAGAACAGAATTCGTCGAACAGAGTCTTGAATTCGTCGAGCTGCGCTGAGTTCGTCGAGCTGGGCTGAGTTCGTCGAGCTGAGCTGAGTTCGTCGAGCTGAGCTGAGTTCATCGAGCTGACAGTCTTCATTCGTTGAATAGACAATCTTCAATATCAGACAAACATTATCCGTCGAGCAGAGAACCAAATTCGTTGAGCTGAGAATAAACTTCGTCGAGATGAGAAAAGTTCTAGACTTGGACAAAATACTCTGCATCTGCTAAAAAACTGTGTCGGCATAAAATGGTGTCGACAGATTGATCTTGGTGTCGACACAACTCCTCTGGTGTCGACAGATATGTCTAGGTGTCGACACAAAACCTCTGGTGTCGACACAAGCTGGTGTCGACTAAAATCCTGGGTGTCGACACAAATCGCCTGGTGTCGACACAAGCCCTAAGTGTCGACACAGATTCTCTGAGCACAAAAAATCGTCGAGTACAGATTTAGCATTCGTCGACCTGAGAAGCTGTGAACTTGAGGTCCAAGTTCGTCGAGCTCAGAAAATAATTCGTCGACCGAAGCATGAAGCTGGACTTAGAGAAATTTTGAAGTAGTCCTGAGAATGCTTGAAGAAGAACCTGGGGTTCGTCGAGCAAAGAACAAAGTTCGTCGAGCTCAGTACTGCGAAGTGTCTCACGATCGTCGAGCACAGAACTTCCTTCGTTGAGCTGAGTTAGACGAACGTCGAACTCATTTCACTTAGTCTGAAAATCTGATAGATCTGGAGTTCCTGAAGGTCTTGAAGAAGGCTGGTCCATCTGAAGTTGAGATAGAGGACTGTCCTATACTCTAAGACACAAACTTGACCCAGACTATACATGATGGGTCACACCCTAAGTCAGTGAACCTAGCCCAAATCAACTAGGGATCCAACATAGGATGTTGAAGTAGAATACCCATAGATCATCGACCTGAATACCAAGTTTGTCGAGTGGAGTTCAGAGAAATTCTGGACTTGAAATGTTGAAGTAGTGTCCATAAATTGTTGACCTGATTCCCAAGTTCGTCGAGCTCAGCTCATAGAATTGTCTCTGAGATCGTCGCACTGAGCACGACTTTCGTCGACCTGAGTTCGACGAACGTCGAACTCATTTTCTGAGTCTCTAAAATTTCTCTAAGTCTTGAGTCTTTATGCAATCTCTTGATGGCTGCTCCATGTAGTGTTAACTCTAAGGACTTGGCCTATACTCTAAGACATAACCATGGCCCTGGCTATACATGTTGTGTCAGATGAACCTAACTTAGTGAACCTAGCCCAAATCAAACTAGGGATCCAACAATCATAAATTATTCTTTTTGTCATAGATTTTTCATATATCTCCCACAACTTATAAATGTAATGATCATCCTTATTATCATGAAGCTCCACAACTAATATAAGAGTGTCAAGAATTAAGGACCTGGAGGTTGGTCTCCAAACTTCAGCAAATTCTTTTTCTATCCTTTGGGCAGCAGCTTCACTTGGGATAGATCGACTGGCTGAGGCACCATCACCATACATTCTTTTCTTAAGCATGTGCACTTCAACAGGTTGGTTGAAAGTGGGGATAAGATCTACCTTAACTCTAGAGGGGGGGTGAATAGAGTTTATTAAAATAATTTTCAAGTTAAAAACTATTTTGCAGTGGAAGACATAATTTAAATATATGTGTAAGGTGCTTGCAGTAAATAAAAGTTATGAAAGCAAGAAATAAAAACACAGCACACAGCAAACAAAATATAGCAACCAGAAGACACAAAGAGATATAGTGGTTCCCCAATCAATCTGGGTACATCCACAATTCTACCACCCTAGGTAGGAATCCACTGTAGGATGAGTTGATCAGGTGTCCTGGGCACCAATGAGCTTTTGAAAAGGTGCTCAAAAACCAAACCAGATTTTTTGATTAGGTGCCTTGCCACCACTGAGTTTTGACAAGGTCTCAGAAACCAGCAAAAAACTTTTGAAGGGGGTTTTGAGAAACCCTTTTACAGCAGAAAAAGAAAGAGGTGAGATGTTCTTCTCTATTAACAATCAGAGAGAAGACTAGTGGATGAGTTGTCAAAGCTCCCCCTGAGATCTGGAAGTTGTTCAGGAAAAGAAGCTTTACAGTAGGGTGATAGGCCTTCAGTAGATGAGATCTCCAGCAAAGGATGATTCCAGCAGTTGTTGAAATGTGTAGTGTCTGGAGTCTTGATGAATGAAGCCTTTGAACACTTGAGTCAAAAGAGATCTAGAAAATCTTCTTTTCTGTATGTTGATCTCCTTCAGTGGTGAGTGTTCTGAATGAATTCTGCTTGTGTGTCTGTCTGTGACTATTCTTTTTCTGTGTATGACTGTTAGGAGTAGTAGAATAATATCGTCTATTATTCCCTTAGATCTAAAAAGAATGAAATGATTCTGTCTCCAAGATAGCTGTTAGTCACTCATTAATGACTTCCTTAAATGAATTTTGTCTCTGGAGGAAAATACTAGAAAACATTCCTTTAAATCTCCCTTGAAACTTGCTCCAGATTAATTGAAACGGCTACAAGAACCTTGGAATAAATGCTGGGAATAAATAAGATAGAATTCCATAACTGTCTGAATTTGAATCTTGAGAATCGTCGATCTCTCCAGAAAATCGTCAACCTGAGCTCTACTATCGTCGACCTGAGCTCAGAGACTGGAACTAGACTGGAAACGGAAATCGTCGATCTGAGCTCAACTATTGTCGACCTGAGCTCAGAGATTGGCAAAATAGCTAGAGACAGAAATATCGATCTGAGCTCGAAGATCGTCGAACGGAGTTCGATGACTCGTTGAACTGAGCTCAGAGATCGTCCAACTGAGTTCAACGATTCGTCGACCTGAGCTCGACGAAAATGACTTAGTCTCCTGAATTTGAAAATCTGATCTGAGGGCCTTGGGGGCAGCTTTTAGGCCTAAATTCTAACCCTTAGACTCAATCTAATTGACCTTAAAAACTATACAAAGAGGTCAAAACTGTTTTCCTAAGGACATATTGATCCTTGCCCAAATCAGTAATAGGGTGTTCCAACAATCTCCCCCAATTTGGGTTAGGATTACTATTTACATGACATAGGAAATAAAAGCATACAATGCAGATATAAAATCAAAAACAACATTGCATAAACATAAATAGAATCACATCAGAAATTCAGAATAGATAACACTGTCACCTTACATGATCATTCCTTTTCCTTGCCCTTTTTGAGAACTATTTCTCTGTTAGGGTTAAGAGCTTCTTTTTTGGATCTTCTGTCATCATCTGCACCTAGAAAAGTTTGATGTTTTGCCCTGAGGACTACAGCTTCTGGGTGCAGCTTCATATAGCTTTCTGAGTCAAAGAATTTGCTAGAAGAATATCTTTCAAGTCCTTTCTTTCTCTGTTCTGATAGAGTGGTGATATTTGATGTATCTTTTCCTTATTCTTTTGTCTTCTTAATTTGATCTAGTGCAGCCAACTCTTTCATTCTTGCTATCCAGGAATTAGGATTATTCTCTGGGTCTTCAAATGGAATAGGAGGTTCATATCTATTTGAAGAATCATCAGGAGTAGCTCTAGAAGAAACTGGATCTCTTAACTTATAAGGGAAAGGACTAGATGTGGTGTCAATGGGACCTTGTCCTTCCCTATGATAAGGATGCTGCCTAGAATAACCTTTGGAATAAACTTTGAAATCTCTTTGATTTCCCCTATACTATCCTCTTCTGGACTGGTAGCCTCTTGATTGATATTCTCTTTATTGAGATCTTCCTTGAAACTGAGAGGTGCTTTGACTCTTAGCAGCAGATGACTGATAAGCAGAACTTCCACCAGTACCTGCATCTGGTGAAGGAGGAGGAGGATTGAAGTGAGATGATCCTTTATCATATTTCCTCTTTTTCTTCATTGCCTTTAGTTGATTCCTGGAGAACTGCATCCATGGTTCTGTAATTGGACAATTATGCAAAATATAGTATGGAATATCATTTGAAGATTTAATTTTCTCCTGGGGAACTTTCTTTAGGGCCTTGCTTCTAGCTTTCCTCTTCCTTGCAATGGTTGTAGAGGAATCATCAGAAACAGTTCTAAATTGATCACTATCTGAGCTCTAAGGATTGTCATATAGTTCATCAAGCCTTTTGATGCAATCTCTTTGTTGGTGGGTTTGAACAAAAGAAACAACAGCAGCATCATCAGCAGTAACAAAAATAGCAGAAACTGATGTAACGGATTCAGAAATGATAACAGAAACAGCAGGCTCAGAGTCATTAGCCTCTATCATAAGGATATCATCAGAAACTAAAATAGCATCAGCAGCAGGAACAGGAACAACAGAAATTTAAGGAGCACTGTCCACAGCCTTGAAAAAATTTATAAAAGAAGATATTATGCTGGGCTCACAGCTAGAAATAGGCACAATGGTCTTAGAAAGATCTTCACTTTTATGCTCTGGAAGATAGTTGAGGTAGACAGTATCAAATTCTGACAGCAGTGACCTGAGGTTAACTGTTATAACTGGAACTGGAGCTGGAACTGGAACTGGAGCTGGAACTGGAATCTCTGAAGCAGGCAACCTCTTTACTTCATATAACATCTCCCCCTACCTAGATTCAGTAGCTATTGGATCAAGGCACCCAACAGAAGGGAATGCCTGAGGAGGATATAGGGAAGAGAGCCTGTCAGATAACTCCGGAACTGATTTCAGAAGTGGAGCCAGGGAGGTCTCCAGCAGGAGTGATAGCCTTGGAGCTAACAACTCATAGAGCTTATCTGCTATGGCTGATAGATCTACTTGCTCAAGTGGTGCTTGAGTAGAGGTAGAGATGAGTGTGGCAGAGATGGATGAAGGAGGAGGTATAGATGTCGTTGGAGATGGTGTAAATGTGGAGGGTGGAATTGATGGTTGAGATATGGGAATGGTGGAGATGGAAGTTAATGGAATGGAGATAGATGGTGTGAAGGATGGTTGAGCAATGATTTCTTGAAGTAGTTGTTGATATGATGTAGAAAATGATGGTGGCTCAAGGGGTGAGGAGGGAGAATCATCCATATAGGAATCATCTAAAAGAGTGAAGGATGGAAGGAGAGATGATGAGTCAATGGTTATGTGTGGAAAAACATCTTTAATGGACATTGGTGTTGGGGAAGGAATTGAGTTTGGAGATGGAATGGATATGGGGGATGAAATTGAGATGGTTATGGTGGATGTGATAATTGTCGAGGGAACAGTAGGTGGGGAATGTGGAGATGAGGAGGCAGGAAGTTCTTCTAATGGGGCAGTTTCCTGAGGGGAAGTGACTGGATCGGTCCTAGTGCCTGAAGATGAGATGACTGCAGAGGCTCTGCTTGGCTTTGCAATTTGCCTGTCCCATTTGCCAAAGAGGGCACAGGTTAACCTCTTAGAGGCATTAATAAGCATCTCATTTGAAACAAGCAGCTCAGGGCATCTGCTATGAAGAAATAGCCCTAGAATCCTTCCAAAGTTCACAAAGTTCTTATTCACTTTCTTCTTAATTATGTCAAAGAAAACTTCTCCCCAATTCAACTGTTTCTTATCCACCAAAGCACCCATTAAACAGAATTGATACCTAGATATGATATCATGGGCAGAATTTTTTGCTAGCAGGACCTTTCCAACAACATCTGCTAGAAACCTGTATTCCACTGACAGATTTTTCTTAAGCAGCTTGTTAGGGTTTGCTGCTGAATGACCCATCTTGTCAAACATACTTGCAAACTCTTCTCCAGACAACTCAAGAGAATCTTGACCAGTACTCAATTGGAAAACTTCTGTTAATATAGCAGGAGTAAGAGATACCTGATTGCCTGATATAGTTCCAATTACTGTATTTTGATCTTGAGTGTGAGCAGTATACACCCATTCCTTGATTTCATCTGCAGTCCGTTTTATCCTTGTGGTCATGATGTGTACTAGCTGTTGATCTTTAAATAAATCCAGAATATCTTTGAAAATCTGATCACTGTTTTCAAATGAGTCCATATCGATATCGAATCCAGTGTCGAATTTCATTGCTGCCAAAACTGCAACAGAAACGGCCATTTTTTCCTGCAAAAATGAACAAATAAAAGACCAAGTGTAGAAAAGTTTGGAGGGAAAGGGAAATTCTGCAGAGAGTATGAAAGCGCAAAGGGAGAACGACGGCCGAAAAATGAATTTTATATTAGGGTTCGACGCAGAAAAGGAAAGATCGTTGAACTCCGTTCGACGATCTGGGCTTCTAAAGGAATCTGAAAGGTCTTCAACATCGTCTATCTCCGTTCGACGATATTGGAGACCGTCAAGCTCCGTTCGACGATCATTGACCGGAAGAAGATAGCTTAACACTATCTGGAAAGCGTTGAACTCCGGTCGACGATTTCTAAGAACGTCGATCTCCGTTCGACGATCTTTGGGAAAAGCGTCTAGCACAGTTCAGAGACCAGAAACAACCTATAGACACTAGAAAAATCAAATTGTTTGCCTAGTCTTGGTAAATTTTAGAGTTTTAAAATCTTGAAGCTTATTTTAAACTTCCTCCATCTAACATTCCTTACTGATTCAGGAAGAATGTATATTTCTTTTCATCCAATGGTTTGGTGAAAATATCTCCCCTTTGCAAGTCAGTTGGGATATATTGAAGTTCAATTTTATTTTTCTCAACATTATCCCTTAAAAAGTGATGCCTAATTTCTATATGTTTTATCCTACTACGGAGGACTAGATTTTGTGCTATAGAAATAGCACTAGTGTTATCACAGAAATTTTTTGACTTCTCTAAGTTGTAGCCATAGTCTAGGAGCTGATTCTGAATCCACAAGATCTGTGAGCAACAACTACCTGCTGCCATATATTCAGCTTCAGCAGTTGATGTGGACACAGATGTTTGTTTCTTGCAAAACCAAGAGACAAGTCTGTCACCAAGAAACTGGCAAGTTTCACTGGTGCTTTTCCTGTCTATTCTGCATCCAGCATAATCAGTATCTGAAAATCCAGTTAAGTCAAATGCTGAGTCTTTTGGATACCAGAGACCTAGATTTGGACAACTTTTCACATACCTAAGAATCCTTTTTACTAAGGTTAAGTGTGACTCTCTAGGGCTCACTTGGAATTTAGCACATATGCATGTAGCAAACATTATGTCAGGTCTACTAGCTGTAAGGTACAATAAAGAGCCAATCATTGCTCTATATGTTATCTGATCAACAGGTTTCCCATGTTCATCAGCATATAATACAGCATTAGTAGGCATAGGTGTTTTCATACATGATACTTCAGACATACCAAATTTCTTAACCAGTTCTTTTGCATACTTGGTTTGAGAGATGAATATGCCTTCAGCATGCTGTTTAACTTGCAATCCTAGAAAGAGGAAAACTCACTCATGCTACTCATTTCAAATTTAGAATGCATTAGGTTGGAAAACCTTTTGCACAGATTTGAATCAGTAGAATCAAAGATAATGTCATCTACATAGATTTGTACTAGTAAGGTATTGGACCTATGGGTTCTAATAAAAAGAGTTTGGTCTACTCTACCCCTTATAAAATCATTTTTTAGAAGAAAGCATGCTAGGATCTCATACCATGCTCTAGGAGCTTGATTTAGACTATATAATGCTTCATGCAATTTGAAAACATAATCAGGATTAGTTGGAGAAATAAAACCTGGGGGTTGTCTAACATAGACTTCTTCCTTGATGTCTCCATTGAGAAAAGCACTCTTTACATCCATTTGATATACTTTGAATCCTTTGTGTGCTGCATAAGCTAAGAAGATTCTTATGGCCTCTAACCTTGCAACTGGTGCAAAGGTCTGGTCATAGTCTATCCCTTCTTCTTGAGAGTATCCTTGAGCAACTAGCCTTGTCGTGTTCCTTACAATGACTCCTTGATCATCCAATTTGTTTCTGAACACCCATTTTGTTCCAACAATGGAGTGATCCTTTGGCCTTGGCACTAGTTCCCAAACTTTGTTCCTTTCAAATTGATGTAATTCCTCTTGCATTTCAATGATCCAGTGTGGATCTTGTTCTGCATCTTGAATGGATTTAGGCTCAATTTGAGAAAGAAAGCAGGTGTGCATCAGGTTTTGGTTGACCTGATTTCTGGTTTGCACACCAGCTGAGATGTCTCCAATCACTTGGGAGATTGGATGGTCTCTTGATGTTACTAAATCAACAAGGGGTGTTGATTGTTCACCAACCTGTGTTGTTGTTTCCTCTTGTGGATCAACAACTGGCTCTTCAAGAAGATTCTCTCCAAGATGTTGAATATCTTCTTCATCTTCACTGCTTTCATCCTTTTGTATAATATGTAACCTGTCCAAATTTTCAACAAGAGAGTGTACCTGCAAAGATTCTACGGTAGAAGCATTCTTCTCCTTAAAAGACATGTTAGATTCATCAAAGGATACATGAACAGATTCTTCGATTTTAAGAGTAGATTTGTTATACACCCTATAAGCTTTACTGATCATGAAGTATCCCAGAAACACTCCTTCATCAGCTTTAGCTTGAAATTTTGCTATGTATTTCTTGTCATTATTATGAATGTAACAAATGCAACAAAAAATTTTAAAATAATCTACTTTAGGTTTCTTCCCTTTGAGTAATTTATAGGGAGTTTTTCCCTTCAGCTTATTATTAAACTTCTATTCAACACATAATTGGAGGTGTTCACTGCCTCTGCCCAAAAGGATAGAGAAAGGGGAGCTTCTGACAACAATGTAGCAGCAGATTCAATAAGGGTTCTATTTTTCCTTTCAGCTACCCCATTTTGTTGAGGAGTTCTAGGAGCTGAGAAAGTGTGTCTGATCCCTTCACTCTGACAGAACTCTTGCATAAGAAGAGAATCAAACTCTATCCCATGATCACTTCTGATCAGGGCAATGTGAGTATTGAACTCACTCTGTATGCATTTGAGAAACTCTGTCAAACACTTAAAGTTATCAGACTTCTTCCTCAGAAAGAACACCCATGTGAATCTAGAGAAGTCATCTACAACTACTAAATTATAAGATTTACCTCCTAAGCTTTGTACTGTAATGGGTCCAAAGAGATCCATGTGTAACAGATACAAAATCCTAGGTGAATCACTCTTATTAAGTGACTTGAAGCTATTTTTGGTTTGCTTGCCTAATTGACAAGCCCTGCAAAGTCCTTCCTTCTTGTAGGGGCTAGAAGGTAGTCCTCTAACAAGGTTGTCCTTGGATAGCCTAGCAATGATTCTAAGGTTTATATGTCCTAATCTTTTATGTCATAGTTCATTAGGTCTACAAATGGAATTGAACAAGCATATATATACCTTAGTTGAAAGAAAATCTACAAGATAAATGTTACCTTTCCTTTTACCTGTCAACACAGTTGTGTTGTCCTATGATTTTATTTTGCATGAGGATTTGTTGAAAGTCACTTGGTAGCCTTCATCACACAGTTGACTGATGCTGATTTAGTTGTGCTTCCTTCCACATAAGCTACTTTCTTGAATGTGAGTGAGCCAATCTGGACTGTACCATATCCATTTGTTAGTCCAAAGTTTGAATCACCAAATATTACTTTGGGTCCAAGTTTGGCTTTGAAGGATATGAAATTCTCCTTATTTCGTGTCATGTGCTTTGAGCACCCACTATCCAGATACCATTGCTGGTTTGATGTTGGATAGGTCTTCACCTGCACATAAAACAATTTATTTATTTTTGACCCAGTTTACCTTGGCCCTAGGTTGATAACCTTTAAAATCTGAAATAAAAGACATCTCTGGTTGACTCTTATAGCCTTCAGGATGATATCTCCATAGGAGGTATTATCCATTCAGTATAAGGGTTAAACCTCTGAGATGTAGGACCTCTAGGATTGAAGTTTGATTTACCTTTGAAAGATTTTTCAACACTCTGAGCTCTGTTCGACGATCTCTGAGCTGAGCTTTACGATCTTTGAGCTGAGTTCGACGATCTTGGGTCAGATCGTTGAGCTCCGTTCGAAGATCGACTATGCCAGAGTTCAGGGTTCAGAAATCGTCGACCTGAGTTCGACGATTCAGTCTGATATCGTTGAGCTCCATTCGGCGATCGTCGAGCTCCGTTCGACATTTTCTGTTGAACTTTTGTTTTCTTAGGTAAATTAGAATTCTTCCTAGCCACCTCTACAACTCCCTTACCTTTATCTGAGATAAACTTGATTGGGGTTGTTAATACTATAGGTTGGCTGGATGAAGCACCCAAGCCCAGTGTACTATTGAATCTTGAGTTCACTGTGCTTGTGATGTCCATTAGTTTGATACTTCTCCCATTGAGGGATTCTTCAAACTTCTTGGCCTCAGATAGTTCACTTTTCAGTGAGGCTATCTGCTCCCTATAACATTCCAACTCCTCAGAGAGTTTGAGGTTATCTGATTTTAAGGTGCTTTGTTCAGACAATTGATTTCTGAGAGAAATAATTTCTTTCTCAGATTTTAATAGATCTAAACACAGTGCCTTAAATTCACATTTGAAGTCCTCTGAATTAAAATCAAATGAGTCTATTACCTGATCCTCTTCAGATTGAGTATCTTATTCAGACTCTGACTCTTATTCTGCATCAGTATTGTGTTGAGAGGCATTGATAGCCATCATGCAGAACTCCTTTTCTTCAGCATCATCTTCATCATCACTTGAGCTGGATGAAGCTTCTGATTCTTCTTCTATTTCACTCTAGGTTTCAGCTACAAACCCCTTCCTGGTATGTTCATTCTTGCTGGAGGAGGGTTTGTCATTACTATTTTTCTTGAAGTCTTTGTCTCTTCTCCTTTCTTTCCTGTCCTTCTTGTCCTTATTCTGATTTTCTGGACAGTCAGGCACAATGTGGCCTGGTTTTCTGCATCCAAAACAAATAATTTCTTTGTTATTGGACTTATCATACCTTGGCTTTTCATGTCCTCTGAATGACTTTTTCCTGAAGTCCTTCCTGACCATTTTATAAAACCTTTTGGCCAGTAAGCTTAGCAGCTCTTCATTGCCAGTGACCATGTCTTCAGGCTGATCTCCAATAGCTTTAAATGCTATTGATTTCTCTTTTTTGATTACTGGTAAAGCAGTCTTCTGCTCTTCTTCCCTGTTCTTGATGACTAGCTCATAAGACTTAAGCTTGCCCAAAAGAGTCTCAGTGGTGATCTCATTTAGGCTTCTGGCATCCTTGATTGGCCAGATCCTTGAGTCCCAAGTGCTGGGGAAGCACGTTAGGATTTTATCATTGAGTTCAGTCAATGAAATCTCCTTGTCCAAGGTTTTCAGTTCATTGACTATAAGACTAAGTCTGTTATACACATCAGCAACTGACTCAGTTTCTCCTTTCTTGAAGTTCTCATACTGAGTTATGAGATGGGATCTTCTATCTTTCCTTTCATCTACAGATCCTGACACTATTTCAGATAGTTTGTCCCATATCTCTTTTGCTGAGTTGCATTCAGCTACTTTTTGAAAGATTTCATCAGACATGGTTTGTGCCAAAATGTTCATTGCTTTGGCATCTGCAACTTTTCATTTTTTGATTTCTGCATCTGTTCCTGAAGGAGGTGGAACATCACTTGTACTTGTATTTGCTGGGGGTCTTGGACACACTGTCAAAATAGAATTAAAGATACCTTCATCAATAGAATTCATGTACAATCTTATCCTTGCCTTCCAAAGTACAAACTTAGATAGATTGCACACTGGAGGTCTGGTGCTATCATAATCTTTTTTTGTGTCATGGTTTTATATAACGATAAATATATTACAAATAATAAAAATAAGAACCCTCTATAAAGGATTGATCTTATCATAGATCTTTTGGTTCAGGTGTTAGCTTATAGGATAATTTAACCAACCTCCCACTGATACCAATTGAAAGTGGGGATAAGATCTACCTTAACTCTAGAGGGGTGGTGAATAGAGTTTATTAAAATAATTTTCAAGTTAAAAACTATTTTGCAGTGGAAGAATTAATTTAAATATATGTGTAAGGTGCTTGCAGTAAATAAAAGTTATGAAAGCAAGAAATAAAAGCACAGCACACAGCAAACAAAATATAGCAACTAGAAGACACAAGGAGCTATAGTGGTTAGCCAATCAATCTGGGTATATCCACTCTTCTACCACCCTAGGTAGGAATCCACTGCAGGATGAATTGATCAGGTGTCCTGGGCACCAATGAGCTTTTGATAAGGTGCTCAAAAACCAAACCAGATTTTTTGATCAGGTGTCTTGCCACCACTAAGTTTTGGCAAAGTCTCAGAAACCAGCACAAAACATTTGAAGTGAGTTTTGACAAACCCTTTTACAGCAGAAAAAGAAAGAGGTGAGATGTTCTTCTCTATCAACAATCAGAGAGAAGACTAGTGGATGAGTTGTCAAAGCTCCCCCTGAGATCTGGAAGTTGTTCAGGAAAAGAAGCTTTGTAGTAGGGTGATAGGCCTTCAGTAGATGAGATCTCCAGCAAAGGATGATTCCAGCAGTTGCTGAAATGTGTAGTGTCTGGAGTCTTGATGAATGAAACCTTTGAACACTTGAGTCAAAAGAGATCTAGAAAATCTTCTTTTCTGTATGTTGATCTCCTTCAGTGGTGAGTGTTCTGAATGAATTCTGCTTATGTGTCTGTCTGTGACTATTTTTTTCTGTGTATGACTGTTAGGAGTAGTAGAATAATATACTCTGTTATTCCCTTAGATCTGAAAAGAATGAAATGATTCTCTATCTCCAAGATAGCCGTTAGCCACTCATTAATGACTTCCTGAAATGAATTTTGTCTCTGGAGGAAAATCCTAGAAAACATTCCTTTAAATCTCCCTTGAAACTTGCTCCAGATTAATTGAAACGGCTACAAGATCCTTGGAATAAATGCTGGGAATAAATAAGATAGAATTCCATAACTGTCTGAATTTGAATCTTGAGAATCGTCGATCTCTCTAGAAAATCGTCGACCTGAGCTCAACTATCGTCGACTGGAGCTCAGAGACTGGAACTAGACTGGAAACAGAAATCGTCGATCTGAGCTCAACTATCGTCGACCTGAGCTCAGAGATTGGGAAAACAGCTAGAGACAAAACGTCGATCTGAGCTAGAAGATCGTCGAATGGAGTTCAACGACTCGTTGAACTGAGCTCAGAGATCGTCGAACTGAGTTCGACGATTCGTCTACCTGAGCTCGACGAAAATATCTTAGTCTCCTGAATTTGAAAATCTAATCTGAGGGTCTTGGGGGCAGCTTTCAGGCATAAATTCTAACCCTTAGACTCAATCTAATTGACCTTAAAAACTATACAAAGAGGTCAAAATAGTTTTCCTAAGGACATAGTGATCCTTGCCCAAATATGTAATAGGGTGTTCCAACATAGGTCCTGAGGTATCTTTGGCTGATCAGAAGTACATACTTGAGAATAATGCTCAGGAGGAATTCCATGTTGTTCAGGTCTGGGATAAAATGCAGACTTGTAGACATTTGGATCAAGATGAGGAGGTGGAGCCTCATTTGGGTCAACTTGAAATTCTGGAAAGATTTGATTGTGCATCCACACAGTAGTCTCAGAAGTATAAATGTTTACATCTTTAATCTGTGTCTTTACACTTGTAATGATCTCTTTTAGTTGATTTTCCCACTGAGTCCTCATTTCTTGAACTTTCCTTTCTATATTTTCTTTTACCTTATCCTCCCCCTTTCTGACTTCTACGGTCAGAGACTCTATGGCATCTTCCTTGAATTTCCCGACTTCTTTGTAGATTTTGAAGTTTTGTTGTTTAGCTTTTTTCAGCAAGAGTATTTGATTGTAAGCCACAGTAATTGCCTGATCCATGACTTCACCAACACTAGTGATAGTGTGGTCCAAAGCCTTGCCACCAATATTTAGCAGTCTTTTGAATTCATATGTATTATTCTGAATTTCAGCAAATCCTCTGCTCATTTATTTTTCAAGGGCAGTTATTCTATCAGTTACCTCTTTGAGAGACTTGGCAAAGTACTCTCTCTGCTTAGTCAACATAGAATCAATCTTACCTAAAAGGGTATCATCAGGAATGAATTCAGCTGAAGGAGGTGGAGGAGGTAGTGTTGGAGCGGTCCAAACTAGTATTTCTTCAATAAACACTGAACTTTTGCCTCATTGGGCAGATATCATCACATCCCCTTCCTCTCCAAGAATAATAGGGAGAGAGAAATCTAAATTCCTCAGAGGAGGTTCTATAGGCTCTGGGGTAACATCAGCTTCATCAGAGAGAATTTTCACATTCTCCCCCTCAAATTATTCCATGGGCTGAGAATATTATGGATTCTCTTCTGGAATTTCTTCACGAAGATTTTTCTGATCAGAGGAATAGTTAAATCCATACCTGAGCCACCATCATGCACATAGGTGCCCTTCTCATCATCAGACTGGGCTGTGTTTTCCATTTCCACCACATCATCGGCCGGAGCTTTCTCTATAGCCTGATCTATAATATCATCTGAATGGAACTTTGTTTCTGGGACCTTTGCTTGTTGATCTTACCAATGAATTAAAGGAGCAGGCTCCCCCTCAACAGCTACAACTGATGTGCCAACTGTATCATATGAAGAGGAGATGGGGTCATGTCCTCATCAACTACTATCCTTGGAACTTCTAGAGCTTGTCCTGGCTTCTGAATCCTGATTTCCCATCTGGTGATGGATGAGGGAGACACTTTCTTCAGGTGGTGAATGGAAACACCTTCGGACAAGTAAAAATATTCAGGGTGCGCTTGATTCAGATAAAGAGAAATGAACCTTGCAAAATTGGGTGCTTTTATGCTTTCCTTAATCTTCACAAATAACATGCGTCCCCATTGGAACTTTTTGCGACACACCACAGCAGTCAACATGCACGCATGCTCATGGCAGTCCTAGCAGTCACTTGTACAGAACTAGGTATAGGGGACATCACCTTTGCCTTTCCTCCATAGGTGGGTGCAGGTGTTCTATGGGTAACTCTACCAACCTGGGAAAAGGGTCTATCCTGATGGAAAATGACACTCTTATGGTCAGATATGGGTCTAGTGCCCTGGTGTAATATAGCCGCTTCATCGAACATCCATGTAGGAGCGTAATGATCGGTGAGGAGGCTCTTCATGAGCGCCCAACCTATAGGGGACCCAATACGTCTTTCCTCGTTGAAGCAGAAAATCTGGGCTCGACCCACTAACTGCTTACTCGCCACTGGAACCTTGTGGAATCAACCTCCAGTCTGTTCCAACAGATAGGCAGTTTGCAGATATCTTCATGAAGCCACTAGACGAGGCCAAGTTCTTCATCTTCAAGACAGAACTTTGTATGCTTAACATGGAGTCCTGAAAAGTTCACATTTGAGGACAAGGGAATATTATGTAATCAGCCACTTAGAAAATTCCAAGATAATTCTTACTCAGCAAGCCTTCAGTAAAATTCAAACTCAGAAATGAACTTCTCGGAAACTTAGTGGATTTCTAGAGAACTATACTTAATTTCTTGAGAACTATACAAGAGTTCTCAAAAAACTTAACTTAGATTTCTCGGAAAATTACCTATATTTATCGAAAACTTAATGGATGTCTCGTAAGTAACATGTCATTTCTCGGAAAACTTATATATTTTTTCTCGAGAAATTTATATATTTCTCGAGAAACATTTGAACTTTGTGACTTCTCGAGAAATCAGCTAACACAACGTTTAAAGAAGAATTACGAACGTTAGTCCTCAGGTACGCTTTTCTTCACTCTAAAAAATTTTTAATTTTATATAAAAAAACTCCATAATATATCCAAATCCACATTTAGAAAAAGCCCTTTCCCGAGAAAGACCCTTGAGTTCCACCGAAGGAATCCACCGTTCTTCTCGCAAAACTTCGTCATTTCTTCTCGAAAATGTCGTAAATTTCTCATCTTCTTCAATCGATGGCTCCTGTTGCAAAGATTGGCGTCAGCAGTGAGTTCGTTCGCTCAGGTATTGACCAAATCTCTAACGATTTCTGAAATGTCATTCTACTTCTTGAAACCAACGACCTCTCCTTCATTATCGAGCTTCCATGCAAAGTCCTGATTCTAGAAGTTGAAGAATTCTTCAGAAATGCAAAGCTTAAAAGGTCTGAGAAATTATTGAAAACCTATGTCAGAGATGTGAAGATCAAGATGAAGCCATCCACCTTAACACAGTTTCTGAGGTTACCCTCCATTGATGAGGAAGATTATTTGGAAGAACCTGATTACTCTAGGGCTCTGTCATTTTGTGGCCTCTCTCAATCCACTACCTCCATTCGAAGGCAGCATATGAATGATTAAAGCAAGCTATTGGACGCTATTCTTGGAAAAGTTATCCTCTGTAAAATAGGTTCTATTGGATATCTCTCCTCTGCAAAATAAGTTCTATGGAAGAGCTAACCATAGCACACCTGCACCCACCTATGGAGGAAAGGAAAAGGTGATGACCCCTATCCCGAGTTCTGAATATTCCTGTAGTACCTTTTAAGTCTCCCCCTGAGCTTCCTGATCTAGTCGTTGACTCTCCTGATGAGTCTAAGGTAATGTCTAGGACTAAGCCCTCCACTGAGGGCGAGGTTGATCTAAATGAAGATTTTAGTGACGTTGAGGAGCTTGGATATCCTAGTGACATGGATGAGGATTTCTCCTCTGAGGTATCACCCCATGGGATTCTCCCACTTCCCTTCGACTATATTTCTGAGTCATCTCCCTTGATTGTCACGGAGTCTTCTGATGACCCTGAGTTGGAAGACATTTCGGCTGAGTTGGTAGAGTCACCTTGTGATGAAAATTTACCAAACAATAATTTAGGTGATGACTTGTTAGGACACGAGTTGGTACCATCTAGTCCGAGACATTTTAAGGTGTCCTTTTACTTAGCTATCCCATTGGACTTATCTAGTCGGTTATGTGCAAGTGAGTTTTTAGTTGACGTGTTCGGTCTTTCCACCAACATCCGTAGATCTGACTATGCTTTTCGGGGGATAGACCGTTCATCTGATCGCATGACGTGGGCAAAACTTCGCTTACGATCGCTTGTGATTCCTTGGCTATTGTGCCTTTGGATTTGGTGTCTCCTAAACATACTTATATACCACACTCGGTTGCACGCATCTACCCACCGCCTTTTGATGACCCTCATGTCCATACGTTAGTGACTATAGTTGTGCCCCTTGAGTTGTATCATCTGCACATCCTTTCACATCCGGGAGCATCCAACTCTATTGTTCATGATGTGTGGTTCTCCTTGGCATATCTTCATGCCAAGCGTGAGTATAGCAAAGTCAAAATTAAAACAGCGGATTTGGAGCCCATTTAAATCATTTTTGATTATAAGGCTCCCGTGCCACCTGACTTAAACTCCATATACTCCGCTTTTGGGTAAAGTCATGTAGCCCATGGTTTCACTCCTCACGATCATAAGTTAGTTAGGTGCATGTTTAAAAAATTAATCAATCAATTTGCGTCTTATTACTTATATGCCTTACAAGTATCTAGGACGTTAGAGTCTCATTTTAATTTATGTCACACGCACTTCCGCTCCCTTCCGAGGCCGTCCTATGCTGGAGTTAGTGATTTGGTTTACTCTGGTCAGTCCCTGAGCGGATGCCTTCTGGCTCCATTAATAATTTAATACGTAGGAACGCCGACCCATCCAGGGATATGAAGAACCTCAGATTTCATGTTATTCTTTCAGATTTTTATAAAGCACAGGGTGTTTCACTTTATTTCAAGTTTACCCACTTTTTATTGTACGTCTATTTTCCACCTGAGTGGCTTTCTCCGTCGTTTCTATCTCCCACTAAATGTTCTCTTGGGTTGGGGAGTGTTAGTTCTACCGTATCTTTTTTCCACGTGGACTCCTTGGATCTTGAACTGGATGGTAAGATTCAAGTTATTTTTCTTTTGCTTGATACCATTTCGGGTTTCCTCGAAAGTCCTGTTGTTTCTATGTCTGTCAGGTTCTCATTGTTATGGGATGTTCATGTTACTGCGACTTGGATTGTGGGGCCCGATTTGCCCCATATTGCTGCTGCTTTTGACTGTTCTCCCCTCATGGGCCACTCATCGGTGATGAGTAATTTTGAGTGGGGGAGGATTGATGGCGACGTTATTGATGCGGCCCTTGATCCCCGACATAGAGAGTTCATTGAATGGGACGAACGATGTCGCAAGCTCGAGGATGGGATTCTACCACGACGTTCTTTGCCAATGCCGCCACCGTTACATGTTTTGCTCGACGTCTGCCGACATAGAGAGTTGTTGATGCGGCCGTTGATCCCCTACATAGAGAGTTCATTGATTTGGACGAACTATGTCGCATGCTTGCAGATGGGATTCTACCCTGACATTCTTCGCCAAAGCAGTCGTCGTTATATATTTTGCTCGACGTCCGACATCACCATCAAATAAAAATATATAATTATAAAATAAATATTTATAATTATATATTGTTTAGCAATTTTATTTTAAAGCATTTTATATTAAGTGTTTATTTCATTTCATGTATGATGGGTACCTATAACCATCAATGGTGTTTTTATTTCAAGCATTTATTAATGTATTTGTTATGTCATGTGTATGATGGGTGCATATAATCATCATGTGTTTATTTTATTTGAATGGAGGAGATTGAGTAGTATAGGCTATATAAGTCCTCGTTATGAAAGATTTGGTAATTGATGAATGAAAAGAAAACCTAGAATTCAAAATTGAATTTCCCCCTCCTTCCTCCTTGCCAAGTTCGGCCCTCCCCTTTCTCTTCTCTCTTTTGGCTGCTAGCCACCCCCCTCTCTCTCAACTCTCAGCCTCTCCTCTCCTCCTCCCTCCTCAAGTTCACCACCAAACAGCCCCTCCCAATCTTCACTGAACCCGACCACCTCTCACCCTTGAGTTTCGGCCAACCCAATCCAACCTCCTAGCTGCCACCCTCTCCCCCCCCTTCAAAATTTTGGCCACCCACCTCCACCAGCAACCGAGCCCTCTCCTCCCTTCCAAACCCCAAACCAACCACCTTATTCCCCTTCCAAAAACCGGCAACCTTTTCTCTCTCCACTAAAAAATATTTGGCTTTCAAGGTTTCTCCCTATCCTAGGGTTTCATGCAAAGTAGAACGGCTTGCAATTTCATTGTCCGGTGAGGATTCGTGGATTTGCGTGGAAATAGAATCAAGCACCGTCGTGAGCACTTCCTCCACTCATTATTGTGGATGGATCTCTTAGGATTATGTAACGATTTTCAAAACCTCTCTAGTGTGAATTCTTCTATAATATTTGTGAGGCTTGGTGGAATAGAAGGGTAGTAATTTGTTCTGATTTATATTGAAATTAGTGCTTAAATAAATCGGATTTTTTTAAAGCGTGTTCCTTCCGAATATTTTCGTAAAAATAGGATCGGGTAGATCTCGTGAACACAATTAGAGATCGGATTCATTATCCTTGATTTCTCCTCGAGTTCTAGGGATTTGGTTAACCTCGATTTCAATTAATTTGGGGATTGAATTTGGACTTTAGTTTAAATCATTATTTTAGTATGGATCCTCTCGTGTTCATTTTTGTGAATGCTTGCAGATAAATTTAATTTCAATTGCTAATTGTCTAGATCAGGTAGGTCCTATTCACTTGAGCAAACATTGGCCTATAGCCATTGTTCAATCTATAAAAGGGGTAGCATCCCTTTGTTTTGTGTGTTGTTAAATTTGTTAATTATTCGGTATAGTTTTAGAGAGATCCTACACGCCACGAATCTAATTTGTAACTGTCGAACCCAAGAGCGCGTAGTGTAATCCATCAGACCCATTGGCCTGCATCACTTTCCACATGGGAAAGTTAGTATTGGTGCACACCGAAAGCTTTGCAAAATCCTTGGATCTGTCCATGCTTGATAAGCTCTACGACAACTAGATGAAAACTGTTCAAGGTATGAACCGTTTTGTGAACAACCTTCCTCTGATACCAATTGAAAGTATCTAGTTGCATACCTAAATCACCTAGAGAGGGTGAATAGGTGAGTTATGTGTCTTTTGCAGAATAAAAAATTGAGAGTAATCAACACAGAAAATAACAAAGCATAACCCAGACAAGCAAGGAATTTATAGTGATTCCCCAATCTTGGGTACATTCACTCTCCACCTTGCCTATCTAGCACTACGGCTAGCCTCGGCTACTTTACTAAATCTCGGATTACAACAATCCTACACCTTGGAGCAACGCTCCTATAATGCGGAGATAACACAATCGTACAAACTCAATCTCACAAAATGGGATCTACACTCGGAGAACAAAGATCCTACAAACTCGGAGACAAAGCTCCTACAAGTGTTCGAGTAATTTTTACAACAACAATAGAAACTTTTTACTTTCAGATTTGAAATCTTCAAAGTTTTTCGTTCTTGAAAAATGAAAATCTCTAAGAAAAGGTTGAGGAAGAGATCTTGAGAAAACTTGATCTGAAAACCTTAGGATCTGACATGATCAAGTAAATTCTTGAAGAACTTGAATATGTGATCTGTCGAATCTTTTCTTCCTAGAATCGCTGGATAAAAAGAAAAGCCACAATGAAGAACGATGATGACGACCCAGATTCTCCTAATTTGAAATTGCGGTGTGATTCTGATTACTGTAATTAGGGTTAGCGATTCCTCTGAAAAGACTTTATATAGAACATCGTCTAATGGTCATAAATCATTAAGGAATGACCCAAGTGGAGCAATCATGAGGAACTTAAGATATTTCGAAATCCCGTCAGACAGTTTAATAAAGGAATTGTCTGCAACTCTATTTCTCGAGAAGAATTTGATTTCTCGAGAAATGATTTGCTTTCTCGAGAAATGGCTTAGCTTTTTCGAGAAAAATACTTAACGCAAATTTTAAACAAAAGAACTGATTTCTCGAGAAGGATTTGATTTCTCGAGAAAAATACTTAGCGCAAATTTTGAACTGAAGAACTGATTTCTCGAGAAGAATTTGATTTCTCGAGAAAAATACTTAGCTTCTCGGGAAACACTTTTGACTTCTCAAGAACTACTTTGCATTCTCGAGAAATGTACTTAGTTTCTCGATAAATATTTAGGGCTTTCTAGAGAAAAAGATTTGGACATAGTTTCTGAGAATTTTTCGAGAAGCCTTTGAAGTTTCTCGAGAACAGCTTAGCTTTCTTGAGAAATATACTTAGACTTCTCGAGAAATGGACTTCCTTTCTCGAGAAAAAGAGAAAATTTTTCTGAAAAACTAAATCTTCTTTGTTGAAAACCAGCAACCCTTCCATTCTTCCATTGCCTTAGTACTTGAAAATGAAGTGCATCCCAATAGAGAGGTTACACATGAGTCAACACCATGGGCCACACAATGAGGTATTACATAGCATGATCTGGTGTTTAGTGACTCATTGTAAACTGACATTGTTCAACACTTAGCAATAAAAACCTGCAAGCACTCAACTAAAGAATAACATCAAATATATAATTAATTCAACTTAGTTCATGGCTGACTTCACAAGCTACGTGTGGGTTTGCTCGCATGGTGTGCGGGGGTTAGCTCGTTCGCGATGGGCGCAGGTTGACCCATACAAGGGTTAGTGCACACGCGGGGCACGCAGCATACTCCTATCGGGGTTAGAACGGGTTACGCCTCGTGTGTTGCGCACGAGTTGCGCCCTGCATACTGCTTGCGTACGGTACACACTGGTTGTGCGGGGTGCGCACTGCTCGCGCGGGTTGATTTGACGTATTATTTGGGTGCGAGGCTTGCCTTTCTACTCCTGACGCGTGGGTCGTATCTCCTGAGGCGTCCACTTGACCAGATTTTTACTCATTTTTCACATGTTTGTCCAAGCTCTGAGGTGTGCTGTTCTCGACAGGCTGATGTGTATTTGTTCCATTCTTCTTGTAGAGTTGATTGCTTCTTGGAGGGGGCGCTACAACATTCCCTATAGCCTTGAAATCAAGATTCCTCAGTTCATACAGCGGATGCAGATTCCCTCAGTGGGCTGGTGACTTTATGAGAATCATCTCTTTAGGCTGGTCTTCGATTCCCACCGTGCAAAGAAGTCGCGGAGATCTTGAAACATTTTGAGTGTTCCGACATCGTAATTTTACCCCTTAGTGATGACAAACATTATGGGTTGGATTTCCTTCTTCCGCAAACATGTTTTGCGGTTCTCGTTGGAGCTCTTCAAGGAATGGTGTGATGTTCGTGCCTACGGCGGTGACTGTATCGAGGTTCATAGCAATAATACTTGGTTATGTTTGAGAGTCGGGGGGACAGGCTCCACGTGAACAAAGGGTTTGGATACATCTGAAATCTCTAGGAGTGGCCCAAGCTTTGGAGCCCCCTTCCATACTGATGCCGCCAAATGAAGGACCACGAGCGTGATTTTACATCGATGCTCAGGTTCGAGGCTCCTATCGAACTGGCATACCATCTTTTTAGTATTTCTTTATTCATGGTGGAAAATCACTTGCTAATGTGTGTCCTTTCTACTGATCTGAAGTATTTTGTCGCTGCTTCGTTGGGTCGTGATCCGAAGTGAAAGTTGGTGTTCAAGAGGCATGGAGATTCATCTACAGTGCATCGCCCTGCTAACCTGCTGAAGGGGCATTTAGAGAGATCCCTAGCATTTCCCGAGTGACTGGGACTCCACTTGTTGAGGATCATGATGTTGAGGTTCTAGGCTCTTCTGCCTCCTATGCCCCGGCGAAGGGGGTGCCTACGTTGACCCAAGCAAAAGGGAAGCGTGCCTTTGCATCCTTAACAACGATCAATAATGCGGTGAGGTCATCTTTTTTTCTTTGGTTTATGCTTATTGTTCCAATAGGGGGAGATTATTGAGTATTGTATCCACACTAGCCCTGATTTGAAGAAGTGTCCCTTAACTAAGTTGAATTAAATATGTATTTAGTGTTAGTTTTAGTTATGTGTGGTGTAGGTCTTTATTGCCAAGTACAAACTATTGTCAGGTTACAATGGGTCTCCAAACACAGTTTTGTGCAATGTAATTCCTCATTATATAGAACATCATGTTGACCCATATGTAATCTCTCTAATGGGGTGTACTTCATCTAGCATCACAAAGGATTTTGCTGTCAAGAAGTTACAAATTTTGGCCAAGTCAATTCATTGAGTGATCTAGTGAGGTCTCATGAAATTCGTCGATGACTCACGTAAGCACTCGAGGAATTCGTCTGGTGATCTCAGGAGTACTTAAGAATTCAATGAGAACTAATGTCCAGAATAGCAAAGTTAAAGTAGCTTAGACTTCTTGTATATACTCGATGAATTTGTCGAATACTTAGGTGAGTATTCGTGAAATTCATCGAGTACTCTCGAGAGTTCAAGTGAACTACTTTAATGTTCCAGAGAAAGTTTGAAGTCTTGCTGGTTCAAGTAAATTCGTCGTGTACTCAAGAAAAATCGTTGAGTACACTCGAGAGCTTTCCACAAATTCGTCGAAAGGTCTCATGAAGTCCAAACATCTCACGCGCTCTCTTCCAAGCTATTTTAACTGGTTAGTTGAGTAGTCTGGAGAGTTCATGTGATGTCTTGATGAATTTGGACTTAAACAAATTTTCGTTCTCGTTTTTATGGCTTTCCAAAATTAGCACTTCCGCCATGTACAGTACACGTGGACGGTAGAACTAACTTCAAAATCGAGTCGTTAGTAAGGAATCTTCTTTAAATAGTCAAGGATTATTTTAGAAAAACAATAATTGTGTTCTAATTGTAAATTGATATAAACGATCGGGGTTTCAAAATCGATTTCACGAAGAACTCTACCGCCGATGGCCCTCCCGATTTGTGATTCCTCTTGCAAAGAAAAGACTTGATCAATCTCAAGATTTCAGATTCACATACGTTCAGAGATCAGTCATTTGTCAAATTAGATCTGTTTTCTAAATTTCAGATCCTTCTTCTTCCTCTTCAAGATTTCAGTCAGATCTTTCACACAATGAAGAAGGACCGTTTTCAGATCTGAGAAAGGAGATTATTTTCAAACAATATTTTTCTTATTGCTTTGTAGGAAGTTTGTTCTTCCGAGTTTTTGTAGATCCTTGTTGTAGGATCGGCTGTAAGGGAAGTTGTTCTCTGAGATTGTAAAAGTTGTATACTCTGAGTGTAAGATTGGTGAAGAAGCCGAGTCTTGCCCGAAGTGCTAGATAGCCGAGGCGGGAAAGTGGGCATACCCATGTTCGGGGAACCATTATAAATCTTTGTGTTTGTGTTGTGATCTCTTATTTTGTGCACTTTATTTTGATAAGTGTTTAATTACGCTAAATCAACAAGATTCACATATTCACCCCACTAGGTGAATTAAGTTGAAAACTAGATAATTTCAACTGTGTTTTGCTTTCTCTTGCAGATTATTGTGCAAGCTCAGATCGCCCTTACAAAGAAAAATTTTTACGTTGGTTTGAAGTATACCTCTCCCTTCAGGAGAAGTTTCAAAGTGCAGAGAGCTCCCTTTTCAATTTAAGGGGGAGGCGCGAGCGCAACCTATATCACTTCGGCAAGTTGAGTCGGACTTGAAGGCTGAGATGATGCGACTTTAGTAGGAGCTTTAGGCCAAGATGCTTTTGGCGGAGAGTATATTGGCGGATTTTGCAAGCTTAAAGTCTGAGGTGGGATGTTTTTCATCAGAGGAGCGACTTTCCAAGCTGAAGGCAGTAGCAGTGATGGAGTATAAGAACTCGATCACCTTTAAACAAGACTATTGTTTGTTATCTGAGGAGATTCATGAAAAATTCTAGACTAGAGAGGTGAAGCCCGATCTTTGCGATATCCGTGAGGTAGCATTCCATCGCGGGATGGCAAAGTCCCTTCGGATGATATCTCGCAAGCGTGAGTGTGATGTTTCTGATCTTTGCTTTGATGAACTTTTAGAGGACGAGTGCGTTGAGTTTGTTGAGGAGGAGTAGACTTCATTTGTAAGACCCCCATCCTGGAACACACGACAACGCCAAGGGGAGTCTTATGCCCAGGACAGCCGCCTTGCAGTAGCTTCAGCACACGGGCTAATCTGTACCACAAGCCGCCTATTCTGTTGGCTAATCCGATATCACAATGTCAACCCAACCAAAAGAAGAGCACAAAAGTCATAATATCATAATAAGAATATGTCCAAAAAGAGAACATAAATAATAGAAAGCTACATTAGCTCCTTTTATATCAGAGTACAACAAAACATTGCCTGAAGACTACATCATAACGCTCAAACACACATCATTCACGGAAGGAAGTGAGGGTATCATCATATTAGGGCCTGTCTCTTTGGCATAGCTATCCTCCTGCATAAGGCACTGCGGTTGCTCCATCAGCGGGTTTTCCTCCTAAAGTGGTAGACATAGTAACCGTTCGTCATACAGACAAAGTGGCTATCACATTCGCTCACCCCAACGACTCTTAGGCACTTGGCGAATGAAAATAAGGAGGAGCTCAATATAACAGTATTATATAATCAGCGGGTGGCAAAAGCATTACAATCAGCAGTTCATATATGTATGTATTAGCACATTAAAACTAAGCAAGTATGAATAGTAATCAATAATAAGTAATTGGTAATCTACACTAAAAACATTTTAATCATAAGAACAGAAAGTAACTTAACTTATAAAACTGCTCATACAAATTTATAAGTTAATGGTCGGGTACATCAAAGTAACTTATCGTATAAAAGTGCACATACAAATTTATATGATGAGGATCTTATACGGTGCAATGCAATGTTATGATATGAATGCAATATGATGACTCACCCATGCTCACAAGCACACACACCGCTATGTCTACATAGACCTATAGTTCCAACTTTTCGAGCAGGTAGCTAACCTCTCAGGCATCATTTGTCTTGGCCAAACTGTGACAGTTGAGCGGACATCTCCACAACTAGGCGGGAATCCACACTACTAAGCCTAGGCCTCTGTACTCCTCAACACTGAGAACACAACAGTGAAGCCCCTCCGTACTACGGCTCAGAAGGGGTCTCGGGTAGATGTGCACCAAGAACACAGCCCAACTGGCCTATAATTGGCACATAAAGGGTCTTCGGGAGCATATCACCGAAGAACACAGCTCAATTGTCCATTGGTGAGGAAGAGGCATTCGGGAGTGAGCACCGAAGGACCCAGCCCAACTGCCCCAGGTTTAACTGCCATCTCCCATTGATGTGACGACTAGCGAGCCCGTAGACTTACCACCAAGTCCTCTTCACAGGATCATATACTGTGTATCAACACACACCCAACCCATGCAATTCACATTTACATGCCATGATACAACCAATTCCCTTCAAACCATATCCAACATCATGCGTTCAACACACATGCACTTACAACCCTTTCACATTCATGTGCTCCCAAGCACCTAAGGGTTCACATTTAAACCAGTGACAGTTCACCTCAATCACCTCACCAGTCCCTAACCGCTACCCATAGGGAGTTAACATAACTCTAAGCAGTGGACTACATCATTCATCCCTTCAATATCGAGGTCAAGGTTCAACTTATCTCATGGCCATAAGATATACCTCATCCAACTCTTTCTCTAGAATTAAACATATGCACATTAATAATACTGTTTCAATCATCTCAAACCGTGCTCATTTTGTAAACCTGCAATTCATCACGACATATATATTACTCCCAAATTTATTAATCATGCAAGATGCCATCACAATATTATTAGTTATTTGCCATCAAATCTCCTGGTAATCAATTCATAATACAAGGTAATCATATATTATTAAGGCATCACTGCTACGCACCATAATTTACTAAAATCTGATTTTCAAGAAGTAACAGTCCACTAATAATTACAAGCAACTCCAAATCTAAAAGGTATCTCCAATGGGTACAACTTCTACGTTGAGCCTGGGGTCCAAATCCAAATCCATCACAAACGAAATCTGATTTCAATACAGCCGTGTACACTTAGACACAACACATCCTGCACACATGTTATTACAGTGCAACAACATTGAATGAACATTTCTGGAGCTATATAGCTCCTATGAAAACGTGTAATAATCTATTGGAAAGTTCTTTTTGAGGGCTACCATTTTCGTGTTGACCCCAATACCTACATCAGGCCAGGTCGTACGTAAAAACGGCCTTGAAGCCTGTTGTGCACAAAAAATAGATTTCTATGCAGCACCTTGCACGCATTGTAAAGACGAACGAACGGAATCGATTCATCTTCTTCCTGCAGCCATCATACAAATAACAACCAACATCTCTACCATTTCTTCCTCATTAGACCACGATTCTTCATGAGACCAAGTCCACCATCTTCGTAATGAAGAGAGGAAAAGGTTTTATTCTTTCTTACGGCGATGAGAGCCCTAGAACAAATTTCTAGCATGGTACCTTCCTAGGAAATCTCCATTAAACTTCTAAATCGAACTCTCTTGATTCGATTTCTCTCCTACACAATGGACCTAAAGATCTAACACCATGCGAGAGGGTAGGAAGCTCACCTTGTTTTTGAACATAGATCATTTCCTCCTCCTTGGCAGCATGACGACATCAAACTTGTCTCCAGTGATGAAGTTCGACACCGAGAGAAGAAGACTGGCGGCCAAGACTTGTATTATTGGATCTAGTGGCACTAGTGGCCAACCTTAGAGTGGGGGTGAATAAGTTTTAGAGCGTTATTTGTAATTTAAATTATTTTGGCCCAGAAAATCGAGTTCTGGAAGCTACCACGGGGCGTTAGGTAGCTAATGCGCGACGTTATATCTATGAACTCGTTTCCTGTGTGAATTCTCTTGTACACCCCTTAGAAGAATACCAACTAACAATCACAGCAGATCACATGAGTAATAAAAATAACAGAAATGAACTTTATTAAAATTGAATCAATAATAAGTTCTTAACGATTATAAAATCGTGATCCCCGTGACGCTGAAGATCGAAGGCGGTGAGAAAGAAACACTCTTTTATTTTCTATACCGACCTGCTCCACGGACTCTGATGATGATGATTCTGTCCAGCTCTTCTCTTTCCGAGCCACAAGGGAGTTTTCTTTCTTGCCCTAGTCCTTTTGGTGAGATTTCTTCTCGCCATCCTCCCTTCTCTTCACAGGGCAATCAACAATGACATGCCTTGGCTTGCTGCAGCAGTAACAGACATTATTAGATGAATATTCTTTACTGGGTTAAGAGCCATACCTATCCTCCTTGGAGGTTTTCTTCCACTGATGAGCTAAGGTGGAGGGCCTGCTCTTCCAGTGCTTTTTCTTCATTATCCTAAGGAGCTTCCTAGAGAAAACAACAAAGTCCTCATCAGACATGTTATTGTCTGATGCCTCTGATTCAGAGCAGTCTGAATCTGCTGGTCTTCATGGAGGAGAAGTGGTCTGCTTTTCCATGTGGCTTTGGCTTTGAAAGCCACTAACTTCTCTTTGGCTTGAGATTTGTAGTTTGTCTCTTCCTCTTTCCTGACTGTTAGCTACATCTCAAAAGTGAGCAATTTTCCAAATAGGGTGAGAGGTGGAGTGTCACCCATCTTAGCCATTTCTTTGATGGCACAAATAATGTTTCCAAGTCTCTGGTGATAGACCTAAGGAGCTTATCATTTAACTCATATTGACTAAAGACCCTTCCATAAGTGCTTAGCTCATTTACTATCCTGAATAACCTTTCATATTAGGTGGCTATGTTCTCTCACTTGGACTGTCTGAAGGCCTCATACTCCTGGTTGAGCATAGGATTTCTATCATACCTAACCTTCTCTGTTCCTTCTATATATATCAACAGAGTGTCCCACATCTCCTTTGCAGTTTTGTAGTGAATTAGATTCTTAAGGGTAGAATCATCAACTACACTGACAATGGCATTCTGAGCCCTCTTGTGCATGGTGGCAAGAATGACTTCATCCTTTATCATTTCATCATAAGTCTTGGATATCTGGATGTTTTCATCCAGGACAGATACTTTTATGGGGATGAAAGGACCTTCTTTAACAGTTATAAAGATTATGGTGTCAAATGCTTCCATGGTTATCTGTATAGAATAGCTTCTTCAGGCTCGACAAAAATGGCGAGGAAGAAGATTGATGTTCGGTCGCACTTTCATTTTTAGAAAACCAAGACAAGGATTCGATTAATTTACTCTGGGTGATTTGCTTTTTTTATTCTCTGAATGCCAATTGATCATTGGGCCCCACCACTAGGATTGATGGCTGAGATTGAGCCATTCAGCGCATGCTTTCCATTTAATCTTTATTCAACAGCTCTTTGCTGTGTGTGGGCCCCGACACTTAATGATGAAAATATTTCTTGGAATGTGCAGAAGATGATAACAGCAGGCTGCCAATGTCTCTGGCAGTATTTCCGCAACATTTGAATTTGGTTGACTTTTTTACTTTGCTGACGTCAACATGACTCAACATCTATGGACTTGGAGAAAATTCAATCATTAGAACCAAAGGCGTTGAGTGAGTAGGTATCACTCAACGGCACAACACTTGGACAAAATTCTGTCTGTCTAAGTATTAAGATCGATGAATGATGAGCTCCATTCGACAAACGACAAGCTCGGCTCGACGAAGGCATAAATTTAGTTCGATGAACTTTATACTTAGTTTGACGAAAGGCTAAACTCAGTTCGACAAACTTCATGCTCAGTTCAATGAAAGCTGATCTCAGTTCAACGAAGCTGAGCTCGACAAAAGCCAAGCTAAGTCTGCATTTGGACTTAGCCAAATTTTCTGCATCAAGGCATTGAGAGCATTGAGAGCATTGAGAGAGCTTGCTTCACTCAACGTTATTTACCTTGGATAGATTTTTTAGGCCTTAGCGTTGAGAGAGTAAGCTCCACTCTACGCCAAACTACATAACAAAATTTTTTTGTTATCTGGCGTTGAGTGAGTAAGATACAACACCTGTGGACTTGGTGAAAATTTTGCCCAACGTTTTTGTGGAGCTGACAGCCACAGCAACACTCAAAAACGTTGTATGGCGTTGATTGAGTAGACCACACTCAACGCCTGTGGACTTGGCCACAGTTTCAGCCAATTTCTCTACGCTTAGACTGACTCAGCCTGACTCACAGCCTTTTTGTTGTATGCCATTGAGTGAGTAGACTACACTCAATGCTTTTGTACTTAGCCAAATTTTTGGCTATCTTTCAGTTAGGCTGAGATAGACTCAACGCTATTTGTTATATGGCGTTGAGTGAGTTGTCCTCACTCAACGCCTGTGGACTTAGGAAACTTTCTACTAGACATTATTGAATCCATACCTCTGTAATTGAGTGAGCTTGGTCCACTCAATGCCTATGGACTTGGTCGATTTTTGCTATGTCCAGCAACCACTTATTGTGTCCATATGTCTAATTAATTGGACTAACCTGTACTCAAGACCTCAAATGCACATAAAATACAGTTGATGTGTGTGACATTAACATGTTTAACTTCTCATAAATCAGGGACATTGGGAACACTAGACCCAACAATCTCCCCCTATTTGAAGAAGTCAAAACCTTATTTCTTTCATTGGTCAATGACACACACAACCTATATAGCAAAAATGAATATTTAAATTCTGATATTTTATAAGTGTACCTCATTTCCTGCCTGTATTGTGAGCATCACTTACTCCCCCTATTCTGCTGCAAGGTGTTTGTCCTTTCTTGAGTGCCACTTGTCTTTCTTTCCCCTTTATCATATCTCTCACTTGCTATATCTCCCCCTTACTAGGACCTTCTCTCTTCTCTCCCCCTTTTTGAATTATGTATAATAGGTAGATATGGGCTAGTCCTTCCACTGGCTCACATTCTTTCTTCTCTTTAGAGTAACTTACTCCCCCTGAGTAGAATCATCAGTGAACTGGTACTACTGGGAAGTCTGTATGTCCAGTAAGAGTAGAAATACCTGCACAACACAAAAAGAATGCAAAAGGGAGTGTCTGAAGCTATGCCAAGTTCAACATACCCAGCTCAAATTTGAGGGTGTTGAACTTTGCTTTATCTAATGGCTTATTGAAGATAGCAGCCACTTGCTTATCTGTGGGGACAAACTCAAGACTGATGTATTCCTTCTCCACAGGATCCCTAATAAAATGATATCTTATTTCAATATGCTTAGTCCTGTTATGTGAGACAGGATTCCTAGTAATAGAAATAGCACTTGTAGAATCATAGTAAAGAGGAGTTCAACTTACCTGAAGGTTGTAATCCTGGATCTGATGTTGGATCCATAGCAGCTAAGTACAGTAGCTGTATACTGGTATATACTCTGACTCGATAGTGGATATAGCCACACTAGTTTACTTCTTGTTGCTACAAGATATCAGTCTTCTTCCTAAGAACTGACATGTTCCAGTAGTGCCTTTCCTGTCTTCTTTGTAGCCTCCAAAATCTGTATCTGAAAATCCTGTTAGATCAAAATCCCTATTTCTAGGGTACCATATGCCAAGATCTGGTGTGTCCTTAAGATACCTCAAGATTCCCTTTGCAGCAGAGTAATGAGATTCTTTAGGGCAGGCCTGATACCTAGCACACACATATGTAGCATACATGATGTCAGGCCTACTAGCAGTCAGGTATAGAAGGGAGACAATTATAACTCTTTACAAAGACTCGTCAATAGGTTTCCCTACCTCATCTTTTCCTATAGGCATACTTGATCCCATGGGAGTTCTCACGGTGGAGGCATTCTTCATACCATATTTTTTGATTAGCTGCCTGGTGAACTTGGACTGGGATATGGACAAGTCATCATTAGTCTGTCTTACTTGGAGTTCCAAGAAGAACTTGAGCTCATCCATGCTGCTCATTTCAAACTTCCCCTGCATAAGTTTAGTAAACTTCCTGCAAAGGTTGTCATCAGTAGATCCAAAGATAATGTCATCGACATATATCTGGACTATGATAAGCTTGCCCTTTGATTCCCTTAGGAATAGGGTCTTGTTAATCTTCCCCCTTGAGAATTTGTTCTCAATGAGGAAGCTGGACAAGGTTTCATACCCAGACCTAGGGGCTTGCTTTAGCCCATATAGAGCTTTCCTAAGCTTATAAACAAAATTAGGAGAGTGAGGATCTACAAAACCTAGTGGTTGATCCACATATACTTCCTCTTTTAGGTCCCCATTCTAGAATGCTGACTTGACATCCATCCGGTAGACCTTGAATCCCTGATAGGAAACAAATGCAAGGAAAATCCTTTTGGCTTCCAATCTAGCTAATAGGGCAAAGGTCTGGTCAATGTCTATGCCCTCTTCATGTTTGTAGCCTTTAGCCACCAGTCTAGCCTTATTCTTAACAATGATGCCCTCTTGATCCAACTTGTTCCTGTAGATCCACTTAGTCCCTATGAAATTTTGTCCTTGTAGTCTGGGGACCAACTTCTAGACCTTACATCTCTTAAATTGGTTCAGTTCTTCTTGCATTGCTCTAATCCAGAACTGGTCCTTGATTGCTTCTTCAAACTTATTTGTCTCTTCTTGAGACAGGAAGCTTGAGTAGAGAGTTGTATTCATGCTCATGCTTCTGGTTTGGACTCCATAATTTGCATCACCAATGATTTGGTGTACTGGATGGTCCCTTAGATGCCTTGTAGCTGGAGGCAATCTAGCTACAGCTTACTGATCTTCAGAGTTTTCAGTCGGCTAGTCTTCAATTTATTTAGGTATGTTTTCCCCTTCTCTGCTAATAGGCGGTCCATCATCATTATCTTGGACTATGGAGGTAGCTTCCTTGATGGTCAACTTGTCCATCATCTGCTCTGTACCTACAATACTATAAGAGGAGGAGCTTGACAACTCATAATTAACCATGTTGGATCATCAAAACAACATGCATTGACACTTTTACAAATTAGGTAGTTAAGTTATAGATTCTATATGCCTTACTATGAGTGTTATACCCAACAAATATCCCTTCATGGGACTTGGCATCAAACTTAGTTAAATGAAATTTTCCATTGTTGAGCACATAACACTTGCAACTAAAGATCCTGAAATAGCTCAGGTTTGGTTTTCTGCCCTTCAAGATCTCATAGGGAGTCTTCTTGTGGCTCTTGGTGATAGAAGCACTATTAAGGACATAGCATGCAGTGTTTACTACCTCAACCCAGAAGTATTCTGGGAGGGAAGAGTCACTTAATAAGGTTCTACCAGCCTCTATGAGAGTCTTATTATTTCTCTCAGCAATTCCATTTTGCTGGGTTGTTCTAGGAGAGAAAAATTCTTGATGAATCCCTTACTCTTCACAGAACCTTGTCATGCACTCAGACTGAAACTCAGTCCCATGGTCACTTCTGATTTTGACCACAGTGCTGTTGAATTCATTCTGAATTTGCTTGACAAATGGCTGGAAGACATCAGGGGTTTCAGATTTCTTCCTTAGAAAGAACACCCATGCAAATATGTAAAAATCATCAACAACCATAAGGGTGTAGAATTTCCTACCTAGACTTTGAATTGGCATTGGACCAAACATATCCATATGCAAGAGGTATAAGCACCTCACTTAGTCTTTGGTGTCAATGCTCTTGAAGGAGGTCTTAGTCTGTTTGCCCTTTTGTCATGCAGAGCAGATACCCTCCTTAGTTCATATAGACTTAGGCTCATTCCTAACCAGCTCATAGTTGAATAACTTGCCTATGGTCCTATAATTTAGATGGGCTAGCCTCTTGTGCCACTAGACACAGGAAAAGGCTTTCTCATCTGTAACTAGGCATATATGTGAGTCTTTTCTATAGTATAGGAAATTTAAACAGTACACATTTCCACTCCTAATGCATGTTAAGATAACCTCTTGCTCACTTAAGCTCCTAATTTGACACTCATCCTTGTGAAATACTATGTCATAGCCAAGATCACAGAGTTGACTAATGCTTATCAGGTTGTGTTGCAATGCTTCCACATAGGTTACTCTAGTGATAGTGACTATGCCATTAGAGATCTTACCATAATCTCTAGTCACCCCTTTTTCTGACCCACCAAAGATAACCTTTGGGTCATTCTATATAGGAACATAATCCTTCAACATGCTCCTTGTTCCAGTCATGTGCCTGGAACATCCACTATGTAAGTACCATATAGGGGTATGGGCACTTGGACTAACCTACAAAACACAAATCAGTTAACCTTAGGACCCCAATTTTTATTGGGTCCTTGGTGCATGTTAGGCTGAAAATAATTCTGCCTGCCTGCAGCTTTTATGACAGGCAAGCTGACATTTGCTCTCTGCACACTTTGATTGTGCCAGCAATCAACAGCAAAGTGGCCTATCTTGCCACAGCACCAACACTCATGGATGTTGTACCTTCTTTTTGGAACAGGTCTAGTGGTTGTGGTAACAGCAGCTCATGGTTTAGAAGGAGTAGCAGCAGTCCTATTTCATGGTTTCCCAGCCCCAGTGTGACAATTAGTGGGTCTGGCAGTAGAAGTGCATGGGATATCTTGAGCCCTTCTAGCAGTAGCTTTATTTTCAGAAAGCATACTCTTGATGGCCTCAGAGATTCCCAGGTCTGGTCTACTGACAGCCTTACCCTTTGTCTTAGAGTGGGCTGGAGGAATTGGAGAACAGTCAGCAGCTTTACCCTTGACTGAGGGGGCTGTTGCACCAAACACAAATGGTTTAGGATGGGTCATTTGTATTTTCTCATAGGCACTTGCACCTTTGCTGTAACTACCACCAAATTGTGGAACATCTTTGTTCATAGAAGATGGTCTAGCTTGATTCCAGTGACCATAAATACTCTCATGGTCATGGCTGTTAGAAATAAATTGCAATCTATTAAACTTAACAAGAGCCTTAGAGGCTATTGGCTCCACTTGAGCTTTGTCCTTTCCCTTAGGATTAGTAGCTCTTGTTCTTCCCTTGAATCTCAACCCTTTCTTTTCCTTTTGGGAGGAGAATGAGTCTATCAAGGGCAACACTATGCTAGGCTTGGAGTAGTTAGCCACAAGTTCCCTCTATTTTTGGAGCTTTCCTTCAAGATTCTTGATATGGTTATTCTTGAAGGTTATGGTACTCATTTGAAGGATTGTTACATTCTTCAGTTTGCTAATTTCCTGAATCTTCAGATCCAGCAATTTTGCTGATTCTGAAGTAGCAAGGTTTAAAGAAACAATTTCCTAAGCCTGTTGTTTGGCAAGGAGCTTGATTTTCTTTAGATCCTGTAGAAGTGCACCATAATAATCAATCAATTGATTGATGTCTCCCTCAGATTCTGAGCCATCATCACCACTTAATACAGATGCATAAGAATCTGGAACTGATTCATAATCTGAACAAGAAGAGCTAGTAGCAGAAATTACCATGCTTGGACCAGGCTGATCCTGGTTGAGTTTTTCATCTGACCTAGCCATCAGCCCATGGCAGCAGCTGTATTCTTCATAATCCACCTCTGAATCACCATCTGATTGTAATAGAGGGGGCTCTGTCTTCAACCCTGACAGTAGGATGAACCTTTTCAGCTTCTTCTTCTAAAGCAGACAGCCTTTTGATGTAGTCTGTTCAACAGCTCCTTCTTTAGTAGAGTACATCCCAATGTAGGCTTCTTCTTCTTCTTTTGACTCTGATGAGAAAGAGTCAGTCCGGCTTCTTTGCTTCTTGGCAATAAGTTATTTCTCCTTCTTGCCTTTTTGCTGGTGGCCCTTTTTCTCACTGTGTTCCTTTCTTTTGACTGGGCAGTTGTCTATCGCATGTCCAGGTTTTCTGCAACGATAACAAGTCATGTTAGATGAAACATGTTTACTAGTTTTGGAACCATACCTTTCCTCCTTAGAGGATTTTCTCCTACCCTTGTAGTAGTCATCCTTGGGATGAGAGAAGGAGGATGATCTGCCTCTCTAGTGCTTCTTCTTCAAGAACTTCTTGAATTGTCTGGTGAAGGCAGCAAAATCTTCATCAGACCATTGGCAGTCTGATGTGCTTTTCTCTGATCTTTCAGAATCAGATTCAGCTTATCTCCTTGGTGGAGAGGGAGACTTCCTTCTTCTTTTGCTGGAGCCTTTAGCTTTGAAAGCTACAGTCTTGTGTTTTTCCTGAGACTTGTTCGGGTTCTCCTCTTCTTTCCTTGCAGCCAGCTGTATATCATATAACAGCAGGTTCCCAAAGAGGGTGTGAGGAACTGTCTCACCCAGCTTTACACTTCTCTGATGGCACAGATTTTTATGTCCCACTCTCTAGAGAGATCTAAGTAAGTTGTCGTTCAGTTCATAGTGACTGAATACTCTTCCATAAGTCTTCAGCTCATTCACAATCCTAAAGAACTTTTCATAACAGATGGTTATGTTGTCCCCATTGGATTGGCTGAAAGCCTCATACTCTTGGTTGAGCATGGACTTCCTATCATCTCTAACCTCATCTGTCTGCTCCATGTAGATTACAAGTGTTTCCCACATTTCCTTTGCAATTGAGCAATGGATCAAGTTCTGAAGAGTAGAGTCATCAATAGCACTCATAATTATATTCTTTGCGCTCATCTATTGAGGCCAGGGCCAACTCATCCTTGGTCATCTCATCATATATCTTGGGGGTCTTGACATTATCATCCAGTGCTGACACCTTCATTGGCATGTATGGTCCTTCTTAACTGGTAATATACATACTAGGGTCAGCATCTTCCATGAACTGCCTCACCCAGCTTTCTAGATGCCAAAATCTTCCTTCCTGCATATTGGGATTTTCACAGCACTCAGCGCCCTATTGGTCATTCCTGAACCCATGGAGACAGACTTCTAGCTAACCTTGGAGATCTAATCAGACTGTTAAGCCTTTAAAGAGCAACCTCCCTCTGATATCACTTGAAAGTCTTGTTTTCAAGGCTAGCTAAACACCTAGAGGGGGGTGAATAGGTTTTTTGTCTCTATTTAAATTTTCTTGCTTATTTGTAGATTTATGGGGTTGGTGATTATGTTAGTTTTTAGCTTTCAAGATCAATCACAGACAACACATCAATTTATAGTGCCTCCCCAATCTTGGGTACATCCACTATCCCTCTGCGCCTCTTTTACAGTGTGTTTGATTTGGCTATCCCTCCAGAACTCAGATCCTCAAGAGCTTACAGTACAAATCAGGCAGGACCACACAGGTCACACAGAGATACAACTTAGGCACTAAGCCAAACCCAGGTCACAAAGACCTTTCACCCGGCACAAAGCCAAACACAGGTCATAAATACCTTAGCCTTTATAATACATGCTTACAACTACAAACTCATAAAGAATCTTTACAGAAGAATAAGAAGGTGGTTTGATTAGAAACCAGAGCAAGAACACTAAGTCTTCTTCTTCCTGGACTAAGCAGATATCTGTCTAAGCTTTTGCTGTTGAAGACAATGGATTGGCAGTTGAAACTTTCTTCAAACAGCTTTCTTTTCTCTGCAGATCTTGTTGATCTCCTTCCTCAGAATCGCTTCTGAACCTGTTGTTGCAGATGGTGATTACTTCAGATATCTCTTTCCTCAGCTAGGTTATCTGTGCAGAAAAGCTTCTTTAGGCCCGACAAAATGGTGAGGAAGAAGATTGATGTTCGGCCGCACTTTCATTTTTAGAAAACCTAGACAAGGATTCGATTAATTTGCTCTGGCCGATTTGCATCGTTTTATTCTCTGAATGTCAATTGAGTAGTGGGCCCCACCAACAGGTTTGATGGCTGAGATTGAACCATTCAGCGCATGCTTTCCATTTAATCATTATTCAACGGCTCTTTGCTGTGTGTGGGCCGAAGCACTTAATGATGAAAATATTTCTTGGAAAGTGCAGAAGATGATAATAGCTGGCCGCCAACGTCTCTGGCAACATTTCCGCAACATTTGAATTTTGGTTGACTTTTTGACTTTGCTGACGTCAGCATGACTCAGCATTTGTGGACTTGGACAAAATTCAATCATTGGAACTAAAGGCGTTGAGTAAGTAGGTATCACTCAACGCTACAACACTTAGGCAAAATTCTGTCTGTCTACGTATTGAGCTCGATGAATGTTGAGCTACGTTCGACGAACGGCAAGCTCAGCTCGACGAAGGCATAAATTTAGTTCGACGAACTTTAGATTTAGTTCGACGAAATGCTAAACTTAGTTCGACAAACTTCATGCACAGTTTGACGAAAGTTGAGCTCAGTTCGACGAAGCTGAGCTCAACGAAAGTCAAGCTACAGCCGCATTTGGACTTAGCCAAATTTTCTGCATCAAGGCATTAAGAGTGTCGACAGCGTTGAGAGAGCTTGCCTCACTCAATACTATTTACCTTGGCCAGATTTTCTAGGTCGTGGCGTTGAGAGAGTAAGCTCCACTCAACGCCAAACTACTTAGCAGAATTTTTCTGTTATTTGGCGTTGAGTGAGTAAGCTACACTCAACACCTGTGGACTTGGTGAAAATTTTGCCCAACGTTTTTGTGGAGCTAACAGCCACAACAACACTCAATGCTAAAATTTGTATGTCATTGAGTGAGTAGACAACCCTCAATGCCTGTGGACTTGGCCACATTTTCATCCAATTTCTCTAGGCTAAGACTGACTCAGCCTGACTCACAGCCTCTTTGTTGTATGACATTGAGTGAGTTGATTACACTCAACGCTTTTGTACTTAGCCAAATTTTTGGTTATCTTTCAGTTAGGCTGAGATTGACTTAATGTTATTTGTTATATGGCGTTAAGTGAGCTGTCCTCACTCAACGGCTGTGGACTTAGGCAAATTTTTAATAGACATTATTAAATCCATACATCTGGCATTGAGTGAGCTTACTCCACTCAATGCCTGTGGACTTAGTTGATTTTGCTATATCCAACAACCACTTATTGTGTCCACATGTCCTATTAATGTGATATGGACTAACCTGCAATCAAGACCTCAAATGACATCAAATACAGTTGATGTCTGTGACATTGACATGTTTGACTTCTCACAAATCAGGGACTTTGGGAACAATGGACCCAACAGGCTCTTCTTGAACCAAAGCGACTCGGATCTCTCTCACTTAAGAGATCTGGTGCCAAAATTTGCAAGAAAGAAAAAGGAATAAAGAAAAGATGTCATGTATACATCCAAAGACTGAGAGGAGAGATGTAGTTACCTTACAAAATCTCTTCCTAGCCATGAAGATCTTGATTTGCATGGATGAAAGTGTGCGCCTTCAAGTCCTCTCCGTGATGCCGGTCTGGGATTGTGAATCAGAGGTACAAAGTTGCAATAATGGCGGAAATTAAGTCGTCGTCATACTCCGCACCTTTCTGCTCACAAGCCGTCAAAGTCCCAATTGACTTGGGAAAAAAGAGGATAGAATCCCTTCTTCCCTAAATAGGGCTCTCAGCTAAAGATCTGGGCCATTAGATCAAGTTCCAAGAAGATTGACACCTAGAAATATTTATTTATGAAATCAGCTCACGATACCTAAAAAGAAAACCACTCTAGTTCAGGGCATCGAGTGAACTCAAAGCCAAGCCTCAGGTGTGGAGTGATCTCGATGCCAAGCCTCAGGCATCTAGTGTTTTCAATGCTACTTGATGCCAACCCTCAGACTCTAGGCACATATTTTTGGGGTGTTACATCTCGATCCAACTTCTCTCCCAAGAAAGTAAGTTAATCCTATGTGTCCCGGAGCTTCTCCTGAAGAGCTAGATAACTATATTTCAAGCTCACATAATGATAATTCCATGTAAATGCAATATGAGTCTGAGCTTCAATCTGCAACAAAAGGAAGGAGGTTAGGTTTACACGAAACAAAAAAACTATAGACCAAAAAAGAGAGTTTGTTGGGTCCATTGATCCCAATGTCCTTGATTTGAAGAAGGACCAGCAAAGAATGTATACACATGTGGTGATCCAACTTATGTCCAAGTTTAATGATTGCAGATTGTCCCAATAAGCAGTGATGGGACAGATAGGCTATGTGGCTAAGTCAGGTAAGTTCTTACCTAAGTGGTGGAAAGACAGAAAATTATCTAAGTACACATGCGTTGAGTGAAGATCATTCACTCAATGCCAGATGACTTATAGAGCTGAGTAAAGCCAATTAAGTAAAAGCCATGAAGTGGCAAGCTTAGAATGTGGCTAAGTCCACAGTAGTTGAGTGAAGTCAACTCACTCAACGTCATATAGCAAACGGCTGTGAGACAGGCTAATTCAGTCAAAACCTAAAGAAAAATGAGCTGAAAATGGCTAAGTCTACAGGCGTTGAGTGTAACTCACTCACTCAACTCCTTAGCTTCATAATTATTGAATAGTTGGGCTCAAAGTTCGTCGAACAAAAGTCTGAGTTCGTCGAGTTGAACTTTCACTTATTCGTCGAGTTGAGCTCAGAGGTCGACGAACTGAACTCTAAAATTTGTCGAACTGAGCTATTACTTATTCATCGAGTTGAGCTCAAAGTTCGTTGAACTGTGTTCTAAGTTCGTCGATCTCAAACTGAATTCTGAAACAGAAAATCTGGCTATGGCAGAAAGCGTTGAGTGAAGTATATTGACTCAACGCTCTCAATGCCATGACGCAGAATTTGTTAAGGCAAAAATCAATGAGTGTGCATTACTCACTCAACGCTATCAACGCCTAGTGGACAGAATTTTGTCTAAGGTATTTGGCGTTGGGTGATGCTCACTCACTCAACGCCAAGCAATAGAAAGCTGAAAAAGCAAGTTGGCATTGAGTGAAGCAGAATCACTCAACGCCTAGAAACAGATTTATATTCTAAGTAGTTTGGCGTTGAGTGAAGGTAACTCACTCAACGCCAAGTGACATTAAAACTGTCTAAGTACTTAGGCATTGAGTGAAGCTCACTCACTCAACGCCTATACTATTAATGCTTGAATTTTGACTAAGTCTTCAGGTGTTGATGTCAGCAAGTCAAAAGGCCAAGCATATTCAAATTGGTAGCGGCAAAGCCACATTACATGACAAAAGGCATCGCAGGCCTACTGTACGACAGTTAGGCATTAAAGCAAGGATGCAACCTACATTAATGGAGTGGGACCCACTACTAAAAGTGTCGTTGGGTTACAATAAATAAAAGGAGAAGCTCTTTTTAGAAAGAGGTAATGTAACAGTAGTTCTTCCCAATCGCCATTACTGTGGATGTGGCTGAAGAATTGTGAGCCCAAGATAGCAAGTCTAGAGGCATAACAAGTTAACTGTTGACATCAACATCTTCAATAGCAAGATTCCTGGTGCCATCTTCATCTGCACCAGCTACAAAGCTCAGGGTGATTCACCGAGAAAAAGCTAGCAGCTAGGTCCGACCCTTGCTGCAAGTCCTTCACAGATCCAGCCAATAAATCCTAAAGAATATTCTCTTTTGGAGCTGTGAAGAAGGAGATAGAGCTGAGTAGTTGGCTCAGTTTAGAAAGGCAGAGAAGCTGATCTGCAAGTTGCTTCCAACATAAGCCAAAGCATATACATCACTGTTGCTGTGAAGAAGAGAGGATTGTGCTTTTGGTTTAGCTCAGAAAGGAGCAGAATAGTATTCTGCAAGTCACTTCTAGCACAAGTGGATATACTTGTTGCTGTGAAGTAATTGGGACAAAGGTGTACTTAGTTCGGAAAAGTAGACACATGAAAACATTCCTGGTGTCAAAGTGGGGCTGAGTCTAACTCACCCAAGGTTGATTGGCATAGAGGAATTCCTCTTGTGTCCAATCAAGAACCTCAACAACCAACTTCCATCTTGTAGGATCCTTTATGGATCAGAGAGGTAGGAGCAAACTTGCTTTAAGGTAGGTGATCAATTGATCACTGAGTAGTAGGGCACCTGTGCTAGAGCTGTAGGAGAGTGAATCTCTCTGAGTTATAGGAGCAAGTTTGCTCTGAGGTAGGGCTATCCTCCATAGCCTGCATGGTAGGGCTTAATTGCCTGAGGTAGGTGATACTTATTTCACTGAGTGTAGGCCCTTGTGGCTGAGGTGTAAGTCTTGGAGGAGACTGAGAGATCTTGAGGTGTAAGCACCTTGGAGCATTGTTTTGGAGAAGTGCCTTGACCAACAGGAAGTTGGAAAGGTGGGAGGAGAGTGGATGTACCCAAAGATTGGTGAACCACTATAAATCTTCGTGTACTATATTATGTTGGTTTTCTTTACGCAGGTAGCTCATCTTGAAAGCAGAAATTAACCAACCAAAAAAGTAGCAAACTGTTGGGTATTGTATCCACAATAACCCAGATTTGTATGAAGTCACCCTTGAACTAAGATGAATTAAGTTTGTATTTGATGCTATTTTTAGTTGAGTATTTGCAGGATACAATTGCCAAGTGTAGACCAATGTTAGTCTACAATGAGTCACCAAACACAGGACCATACAATGTAATCACTCATTGTGTGATCCATGGTGTTGACTCATGTGTAGCCTCTCTATTGGGACACACTTCTTTTTCAAGCACTAAATGCATAGGAGAAAAGTTGACAACAATATATCTTTAAGAAATCAAGTTTACTGATTTTCAGAAAAACTCTAAGTCTTTTTCTCGAGTAGGAAAGTTTATACTCGAGTAGAACTTAAGTCAATTCTCGAGTAAGATTTGTCATTAACTCGAGTTGCGGAAGTAGTTCTCGAGAAAGCTTAGTGTTGTTCGCGAGAAAGCCATATGTTCTCGAGTACTCCATGACTTTCCTTCTCGAGTTACTTCAGTTCTAGTCATGATACTTTTCTAAGTCTTTTTCTCGAGAAGCAATTTACATTTCTTGAGAAGCAATCTACTTTTCTTGAGAAGAAATTTATTTTTCTCGAGAAGCCATATGTCATTTCTCGAGAAGCTCAGTATTACTTCTCCAGAAACCAGAAGTCATTTCTCGAGTAACAGTTTCTTATCTCGAGTAATAGAATATTTTCTCGAGAACATAAGTTCATTTTTCTCAAGTTACTTCTTTTCCAGATAGAATATTTTCCAAGTCCTTTTCTCGAGATGCCAAGGATTTTTTCTCGAGAAGAGAATGTTTAGTTCTCGAGAAGCAGGAAATATTTCTCGAGACCTAGAATATTTTCTCAAGAGCCAGACATTTGTTCTTGAGATACTTCTTTGTTCTTGAGTACCAGAATGATTGTTCTCGAGAACAAAACTTCATTCTTCTCGAGTACTTTCCTTCATTCTCGAAATTGCTGATTTTCACATCCACATTTTTACTAAGTATTTTTCTCGAGATCCTCTTCATTCTTCTCGAGAATCAGAAAACCTTTTATCGAGTACTACTATTCTTCTCAAAAAATGTTGTACTGTTTTCTGAATTTCTTCTAAGTTTCGACATACGTGATTTCAAAAGTGATTAGCGCATGATTGGTCCACGTGTCAGGCATGTATTGTGATTATGACCGTTAGGTAAGTCCTATAAAAGGTCTTATCATAATCGACCAACCCTAAGAAGAATCCCTAAGTATTCTAAATCGTGTTTTCTCTTTCCAAAATTGGAAGTCGTCGTTATTCATCGTCTTCATCGCCTATATGCTTTCGATCCAGAGATTCAGAGTAAGTGATTCAATAGATCAAGATCTTCTACATCAACAGACTCTTTTCTTGATCGTGCTGAGTCCAGAACTTTCAGATCCAGAGATTCGGTCATGTCTTCTTCAATCTATTTCTGACAGAGCTTCAAAGTTCAAGGAAGAAGAAGGGCTAAAATTTTCATATCTGATATTTATACTGTTTGTATTTCTTTGTATTTCATTTTACTCTTGTAGGAGATTATTCTGCGACTGTAGGAGCTTTGTCCTCCGAGTTATTTGTAGGAAGTTTCTCTTCCGAGGGTAGATCCTATTTTGAGTGATCGAGTTGTAGGAACTTTGTTCCAAGTGGTAGGATTGTTTTCAATCCGACAATAGTGGAGTAGCCGAGTCTAGTGCGTTGCTAGATCGGTGAGGTGGAAAGTGGATGTACCCAAGGTTGGGGAACCACTATAATTCTTGGTGTCTTCTGTGAATGCTTGCTTATTTTTCTATGCTTGCTCGTTCAATTTTTATTCCACAAAAAGACGCAGAACTCAACTATTGACCCCCCCCCCCCCTCTAGGTTATTTAGGTTGACAACCTAAACATTTTTCAATTGGTGTCAGAGGGAGGTTATTCATCAAAAGGTTAACACCTTGAACAGATCTGCCCCAAGTTATCATTTGAGTGATACAAGCATGGACAAAACCAAGGATTTTGCTAAGATTCCTTTGTGCACAAAGACCAACTTTCCCATATGGAAAGAAAGAATTAAATTTTTCTTGGAAGTTGTGGATCCAAGTATCTTTATGATTGTTGAAGAAGGACCCTTTGTTCCCATGACCGTATCCACTATTGATCCCACCAAGAAAGTTCCTAAGAAGTTGATGGATCATGATAAAGATGAGATTGCACTTGTCTCCTTAGACAAGAAAGCCAAAAAATATCATCGCAAGTATAGTTGATGATTTTATGCTGCAGAACCTGATTCACTGCTAATCTGCCAAGGAAGTATGGCAGTCTCTCATCATCTTGATGGGAGGTACTGAAGAGGTTAGGGATGACAGAATATTCCTCCTGAATCAAAAGTATGAAGCATTTAGACAAGATCCCAAGTATTTAATTGTAGATACCTTTGAAAACTTCTTCAAGATTGTTAACGGACTAGGAGTATATGGTCGGGTTTTCACTAATGGAGAATTGAATGATAAATTTCTGAGGTCCCTAACTAAGGAATGAGAAAACAAATTCTGTGCAATTCGGGAGTTTGGCAAGCTGGCAGAGACTGACCCTCAAAATCTCTTCAGAAAGCTTATGTCATATGAGCTGCAAATCAATTCAAGAAAAGTTGAAGAAGAGAAGAGCTGGTCTTCATTCAAGGAGGAGTCTGTCCCACTGAAGGAAGACAGCTCAAGGAAAGTCAAAGCTGCATCACCTGCTCCTGCACAGGAAGAAAGTGAAGAAGAAGCTTTAGAGCCAAGTACCTCAGGCTCCGAGCTATATGAAGAAGAGTTTTCTCTTCTTTCAAGGCAGTTTAAGAAGTTCTTGAACAAGAAGAAATAGTGGAGAAGCAAAGATGCCTCATCCAAAAGATCCCGTCATGATGGTGATCGTCACAAGAAAGGCTCAAGTAGCCATGACAGGTATCATTCTAAAGAGAACAAACATATTTCTTCTGATATTGTTTGTTATTGCTGCAACAAGACAGAACACTTCATTGTTGATTTCCCTCACAAGAAGAAGGAGGGTGGAAAAAGAGAGGAGAAGAAATCTTCTTACAATAATAAGAGAACTGAAAGAAGCCTAGTAGCCAAGAAGGGCAAGACACTCAGCGACTCTGACTCATCTGAGTCAAGTGAAAAAGAGGAACCCTACTTTGGGCTAATGGCACAAACAAATAAGGAAGAAGAACCCCAGTACACTGGGAAGGTAAACTCTCATACTCCTCTCTCTGAATCAAATGCTTCTGACCATGATAATGAGGACTGCTCTTCTGACGATGAGTCTGAACTCATGGCTCAATATAAAGAGTAAATTAAGGCTAACAACAAATGTCAAAAAGTTGTGAAAACTCAGGCCAAGGAGATTAAATCTCTCAAGGCTGAAGAGAGCACTTTGAGAGAGGAAGTCGCCAAGATAGACTTACTCAAAGAGAATTTCAATGCTGCAATTGAAGAGTATAATAAAGCTCTCGAGCACTTAGATCTGAAGGAGAAAATCATCAAAAAATTGGAAGAACAACTTGCAGCTGAAAAGAAACTTGTTGAAAGTTTCTCCAAGCCCAAGACTGTCCTTCCCTTTGGGTGCACCTTGGATGGCGACCACCTGCTGCTGCTTTAGTGTGGAAGTCCTCTTGAAACACCTTTGGAAAGGGTGGTCAGATCAACCACAGAAGCTACAAACTTCTTTACTTTTCTTGTTCAATGAAGGGCCAGATGCCCTAGAGCTTCCATCCTCATCACCTTTTCTCTTCTCTTTCCTTGTCGCAGCACCTCGATTCTTGGCATTTTCGAACGCCCCAACCTTCAGAGCAGCTTCCACTGCCTCAGCATAGCTTTCAGCTCTATAAGCGCATGCCAATTACTGGACATCGCTTCTTAATCCTCCGAGAAAATGCTTCACTCTTCCTGCCTTCGAGGCGACCAAATCAGGAGCAAGTCTGCTCAACTTACTAAACTCAATCTCATATTCGCTCACCATAAGCTGTCTCTTCTTCAATGCAGGAAATTATTCATCAGACGGTCCTGCTCAACCGTGGGTAAGAACTTCTTAAGCAGCATCATCTTGAAGGACTCCCAAGAGGATCCTTCCTTCAAACTTTCCCTATCCAAATCCACCGAGTCTTTGCCAGGCCTTTTAGCTGGTAGGTCGTAATCATTACCTTCTGGGCTTCAGCAATCCACGAATACGTGAACATCTCATCGATAGTGATGATCCAATCATCCAAAATCAGGTTCATCTCTGGTGGTAGCATCACTAGGGGTACCAAAGGAGTAGGATTAGCTGGTACGGCTTGAACCGCTGCAGAATCTTGTGGTAAGGGTTGCTGCGCGGAAGCGGCAGACAACAAGGACTGAATCTGCGACTGCATCACAACTAACTACCTCGATAGAGCCTCATTACTCTGACGCAATCTCTCGATCAACGCATCACTCTGCGCACCTGACGACTCACCCTCTGACTGGGGATTCAACCTCGTCGCAGGACTCTTTGGCGGCATTTCTAAAAAAGTAACGAACGACTCGTCAAAAATCCTAGATTAAAACTAGGCCACACAACTAGTTCAGACCATACTTAAGGCACTTGCTTATCCTATTATCCTATTTTCTCATGTGCCTATGATATGAATGCATAAATTCTTTATTTTTCTTTAAAATCATGTGTGTACATGTGTCATCATCTAAACCTTAACTTAGCACGCGTGTATATGTGATGATATGGTATGTATGCAGTGCTATGCATTCTAAAAATGCATTAATGCATGCATGAATGGCGTACACATGAAATGTTATGCATCTCATACTACATAACATCGCATACAACGAAAAAAGAAAACGTGCTAATGGCACCCATGTGATGATGGTTATGCATCCCATACTACATAACTGTCACATGTTGCCTCCTATGGTGGATCCATATACAAACACATATTATGCATCCCATACTACATAATATGCCCAGTATACTTCTTATCATGCTATGAGTGTAGTGACTATGCTTCGGTTAAGACGTATTGAAGACACATCGATGTGTGTGTGTGTGTGTGTGTGTGTGTGTGTGTGTGTGTGTGTGTGTGTGCAAATGAATGACGGGAAACAAACTAAATGAGATTGGCGGGTTCGACCAACTTGTCAAACCAACCTCCCTCTAATACCAACTGTCACAACCCGCATTTTTCACCGCCAAAAAAGGTGTGTCAGAGTAAGGGAAAAATGCACGTCATGATACAACATCAGTAGGGGATAACTGTGAATGCTCAGGCAAACACCTACTTAATCATGAAAAAAGATTTTTTAAGTTATTTAAAAATAAAATCAATTTAAGTGTGATAGTTATCCTTATCCCTCGACTTAGTGGCTCATCTAGTCCACAAGGAAAGTAGTTATACGCTGTAGAAATTACTTCTTTTACAAAATTAGACGCCCTATATGAGTTTAGAGGTTCCCAGAGGACACCTCAAAGTATGCAAGTTCTAAATTTATAATAACAATAAAAGCAAAATTTTACAGTCGTTAAGTATAGTGTTTTAACATTTTAAAAACATGCAATGCATGAGGTAATAATAGTAGTTTTATACTTGAAAATATCTGCCATGCAATCCTAATATTAAACATCCCAGAGAGTAAGTAATCTTATACACAGAAAGAAACAAAGCAGCTAGCAAGTATCCAAAATCAACTATCATGTGGGCGTCAACAAACTGACACGAACCCATATAAAACAAAGTATGTCTGAACTAGCAAAGAAAACAAAATAACAATCTACCTCTCTACAGCGAGGCAAAATCACAGCCAAGACAGCTGCCCAGGAACTCCAAAACCAGCACGGTTATCAGCTACAGCTCTGAACCTGAGGCATTCCAAAGACAGAACACCTCATCAAGAAAGTACAAGAGATGGCAGAAAGTAACCCAAAAGTAAACAAAGTCAAGGGGCACCAACCCAAGACCCAAGGAAAAATACTTACATAAAGTACAACAGTCAGGTACAAAGGTAAAGAGAGAAACACTTATGTGAAGCATCACGTATAACCACAGCAGCCCAAATGTACAAGACTATAAGGGGAAAAGTTCAAGATTAAACCATCAGGAGAGAAACAAACACCTATTAGCCAACTGTGGTCAACTCCACCAAAACCAAAATGGGCGGGGTGGCCAATCCTAAAGACAATTTATCCGTCTAATTATGGGGGAGACTGGATACTCCACCATTCACCGCAAATGCCCAAACACCCGGTAGAGCCCCACAAAGTACTAATAGGGAGAACAAACATTGTGGCGGTGGTTTCGTACACAAATAACACCCGCAACAAAGGAAACCAGGAAGGAAAACCCTGTAATGACCCGGGTTTAGAGCTCAGAGGCCAACCACAACCCTTTCTGGTCTGGCGACGTGTCTCGCCCCACAGCGTCGCCACGAAGTAAACCATGATATATGTCTCAAGACAATAGTGGCACATCGGATTCTACTAGACAAGTCTAGAATAGGAGCGGTTGATCAACCTTTAGGAAGAGTTTATAATCCTAAATAAACTCTAAGGCGTCCTACTTAAACGTCGAGGAATGGTTATAAGAGTAAGATTTAACCACATATAACACTTACAAGATTGGTAACAAAAATCAAGAACATGATGATTATAAATGAAACAAGACAAGAGATTTAAACAACACTAAAAATCAGCAAGTTATAAAAAGATATCAAGACATCAAGAAGTTAGTAATTTCTGCAAATCGGGATAAAGAAGGGAAGAGAAAGAGAAAACCATCACTTGCCTTGGTTTTACCAGAGAAAGATATCCAAATCTCATCATGTCGTAGATCGGGGCTAAAGAAGACGAGAGAAGTCGAAATCTAACAAGAACGGCCAAAAGTAGGAGTTAGGGTCGAAAACCTTAGTGAGAAAATATGAAGGAATGGGGAAGATTTTACCACGATGATGAAGCTCTCGCTGAGAGCTTTCCGAATCTGTAATCGGTTGAGGATTTCGAGCACCGGAGCACCGTCGGCGGCCACCAGAAGAATCACGGAAAACTGTCTCTCTCTTGCTCACGCCGCTCTGGTTCGGGAGATGAACAGTAAAATCTATCTAAAAGAAGGACGAAAAAGAAGTAGGTATATATATACTATGGGTAATATTAGAATAATCAGCACTTAAGAAAAAAACTGGGATCGGCAGAACCGGGCATCTCGAGAAGAATGTATCTAAAGATCAACCACATAATTCTTGAGAACAAGGTAGATCTCGAGTACTAGAAGAGGCTTTTCTCGAGTACAGAAAGGTAGTTCTCGAGAACAAGCAAGGACCTATCGAGAGCAGAAGGTAGTTCTCGAGAACAAGCAAAGGTTTCTCGAGAATAGAAGGTAGTTCCAGAGAACAAACAAAGGCTTCCAGAGAACAAAGGTAGTTCTCGAGAACAAGCAAAGGCTTCGAGAAGAAGGTAGTTCTCGAGAACAAGCAAAGGCTTCTCAAGAACAGAAGGTAGTTCTCGAGAACAAGCAAAGGCATCTCGAGAACAGAAGGCAGTTCTCGAGAACAAGGTAGACAGTTCTCGAGAACAAGTATCCAGTTCTCGAAAACAAGAAGCTCATCTCGAGAACAACCAGGCAGATCACAAGAACAGGGAAGCACTTCTCGAGTACAAAAAGGCAGTTCTCGAGAACAAGAAGGCTTTCTCGAGAACAAGGCTGCAAATTCCCGAGAACAAAGAAGAACATCTCGAGAACAACTAGACAAAACTCGAGTATAGAATCAACTTCTCGAAAACAAGCAGGAAGGACAAAATCCGCTCGACGCTTTGTCGAGCTTCGCTCGATGATAGTCGAGCTCCACACAGAGTTCGTCGAACATAAAGGAAAAACTCCGTTCGACGAATTCTGCTCAAATTTCGTCGATCCCAAAACCCAGAACTGCTCGAAGCATCGTCGAGCCCAGGACCCAGAACCGCTCGACACGTCGTCGAGCCCAGAACCCAGAACCGCTCGATGCGTCGTCGAGCCCAAAACCCAGAACCACTCGACGCGTCGTCGAGCCCAGAACCAAGAATAGCTCGACGCGTCGTCGAGCCCAGAACCCAGAACCGCTCGACGCGTCATCGAGCCCAGAACCCAGAACCGCTCGACGCGTTGTCGAGCCCAGAACCCAGAACTGCTCGACGCGTCGTCGAGCCCAGAACCCAGAACTGCTTGACGCGTCGTCGAGCTCAGCTCGACGCGTCGTCGAGCTCAGCTCGACGCGTCGTCGAGCTCAGCTCGACGCGTCCTCGAGCTCAGCTCGACGCGTCCTCGAGCTCAGCTCGACGCGTCCTCGAGCTCAGCTCGACGCGTCCTCGAGCTCAGCTCGACGCGTCCTCGAGCTCAGCTCGACGCGTCCTCGAGCTCAGCTCGACGCGTCCTCGAGCCCAGAACTCAGAACCGCTCGATGCGCCGTCGAGCTCAGAACCCAGAACCGCTCGACGCGTCGTCGAGCTCAAAACACAGAACCGCTCTATGCGTCGTTGAGCATAGCTCGGCATGTCGTCGAGCTCAGCTCGGTGCGTCGTCGAGCTCAGCTCGGCGCGTCGTCGAGCTCAGCTCGGCGCGTCGTCGAGCTCAGCTCGGCGCGTCGTCGAGCTCAGCTCGGCGCGTCGTCGAGCTCAGCTCGGCGCGTCGTCGAGCTCAGCTCGGCGCGTCGTCGAGCTCAGCTCGGCGCGTCGTCGAGCTCAGCTCGGCGCTCGGCGCGTCGTCGAGCTCAGCTCGGCGCGTCGTCGATCTCAGCTCGGCGCGTTGTCGAGCTCAGCTCGGCGCGTCGTCTAGCTCAGCACGACGCATTGTCGAGCGTCATCGAGCTCCACTCGATGATCGTCGACCTCCATACAGCGCCTAGAATTTTCATGAAACTATGAGTTCGACGAAAACCCACCCCTTTAGGAGGGATTCTTGTGTTTTAAATTTTGAAGTGAAAGTGGGTATGGGGCAGAATGCGCGGTCTGATCGGTCTGAGTTTGCGGCCTGGGCGGACTGGTGTTGCGGCCTGGGTGGTCAATGTAACACCCCCTTTCCATCGCATAGCATATATCAGTAGATCCGGCCAGAGCCCAATGTCATATACCACAGACAGACCGAACGGTTACGCAACGGAACCATCCTTCCAAAAACCAATGTCCTATACAGAGTACATTCTAGCGGAAGCAATTTAAAAGTTGCAAATTAAGAACCCAGCCACAACATGAATGTCCACTACATAAACACAACAGGAATGAACGTACAAATACATAAGTACTTGGCCTTATGGCCTTACAAGAGTTTACTCAAATAAAAGTGTCTTCCAAACCTCGGCACATAGGTCGGTCACACATGAGAAAAAAAAAAGTAAACATGCATATATAGGCCTTCGAGGGCTGGCTCAGCAACAATGGTTTTTTCCCGCTATTTGCCACTAGGCTCCGCAGTACCTGCAAGCAACAATCCACTGAAGCGATGGCAAACAAAAGCAACGGTCAGCTAAAGCTGACCAAATTATAACGACCCCTCCCCTAAACTTGGGGCGGCAATCCTCCTTCCCTGCACTTTATTAGCATAGCTTAACAGTAGTGAAATTACACATCATCATAGGCGTAGGCTCACATGGCCACACACCCCGTGCACTCAGGGCACATTCTTGGTGAACCTAGTTAAAATCCGTTGTCTTAACACCGCCCCCTTGGACGGAAAATCTCGTGAGCATTATAGTCTTACCGACCTATGCCTAAGACCCTCCATCTATGCCAACGACGAGTACCACGTACCTTAGGTCTCTCTAACCGAATGACATAGAGCGGGTACTATTCCGCCTGACCCGTTGCTCACACCGCAACATCAATTTAAGCCATATGCGCGGGTCAAGCTTCCCCGAGTCCCAAACCGATCACACATTTTACATAACCCAGTTATATGCAAGTTGGCTCCCAGGCCACTAAGATGGCAGAATCACGCTTCTGCCCAGATATTCGGGTGCACCTTGGAGTTAATCCCCAAGGTTCCCTGTTGCAATCTACCACGTAGAAAACCCGAAAACAAACATTGACACGGAGTCTTCTCCGGCTATCCAAGCATAATGAAACATCACCGTTCCAGACCAACTTGTCTGGGTAGGCTTCACACATCATGCCTATGTTCGTACATTGATTCCGGACTCTACATGCAAAACAAGGGGGATTATTCATATCCACCCAAAGGAATACCTCACACTCACCGCATACTCGCGAGAGCTGGTTTCCTGTGCAGAAAGAAAGAGGACTTCATATGTACAAGATAAGAATCTCTACCCTAGCATTTCTCTTCGGCGACATGAAGATCTAGACAGATGAAAAGCACCGCAACGGCCTCGCCTCCGTAGATCTGAACTAGGCTTGCGATTTGGGGCTCCGAAGCTCCACCGGTGGTCGGATCTCTCCTCCTCCTTCCTTGCTCTCCCCTCTCTCTAAGACTTTTAGAAAGAGAAATCTCAAAAGAAATGAGGATTTCCAAGCCCTATTCCCAGCCTTAACCTAACATGGACCAGCCTGAGCCCTTAGATCCCAAAAGAAGGAAATGGACGGCCACAATTCGCACTTAAAATCAGATTCCTGGGTCGAACACGGCTTGTGACACGCCCGTGTCCAAGGCCGTGTGCCTCGATCGACACCGAAACTATCACGTCCAGACCAGGATACGGGCTCTCGACACACACGTGTCTCACCTGACACGCCTGTGTCATTCAGTACACGCCCGTGTTACGGGGTGTGTTCCTCCGTCAACTCAGGACCAAACACAACCCGAGGAGAACACGGGTACTCGACACGCCCGTGTAACATTTAACACACCCATGTCAAATCCGAACACGCCTGGGTTCCAGGCCGTGTTCCACCCCCGACACAGCTCGACAAACTACCCGAGCAGGATATGACCTGGGACATGCCCGTGTCTCAGGCCGTGTTCGTTGTCTCGACGATTGTCGACTGCAATTTCGTCGACCACACTGCCAGATCGTCGAACCCGAGCATGATACGGACCTGGAACACGCCCATGTCCTAGGTCGTGTGACCCCTACCAAGTCCCAAACTTGGCTCAAAACGTCACCAGTCCCTCTTTTGAGTTTCGGTGTGTTACAGCTCTCTCTCTCTTAAAAGAATTTCATCCCGAAATTACAGCAAGGAAAAGATATAAAAAACTTAAATGACACCTGAGTGGAATAACTCTGGGTACTCCTCAAGCATGGTCTTCTCTCGCTCCCACAAGAGCTCCTCCAGACCGTAGTTATCCCAACGGACCTTGACCATCCTGATGTCCTTGTTACGCAGTCGCTTGACTTCCGAGTCCTCAATGCAAATGGGCTTGACCTTCATCGTCAACCCATTATCAACCGGTACTTGATCGACCGCAATCACTTATGAAGACTCATGCACCGCCTTCCGCAGCACCGATATGTAGAATACGTCATGTAGACGACCAAGTTTCGCCGATAGCTTTAATCGATAAGCTGCTTTGCCAATCCGCTCCAGAACCTCAAACGGTCCAAGGTACCTCGGGCTTAGCTTCTTCAAGCATCGTATTTGTGAGACACCCTTGAACGGCTTAATCTTCAAGTACACCCAGTTGCCGACAGCGAACTCCACATTCCTATGCTTGGCGTTATAGTACTTAGCTTGCCGGTCCTGAGTGATTAGCAATCTTTCTCGAATGGTTCGTACCAATGAGGTTGCATCTTCAACTTCTTGTCGCTTGTATAGCTTCGACTCATCCGTTTCCAACCACGACAACGGCATGCGACATCTTCTACCATTAAGGGCCTCGAAGGGGGTCATTTGATTGCTCGCCTGGTAGCTGTTGTTATAAGCGAATTCCACCAAGTACAAGTGATCTTCCCACTGCTTCCCAAAATCCAAGACGCACATGCGAAGCATGTCTTCCATCGTCCTGTTGACTCTCTCGGTCTGAACATCCATCTGCATATGAAAGGTCGTGCTGAAACTCAGCTTTGTTCCCAACATCTATTGCACCAACCTTCAATCATTGGACATGAACCGCCCATCTCGGTCACTCATGATGTTGCGGGACACACCGTGAAGCCAAATAATGTTATCCTCATACAATTTTGTCAATTTCTCCACAGAATCATCCTTCCTATGCGGAATGAAGTGCGACACTTTCGTTAAACGATCTAAGATCAACCAGATGGCGTCATTTCCCTTCAGTGACCTTGGCAAACCATGCACAAAGTCCATTGTAATATCATCGGACTTCCACTCCGGGTTAGGCAAGGACTTCAAGAAACCTCCAAGCTTCTGGCACTCCACCTTCACTAAGGCGCATGTTTGACACTTCGCCACATACTGTGCCACATCCTTCTTAAGTCCTAGCCTCCAGAACAATTTTTTTAAAACACGGTACATCTTCGTGCTCCCTGGGTGAATCGAGTACTTGGTTTGATGAGCCTCGTACATCAATTCCACCCACAGTTTGCCCACATTTGGGATGCACAGATGACTGTCCTTCCATAACAATCCATCTACAACATCAAGTTGTGAATTTGACACATTCAAAGCCTCAACCATGATTTGCTTCATGTGGCCATCTAAATCCAGAGCCTGCCGAATCCGATCAACCAGGTCATGCTGAACTTCTGTCCAATACAATAGCGCTTCGGCACTAGTCTGCTTGTCAACACAAGAGACCTCCAATGCCTCCAACTCCCAAACCAAACTCTCGTCATGAACCAATGTAACGCCCCCGGTTTTTCTGTGTTTTGTTTGATCTTTGGCTGGCGTTACGATGGCGTATTTCCGGCTTTTTGCCGTTGTAGAGCGTGGTTTTAGCTCTTAGGGTTCCCTGTGTAGCCTGTTTGTAGCCTGTTAGCAAGATTCCCCAGCTAGCCGGAGTCTGTTTGATGACTCGGCTGGGCCTCTTAGGGAATGCTTGTATTTTGGCTTCGGGAGGTGTTATCCCGGGTTTTGTTCGTCGGATGCTAATTTCGACTTCGTAGTTGCGTTCGTAGCGTGGGTTTTTAGCTGCGGCTTGAATTTCATCTTTTTCCGAGAAGTTTCAGGTTTCGTGTTGTTTTGCTATTAAGTGTAAATAATTATTGATATGTGGTTTGTTTATTATTAAAAACTGATATATATAGTCTTGGGTCAGTTTTAAGGCTGGGTTCCTTTTTGTTCTTTTCCTGTTTCTCTGTTTGGAGGAAGCCGTCGCCTGTGCGAGAGGAAGAGCACTGCCGGTCTACCCTAGCCTTCGGACGTCGTTTTCCTGGAGTTTTAGCGGTCGGATTTCGGTTTCGAGGGTGGATCTGGACTGCCCCCGCCGGGATCTTTCTGCTCCTCATCTTGCTGCCCTGCGGCCAGATCCGCAAGCGGGGGAGGCCGCCAACCGAGTTCCTGGTATTGAGGCAAGTGATGTACCCTCATCCTTGCCATAGTTGATCTTTGTCTTCTTTTGATTTAATCTTTTATCTCTTTTGTTTAGATCTGAAGTGTAAGCTAGGGCTTGTTCCCGATCATGCCGTGGTTAGAGTAGAAAGGTCCAGTTAAATCTCAGTTTTCCTGAGGGATTGCGTCTATTAGGAGCAGTTTTTGTTCGGTCTAGGTCGAGTAGTTACCATTGCCGATGGAGGTTGTACTCGAGAGAGAGAGAATCCCCCGTTCTCGTGTTTGGTCATTTTCTGGATCTGGCTCCTGTAGTCAGTGGGGGGGGGTGTCGACACTGTTGTGTCGACACCGGCCAGTCTTGGTGTCGACACCGGCCAGTCGTGGTGTCGACACTTAGTGTCAACACCAGCAGCGGCAGTGTCGACACCTTGTGTCTACACCGGCTGCAGTGGTGTCGACACTTGGTGTCGACACCAGCAGCGGTAGTGTCGACACCATGTGTCGACACCGGCTGCAGTGGTGTCGACACTTGGTGTCGACACCAGCAGCAGTAGTGTCGACACCATGTGTCGACACCGGCTGCAGTGGTGTCGACACTTCGTGTCGACACCAGCAGCGGCAGTGTCGACACCATGTGTCGACACCGGCTGCAGTGGTGTCGACACTTGGTGTCGACACCCGCCGCGGCAGTGTCGACACTCTGTGTCGACACCGGCCGCTGTGGTGTCGACACTTGGTGTCGACACCGGCCGTAGTTGTGTCGACACCTTGTGTCAACACCGGCCGTAGTTGTGTCGACACCTTGTGTCGACACCGGCTTGTTGTGGTGTCGACACATCATGTCGACACTGGTGCTGCGCTTGGTTTGGGGTCAGGTAGACTCGGGGTTGATTCGGGTTAGGCGTGCAAGGCCGCGTCGGTTGGACCCGACGTTTTGTCTTGGGTTCGTGTGTTTCTTAGGATTGTTAGAGTGACTTTTCCCCTAGGGGGGGCTTTAGGTGTTCGGCTAATTTCTGCATGCCGACTCTTGGGTCGTGGCAGGTGGTGGAGTTTTGGTGGCCTCTAGAGGGGTGGTTTTATGTAGAGAGCTGTGGCCACCGCCTTTTGCCCCGATTTGGGTTGGTGTGTGTGGGACCCTAAAGCTGCCACTGTTTGACCCCTTAGCCCTTTTTGGGTCTGATTCTGGTTATGCATTCAGACCCATGTTTGACCACTGCCACTTACCCACGTGTTAGGACTGTTAGTTCCTTTCCTGTTTATGCTTCCTTTCTTTTATCATATGAATATGTCTTGGTGCTGTTGCAGGCTCTCTCTTGGTAAGGCACATTGGTTTTATTGCTCGCACTTTGTGTGCTTTGTGGTGTTTTATGCAGTACTCTTTTCCTTATGTCATTCACTTTTTCTTTTGCTTATAGCAGTTTGTTGTCGGGTTGGTACCCCTTATTCTTATTTGCTCGTTAGCCAATTGCTCTTTTTACTTTTGATTGTTTCCTTGCTGAGGTGTTCTTTTCTTGAATGCCTCAGGTCCAGGTTGTAGCTGGTTCAGCGGCTAGTTCTTTTGGAGGGGCTGTTGGTGGCCTCTAGGGTTGCTGAGTTGGCTGATCCCCTTTTGGTTGCGAGGTAGTTCCTTACTCTTCTGTATAGACATGCATACTCGCCAGTGGGTTCGTGTCAGGTTGTTGACGCCCACTGGTGGCTTCTTGTGGCACTGGATATGAAATTAAACTGCTGATTTTGCCTTTATGTGGTTGGTTACTTGCTTCTAGGAAGGATTTATTCTAGGCTGCATGTTAGATATTTTAAAATCTAAAAGTATTATTATATGTACCCCATGCATAACATGTTTCCAAATCAAAGACACTACTTTTCCTCAACGTAAAACACTATTTTTCATACCTATTATATTCACCTTAGAGTCATGCACGTATAAGTCGTCCCCCGGGGACACTTATGCTCATTTAGGGTGTCAATTTAATTGAATCCAAGTATTTTCTGCTGCGTATAAATATAGTTTTAACTGTGGACTAGCTGATCCACCGGGCCGAGGGATACGGCCATTCATCGTAACTGATTTTCTTTCACATTAAATCAACAATTTTCCTTAAAATCTAATGTCTGGAGTTTTGCCTGAGCGTGTGCAGTTATCCCCTGCACGACGTGGCATCACGGCACGTGTTTTCTCTTACTCTGATATGATTTTACCGTTGAGAAAACGCGGGTTGTGATAGTTGGTATCAGAGGGAGGTTGCTTGACAAATGGTTGGGCAACCTTTCCCTGGTCTGCATTAGTGTTTAGCATCATACCATTCACACACCGATATGTCATCAACACGTCTTGGCCGAAGCACGAACACTACACTCATGAGCATGAAGACGTATACAGGGCATATTATGTAGTATGGGATGCATAATATGTGTTTGTATATGGATCCACCATAGGAGGCAACATGTGAGGGTTATGTAGTATGGGATGCATAACCTCACCGCATGACTGCGGCTAGCACATTTTCTTTTCTCGTTATATTGGAATGTTATGTAGTATGGGATGCATAACATTTTTATGTGTATGCCGCCCATAGCATGCACTAAGGCTTTTTTTTTAGAATGCATAGCACATCATGCATAGCATAACATTTCATAAGCACAACGTGCCAAGCTAAAGATTTGCAAGGTGACATATGTACACACATGGTTTTGAGTCAAAAAGAATACAAATGCATGCATTCATGGTTTAGGCACATGAGTCAGTATGATGGTGTGAACCATCTTAGGATAAGCATAACATCATCATGGTAAAAACAACTCCCAGAGCAAGTTTTGCAGTTGAAGTTCATATTGAAGTGTGTTTGTCCGTACCGGGTAGTTTCGTTCTAGTTGATGGGCTAGGATTTGTCTAAAGCTTGTGCGATTATAGGATGGCGAGACGTCCAGCGACGAGATCCACCCCACAATCCGAGGGTGAGACGTCAGGAGCGCAGAGCGATGCGTTGGTAGAAAGCCTGCGGCAGAGTAATGAGGAGTTATCGAGGCAAGTAGTGGCTATGCAGGCTCAGATTCAGTCCCTTGTAGCAGTGGTGGCGGGACAGCCCCCGAGAGCTCAGAACCCCGCAGAGGGGGTAGCTGTTCCTGACCCTCCTGCTCCTCCCGTGCCTTTGGTTGTGGTGCCTCCAGAGATGGCGTTCATATCCCAGTTTCAGCGACTGAGACCCCCTACCTATGATGGGCAGGCAGATTTTATGATTTTGGATGACTGGCTGATTATCATTGAGGAGACGTTCTCTTACTCAGGGATTACGGACGATCAGAGAGTGATGCTCGCTGCCTACCAGCTCAAGGGCTTAGCAAAGAATTGGTGGCTGAGAGAGAAAGAGAGCTTAGTGGCAGGTTGCACTTGGGAGTCATTTAAGGTGTTGTTGCTAAGTAAGTTTCTGCCTTCAGTCGAACGGGACCGGCTACTGAACGACTTTCTTCACTTAAAGCAGAGGAAGCTCACGGTTAGTGAGTATGAGATTGAGTTTAGTAAGTTGAGTCGGTTTGCCCCGGGTCTAGTGAGTGCTGAGGCAGATCGAGTTAAGCGATTTCTGGGAGGACTGAGAAGCGACATTCAGCAGTTAGCGAATGCCTATGGAGCAGTCAGTTATTCCAGCGCGGTTGAAGCTGCTTTGAGAGTTGAGGCCATTGAGAATGCCAAGAATAGAGCCCAGCAGTTAAGGAAGGATAAGCGGAAGTCCGGTGGAGGGAAGAGCCCTCAGGAACCTGATGCTGTCTCGAGAAAGAAGGTCAAAGAGATTTGTAGCTTTTGTGGCCGGCCAGGCCACGCCTTCGAGAAGTGTTTCAAAAGGTTGGGAGCGCAGAAGAAGGAACAGGTGCACGCGATTCAGGGTGTTTCCATGGGAGACGTGGTGTGTTCCTTGTGTGGAAGGAAGGGGCATGAGGCTGCCCGTTGTTGGTTAAAAGATAAGGTCTGTTTTCAGTGCGGCCAGAAGGGTCATCTCAAGACAAGGTGCCCTCAGACCCAGTCTATTCTACAGCCAGTTCCCCTCCAGGCTCTGCCACCGCCTCAGCAAGTGGATAAAGGAAAAGGAAAGCTGAATGTGCTCTCGGCAGATGAAGCGCAGACCTCGACCCAGGTTATCTCAGGTTCGGCTCCTCCCCAGTCGTTTCGTTACGTTCCCTTTTCGGTTGTAGTTTTCGTTTTAGCGCTTGTTGCCTTAGATGCGTATGCAATTCGTAGGGCGATTTAAGGTAAAGAACCGCTGGGCGCGCGTTCTCTTCGATTCCGGCGCTACCCACTCGTTTGTGTCTAGAGCCTTCGTGGAGCGGTTCAGTCTGGGCCTAGATCGTGTTGGTGGTGCCTTCTGCGTTAAGTTCCCCTACGGTGACTCTGTGGTTACGGATCTGGGTATCCTCGATTGTCCAATTTTGTTGGGAGATTTTCTAGCCAAGGCAGATTTGAAGGTGATTGACCTGGAGGACTTCGACGTTATTTTGGGCATGGACTGGTTGTCAAGGTACGATGCTGTGATCCAGTGCAAGGGTAAGCGCTTGGACTTCGTCAAAGACAACGGTCAGCAAGGGAGCGTTTATGGGTATTCTCTCCAGGAGTCACCAATCATTTCTGCGGTGCGTGCTCGGAAGTTGCTTGTTTCTGGCTGTTTTTCCTGTGTGGTTTCCCTTGTAGGGTCGATTGTTAGTGAGCCCCGTTTGGAAGAAATTCCTGTGGTGTGTGACTTTTTTGATGTGTTTCCAGGCGACCTTCCCAGTCTTCCACCCGATCGAGATATCGAGTTTGCAATAGATTTGGAGCCAGGCACGCGTCCTATCATAAAGGCGCCGTACCGGATGGCCCCGCGAGAGCTGGAAGAGTTGCGAATTCAGCTGGATGAGTTGTGGAAAAGGGCTTTATAAGGCCGAGTTCTTCGCCTTGGGGTGCGCCAGTGCTGTTCGTTAAAAATAAGGATGGGTCGATGAGGTTATGCATTGACTATAGAGAGCTGAACAAGGTTACGATTAAGAACAGGTACCCTTTGCCGCGAATCGACGATTTGTTTGACCAACTGCGTGGTAGTGCCGTGTTTTCCAAGATAGATCTTCGTTCGGGCTATCACTAGTTGAGGATTCGGGAGTCAGATGTTCCGCGGACGGCGTTCCGCTCTCGTCATGGGCATTTTGAGTTTTTGGTTATGTCATTCGGTTTGACTAATGCACCCTCAGCTTTTATGGATTTGATGAATAGAGTTTTCAAGGATTTTCTAGATAAGTTCGTGATTGTCTTTATAGACGATATTTTGGTGTATTCTAAGGATGCAGAGGAGCATGATCGACATTTGCGGCTGGTCTTGGCGACTCTGAGAGACCATAAGCTATACACCAAGCTGAGCAAATGTGAATTTTGGTTGCCTCAAGTTTCTTTTCTAGGCCACGTGATTAATAAGGAGGGAATATCGGTGGACCCAGAGAAGATCGCTGCTGTTATGGAATGGGCGAGACCAGTTACCCCCAAAGAGATCAGAAGCTTCTTGGGTTTGGCTGGTTATTATAGAAGGTTTGTAGAAGGTTTCTATACCTTGTCCGCGCCGTTGACCAAGTTGACGCAGAAGAATGTAGCCTTTATATGGGATGTCAAGTGTGAGAAGGCTTTTGAGGAACTAAAAAGAAGGCTATGTTCGGCTCCAATTTTGTCTTTGCCTACGGAGGGCAGTGAGTATTATATTTATGTGGATGCGTCGCATGTCGGTCTGGGCTGCGTTTTGATGCAGGGTGGAAAGGTGATTGCGTATGGGTCGAGGCAGCTAAAGACTCACGAGAGGAACTACCCTACGCATGACCTGGAGTCTGCAGCTGTGATCTATGCGTTGAAATTGTGGAGGCATTTGCTTTATGGCGCACAGTGCCAGATTTTCACGGATCATAAGAGTTTGAAGTATGTCTTCACTCAGAAAGAATTGAATCTGCGCCAGCGGCGGTGGTTGGAGTACGTGGCCGACTATGATGTTGAAATTCAGTATCATCCAGGCAAGGCAAATATGGTGGTCGATGCCCTGAGTCGGAAGTCAGGTAATATTTTTAAACTTTCCGCCGAGCGTCTAGTGGAGGAGTTTCTGTTGATGGACATTTCTGTGGGAAGCTGTGATTCGCAGAGTAGCATAGCAGTAGCAGAACCTTCGTGGATTACACTTACGAGACTGCATCAGAAGGACGATCCCGATCTTTTGCATTTGTATCTTCGAGCTGAGAAGGGTGAATTACCAGATTTCTCTATAGATGATGCGGGTACCTTGAAGTACCGTGGCAGGTTTTGCATCCCCGCAGTTGGAGATATCCGGGATATGGTGTGCAGAGATGCCCACGGATCTAGTGTTGCCTACCATCCAGGGTCTACCAAGATGTATCATGATTTAAAACAGTTTGCCTAGTGGTACGGGATGAAGAAGGACATAGCCAGATTTGTTTCAGAGTGTTTCACTTGCAGGCATGTGAAAGCCGACCATGGGAGGCCTGGTGGCAAGCTAACTCCCTTGGAGATTCCGATGTTGAAGTGGGAGAGTATCTCGATGGATTTCATTACCGGCTTACCGAGATCTCCTAAGGGGCATGATTCAGTTTGGGTAATTGTAGACAGATTGACGAAGAGCGCTCATTTCGTACCATTTAAGATCGATTATCCGATGAGGAAGATAGCCGAGCTGTATTTGGAAGAGGTTATCAGATTGCATGGAGTACCCGTAAGTATCATATCAGATCGAGACTCCAGGTTCACGTCTCGTTTTTGGAAGAGCCTTCAAGAAGGGTTGGGTATAGATTTGAGATATTCCACGGCTTATCATCCGCAGACCAATGGTCAGACGGAGCGAGTAAATCAGATTGTGGAAGATATGATCCGATGCTATATTCTGGACCACGGAGGAGCATGGGACGAGCGCTTGCGGCTTATGGAGTTCGCATATAACAACAGTTACCAACAAAGCTTGCAAATGGCTCCCTTTGAAGCTTTGTATGGGAGGCGCTGCAGGACTCCCTTGTTCTGGGCTGAGCTTGGCGAATTTCCTTTGTTGGGTCCAGAAGCGCTTGAGGAGATGGAATCCGCTGTGAAGCTTATTCGGGAAAAGCTTCGGATAGCCCAGGAGAGGTATGAGAAGAACGCCAATCGGCGTAGATCGAAATTGGAATTTGCTGTGGGGGACTCCGTGTTTTTAAAGGTCTCCCCGTTGATTGGAGTCAAGCAGTTTGGAAAGAATAGGAAGTTCGACCCGAGGTACGTGGGGCCGTTTCCGATTGTTGAGCGGATTGGGGTATCAGCCTATAGGCTGGCTTTGCCAGCAAATTTCCCTGGCGTGCATGATGTCTTTCACGTCAGTCAGCTGCGGAAATGTGTGATGAATGGCAGGCAGGTTTTGGATTCTGTGCCTCAGTTGGAGCCGAATCTTTCTTATGAGGAGGTGCCTGTTCGCATTTTAGATTCTCAAGTTCGGGCGTTGCGGAAGAAGACTATTCCGATGGTTAAGGTTTTATGGAGGAATCAAGATGTGGAAAGCGCGACTTGGGAGTTGGAGTCGGCTATGAGGGAGGCTCACCCTCATCTGTTTCCCTGATCTTTTGCTTGGTATGTTCTATTTTATTATTTATATAGCCCCTTTCCTGGCTCTTTCTCCCTCCTTCTTTATAGGGGTGTTGTGAGTATAGTTTCGAGGCGAAACTTTCTTTTAGGGGGAGTGGCTGTAACTCCCCCGGTTTTTCTGTGTTTTGTTTGATCTTTGGCTGGCGTTACGATGGTGTATTTCCGGGTTTTTGCCGTTGTAGAGCGTGGTTTTAGCTCTTAGGGTTCCCTGTGTAGCCTGTTTGTAGCCTGTTAGCAAGATTCCCCAGCTAGTCGGAGTCTGTTTGATGACTCGGCTGGGCCTCTTAGGGAATGCTTGTGTTTTGTCTTCGCGAGGTGTTATCCCGGGTTTTGTTCGTCGGATGCTAATTTCAACTTCGTAGTTGCGTTCGTAGCGTGGCTTTTTAGCTGCGGCGTGAATTTCGTCTTTTTCCGAGAAGTTTCAGGTTTCGTGTTGTTTTGCTATTAAGTGTAAATAATTATTGATATGTGGTTTGTTTATTATTAAAAACTGATATATATAGTCTTGGGTCAGTTTTAGGGCTGGGTTCCTTTTTGTTCTTTTCTTGTTTCTCTGTTTGGAGGAAGCCGTCGCCTGTGCGAGAGGAAGAGCACTGTCGGTCTACCCTAGCCTTCGGACGCTGTTTTCCTAGAGTTTTAGCGATCAGATTTCGGTTTCGAGGGTGGATCTGGACTGCCCCCCCCCCCCGGATCTGCCTTCTTTCTGCTCCTCAGCTTGCTACCCTGCGGCCAGATCCGCAAGCGGGGGAGGCCGCCGACCGAGTTCCTGGTATTGAGGCAAGTGATGTACCCTCATCCTTGCCATAGTTGATCTTTGTCTTCTTTTGATTTAATCTTTTATCTCTTTTGTTTAGATCTGAAGTGTAAGCTAGGGCTTGTTCCCGATCATGCCGTGGTTAGAGTAGAAAGGTCCAGTTAAATCTCAGTTTTCCTGAGGGATTGCGTCTATTAGGAGCAGTTTTTGTTCGGTGTAGGTCTATTAGTTACCATTGCCGATGGAGGTTGTACTCGAGAGAGAGAGAGAGAGAATCCCCCGTTCTCGTGTTTGGTCGTTTTCTGGATCTGGCTCCTGTAGTTAGTGGGGGGGTGTCGACACTGTTGTGTCGACACCGGCCAGTCTTGGTGTCGACACTTGGTGTCGACACCGGCCAGTCGTGGTGTCGACACTTGGTGTCGACACCAACAGCGGCAGTGTCGACACCTTGTGTCGACACCTTGTGTCTACACCACTGCAGCCGGTGTCGACACTGCCGCTGCTGGTGTCGACACCATGTGTCGACACCCCTACAGCTGGTGTCGACACATGGTGTCGACACCAGCAGCGGCAGTGTCGACACCATGTGTCGACACCAGCTGTAGTGGTGTCGACACATGGTGTCGACACCAGCAGCGGCAGTGTCGACACCGGCTGCAGTGGTGTAGACACTTGGTGTCGACACCAGCAGCGGCAGTGTCGACACCATGTGTCGACACCGGCTGCAGTGGTGTCGACACTTGGTGTCGACACCCGCCGCGGCAGTGTCAACACTCTGTGTCGACACCGGCCGCTGTGGTGTCGACACTTGGTGTCGACACCGGCCGTGGTTGTGTCGACACCTTGTGTCGACACCGGCTTGTTGTGGTGTCAACACATCATGTCGACACTGGTGCTGCGCTTGGTTTGGGGTCAGGTAGACTCGGGGTTGGTTCGGGTTAGGCATACAAGGCCGCGTCGGTTGGACCCGACGTTTTGTCTTGGGTTCGTGTGTTTCTTAGGATTGTTAGAGTGACTTTTCCCCTAGGGGGGGCTTTGGGTGTTCGGCTAATTTCTGCATGCCGACTCTTGGGTCGTGGCAGGTGGTGGAGTTTTGGTGGCCCCTAGAGGGGTGGTTTTATGTGGAGAGCTGTGGCCACCGCTTTTTGCCCCGGTTTGGGTTGGTGTGTGTGGGACCCTAAAGCTGCCACTGTTTGACCCCTTAGCCCTTTTTGGGTCTGATTCTGGTTATGCATTCAGACCCATGTTTGACCACTGCCACTTACCCACGTGTTAGGATTGTTAGTTCCTTTCCTGTTTATGCTTCCTTTCTTTTGTCATATGAATATGTCTTGGTGCTGTTGCAGGCCCTCTCTTGGTAAGGCACATTGGTTTTATTGCTCGCACTTGGTGTGCTTTGTGGTGTTTTATGCAGTACTCTTTTCCTTCTGTCATTCACTTTTTCTTTTGCTTATAGCAGTTTGTTGCCGGGTTGGTACCCCTTATTCTTATTTGCTCGTTAGCCAATTGCTCTTTTTACTTTTGATTGTTTCCTTGCTGAGGTGTTCTTTTCTTGAATGCCTCAGGTCCAGGTTGTAGCCGGTTCAGCGGCTAGTTCTTTTGGAGGGGCTGTTGGTGGCCTCTAGGGTTGCTGAGTTGGCTGATCCCCTTTTGGTTGCGAGGTAGTTCCTTACTCTTCTGTATAGACATGCATACTCGCCAGTGGGTTCGTGTCAGGTTGTTGACGCCCACTGGTGGCTTCTTGTGGCGCTGGATATGAAATTAAACTGCTGATTTTGCCTTTATGTGGTTGGTTACTTGCTTCTGGGAAGGATTTATGCTAGGCTGCATGTTAGATATTTTAAAATCTAAAAGTATTATTATATGTACCCCATGCATAACATGTTTCAAAATCAAAGACACTACTTTTCCTCAACGTAAAACACTATTTTTCATACCTATTATATTCACCTTAGAGTCATGCATGTATAAGTCGTCCCCCGGGGACACTTATGCTCATTTAGGGTGTCAATTTAATTGAATCCAAGTATTTTCTGCTGCGTATAAATATAATTTTAACTGTGGACTAGCTGATCCACCGGGCCGAGGGATACGACCATTCATCGTAACTGATTTTCTTTCACATTAAATCAACAATTTTCCTTAAAATCTAATGTCTGGAGTTTTGCCTGAGCGTGTGCAGTTATCCCCTGCACGACGTGGCATCACGGCACGTGTTTTCTCTTACTCTGATATGATTTTACCGTTGAGAAAACGCGGGTTGTCTACAAGAGGGTTTGGGAACGGATTTGCGGTATTCCACTTCTTACCACCCTCAGACGAATGGCCAAACAGAACGAGTAAATCAAATCGTGGAAGATATGATTCGATGCTATATTCTTGAGTATGGCGGAGCATGGGATGAATGTTTGCAGCTTATAGAATTCGCTTATAATATTAGTTATCAAGAAAACTTGCAAATGGCTCCGTTCGAAGCTTTATATGGTCGTCAATGTCGGACTCCCCTATTTTGGGCTTAGGTTGGCGAGCGGCCTTTGTTGGGCCCAGAGGTGCTCGAGGACATGGAAGTTGCCGTACGACTTATTCGGGAGAAGCTCCGGATCGCCCAAGAGAGATATGAAAAGTGCGCCAACCGACGAAGGTCGGAATTAGAGTTTGCGGTGGGGGATTCCGTTTTCTTGAAAGTCTCCCCAATGGTTGGAATTAAACGGTTTGGAAAAGAGCGCAAATTAGACCCAAGATTTGTGGGTCCCTTCAAGATTCTTGCGCGAGTTGGTGCATCCGCTTACAAAGTAGAATTACCCATGAACTTTCCTGGGGTTCACGACATGTTTCATGTCAGCCAACTTCGCAAGTGTGTGCGACATGACAAGCAAGTGTTGGACGTGGTTCCACAATTGGCGCCAAATCTTTCTTGTGTGGAGATGCCCATCCGGATATTGGAATCCCACGATCGCGTGTCGCGGAAAAAGAAGATTCCTATGGTCAAGGTGCTATGGACAAATCAAAATGTGGAAAGCGCGACGTGGGAGCTCGAGTCAACGATGAGGGCGGCTCACCCTCATTTGTTCCAGTAAAAAAAGTTGGTATGTGAATTGGTGTTTTTGTTGCATTAGTGTTTTTGGTTTGCTACCTTATTTGATTGAGATCAAAATGATTGAAAAGTTTCGAGGCGAAACTTTTTGTTAGGGGGAGTGACTGTAACACCCCGAATTTTTTGATTGCGTACGCTTGATGAGCGTTACGTTGGCTTTGACCGTTGTTCGAGCATGGTTTTTCCCGCGGGCTTGCGAGTGGCTGTTGTGGTAGCTGAGTTGCACGATTCCCCAGCAAACCGGATTCCAAATTGGGGACTCGGTGAGGCCTCTTAGGGAATGTTTGCACTTTTTCGCGCCCGGGTAATGTTGCTCAAAATGGGTTGCTTGTACAGCAAAAAAAGGGTAAAAAGTTCTTCAGGCAAAAATGGTCTAGGACGACACAGAAACACTTTTCAAAACAGGAAAAAATGGTCGTTTTTGTGCGTGACACGCCCCCCGACACGGGCGTGTCGGGGCGTGACCCAGGGCATGACCTGGGCGTGACCGCCTTGACTCGACGAAGTTTTTTTGCGTCGAGTTGAGCTCGACGAATGGGGTACACGCCCCGTGACACGGGCGTGTCACGTGCCGTGTCCCGCTGTGTCGAGTGTCGAGTGTCGAGTGTCGAGTGTCGAGTGTCGAGAGAGGGGACACGGCCTGTGACACGGGCGTGTCACAGGGCGTGTCAAGCTTTGTCATGTGTCGACACTTTTTGTCGACGAGGTGTCGAGACACGGGCTACACGCCCTAGGTCACGGGCGTGACCGACCTGTCACGGGCGTGTACCCGGCCGTGTACCGTGTGGATAAACTTGGATTTGCCGACTTTCTGCGCCGCTTAAGGTACATGCCCTGTGATACGGGCGTGTCACAGGGCGTGACAGGGCCGAAAATCAAATTTTTCCAGTTTTTTTGTGCCGTTCATTTCCTTAATTCTGGATCAAATGGACCAGCTCGGTTCTGGAGGAAATAAGGCCGAAACAGAGATGTATCCTCCTCATTTCACCTTCTTCTTCATCTTCTTCCTCATTCCAAAAGGAACTCAAGGGAGCAAGGGCTAAAGCAAGGCAAGGAAAGAGAGGAGCAGCCGTCGCGGTGTCATCTCGGTTCAGGCAAGCGGTGTTCTTCACCCTTGCCAATCTTATCTCTTGTTCTTTGATTGTGCAAAATAGTTAGTTTTCCTCTTTCAATTTTCCTAGCTTGTTCTTCTTGTTTTGTGTTATCCCTCACTAGCCTTATTATGCTCTTGAATTTCCCTATGCTCAATGAATTCGATTTTCCATGCTTAGTTTTGTTTAGTTATCAAGTCTATGCTAGGTTGATTCATGTCGTTTATCTTGTTCATGTGATTCATGTAGCTAAGTTGATTCATGTTCATGTAGCCTTTCTTATTCATGTGATTCTTCCTTGTTCATATCAGAAGTATGTGATTCTTTCTTGTTGCTAATCATGTGATTCATGTAACTAAGTCAATCAAACGCTATCAAGTTGACATAACTTTGGCAATTTGTTGTCATGAGTGAGGATGAAGGAAAGGAACGTGTGTACGTGGGTTATGGTGAGATTTGCTTATGGTGTTGAGCTTGGGTTCGTTTATGGTGCGTTTTGCGAGGTGAATTATGAACCATGGCAGGAGCGTTTGTGTGAGGATTCGGTAAGGGGTGGTGTGGTTTAAGCCTTTGTGGCCACCGGGTTTGGATTTGTGGTGTAGAGCACCATTTTGGACCGAATTGAGCTGGTTTTTATTGGTGCATTCCACTTTAGGGCTGCCACCAAAAGACCCTTGCGGAATCGAACTTAACCGCTACTTATGTTTCACTAGTATGGTTGTTTCTTGTTCTTAAGATGATGTATTGGGCATGTGTATTGCCTTTTTGCTCCTGCGGGTTGAGCAGGACTTGATGATAATTGTACGCACTTTGTGCGTTTGGCACTTTGGATTGACAGTATTTAATACTTGTTTTCCACCTATTTTGTTTACTCAGTTTACTTACATGAAAAATTGCTACGGGGTCGGTAAGCCCCTTCGTCCTATTTTCTGAACTTCCTACTATATTGTGTAGCTTTGATGATTGCTGAGGTGTTCTTTCTTGAATGCCTCAGGTGCAGGTTGTAGCCGGTTGAGCGGCTAGTGCTTGGGTAGAGTTTCTTGGGAGCTAGCCGAGCTTACTTAGCGAGGTAGTTCTTTTCTTTGTGGTACAGACATACTTGCACCCCAATGGGTTCGTGTCAGCTTGTTGGCGCCCATTGGTGGTTTCCTTTACTTGTGATATATGAACGCTAAACTGCTAATGTGACTCATTTGGATGCGATGATGTCTCTTTGCTCTTGGGAAGGATTTATGGTAGGTTGCATTAGGTATTTTTAAGCTAAATAAACCTATTATCCTAGATCATGCATAACATGTTTTGGTCACCGAACAAGTATTTTCCAAAGAACGTAAACAAAGATGATTCTAATATTATTATAAATATAGACTGCATATAGGAAATCGTCATAAATAAACAAAGTATTTCCGCCGCGTACAAACACACATTTTGATGCCTAAGGCCGAGGGATACGGCCATTAAACTAAAAGGTTTTCTTGTATTTAACTGATGGATTTCAACTCATAAATTAAGCGTCACTGGTTGCCTGAGCGTGTGCAGTTATCCCCTGCACGACGTGGCATCATAACTCGTAGTTCCTCTTGCTCTGATATGATGTACTCGTTGAGGAAATGCGGTTTATGACATTACTGCTCGACATTCAAAAGTTTGAATGTTCCTTAGTCAGAAAGACACACAGTAAGAGAGAAAAGGATCAAGCAGCGAGAGAGTAACAAAAACATAGTACAGCAAGCAATACACAATCAGACACTCTGAGGTGTAGAGAAGAACAATCATTCACAAATCAAAAGTTCTACTGCAATCAGCCTTGACCAAAGAATATATTCAAGAAGAAGAAGAAGAACAATAAAATTCAATGAAGAGTCTTCTTCTCTCAATTCTCAGGACAACTTCAAAGGACAACAAAACTTTATCTGTCAAAGGAGTTCCTGAAATAAATCCTGGTCCAGGCATTCTAGATCTTTGAAGACCTATCACCCTGAAGCAGTGCTCCAGCTTTCCTGATTAATTCAAGATCTCAGGGGGAGCAAGATCTACTACAATCAATCCACAAGTTTTCTCTCTGATTGTTGACAGAGAAGACACTATCACCTTCTTTCCAATTCCTGTACAGGGTTTTAAATCCGTTCAAAATTATTCTGGTTGCAAGTCTCCTTCCAAAAGACTTGAGGTTTGGTTTTTGAGCACCTGAACAAAAACTCATTGGTGTCAGGCACCTAATCAAAAACTTGAGTGGATTCCTACCAGGGTGGTAGAAGAGTGGATGTACCCAGGTTGGGGAACCACTATAAAATTCTTGTGTCGTCCGATTGCTCTTTTCTTTTGTTTTCTGGCTGTGCTCTGTGAATGCTCTGTGTTGATTTGTGTTTAGATAGTTTCTGTGCTTACCTTATTTTATTTGCTTCTCTGTTCACTTAGGAATACAACAAAAGTTGTAAACAGTTTTTAGTGAGCACCATACTCTATTCACCCCCCCCCCCCTCTCGAGTATATCAGATCTAACCTGCACTTTCATGCTCTTCAGGTGGTGAAGGTGGTCCGTGCTTGTATAGAGCTGTTCTTTATACTAGTGGAGGTTGCAAAGCCAAAGCCTACGTTGGATAGTATTTCAGTGGTATCGGAGTACCCTGATGTGTTCCCTAGCGATCTTCCTGGAGCCCCGCCTCAAAGGGTGATAGATTTCACGATTGAGCTAGTGCCAAGTGCGAAACCTATGTCACGATCCCCATATTGGCTAGCGCCTAAAGAATTGGCGGAACTGAAGGTGCAACTTCAGGAGTTGTTGGAGCAAGGGTTTGTGCGTCCAAGTTCATCGCATTGGAGCGCACCGGTCCTCTTTGTTAAGATGAAAGACGGGAGCTTGAGACTTTGTATTGATTATCGGGAGTTAAACAAGCTAACGGAAAAGAACAAGTACCCGATCCCAAGGATTGATGATCTATTTGATCAGTTAGTCGGGTCGACGGTGTACTCAAAGTTGGATCTCAAGTCTGGTTACTATCATCTGAGGATAAGGGAGAATGATATCCTTTAGACTGCGTTCAGTACAAGATACGGGCATTACGAGTTTACGGTCATGTCGTTTGGGCTGATGAATGCGCTGTCAGCGTTCATGGATTTGATGAACAGGACCTTCAAGGAGTACTTGGACCATTTTGTGATCGTCTTCATCGACGATATTTTGGTGTACTCGCAGAGTGAGGAAGATCACTTCAGGCATCTTTATTTGGTTTTGGAGACACTAACGAGGAATCAATTGTTCGCCAAGTTCTCGAAGTGCGAGTTTTGGTCGTCCTTAGTGGCATTGCTCGGTCATATAGTGAGTGGATAAGGTATTGCAGTGGATCCGGCAAAGATTGTTGCGATACGAGAGTGGCCTGAGCTTTCTACGGTAGCGGAAGTCCGAAGCTTTCTGGGGCTTGCTGGCTATTATAGGCGCTTCGTAGAGAACTTCTCGCGGATATCGTTACCTCTCACTACTTTGACGAGGAAGGAGCAGAAGTTCGTTTGGACGCCGGAGTGCGCGCGAGCTTTTGAGGAGTTGAAATGTCGGTTGACCACGGTGCCTGTGTTGAGTTCACCTAGTGGGACCGAAGGTTATGAGATTTATAGCGATGCTTCGGGCAGTGGTTTGGGTTGCGTGCTACTGCAACATGGAAGCGTTATAGCATATGGCTCGAGACAACTGAAAGTGCATGAGAGGAATTACCCGGTCCGTGACTTGGAGTTAGCGGCCGTGATTTTTGCCTTGAAGCTGTGGAGACATTATTTGTACGGTGTGAAGATTGATATCTACACCGATAACAAGAGCCTGAAGTATTTGATTGATCAGAAAGATCTGAACATGCGGCAGCGTATATGGATGGAGTTCCTGGGGGACTATACATTCAAGATCCATTACGTGTCTGGTAAGGGCAATGCGGTGACAGACGCATTGAGTCACCAGGCCCCAGTCCAAGCCAATTGGCTGTCGGTCCATGATGAGCTGTTGGTTCGGGAGTTGGAGGCATTGGAGATCATTTGCGTTGCTAAGCAATCAAGTGTTGAAGAGTATTGAATTGGACTGAAGTCCAATATGTCCTGCCTGATCGGATTCGGCAGGCGTTGGATATGGATGTCCACATGAAGTAACTCATGATAGAGGATCTGGATGGGTCAAATTCCCAATTCGTTGTGGAGGACGGATTACTTTGGAAAGACGGTCGTCTGTGCGTCCCAAAAGTGGGCAATTTGCGAGTGGAATTGTTGTACGAGGCGCATCATACCAAGTACTCAATTCACCCGGGGAGCACGAAGATGTACCGCGATGTTAAGAAATTGTTCTGGTGGGCAGGACTGAAAAAGGATGTGGCGCTGTACGTGGCGAAGTGTCAAACTTGCGCCTTGGTGAAGGGGAATGCCAAAAGCTAGGAGGATTCTTGAAACCCTTGCCTATTCCGAAGTGGAAGTTCGACGACATTACTATGGACTTTTTGCATGGGTTTCCAAGGTCGCAAAAGGAGAACGACGCCATTTGGGTGGTCGTAGATCATCTAACGAAGGTGTCGCATTTCATTCTGCATATGAAGGATGATCAGGTTGAGAAATTGGCAAAGCTATATGTGGATAATATTGTATGGCTTCATGGTGTGCCCCGCAGCATCGTGAGTGACCGATATGGGCAGTTCACGTCCAATGATTGGAGGCTGGTGCAGCAGATGTTGGGAACAAAGCTGAGTTTTAGCACAGCCTTTCATCCGCAAATGGATGGGCAGACCGAGAGGGTCAATAGGACAATGGAAGACATGTTTCTAATGTGTTTCCTGGACTTTGGAAAGCAATGGGAAGATCACCTATACTTGGTGGAATTCGCTTACAACAATAGCTACCAGGCGAGCATTCAAATGGCGCCCTTCGAGGCCCTTTATGGTAGAAAATGTCGCACGCTGTTGTCCTGGTTGGAAACGGGTGAATTAAAGTTGTATAAGTGATTAGAGGTGGAGGATGCTACTTCTTTGGTGAGAACCATTCGGGAGAGGTTGCTAATCGCTCAGGACCGCCAGGCTAAGTGCTATAATGCCAAGCACAGGAACGTGGAGTTCGCTGTTGGCGATTGGGTGTACTTGAAGATCAAGTCATTCAAGGGTGCCTCGCAGGTTCGGCGCTTGAAGAAGCTAAGCCCGAGGTACCTTGGACCGTTTGAGGTTCTGGAGCGGATTGGTGAAGCAGCGTACCGGTTGAAGCTGTCAGTGGATCTTAGTGGTCTACATGATGTATTCCATATATCGGTGCTACGGAAGGCGGTGCAAGAGCCTACGCAAGTGATCGCAGTCGATCAAGTGCCGGTTGATAGTGGGTTGACGACGAAGGTCAAGCCCGTACGTATTGAGGACTCGGAAGTCAAGCGGCTACGCAATAAAGAGATCAGGATGTTCAAGGTTCGTTGGGACAATTGCGATCGAGAGGAGCTCTCTTGGGAGCGAGAGTAGACTATACTTGAGGAGTACCCGGAGTTGTTTCACTCAGGTATCATTTAAGTTTTATGTTTCTTTCCTTTATGTAATTTCGAGGATGAAATTCTTTTAAGAGGGGGAGAGTTGTAATGCCCCGAAACTCAAAAGAGCGAAGGGATGCATTTTGGGCCAAATTTGGAATTTGGTAGGGGGCACACGGCCTGGGACACGGGCGTGTCCCAGGGCGTGTCAGGCTCGAGTCGATGATTTGTCTGTGAGGTCGACGAATTTTGGAGTCGACGATCGTTGAGCAGCGAACATGGCCTAATACACGGGCGTGTCTCAGGGCGTGTCGATCTCGTGTCGACGATCGGCCCGGGAAGTCGACATTTTCGCTCGACGATGTGTCGAGACAGGGAACACGGCCTAGGACACGGGCGTGTCCAAGGCCGTGTCGGGTGTTCGACAAACTTCACTCGACGAAGTATCGAGACATTGAACATGGCCTGGAGTGAGTCTCGGGTTGGTGTTGGTCCTGTGTTGATGGGAGAACACGCCCGGGAACACGGGCATGTACTGGCTGACACGGGCGTGTCAGGTCGAACACGGGCGTGTCGGATACCTGTGTGTTTTTCGAGACACGTCGATTTTGACGGCAAATGAAGGACACGGCCCAGGACATGGGCGTGTCGCACGCCGTGTTCGGCCTAGGTTTTACTTTTCAGCTACGGATCGTAGCCGTTCGTTTCCTTATTTTGGGATCCGACGGTTGGGGGTTGTTCCTACTGGGATATACCCAGGATTGGTCCTTTAAAACCCTCATTTCACTTGAGTGATTCTCTTTCTAAGTCTAAAGAGAGGGGAGAGCAGAGGAGGAAGAAGCCTAGATCCGGTCACCGGCGGAGCTTCGGAGCTCTAAATCGCGAACCTACTTCGGATCTACGGAGGCAAGGAGAGTGTGGTGCTTTTCATCCGCTTACTTTTCCATGGCGCCAAGGAAGAACGCTAGGGTAACGATTCTCTACTTAAGCATGTGAAGCTCTCCTTCTTTTGCATAGGGAAGCCCGCTCTCGCCAGTTTGTGGTGAGTTTGAGGGGTTCCTTCGGGTAGACATGAATAGTCCCCGTTGTGTACATGTAGAGTCCGTAATCGAGAACGGATATAGGCATGATGTGTGAAGCTTACCCGGACAAGTTGGTCTGGATCGGTGATGTTGCATTGCATAAGTGGCCGGAGAAGACTCCGTGCGAATGTTTGTTTTTCGGGTTTTCTACGAGGTAGATTACAACAGAGAGCCTTGTGGATTAACTCCAAGGTGCACCTGGAAAACTGGGCGGACGCGTGGTTCTGCCATCATGTGGGCCTGGGAGCCAACTTGAACATAACTGGGTTATGTGATGTATGTAAATGATTTGGGACTCGGGAAACTTTGACCTGCGCATATGTTTTTAAATTAACATTGCGGTGTGAGCAACGGGTCAGGCGGAACCGTACCCTCTCTATGTCGTTCGGTTAAAGAGACCTAAAGTTACTTGGCACTTACCGTTGGCATAGATGGAGGGTCTTAGGCAGTGGCCAGAAAGACCAAATGCTCACGAGAGATTGCCGTCCAGGGGACGGTGGTGAGCCGGCGGACTTAGACCGTGATCACCGAGAATGTGCCCTGAGAGCACGGGGCGTGTGGTCGTGCGTGCCAACGCCTGTGATGCAATGTATTTTTATACTGCTTGGTTATGCTAATAAAGTGTAGGGAAGGAGCATCGTCGCCCCGAATTGGGGGCGGGATCGTTATAATTTGGCCAGCTTTGTTGACCGTTGCTTTGGTTTGCCACCATTGCGGTGGATTGTGCTTGCAGGTGCTGCGGAGCCAAGCGGTAAATAGCGGGCTAAAGACCAAGTAACTGAGCCGGGCCTCGAAGGCCTAATTTTGAGTGTTTTCTTTTATTCATGTATGGTCGGCCTGCGTGCCGAGGTTTGAAAGGCTTGTAATTTGAGGAAAACAATTGTAAGGCCAGTACTTGTGTATTTGTACTTCATTCCTTTTGGCGTATTAGTGGACATTCATGCTAGTGTTGGGTTCTTTATTATTGCAACTAATAAAATTACTTCTGCTAGAGTGACTCTGTGTAGGACGTTGGATTGGTTGGATGGTTTCCATTGAGTAACCACCCGGTCTATCTGTGGTATATGGCGTCGGGCCCCGACAGGACCTACTGCTATATGCTATGCGACGGATAGGGGGTGTTACACAAACATGGGCTACCTTTAAAAGCATTATTGACAAAGACTCTAATAGATGTTTACACCTACTTCATATGGACTTGTTTTAACATCCCTCAAACAACTAGACCCCTAGGAGTGATTTTGTCATGACTAGGTCATGGCAAAACCATAAGAAGCAAGGACCAAGTGATCAAGGACCAAGGTGAAAATCACCTTGGTCTGCCTATAGCACAATCTCACCACCAGAGTTAGGGCTTGACCCTAGGGCTTCAACTTGACTTCATGACCCCACGATAACACCTCTAACCCCTTGGGTGGTCCATAGGGTCACTAAGGACCCATTGGGGGCAATCAAAGTGGTCAAGTTGACCTAGGTCCACCTTAACCATAAATGGGTCAAATTGGAGTACTTAGGGTCAATTGACCTTCCCTTAGCTAAGTGAACCCCACACATGCCTCCTGAACCCTAAAAGGAGGTCAATGGGTCACCAAGGAACCATTTGGGTCAACCCAAGAGTTTAAGCTGACCAAAGTTAACCCTAACCCTAATTTGGTCAAAGTACCATTCCTAAGGGTCAAGTGACCCCCAAGGTGCAAAACCCACCCCACCATGCTCTCCCTAGACCTTAGAAGGGGCCAATGGGTCACTAATCACCTCTTAGGGTTTGCTAAGTCACCCAATGTGGCCTAGGGTTGAGCTAACACACCTTTGGGTAAAGTTAACCCAAATGGGCTAACTCAAGCTCAAACCCAAATTCAATTGGGCTAGCCTCATGATAATCATTTAGATGAGTTTATGGGGCGTAGCTTGACTGAATTGCCCCTTTAATTTCGGCCAAGGTGACTAGGAGAGAGAAAATCTCAACTTGCCCTTTAATAGAGGAGAGAGAAAATGAGGGAGAAGCCACCCATGGCATAGGGAGGCCAAGGGCCACCATTTATTGCTGGATTCAACTCCTCTGTGGAAGAGGAGTTTCCAGCCATTTCTCGGCCAGATTGAGCCCAGGTTCACCCCCCACCACCATGGCTGAAATTTTTCATTAAGGCCATTAATGGCCATTTCAGCATACACCCTTCCCCTCCCCCGTTTTGAGTGCTTTAAAAGCTTCACCAGGCAGAGGGGAGGAGTTTCCACATTTTTCTGAAGGAATTGAGCCCTTCCACCGTGCGGTTGCAACATACCCAACTACACCACCACCGGCCATGGCGCACCACCACCACACTCGTCGGTAAGCTCGGTTACAGGTCCTCCTCTACTCCTTTCTACGTGGGCTTGATGCTTAGATATTTTAGGAGAGAAATCGGGCTCAATTGAGCCCGATTGGAGAGGAGATTTTCAGAAATTTTCATGGATTTCCAACATTATGGGATCCACGGAAACCGCCCCTCCGGCGGCTGTGCCGCCGCCCGGCGATAGCCCCCACCTCAACGAAGGTGGTGGCGGTGGTGGCCGGCCAGGGAGGTGGATGGGTGGCCGACCAGGGAGGTGGATGGGTGGCCGGGAAAATGGCTCGGGAGATGCTCCAGGTCGGGCTGATCACAGCCCTTGGCTGGAGGAAGAAGATGACCAGGAGCCCTCTGATCTACTTTAAGATCTGTGCTGGATCCTATTTATATAATTTTGATTTTTATATTTTCTATCTTATTTGCTCGACTATCTTAAATTTAATATTAAAAATACCTAGGTCCCCCTATAGAAACACTGGCCAACATGAACATTGTAGCCCTTAAAATCTAGTTTAATTTAAAATTTATTTCAACATATTTGGGTAAGTGGTTTGACCACAGCACTCATTTTGGTGAGGCCTATACATAGGGTTGAGCAGAGGTTGATTTGAGTGCCCCCATCCAACCAACCATCCAAATGACCTGAAATTTGTACTTGGGGTCACTCTTATCAATCCAACAACCTATCCAAAAATGGGAATTTTTGGATATACTTTTCCTATAGTTTTTGTAAATATTTCATAAACATTGTATAATTTAATTAGAGGGTCTAATGACCTCTAAATTCTGCCAAATTTTGGGGAGAGGTTCTTGGGTTGAATATAGGTCTCTGTATAAAATTTCATCTCATTTGGAGATAATTTGATTTGGATTTTAGTAAACTCTAGCCTTGACTAAAAAGGGGTAATTAGGTCAAAGTGTCCCTTGTGGGCTTAAGGGGCCAAATCACGTCAACAGAGGTTGATACTTGGACCCTTGATGTGTTATGTCAGTAAACACCCTCCCATGGATTATGGGGTGGATTAGGGTGGATTTTCCCTAAGTCCCTAGTTCAAACCCTAAGGTTGAACTTTGGGAGTTTGTGAAGGACATAGGGTGTTATGTCTTTGTATGGACTTGATATTTAGTCCATGTGATTCCATGGTGGTGAAATGCCCTAAGGAAGAATTTGATGACATTTAGATCTAGACACATAACTTAAACCAACTATGGTTAGTTTAGGATTATACATTTTAGGAAACTATTGAGGGGTCATATGACCTTGGATCCTTAGGAAATTTTGGCAGAAAGGTTTTTATAACAATATGAGTCTTTAGAAATTATTTTAGAATGTTTGGAAGACAGTAGCTTGTACTTGTAGTTTTAATCCCAGTGTTGCCCCTACTAATGATTTTGATAAAATGGTGGTTAATATAACTTAGAATGTTATGAAACTTAATCCGTAATGTTTTGTGATCATATTAAATCTTTGGTAATTTTTGTATAATTTTTGGATTAAGTTTAGTGATGCTTCCTCCTTTACATCCATTTATTGGTATTATCTTGGATTAATTAATTACAGGTTAATTCTTCTATGCAAATTAGTGAAATTTTGTGATATCTGATATTTTGGCATCTTATAGTGTTCATAAATTTTGGGTGACCATAACTTAAGCAAATCTAGTACTTCATGTTCAAAATTACTTATGGCCTAACTTTTGGGAAAATTAAATAAATGCCAAATTAATTAGGAAAATTGTAAATTTCTGGATTTAGGCTAAACTTGTCATGCTAGACCCCCATTAAATATCTTAAGGCTTTTGGATAAAAATTTGGAGTACCTCCTATCATGTGCATCATATAGCTTAAGTTGGTCTGCGTTTAGTAAAACTGCAGAAAATTGGGATATCAGGTGAAATGAGCTTAGAGAGTTGGGGTTTCATGGTGTGCTGGTTTTGGTGAGTGGAAATAGGTTCATCATTAGGAATCATGATGAGGAAAGTGCTGGGTTGACCTGTGTTAAGTGGTGCACGGGATCGACCAAGGATCGTCATTCCTGTGGAGAAAGAAAGATTCAAATACAATAGGGGTTAGATCCAGTATAATATTAAAAAGGGATCAAGAATCTGGTTAATAACCAATAATAGTAAGTGCCTTGCGAAAGAGAACGATGGGCTTCAGCTACCATCATAGTTCCTAGTGCCCTTTGAGAACCCTTCATCGGGTATGCCGTGGGCAGTCTTGGGCTAACCTAAACCGTAAGAAATAATAGATGTTAAAGAGTAGTTAGTATAACTAGTGGTTCACCTTCACACACCCCCTTGGCTCGGGGGGTTAGTTTGTACGGTTATCTGAGCGATAGGCTCGATGGTAGTTATAACGTACGGGTTAGTCCGGGGAGCCGATGGCTCGGAAGTTCTTGGATACATGAGCAAAAGGTGGTGGGTCTTCGGTATCTGACGGCCGTTCACATCGACATCGATACGCTGACTTGGCGGGTGTGGTTTACACTTAGCCAAAGGAAGTCTAATGGATATGGCCAGCATTAGTACGTGGTGACTCAAGGTTGTCCTTCTAGAGGCGTGCGTAAGGGCTAGGCCTGTTAGTGTGGATACCCGCCTAGGAGTGGGGGGCCCGAGCCACTGTCTTCGTTTGCCACTATGGAGGTTTCTGGTAGTGAAGCTAGCTCACCAAATGGGGGAAACTAAAGGTCTGTGTGCATAGAGTCGTGTGTGTGTGTGTTGTGATGAGTCCGGTTTATATAGAGTTTTTCGGACTCATCCGGGCTTGTTTTCTCACTCGTGCACGACATTTCAACCGGTTATCGGTTATATTTGCATTGTTCGGTTATTGACCATATTGTGCACTATTTTGGCCCAAGGGTGTGCAATTGCGCATTCTGTTGTTGGAGGTAAGCACATGGTGCTCCCCATAGCCCTTTCCGGCTATTTTCATTGCATTTCTATGACGCTGGAGGGTTCTCTTTGGATTTATTTGTTTGTATATAGGTGGTGCGTTTTTCCCAAGTCTGCAATATAGGTTTGAGGAAAATGCACGGTCGTGCATTTTCTTACCATACGGTCCTTTGTAATCGTGTGTTTTATTTGTGCAGGAGAAACGTCGAGCTGAGCTCGACGAATTGAGCTTGACGATCTTAACGCATGATTAACGCACTGTTTCATCAGAACCGTGCGCAAAGGAAATGCACGGTTTTCCTGTTATAAGACCCCCCCCCCCTCCCGGATCCCAAAACACGGCACGAAGGGGGGTCTTATGCCCGAAACAGCCGCCTTGCGGTAGCATTAGCACACGGGCTAACTTGTACCACAAGACGCCTATTCCGCTGGCTCCAACAATATCAATATAACATGTCAACTCAACCAAAATATAAGCAAGAGAAGTTAATCCACACTAAGCATATAAGTCCAAATAGTACATAAAAAGAGAAGCTAAAACATGTTTCTACAAATCAGAGTACAGTTGTAGAAATTGCCCAAAAAGGGGCTACATCAAAACCTCTCAACACTCACATCTATGACCGAAGGTAGTAACGACACCATCACTTCAGGCCCTGTCATCCTGGCCCGACTGTCCTGCTGCGTAGTCTGCGACTGCCCTACCTGTGGCGTGACCTCCTAAAAAGGAAGACGTAGCAACCGTTAGTCGAAACGACTAAGTGGCTTCACATCCGCTCCCCCGGCGACTCCTCGGCACCGGGAGGAGAGAAGGAACAAGGGTAATATATTTATATATGCAAGTAAAAGAAGTACAAGCAGGTGGCAATAGTGTAAGAGTAACAGTATCATGATCTAGCAGATATTTAAGAGCTATAGCAAACTAACATGTATAAGTAACAGCAGGAAAGTAACTTAACTTATAAGAATGCCCATACAAACTTATAAGTTAAGGATCGGGTTACATAAAGGTAACTCATCGTATAAGAGTGCACATACAAACTTATACAATGAGGCTCTTGTTGTGCTATGTTATGAAATGCTATGTATGTTATGCAATGACTCGCCCATGCTCACACACATGCAACTGTCATGTCGACACAGACTGTAGTTCCCACTTTTCGAGCAGGTAGCTAACCTCTCAGGCATCAGTCGACGTGGCCAGGCGGTGACAGTAGAACGGGCACTTCTACTACTAGGCGGGTATCCACACTACTTCACCTAGGCCACCATACGCCTCAGCGCTAAGAACACAACAGCGGAGCCCATGCGTACTATGGCCCAGCGGGGTCTTCGGTAGATGTGCACCAAGAACACAACCCGAACTGTGCTTGTGTGACCTGGAAGGGGCCACGGAAGTAAGCACGAGGACACAGCCCAACTGTTCACTTGGCACGGAAGGGGCCCCGGGACGTGAACACCGAGGATGCAGCCCAACCGTCCAAAGTCTAACTGTCAACTCCCATCGGTGTGACGATCGGCGAGCCCGTAGACCTGCCACACTATCCTTAACCCAGGATTACGACACCGCGTGTCGACTCACACCGCATGCAAATGCCTCCTCGCCATAACATGGAAGGGGCCTTGGATGTAAACACGAGGACACAGCCCAACCATCCATCCAAACATTATCTCAACACAAACCAAATAAGTGACGGTCAACACCGCACTCACATCCTCTCACAATACTACCCGTAGGGAGATGACTCTCTAAGTATTGGACTACTAAACTCATTCAATTAATCAAACATACTCATGGCCATGATTTATTGTTCTACATGACTTTCCAAATGATGACAACATAATATAAACATGATGCGCGTATAAAGATCTATCAATCTTTCCAAAAGTACAAACATATTATAAACATAATGCGTATAAAGATCCATCAATCTTTCCAAAGGAAAACAACATATTATAAACATGAAGCGCATAAATAACCATCTATCAATTTCTATCAAGTCAATTCGTTTAAGTAAGCTTGCTTCACAATTGGATTATATGAAATCTGATTAATAAACTCCATCAATCATGTAACTAAAATGATTAATCATAAAAGAGTTCATCCAAGCCAAGTAACTTGCAATATTAATTCCACCGAATCAAAATCCATATTATATAAGCCCAGAATTTAGGTGCAGAGTAAATCTAGGCAGCAAATTCGACCGGAGATTCCTGAAGCTACAAGACTCTGGTGAAAACGTGTAACCCCTCGATGGAAAGGTCTTTCCATGTGCTACAACTTTCGTATTCAGACCTCAACCCAGATTTGAATGTAATCTATCAGAAACCAGCCTTGAGGTTCGCTGCGTACAGAACACAATTTCTGCATGCAGGATTTATTGAACACCATTTTCATTCAGACTTTCCTGTGGCTACATACATCGACTGAAGTCCTGCAGCCACTCGTTGGAAAGGTAGTTTCAAGGGTTTCAACTTTCATGTTTAGTCGAAAGCCCAGATCTGGACATATCCTTCATGAAAATGGCCTAGAAGATCGCTGCACGCAGAATACAGATTCAGCACGCATCTTGAGGCGGAACGAACGGCATCGGTTCATCTTCCTCCTCAAGTCGATCCTCTCAAATCTCCTCCAGAAATTTCCTCCACCCTTATTCAGCCTCATGAGTCCTTTACTCTTCACGAAACTGTCCCCCATCTCCACATAGAAGATCAGAGAGGTTGAAGACACCACTAACCAAGGGCACAAGCCCTAGATCGGCCTCATCCTAGAGAAAAACATCTTCTCATAAGTCAAGACTCCACCGAGTCGACATCTCTCCTATATATCTATAGATCTAGCACCAAGGGAGAGGATAGGAAACTCACTTTGGTTCCAGCGGTACCACCATTTCCGGCCATGGATCGTGTAGTCCTTCGCGGCGGCATCTTCTCCTTCACGGTGATGGAGGATTTTCTCTCCCTAGAACTTGCTCCTGCAGTTCTCTTTCTACAGAAGTTTTCTCAGAAAATCGGGTTGGAAAGATAAGTGAAACTGCTAGGGTTTTCTAAGCCCTTTTAAAGTGAAACGCCATCGGTCACTCCAATGGTCTCGCCCGTGACATGGGGCGTGACCACTATCAACTACCGAGAATTTGTCGAACTCAACTAAAGTAATCGACGGGAGAACACGCCCCGGTCACGCCCATGGTCACGCCCGTGACACCGGGCATGACCCCTATCAACTACTCGAGGATTCGTCGAACTCAACCAAAATCGTCGACCGGAGAACACTCCCCGGTCACGCCCATGGTCACGCCCGTGACACCGGGCGTGACCCCTATCAACTACTCGAGGATTCGTCGAACTCAACCACAATCGTCGACCGGAGAACACGCCCTGGTCACGCCCATGGTCACTCCCGTGACACTGGACGTGACCCCTATCAACTACTCGAGGATTCGTCGAACTCAACCAAAATCGTCGACTGGAGAACATGCCCCGGTCACCCCCGTGACACCAGGCGTGACCCCTATCAACTACTCGAGGATTCGTCGAACTCACCCACAATCGTCGACCGGATAACATGCCCCGGTCACTCCCATGGTCACGCCCGTGATAGGGGGCGTGTCCCGTATTCAACTACTCGAGTACTCGACAATTGACTGGATAGTCACGGGCATGGTCACGCTCGTGTTGGACCGGTCACCCCCGTGACATGGGCGTGAAACTCACTATGTCGAGAATTCACTACCCGTCTCTTGCTCTGGACAACTCGAGGGCTGGTTTCTCCTATATTCCCAAGTGCAGCCCAATTTCAAACACTTCCCTGGACCCAAGTTAGCTCTCCTGACTCAAAAACGCGGACAAGGGTCCTAGTGTGAATCGGGACGTTACAAATCCTATAAACAAAATAAAAGATTTCGTCCCCGAAATTAGGCTTGGGCTAGGGGAGAAAAGCATAACAGTAAAATTAACATATGCTTTTAAATAAAATTACCTTGAGCAAACAACTTCGGGTAGCGTTGTTGCATCAAATCCATTGGCTCTCATGTATATTCCTCCTTCCCATGATTAGACCATAGCACTTTCACCAAGGGAACACTTTTGCGGCGCAACATTCTTGTCTCGCTATCTACGATCCGCACCGATTCCAGTCGCATCGACCTATCAGACGCCACAGCACCATCAGTTGTGGGGATGTATTGATCGGGCCGCAACAATGCCTTCCGAAGCGACGACACATGGAACACGTCGTGGAGGTTCTCTAGCTCTGGCGGCAACTCCAACCGATAGGACAACGGGCCAATCCTTTCCAATATGGTATAAGGCCCAACATACATTGGGCTGAGCTTTTTCACACCACGCACAAGTGACACTCAATGAATCGGTCGGATTTTCAGGAACACCTTATCACCCACTTAGAACTCCACCATCCGGTGCTTTTTATTATAGTACTTCGCCTGCCGACTTTGAGCCTCTAATATGCGATCCCGTATCAATCTGACCGCCGCATCAGTATCATCTATATATTCATTTCCCAATGCCTTCGGATCTTCATCCTGCACCCAAGACAAGGGAGTCCTGCACCTTCTTCCAAAAAGAGCTTCATGGGGCGCCATACCGATGCTCTCCTGATGGCTATTATTGTAGGAGAATTACACTAGGGGCAAGAGTCTTTCCCACGGCTCTCCTCTGTACAGCACACATAACCTCAATAAATCCTCCAGTGTTCTAATGGTCCGCTCAGACTGCCCGTCCGTCTGTGGGTGGAATGCAGTACTAAAGGTTACGCGCGAGCCCAAATACGCCTGCACCGCCTTCCACTCCTTGGAAGTAAACCGACCATCCCGATCCGAAATAATTGTCTTGGGCACGCCATGATACCGTACGAACTGCTCCATAAAGTGGCGTACCAAAACGTCCACGTATGCTTCCTTCTCCATTGGAATGAACAGGGCCACCTTTGTTAGTCGATCAACAATAACCCACACTGAGTCATTCCCGGAGCGGGAGCGAGGTAGCCCATGGACGAAGTCCATGGAAATATTCTCAAACTTCCACTTGGGGATGGCAACGACTGCAACAAACCACCGGGAATCTTGCATTCGTCCTTCACCCTTTGACAAGCTTCGCAATATGTAACATAGTAACGAACATCCTTCTTCATTCCCGGCCAGCACATCGTCTTTCGTAAGCCGGCGTACATCTTGGTAATACCCGGGTGTACTGAATATTGAGAGCCATGTGCCTCTTATAAGACCCCCCCCCCCCCCCCCCCCGTTTTTTTCTTTAAAACACTGGGGTCTTATGCCCAGAACCGCCGCTTTGCAATGACACCTTCGCGCCCGGGAAGATCGTCACTACAAAACGCCGATTCTGACGGCCTTATTGATCACAAAAGTATCAATACAATAGTATAGACATGTAAGTCCACAGCAAATCACATATATATAAAATCTCCAGGAAGGGAGTGTCCACAGAATAGTAAAAGAGTACAGAAAAGAAGGGCTTAAGCCCGGTACATCAATATCCTCACTACAGATCTCTCATGCGGAAGCAAAATAAAACAACTACTAGAAGTCGGGACTCACGATCCCAGCTGGCTGTACTCCTGAGCTAGACTGCCCTGTCTCCAATCGCACCGGTCTCCTGGGCTGCTTCTCCATGCTGGGCTCCACGATCCCCTAATATGATGTGGTTCGAAAACTGTTAGTCTATAAGACTAAGCCCTATCGTCCCCCACACCATCCCCCATGCTCCTAGGCACCGAGCGGGGAGGAAGAAAGGAAAGGACGTGAAAGTGGAGAGTAAAACAAACAGGTGACAGGGGGACCTAGCTAGCAATTTATAATCATGTTGTAATAGGTAAAGTAAGAAAAGAATTTAACCTTCACTTATGTGAGTACACATTAGCCAAGGGATCTTCTACAAGGCTCCCATCGTATAAAAAGTCTCATACCACTTTATACGTTGGGGTGTCGGTTATTAACAGCAATATATATATATATATATATATATATATATATATATATATATATATATATATATATATATATATATATATATATATATATATATAAAGAATTTAACCTTAATTTATAAACTTGCCCACACAAGCCTATAGACGAAGGGGTCGTTTTGCAGGGCCTAATGTATAAGCGTCCCATTCCACTTATACATTAGGTGTCACAAGTTATTATGAATCGATTATGATATGACATGCAAGTGGGTATGATGGAACATGCAAGTGCAACACACACACAACTCTGTGCACACAGACCTTTAGTTCCCCCTTTCGGAGCCGTGACCTCCCAGGATACCTCCGTAGTGGCAGACGGAAGTGGTGGGTTGGGCCTCGCCCACCTCAAAACCAGTAATAGCACTACCGGTCTGACCTATCGTACGCCTCAATGCTTGGTGCACAAAGCGGACTACCGCATACTCTTGCTGACTGGACCGCTGGACTTAAGTTTGGCGAAGTGTTAAAGAACACTTGCCAAGTCATTGTATAGGCGTCGGTGCAATGACTAACCCATACCGAAAACCCACCACCTTAACTTTCTTTCATTTCATGCACATGCAAATTTATCGTATCAGTACCGAGCCAAAGCTCCCCGGACCATCCCGTCTGTCACAAGTATCAACCGAGCCAAAGCTCGCCGGACCAAAACATCCGTCACAAATATCAACCGAGCCAAAGCTCGCCGGACCAAAACGTCCGTCTCATAACCATCCAAGCCGAAGCTCCCAACTATCTTCCCGTGCTATCTGTGTTCGTGAAATGTGCAACCCTAATTACTATGTTACTCTTTTCAGCTTGTTAGTTCAGTTTACGTTAACCCAGGACTGCCCCCATTATTCCCTATGAAGGGCTCTCAAGGGGCACTAGGAACCATGTTGGGATTACGCCCAACGTTCCCTTTCGCAAGGTACTTATTATTATTATTGGTTGATTCCCTTACCCATTACCTTCTCATATTGTGATAGGCTAATCCTAGGGTAGTTTAGACCTTTCACTCCTGCGGGAACGATGATCTTTCGTCGAACTCGCGTACCTTCCAACACACATCAACTCGATTCCCACCACTCCTTAGAACTTATATGGTCACTCATCATTTCAACACGACTAACTCTACACTATTCCAACTCTTATCCTAATACAACTTTTCCCCAAATTACTATTTGTAGATCAACCTATACTAAGTGATGTTCATGATAGGATGTCCTTCAAGTTTTCATCCAAATGACCTAGGTTATTACTAGAGTCCTATCATGACATAAATGATTTAATTCCAGAATATTGTATTTTCCTAAATTAATCCTCTATTTAAATAATTTCTTGCAAGAACCAATTATTGTCAAGTTGATCATGAAGTATACATTTTAGACATGATTAATATTTCATAAATCCATGATAACATTCCATACATCTAAAAGTGACAATTTCCAAATTTGACATTTTGTACAAACATTTAAGGGTCCTAAAATTATTTTAGCAGTAATTCTCATATTCCAAGATTTGTAAATCAACTACTTGAAATTATCATCCAAATAATTTGAGTTAAATATATTACACTACTACAGTCCTAGAATTATCACTGGCCAACTTTCATGATTTTTCACAGAATATTTAATTCTAAATAAATTCAATACAAAAATCTACAAAGGGCATAATTGTGAATCAAGTACTATGAATATACTTCAAAAATTCCAAATTAACTTTCTAACAGTAGATATCATCCTAAAAACATCAGAGGCCAAAATTCACATTGTTACAAGTTAAATTATTTTTTAAATGATTTATTTACCAAGTATGGCCTTTACAAAATTTATGAAGGAAGAAATATATAAAATCTTTTAAAAAATATAATAAAATTCAGAGACCTCTATTTAGGTCAAAAACCTCTACTGGCCAAATTTTACTAGATTCCAATTAAACCAAATGATCAAATTAAATCAAATACTAAATTGGAAACTTTGATATTTAACAAAGGAACTATCATGAATATAATCTATAAAATTCCACTAAAAATATCTAGGGGTTCAACTCACCCTAAGATTCATTCTACCTCATTTTCACAATTTTTAGAGGATTTTAAGTTACTGTTTTGACCTAATAGTGCTTCTACCCTAAAGCTAGGGTTTGACTTTTGAGGTACTTAAGTACTTCTAAATTCCCTAACATTTCAACCAGAGGCTTAAAAGTACATAAGGTATCTCTCTACTAAATTACAAGGCCATACAAGGGCATTTGCCCCTATGTCCTTCACAACCACCAAAGGTCCTTCCTTAGGGTGTGAACTTGGGTCCAAGGGTAAATTAACCCTAATTCATCCATCTTCCCCAAAGAGTGGAGGGTACTTAAGGTAATACTAAGTCAGTGGTCCAAAAGGGATGTGCATTCAATATTTCATTTTTTTTGGCTATAAGCATACCAAGCCCTTTACAAGCCAACACATGCAAGGGGGTTTACCTAACTTGTTGTGGTCCATATGGGCTGAAAATTTAACCATGCCTTAATAATGTCCCCATGGACATGCCACCAAAAATTGGGGCCTTTTGAAGTTGAACTACTCCAAGAATCACCTAAACAAGCCTAGGTTTATTTTAGTAATTTCCCCCTAATTTTAATTCCAATTAGTCCCATTTTTTGGGAAGGGCCTACTTATGCCCTAAACCAGTTACTTCCCAAAATCCCAGGTCATTTGGGCCTCTGGATGGGCTTGGGCATGTCTTCCAATTTCTGCATTTTTGTTATTTGCAGCCCAAGACCATTCACCTTTTCAGATCTTGCAAGTGAGATATCTCACCATGCAAAGGGATAAATTGACTAATATTTCTACCATAGGTCTAATATACTCCTAAGGGTAGGACACCAAACTTTGGGGCATTTTGGAGTTGATATAGTCCAACAATCAACAAAATTTAATTTATCAAATTTTGACTAAAACTACAGAATTGTTTTCCCCACAAATTTCCATTTTTGGGGAGGGCCTAGATATGTCTAATTAAGCCACATGCCCAAAATTTCAGTCCATTTGGACTTAGGGTTTGGACAGGGCACTCATTTTATTTTCTGACCTACCCAAGGACTAGCCCTAGGAAAATGGATCTATAGGGCAGTAGACTTAACCAAAATTTATGTGTAACATATCAAATTAAAGGTAACTTCAAGACCTACAATTTTAATGTTGAGTACATTTTATTCAAAAGGATGTAAGTGCCCTAATTATTGGCATGAAAAAGTCGGTTATAAAAGACCAAAAAGAAGCACTATTCATGTGATAAAATAATTCCAGGATTAAAATTAATGCATGGCACGAATCTTAAAGCCATCGGACGGCTGCTTCTTTTCTTCTCCAAATCGCCTGGAATCCAGCCCGAACTTCATAGGGGCTTTCCCGGCAGCTACCGGCGATGCCTCCACCGGCAAACTTCACCTCCCCCCTCACGGTGGTGGGGGCAACCTTTTGCCGGCGGCTAGGGCGGCGAGAGGTGGTGGCGCCACCTCACCCGAGAGCAATATATAAAATCCTTTAAAAATTATAATAAAATTCAGAGACCTCTATTTAGGTCAAAAACCTCTACTGACTAAATTTACTAGATTCCATTTAAACCAAATGATCAAATTAAATCAAATACTAAATTGGACACTTTGATATTTAACAAAGGAACTACCATGAATATAATCTATAAAATTCCACTAAAAATATCTAGGGGTTCAACTCACCCTAAGATTCATTCTACCCCATTTTCATAATTTTTAGAGGATGTTAAGTTACTGTTTTGACCTAATAGTGCTTCTACCCTAAAGCTAGGGTTTGACTTTTGAGGTACTTAACTACTTCTAAATTCCCTAACATTTCAACTAGAGGCTTAATTATAAATAAGGTATCTCTCTACTAAATTACAAGGCCATACAAGGTCATTTGCCCCTATGTCCTTCACAACCCCCAAAAGTCCTTCCTTAGGGTGTGAACTTGGGTACAAGGGTAAATCAACCCTAATTCATCCATCTTCCCCAAAGAGGGGAGGGTACTTAAGGTAATACTAAGTCAGTGGTCCAAAAGGATGTGCATTCAATATTTCATTTTTTTTTTGTTTTTGGCTATAAGCACACTAAGCCCTTTACAAGCCAACACATGCAAGGGGGTTTACCTAACTTGCTGTGGTCCATATGGGCTGAAATTTAACCATGCCTTAATAATGTCCCAATGGACATGCCACCAAAAATTGGGGCCTTTTGGAGTTGAACTACTCCAAGAATCACCTAAACAAGCCTAGGGGTATTTTAGTAATTTCCCCCTAATTTTAATTCCAATTAGTACTATTTTTGGGCAAGGCCTACTTATGCCCTAAACCAGTTACTTCCCAAAATCCCAGGTCATATGGGCCTCTGGATGGGCTTGGGCATCTCTTCCAATTTCTGCATTTTTGTTATTTGCAGCCCAAGACCATTCACCTTTTCAAATCTTGCAAGTGAGATATCTCAACATGCAGAGGGCTAAATTGACTAATATTTCTACCATAGGTCTAATATACTCCTAAGGGCAGGCCACCAAAATTTGGGGCATTGTGGAGTTGCTATGCTCCAAAAATCAACAAAATTTAATTTATCATATTCTGACTAAAACTATAGAATTATTTTCCCCAAAATTCCCATTTTTATGGAGGGCCTAGATATGCCTAATTACGCCACATGCCCAACATTTCAGTCCATTTGGACTTAGGGTTTGGTCAGGGCACTCATTTTATTTTCTGACCTACCCTAGGACCAGCCCTAGGAAAATGGCTATATAGGGCAGTAGACCTAACCACAATTTATGTGTAACATAGCAAATTAAAGGTAACTTCAAGACCTACAATTTTCATGTTGAGTACATTTTATGAAAAAGGGTGTACATGCCCTAATTATTGGCATGAAAAAGTCATTTATAAAAGACCAAAAAGAAGCACTATTCATGTGATAAAATAATTCCAGGATTAAAATTAATGCATGGCACGAATCTTAAAGCCATCGGACAGCTGCTGCTTTTCTTCTCCAAATCGCCTGGAATCCAGCCCGAACTTCACGGGGGCTTTCCCGGCGGCTACCGGCGGCGCCTCCACCGACAAACTTCACCTCCCCCCTCATAGTGGTGGGGGCAACCTTTTGCCGGTGGCTAGGGCGGCGGGAGGTGGCGTCGCCACCTCACCCGAGAGCTTCCGTTAACGCCATTAATGGAGAATGAAGAACTGGGTTCGGGCTCATTCGAGACCGAACCCTACCCTAAACATTCCTAAGATCTAGGCATGAAGAGAGAGGTGAGGGAGGACCTTCCCGGCGGCCTTGCGACGTGAGGAGCGGCGGAGAACCATTGCGGCGGCGGTGGCGCTGATCCTCGGTTTCATGGCTCCGGCTCGGGTTCAGCTCCAAGGCTTGGTTTCTCTCTCTCTCTCTGCTGCTCTCCTTGTCCTGAGGGTGATGAAGTGAGGGGGGAAAAATGGGGAGATGAAGTATAGGGGGGGTGATAATTCCTAAGTGAGAGGTGGCGGGCTAGCCTTGTTCTTATCACCATGCACGCATGGGTGGGCCCCACTCCATCCACCTCCTCCTCAGTGACACCAAGTGTCGGCCAGCCCAAGTGGGGCTGATGGCATGGGCCCAAGTGGCTTAATCCACTAACACCCTTAAATATACCCCTTTCTCTCTCCTAATTACTCTTCATTTTGAGATTCTCTCTCTCTCCTAGTCACTAAGTTGGCTAGTCAATCCTCTACTCTATTGGCAGCCCACTCATGCATAAAATATTAAAGGGGGGGAATGATATCATGGCTTGATGGTGGAGAGAGAGACCCTTGGTCATGAATACTCTTCCTCCAAATTTTTCTCTCTCCTAGTCCCCCATATTGATTGGTCAACTCCATAGGATATGTGCAGCCCACTTAATCATAATAATTATGAAAAGTGAGGTTAGCCTAAGGGAAAAATGGCTTGAGCTTGGGTTAGCCCATTTGGGCTAGGTTTGACTTGGCTTAGGCTAGGGTTGACTTGGGTCAATTTGATCATTTGGGTTGACCCCAATGGGTCCTTGGTGACCCATTGGCCTCCCCTAAGGTCTATAAAGGGTTATGCAGGGTTACCTTACACTTTGGAGGTCACCTACTCTTAGTAAGGGCACTTTGACCAGATTAGGGGCTTGAGTTGACTTGGGTCAACATGACTACTAGGGTTGACCCCAAGGGGTCCTTGGTGACTCATTCACCTCACTTTAGGTTTAGGAAGCCCTGAGTAAGGTTGGTTGGGCACATTAGAGGTCAACTTCCCTTGATTAGGTCACCTTGCCCTATTTAGGCCTATGGTTGTCCTAGGTCAAATTGGCCATTTGGGGTTGACTCCAATGGACCCTTAAGGCTCTAGTGGACCCTCTAATGGCTTAGTGATGTCGTGGTGGGGTCATGGAGTCATGGTGAAGCCCTAAGGTCAAACCCCAGGTTTGGAGATGAGGTTGTGCCATAGGCAGACCAAGGTAATTCTCACCTTGGCCTTCTATCACTTGGCCCTTTTTAGCTCCCTAGGGTTTTGTCATGACCTAGTCATGGCCAAAAACCACTCTTAGGGGTCTAGTTGGAAATGGGATGTTACACCTCTCTCAAGAAATCTTCCCGGATTTTGCCGCTCTTGGGAATATAGAGTGGGCCACGGAAATAAACAAGGCTGTCTTTTAGTGTGTAATCATCAGTAGTCCCATCATCAATTGCCTTGATTGTCGGGGCCAAGGCCGCATCCATTCCTTGCTCCACCCGAATCTGGTCCCAGATATCAAAAACTATGCTCATTCTTGCCAAATACTCTGTATACTCTGCCGAAGGAGCCTTGAATACCAAAGTAATATCCATCTCCTCAATCATCCGAGCCAACTCCATACTCATCAACCGAGACTCTGGGCTAGAGCCTGGCACTTTTCTACTCAATGCATCGGCTACCTAGTTCGCCATTCCGGGATGATAGTTTAAGGTGAACTCATAATCGCGCAGAAACTCTAACCATCGTCGTTGCCTCAAGTTCAACTCCTTCTGTGTATGAACGTACTTCAAGTTTTTGTGGTCTGAAAAGATCTTGCAGTGGACGCCGTATAGATAGTGCCTCCAAACCTTCAAGGCGAACACCACTGCTCCCAACTCCAAATCATGGACCGGGTAATTAATTTTATGTTTCTTTAACTGTCTTGAAGCATATGCGATCACGTGCCTGTGCTGCATCAGTACCGCTCCCATCCCTTAATACGATGCGTCGGTGTAAACCTGAAATCCTTCTTTCCCAGATGGAAGTGCAAGGATGGGGGCGGAGGTAAGCCGATCCTTCAGCTCTTGGAACGTCGCTTCACATTGGGGAGTCCACTGAAATGGCACACCTTTCTTCGTCAAAGAAGTAAGAGGAAGGGCAATCTTGGAGAATCCTTTCACGAACTTGCGGTAGTACCCAGCAAGTCCAAGAAAGCTTCATAAATCGGTCGCCGACTTCAAGGGCGACAACTCTTTCACGGCTCGCACCTTTGCTGGATCCACTGCTAATCTTGCCCCACTGATCACATGCCCCAAGAAAGCAACCTCCTTGAGCCAGAATTCACACTTGCTAAATTTGGCGTACAAGGCATGCTCCTTCAATTTCTTCAACACCAAGGTCAGGTGCTCGACATGCTCCTCATCCGTCCTTGAGTAGACCAAGATGTCGTTGATGAAAACAATGACGAAGATGTCCAAATATGGCTCAAACACCCTGTTCATCAGACTCATGAAGGCCAAAGGGGCATTTGTGAGCCCAACGGCATTATCGTGAACTCATACAAACCATATCTTGAACTGAAGGCCGTTTTCTGGATGTCCCCCTCTCGTATCCTCAACTGATAGTATCCAAAGCGCAGATCCAGTTTAGAAAACCAACGTGCTCCCACTAGTTGATCGAACAACTCGTCGATCCGAGGTAGCGGATAAGTGTTCCGCACCGTCAACCGATTGAGTTCCCGAAAATCTATGCACAAACGCAGGGTTCTATCCTTCTTCTTCACGAATAGTACAGGGGCTCCCCAGGGTGACGAACTGGGGACAACGAACCCTAACTCCACCAGTTCTTTCAATTGAACTCTAAACTCCGCGAGTTCCTTCGGGGCCATTCGGTACGGGGCCTTGGATACAGGCTTGGCACACGGCACTAGATTAATCTGGAAGTCAACCTCTCTATGCGGAGGTAATCCTGGTAGCTTCTCAGGAAATACCTCAGGAAAATCCCGCACTACCCGTACATCCTTTAATTCCAATGCTTCCTCATTCAACTCGAACCAGATCATGAAGTCCTCGTCCCCCATCATATGAGTTTTTACAACCTGAACGGAAGATAACATCATACGAGGCGCGAAGCCAATACCTTGGAAGATGACGTCGGAGTCTCCATGTCTCAAATAGATCCGCTTCTCCGCGCAGTCGATCCTCGCGAAGTGCCAGTCCAGCCATGTCATGCCCAAAATGATGTCAAACTCCGGCATTCTCAGGACTGTGGCAGGCGTATCAAAGGCCTTCCCATCAATAAATAACTCCAACTCGCACTTGGCGGTTGCGGTCATCTCCGAGCCGTCCGGAAGGCATACTCGTAGGGCTATGTCGGTAAAGTACTGTACACCCTCCATGTCTTTTATGAAATCCTCGGACACAAAGGAGTGTGAGGCACCGGTATCGAATAGCGCATAGGCCGTCTTCCCGCCAATTATCACGGTGCCTAAGTACCAACAACCAAAACTTATTGATAGGTGTCTAGTAAGTCTTAATCAATTCAAGTTAGACCATGAAAATATGTTAATTAATTAAATCATACCTGCAATCACATCTTGGGGGTTCCGTTCCTGCGCCATGTCAAGCGCGTACACCTGATCCCTAGCAGGGTCGGGGTTACCTCCTCGCGGTTCTCGTCCCCGACCACATATGTGACCCCGCCCTCGAGGAGCTGCCGACGGGAGAGTGGGAGGGACGTTTCCAAATAGATGCGGGCAGAAATGTCGGATGTGGCCCGGCTAGTTGCACTCGAAGCACACCGGCCCACGACGCCCTTCAGGTTGTTGAAATTGCTGAGGCTGTGGTGGTGGAGGCAACGCAGGCGGCTGCGAAACCGGATGCTCCACCCTATAGTTTCGGTGGACACGCCCTCCACCTCTTTGATATCCTCTTCCTCCTCTGAAGTCCCGCCTCCTTCTATTACTTGGGTCGGCTTCCATCACGTCCTCTGCAGGCCTTTTACTACATCCCAGCTGGTCCGCCTCCAATCTTTTCGCCATATCAATGATCTCCGTCAAGCTACCATCCGCTATAAACAAAAGGGACTGCCTTAGGGGATCTTGCAGCCCTTTGTATAAGCGCTTGGCATAACCTCTGTCATCCAACTCGTAAGAATCGGCAAACCTTGCGAGATGCTGGAATTCTCGCTGGTATTTCGTAACCGACTTTGATCCCTGCTTTAGTAGAATAAACCTCTGCTCAAGCTCATCTCGGGCCGATGTAGGGATAAAGTGCTTCAAGAAAACACCCGAGAATTCACTCCAACTTATCTCTGTGTAGACTCGGCCTTGGAAGGTAGAGCCCATGAGGGACTTCCACCACCTCTTAGCATGCAACTCCAAGACGGACACCGCCAATGTCACTGCCATGTTGGCCGGGCAATGGATACCAGCCAACAACTCTTGTACTGTGTCTAGTTATTCCTCTGTACGTACGGCTGACTCCGTCTCAAGGTAGGCAGGAGGGGAGAGAACCCGGAAGGTGCTCATCCAGTTGGAGCTCGGGGACTGTTGTTGCACCGGGGGCTGCTGCGCCTTAAAAGCATCGAGGATGGCAGTGAGCGTCTGCCCCAACTCAGATTATTGGAACTGAGTGGGAGTGGGTATGGAGGGCGCAGGAGTGCCTCCCACCTGCTCAACGAGCACTGGAATCTACATATAAAATGCAAACGTATGGTCAGGTTGGCTAATCTTAAGGTCAATGTTGGACATACTTAGCGTGAATTACATATGGGCACATCACTGCTTTCGCTAAGTCAGTTGGTCCCCAAACTGACTAATCAAACGGGGTGACACCATTGTTGAATGACTTCTTTAGTTGACGATCATGGCAAACTGATACCATTTGTAAGACCCCCCCCCCCCCTCCAGAATCCCAAAACACGGCACGAAGGGGGGTCTTATTCCCGGAACAGCCGCCTTGCGGTAGCATTAGCACACAGGCTAACCTGTACCACAAGACGCCTATTCCGTCGGCTCCAACAATATCAATATAACATGCCAACCCAACCAAAATATAAGCAAGAGAAGTCAATCCACACTAAGCATATAAGTCCAAATAGTACATTAAAAAGAGAAGCTAAAACATGCTTCTACATATCAGAGTACAGCTGTAGAAATTGCCCAAAAAGGGGCTACATCAAAACCTCTCAACACTCGCATCTGTGACCAACGGTAGCGACGACACCGTCACTTCAGGACCAGTCGTCCTGGCCTGGCTGTCCTGCTTCGTAGTCTGCGGCTGCCCTACCTGCGGCGTGACCTCCTAAAAAGGAAAACGTAGAAACCGTTAGTCTAAACGACTAAGTAGCTTCACATCCACTCCCCCGGCGACTCCTCGGCACTGGGTGGAGAGAAGTAACAAGGGTAATATATATATATATGCAAGTAAAATAAGTACAAGCAGGTGGCAATAGTGTAAGAGTAATAGTATTGTGATCTAGCAGATATTTAAGAGCTATAGCAAACTAACATGTATAAGTAATAGCAGGAAAGTAACTTAACTTATAAGAATGTCCATACAAACTTATAAGTTAAGGATCGGGTTTCATAAAGGTAACTCATCGTATAAGAGTGCCCATACAAACTTATACGATGAGGATCTTGTTGTGCTATGTTATGAAATGTTATGTATGTTATACAATGACTCACCCATGCTCATACACATGCAACTGTCATGTCGACACAGACTATAGTTCCCACTTTTCGAGCAGGTAGCTAACCTCTCAGGCATCAGCCGTTGTGGCCAGGCGGTGACAGTAGAACGGGAACTTCTACTACTAGGCGGGTATCCACACTACTTCACCTATACCTCCGTACGCCTCAACGCTAAGAACACAACAGTGGATCCCATGCGTACTATGGCCCAGCGGGGTCTTGGGTAGATGTGCACCAAGAACACAGCCCAAACTGGCCTTGTGTGACCCGGAAGGGGCCTCGGAAGTAAGCACGAGGACACAGCCCAACCATTCACTTGGCACGGAAGGGGCCCCGGGACGTGAACACCGAGGACACAACCCAACCGCCCAAAGTCTAACTGTCAACTCCCGTCGGAGTGACGATCGGCAAGCCCATAGAGCTGCCACACTATCCTTAACCCAGGATTACGACACCGCGTGTCGACTCACACCACATGCAAACGCCTCCTCGCCATAACATGGAAGGGGCCTCGGAAGTAAGCACGAGGACACAGCCCAACCATCCATCCATACCTTATCTCAACACAAACCAAACAAGTGACGGTCAACAGCGCACTCACATCCTCTCACAATACTACCCGTAGGGAGACGACGCTCTAAGTATTGGACTACTAAACTCATTCCATTAATCAAACATACTCATGGCCATAATTTATTCTTCTACATGACTTTCCAAATGATGACAACATAATATAAACATGATGCGCATATAAAGATCTGTCAATCTTTCCAAAAGTACAAACATATTATAAACATGATGCGCGTATAAAGATCCATCAATCTTTCCAAAGGATAACAAGATATTATAAACATGAAGCGCATAAATAACCATCTATCAATTTCTATCAAGTCAATTCATTTAAGTAAGCTTGCTTCACAATTGGATTATATGAAATCTGATTAATAAACTCCATCAATCATGCAACTAAAATGATTAATCATAAAAGAGTTCATCCAAGCCTAGTAACTTGCAATATTAATTCCACTGAATCCAAATCCATATTATATAAGCCCAGAATTTAGGTGCAGAGTAAATCTGGGCATCAAATTCGACCGGAGATTCCCGAAGCTACATGAATACGGTGAAGACGTATAACCCCTCGATGGAAAGGTCTTTGCATGGGCTACAACTTTCGTATTCAGACCTCAACCCAGATTTGAGTGTATCCTATTAGAAACCAGCCTTGAGGTCCGCTACGTACAGAACACAATTTCTGCATGCAGGATTTATTGAATACCATTTTCGTTCACACTTTTCCGTGGATACAGACATCTCCTGAAGTCATACAGCCACATGTTGGAAAGGTATTGTCAAGGGCTTCAACTTTCGTGTTCAGTCAAAAGCCCAGATCTGGTAATATCCTTCATGAAAATGGCCTAGAAGATCGCTGCCCGCAGAATACAGATTCAGCACGCATCTTGATGCAGAACGAACGGCATCGGTTCATCTTCCTCCTCAAGTCGATCCTCTCAAATCTCCTCCAGAAATTTCCTCCACCCTTATTCACCCTCATGAGTCCTTTACTCTTCACTAAACCATCCCCATCTCCACATAGAAGATCAGAGAGGTTGAAGACACCACTAACCAAGGGCACAAGCCCTAGATCGGCCTCATCCTAGAGAAATACATCATCTCACAAGTCAAGACTCCACCGAGTCGACATCTCTCCTATATATCTACAGATCTAGCACCAACGGAGAGGGTAGGAAACTCACTTCGGTTCCAGCGGTACCACCATTTCCGGCCATGGATCGTGTAGTCCTTTGCGGCGGCATCTTCTCCTTCACGGCGATGGCGGATTTTCCCTCCCTAGAACTTGCTCCTGCAGTTCTCTTTCTAAAGAAGTTTTCTCAGAAAATCAGGTCGGAAAGAGAATTAAAACTGCTAGGGTTTTCTAAGCCCTTTTAAAGTGAAACGCCATCGGTCACGCCAATGGTCACGCCCGTGACATAGGCCGTGACCCCTATCAACTACCGAGAATTCGTAGAACTCAACTAAAGTCATCAACCGGATAACACGCCCCGGTCACGCCCATGGTCACGCCAGTGACACCAGGCGTGACCCCTATCAACTACTCGAGGATTCATCGAACTCAACCAAAATCGTCGACCGGAGAACACGCCCCGGTCACGCCCATGGTCACACCCATGGTCATGCCCGTGACATCGGGCGTGACCCTTATCAACTACTCGAGGATTCGTCGAACTCAACCACAATCGTTGACCGGAGAACACCCCCTGGTCTTTCCCATGGTCACGCCCGTGATACCGGGCGTGACACCTATCAACTACTCGAGGATTCGTCGAACTCAACCAAAATCGTCGACCGGAGAACACGCCCTGGTCACGCCCATGGTCACGCCCGTGACACCGGACGTGACCCCTATCAACTACTCGAGGATTCGTCGAACTCACACACAATCGTCGACCAGAGAACACGCCCCGATCACGCCCATGGTTACGCCCGTGACAGGGTGCGTGTCCCGTGTTCAACTACTCGAGTACTCGATAACTACTCGAGTACTCGACAACTGACTGGATAGTCACGGGTGTTGGGTATTGTATCCATAATGTACCTGATTTGAAAAAGCCCCTGGACAAGCTAAGGTCAATAGACAATGTATTTGATAAAATCTTTCAAGTTGTACTTGCAGTTATTCCACGCAAAGTGCACACCAATGTCAGGGTGCAGTAGGTCAATATACACGGGTCTGCACGACGTAATCCCTCGTTGAGCAGATCAGTGTGTTGGCCTACGTGTACTCTCTCTATTGGAGTGCACTTACGTTCAAGTACAGGGCTGTGATCTTGCAGGAGCAGACAAGGAGCAAGGATGGGTCAAGGAGCAGCTCGTGGGCGGAAAGACGAAAATTCGTCTAAGTATAATTCGACAAGAATCATCAAGTGATTCTCGCCGATTCGGCGAGAATCACTAGTGATTCTCGCCGAATCGTCGAGAATCATTAGTGATTCTCGCCGACTCTTTTCGGCTACCTCAAAACGGTGCCAAGTAAGATTCGGCGAGAATCACTAGTGATTCTCGCCGAACCCATCGCAGAGCAGATCCTGAATACCAAGTTACATTCGTTGAGAATCAAAAAGTGATTCGTCGAGAATCACTAGTGATTCTCGACGAATCGTCGAGAATCACTAACTGATTCTCGCCGATTCGTCGAGAATCACTAGTGATTCTCGCCGATTTTTACTTGGCGTTTTCTCTGGAAACTGCTGGACCGGATTCTGCCGCTGGACTATTTTGAACCGGTTTTCGGGATTTTTCTTGTGGGTCCCACAACGGTCAAATTAGTAGTATCTACAGTATATATATACGGGTATTTTGAACTGTAGACAGATAGAAAGAAGCCGAGCAAAAACCTAGACCTAAAATCGCGAACTTCACTCCGTCGTCGCCGTCACGCTCGAGCCAGTTGGTTGTCATCATCGATCGGGATTCCTTCGTGATCTCCGGCGATAGAAGCTTAGCAAAGCTTGAGTCTCACGTGTCTATCCAGAGATCCCTTGTCTCTCGATTTGTTGACCGGGAAAAACTCCCCCGTCCGAATCGATCGAGACGACCGATCCTAGAGTGACCGTTGGTAGACCTAGTTTGCTTCGCTACGAAGTTTGGATCTCAAAGTACTGCAGCCGCGCACCTTCGTTGCCGCCGATCCCGAACCAAGCCGCCGCTCGGATTGCCGCCGCCGGTTCCGGGGAGATCCTCTCCAAGAGAGACCAAGGTTGTAGACTCTTCGTTGACTTCACGAACACGTCGTCGAACGAAGAGGAACACCGAAGTCTCCAAACGAAGTTTGTATCTCGTGTACATTCTATTTTACTTTTGTTGTAAGGGAACGATTGTTCCGTGTTGTAAGGGTTGGGTGCAACCCGATTTGTGGGAGTGTTGACTCCTACGTGTGGAAGGGTTCCTTCCGTTAGTGCAGGGATTGGATTTCAATCCTGTTGGAGAAGAGACCGAGTCGTCCCTTGTTGGGAGATAGGTCGAAGGGGGAAAGTGGATGTACCCAAGTCGGGGAACCACTATAAATTGCCTGTGTTTTCTGTGTGCTATGCTGTTTATCTTTATTGTGCAGGTACTATTATAAATTCCGCAAAAGCGCTACACGTCACCTATTCCCCCCCCCCCCCATAGGTGCACATAGTTGACACTAGGTGGACTTTCAAGTGGTATCAAAGCGAGGTTACTCATCAGAAAGGTTAACACCTTGAGTTGAATCCTGCCCCTAGTGTCAAGAAGAAGACGAACATCTACTATGGACGGGCTCAAGTTCTCCGGCAAGATCCCAGTGTGCACCAGGCTCAACTTTCCTATCTGGAAGGAAAGAATCAGGTTCTACATGGAAGCAGTTGATCCCCGACTCTTCATGATCGTGGAGGAGGGACCTTATGTCCCCGCTAAGGCCTCCACCATTGACCCACCAAGAAGGTGCCGAAGACACTTTCTGAAATGGACAAGGACGAGATGGTGTTAGTGGGACTTGACAAGAAGGCCCGAAACATTCTGCTCAGCGCAGTTGATGATTCAATGATGCAAAACTTCAGCAACTGCAAGACAGCTCAGGAGATCTGGCAGTGCCTGATCATCCTAATGGAGGGCACGGATGAAGTGTGGGATGATCGGAGATCCCTTCTGAACCAGAAATATGAGGCCTTCAGACAAGGGCCTAAGGAAGAGATCGGAGTCACCTACGAGAACTTCCTAAAGATTGTCAACGCCCTCAAGGGCTACGGAAGAGTGTTCACTAATGGTGAACTCAATGATAAATTCCTTAGGTCCCTTACTAAGGAATGGGACACAAAGATCTGCGCCATCAGAGAGTTTGGCAGACTAGCAGAAACTGATCCACAAATTCTGTTTGGGAAGCTTATTTCCTATGAGCTTCAGCTGAACACCAGAAAAGCAGAAGAAGAAGCAGAGAAGGCGGCAGCCAAAGAAAAGACTGTGGCTCTAAAAGCCAGTCACTCCAGAAAAGGCAAGGGTGCGGTTTCATACCGTGCCAGGAAAAAGGATGAGGAGGAGGACTCCGAGCCATGCTCCTCCAGCTCAGAGCTGTCGGAGGAGGATTTCTCCCTCATTACTCGAGAGTTCAAGAAGTTCCTCAAGATGAGGAATCAAAGAAAGAGAGACGGCTCCTCCTCCAGGCATCAGAAGAAAAATTATTCTTCTGACAGGTATGCATCTAGACCGAACAAACATCGCTCCGCTGACATTATTTGCTTTGGATGCAATAAGCCAGGACACGTCGTGGCCGACTGCTTTCAAGGCAAGAGAGAAAAAGGGAAAGAAGAGGAGCACAAATCCTCTAGAGATAAGAAGAAGGAGCGGAGCTACATCGCCAAAAGGCCAAAGACACTGAGTGAGTCTGATTCCTCAGACTCCAGTGATGATGAGGAAGCCTACTTCGGGCTGTTGGGTCGCTCCGACTCAGAAGGAGAATGCCCCCCGTTTACTGGGAAGGTAAAAGCTCACACCCCTCTCTCCGACTCCGACTCTGATCCTGAGTCTCAGGATGATGAACCTGAGGATAGCCTTTCGGCCCGTGAAGCTGAGCTCCTCGAGAAGTATGAGCTTCTGCTCAACACTTTCGAGGAGTGTCGAAAGAGATTAAAGGCTGAGAAAAAGGAAGTAAAATTCCTTAAGGGTGAGTGTGTTTCCCTAAGGGAAGAGGTCACCAGTTTGATCTCTCTCCGACAGGAGCACCTTGACCTGACCTCAAAGCACTCAGAGTCTCTGAAGCTCCTTGATCTTAAGCAGGAGGAAGTCGACAAGTTGGAAGAACAACTTGCGGCAGAAAGGAAGATCGTCAAGAGCTTCTCTATGCCAAAAACAGTTCTTCCAGTTGTTGATACCTTCTCTGCTCAGGCCAAAGGAGCTGGCTTGGGGCATGTAGGGGTATCTGGTTCCTCCTCTAGGAGAAACAGGAACCAGAGGAAGAATAAGGCCGCCAAGAAGGCCTCTGCTGATGAAAAGGGAAAGGCTCCGCTTAGTCCTGTTGCGTTCAGAAAGCCTGGCTTTCCTTGCAACCAACATGACTTTGAGTCAACATTTGGCCATCATTTCCGGCCCTCGGTTGCAAAGCCAAAGAGTCGATATGACAGTTGGACCTTTCCCCGGAACTTCGGTGAGAGTGCCTTCAAGGCACCTTATGAGGAAATCCACATGGGAAATTATGGTCCGTTCTCTAGCGGCCATAATGGAAAGCAGGCACCAAAATCCAAGCCTGTTATACAGAAGGTGACGAAGTCATGTGAATGCTATCACCATGAGGCCTCCACCTCCAGATCCAAGGCCCCAGCTGTACCCACCGTTCCCAGGGTAAGGCAGGAGCCTAGGAAGAGGTACAACAGATTCGACTGTTGGTGCTGTGGCAAAGTTGGTCACTTTGCCGTGGATTGTTGGTTTCATCCAAGGTATTACGAGACTCCCTATGTTAGCACTGCGAGGCCGACCACTCGTAGGGTTAACCAACCGAGGGGGAGTGTGCTAACCAGGAATCTAGGACCCAAGTTCGATTGGGTTCCTAAGGCGAGTTAATTTTGTTTTGCAGGAATGTCCAAAGGCCACCAAAACGCCGATCTGGTATTTGGACAGTGGATGCTCCCGGCATATGACTGGGAAAAGAAGCCTGCTGCGTGATTACACTCCAATCGAGAATGGACCCAAATTCATCTTTGGAGGGTCAGATCTAGGAGTCACCAGAGGTTACGGTATGATTTCCAACGGTATAATCTCTATCACCGACGTGGCTTATGTTAAAGGGTTAAACCATAACCTGATTAGTGTAAGTCAATTATGTGATAAAGGTTATGACGTTAAGTTCTGCAAGGATAAATGTCTGATAATTTCACGTACCTCCTCTGAGACGGTATTATCAGGCATTAGGAGCAGAAATATCTTCTGCTTAGATTTTCTCAGTATAGATTCATCTACCCCCGTATGCCTTGTGGCTACAGGCAGTGCATCTCTTTGTGATCAATGGCACAAGAGGTTGGCACATATTAATTTCAAGACAATTAGTATGCTGTTTTCTAAGAACTTAGTAAGGTATGCCCCCAGTATCAAGTGCATCAAAGATAGCCCCTGTCCTGCATGTCAGATGGGCAAACAGACTCGGGCTACCTTTAAGAGCATCGCAGACAAAGACTCTTCCCGATGTCTTTACCTTTTACATATGGACTTATTTGGTCCAATGCAAGTTCATAGCTTGGGAGGCAAGTCCTATACGCTAGTGATAGTTGATGATCACTCTCGGTTTACATGGGTGTTCTTTTTGAAACGAAAGTCAGATACGTTTGACATCTTCACTAGTTTTGTCAAGCAGGTTCAGAACGAATTTAACTGCTCAGTGGTCAAAATCAGAAGTGACCATGGAACAGAATTCGAGTCTGGTGCTATGACAGAATTTTGTGAAGAACAAGGAATCTTTCATGAGTTTTCCTCCCCGCGCACTCCTCAGCAAAATGGAGTTGCGGAGAGGAGAAATAGAACTCTCATTGAAGCCTGCACGACAATGTTGAAAGACGCCTCTCTCCCGGAATACTTCTGGGCAGAGGCTGTCAATACAGCTTGTCATGTACAAAACCGAGCATTGATCAACAAGCATCATCGTAAGACGCCTTACGAACTACTGAAAGGCAGGAAACCAACCATGGCCTACTTGAGGATTTTTGGTTGCAGATGCTATGTACTGAATAATGGGAAGTACCCGCGTACTAAATTTGGTGAAAAATGCTTCGAAGGCATATTCGTGGGCTATAGTTCCCACAGTCGGGCATATAGGGTCTTCAATAAGAAAACCCTAGTGGTAGAAGAATCAATAAATGTTGTATTTGATGAAGGAAGTTTGCTTAACAGCAATTCTTCCAGTGGTATTCTTGAAGATGCAGGTGCACGACTTGAACAGCTGAGTCTGGATGAGACCGCTAAAGATGACACTCCTAAGTATGTCAAAGTTTCCACCTCCACATCATCTGAAAATGTTGAAGATAAAAATGGAACAAATCACCTGGAAGAAAGAGAAGCCCAAGAAGTAGTTGAAGCTCCAGACGCCAGACTTCTAGAGCTCCGGCACGTGAGGGATCATCCTAGAGATCAGATCATCGGAGATCCTCGTGTCGGTGTCAGAACTCGAAGAGGTACCATTAACGAAGTATTGCATCTTAGTTTCCTGTCACAGGTTGAGCCAAAGAAGTTCGACGAGGCGAACAAAGATGCGGCATGGATTTTGGCCATGCAAGATGAACTTCATCAATTCGAACGATGCAACGTGTGGACGCTGGTTCGCAGACCACACAAGCAGAATGTGATTGGCACCAAGTGGATCTTCAGAAACAAACTGGATGAACATGGTGTCATCGTAAAGAACAAGGCCAGGCTGGTGGCTCAAGGTTACAGACAGGAGGAGGGGATTGACTTCGACCAGACCTTCGCACCCGTCGCAAGGCTCGAGGCAATCAGATTGTTCCTGGCGTATGCTTCACACAAAGGATTCACAGTCTATCAAATGGATGTGAAATCAGCATTCTTGAACGGAGACTTGAAGGAGGAAGTATACGTCGCTCAACCCCCAGGTTTTGTCGATCCTACTTATCCCAATCATGTTTATTTTCTTAATAAGGCCTTATATGGGTTGAAACAAGCTCCACGAGCTTGGTATGAGACTTTATCTAGTTTTCTTCTTGAGAACAAGTTCTCTAGAGGTAAAATAGATAAAACATTGTTTCTCAGGGAAGTCAAAGGCAAGATTTTGCTGGTGCAAATCTATGTCGATGACATAATATTCGGCTCAACGGACAACAATCTTTGCAAAAAGTTTTCTAAACTTATGCAAGGAAAGTTTGAAATGAGCAGTATGGGAGAGCTCAAGTATTTCTTAGGACTTCAAGTGAAACAGTCTGAGGATGGAATCTTCATCTCTCAGACGAAGTTCACAAATGAACTCCTTAAGAAATTCGGTATGGAGAGTGCATCCTCTATGAGGACTCCAATGGGATCCACTATGTCTCTGGATAAGGATGAGAAAGATAAACCTTTCGATGAAACCAAATACAGAAGCATCATTGGATCCCTGCTCTATCTTACTACCAGTAGACCGGATTTTATGTTCTCCACATGTGTCTGTGCCCGCTATCAGGTGAACACTAAGGAATCTCACTATGTCGCTGCAAAGGGAATTCTAAGATACCTTAAAGGTACTCCTAATCTTGGCTTGTGGTACCCGAGAAACAATGATGTCGAGCTAATAGGCTTTTCAGATGCTGATTTTGCAGGGAGCAGGGATGACAGGAAAAGCACCTCCGGGACGTGTCAATTCCTCGGCAGGAGGCTTATCTCATGGAACAGCAAGAAACAGAATTGTGTTGCAACCTCCACAGCAGAGTCTGAGTACATCTCGGCAGGAAGTTGTTGCGCACAACTTCTATGGATCAGAAACCAGTTAGCCGACTACGACCTTCAGTTCAAGGAAGTACCCATGTACTGCGACTCCTCCAGTGCAATTGCCATTGCCAACAATCCTGTATCGCACAGCAGAACGAAGCATATTGAAGTGCGCTACCACTTCATTCGGGAGCACGTGGAAAACAAGGACATCTCTCTCTGTTATGTCCCCACGGACAAGCAGATTGCTGATATATTCACAAAGCCCTTAGACGAGGCCAAGTTCAATCTTTTCAAGACTGAATTGGGGATGCTCAATTATGAGGAATGAAGACTACAGAAGCTCCAAGCTCGTGCACGATCTGAGGGGGAGCAAGGAACTCAAGTGTGACCACAGACGCAAGAACTGAGGGGGAGCAAGGGGTCAACTGCAACCGATCCCGATTTGCAGAAGCCGAAAAGGGGGAGATTACCCTCTCGGCTAAGCTAAGGTGGCTCCAAGCTTTCTCCCAAGAAATTGGTATTGGTAATGGATAACTCACTCAACTCCATTTTAAGTTTATGGTTTTCATTCCCATTTGCTCTATTCACCTTAGCTTGTAGGGTTTAGGCTTCTTCAAATAGGGGGAGATTGTTGGGTATTGTATCCACAATGTACCTGATTTGAAGAAGCCCCTGGACAAGCTAAGGTCAATAGACAATGTATTTGATAAAATCTTTCAAGTTGTACTTGCAGTTATTCCACGCAAAGTGCACACCAATGTCAGGGTGCAGTAGGTCAATATACACGGGTCTGCACGACGTAATCCCTCGTTGAGCAGATCAGTGTGTTGGCCTACGTGTACTCTCTCTATTGGAGTGCACTTACGTTCAAGTACAGGGCTGTGATCTTGCAGGAGCAGACAAGGAGCAAGGATGGGTCAAGGAGCAGCTCGTGGGCGGAAAGACGAAAATTCGTCTAAGTATAATTCGACGAGAATCACCAAGTGATTCTCGCCGATTCGGCGAGAATCACTAGTGATTCTCGCCGACTCTTTCCGGCTACCTCAAAACGGTGCCAAGTAAGATTCGGCGAGAATCACTAGTGATTCTCGCCGAACCCATCGCAGAGCAGATCCTGAATACCAAGTTACATTCGTTGAGAATCAAAAAGTGATTCGTCGAGAATCACTAGTGATTCTCGACGAATCGTCGAGAATCACTAACTGATTCTCGCCGATTCGTCGAGAATCACCTGTGATTCTCGCCGATTTTTACTTGGCGTTTTCTCTGGAAACTGCTGGACCGGATTCTGCCGCTGGACTATTTTGAACCGGTTTTCGGGATTTTTCTTGTGGGTCCCACAACGGTCAAATTAGTAGTATCTACAGTATATATATACGGGTATTTTGAACTGTAGACAGATAGAAAGAAGCCGAGCAAAAACCTAGACCTAAAATCGCGAACTTCACTCCGCCGCCGCCGTCACGCTCGAACCAGTTGGTCGTCGTCATCGATCGGATTCCTTCGTGATCTCCGGCGACAGAAGCTTAGCAAAGCTTGAGTCTCACGTGTCTATCCAGAGATCCCTTGTCTCTCGATTTGTTGACCGGGAAAAACTCCCCCGTCCGAATCGATCGAGACGACCGATCCTAGAGTGACCGTTGGTAGGCCTAGTTTGCTTCGCTACGAAGTTTGGATCTCAAAGTACTGCAGCCGCGCACCTTCGTTGCCGCCGATCCCGAACCAAGCCGCCGCTCGGATTGCCGCCGCCGGTTCCGGGGAGATCCTCTCCAAGAGAGACCAAGGTTGTAGACTCTTCGTTGACTTCACGAACACGTCGTCGAACGAAGAGGAACACCGAAGTCTCCAAACGAAGTTTGTATCTCGTGTACATTCTATTTTACTTTTGTTGTAAGGGAACGATTGTTCCGTGTTGTAAGGGTTGGGTGCAACCCGATTTGTGGGAGTGTTGACTCCTACGTGTGGAAGGGTTCCTTCCGTTAGTGCAGGGATTGGATTTCAATCCTGTTGGAGAAGAGACCGAGTCGTCCCTTGTTGGGAGATAGGTCGAAGGGGGAAAGTGAATATACCCAAGTCGGGGAACCACTATAAATTGCCTGTGTTTTCTGTGTGCTGTGTTGTTTATCTTTATTGTGCAGGTACTATTATAAATTCCGCAAAAGCGCTACACGTCACCTATTCCCCCCCCCCATAGGTGCACATAGTTGACACTAGGTGGACGTTCAACGGGCATGGTCACGCCCGTGTTGGACCGGTCATGCCCGTGATATGGGCGTGAAACTCACTATGTCGAGAATTCACTACCCGTGTCCTGCTCTGCACAACTCGAGGGCTGGTTTCTCCTACATTCCCAAGTGCAGCCCAATTTCCATCACTTCCCTAGACCCAAGTCAGCTCTCCTGACTCAAAAATGCGCACAAGGGGCCTAGTGCGAATCGGTACATTACACCTGTAGCTTCTTGTTATTACATTCTCTGGTTAATCGTGCGATTTGTTAACGCACTGGTGGAAGCGCCCGTGCGCGAGTAAAACGCATGGTTCCACCTGCTTTTCTTGTTTTTCTGCTTTCTGTCGCTACCCGTGTGATTTCCTTCACGCACGAGCAGAATCGCATGTGTGTGAAGTAAAACGCACGGGTCAACGCTTCATCTTCTGCAAGCTTGACCTGCAAGTTAATAACGCACGGTTAGCACACGGTTGTGCGCAGGACCGTGCGTGACCAATTTTCTGATCTTTTTCTATTTAAGTGCAGATTTCTAACCATTGATGGAGATCCAATTCTACACCAACGCCTCTGCATTTTTAGGGCGAAATCCATCGTTCCATCAAGGGGAGAAGATCCGGGCAAGAATTCAAGGACAAATCCAAGCCGGAGCTTCCTCTCGGCCTCCTCCTTCATCCTAGAGCTTCAAAAGGGGATTTTATCTAGCTTTCTCCATAAAGCTAAAGAAGTCATGCCATCCTCCACCGGCTCGTGACACGAAGAAAACTGGTCCATTGGGAGTGAGTGGCAGCCTCCTCTACCCCAGACGCAGTTGAGGACTGAGCTAGGACGCAGAATGACAACCTGACGAATCCTACCATGAATCCTCAGCAAGACTTCGGATTCGGTCGATTTCGCACACTTTTCTTCTCTTGTTGTTGATAGTATAGTTGATCTCTTATATTTGATGAAGTATGCTTATTGTAATATACGTTTATGTGTAATCATGTCTATGTGATTGTATGTTTTCGTTATTTGCTTGAGGTGCGCCCTTATTTCCATCCGCCATCCATCTATTCTTGCCGCACTAGCGATTATTAGTGGTGTGCGTAGCGAAGAGGTCCTTACGACCCTCAAATTCTAGTTCTTACGCTTGCCAACTTGCCCATCCGCCTGGCGATTCGGTGCATAGCGGCCCGTGTAGTCTTCCATCCCGCCTGGCGAAGCAATGCATAGCAGCATTGCATAGGAGTAGTTGATAGTGTTTTATTTTACTTTTCCACAACATACCAAGACCCCCTTAGTTAAATCCGACCTAAGGACTTCAATCTCAAGTCCTCCTCGATATTAACTCCCCCCTTACTGTGTTCCTTGAAGAGATCGATACTTGGGAAAGCCACCCATTTTATATTACTTGTGCGACCGGTACACTTTTCGTTCAACGTATCAAGTTTTTGGCGCCGTTGCCGGGGAACACAGTCGTGTGAGTTTTGGAGAGGGAGATAAGAGATAGAAGCCATTTTCCCATTTGTACATTGCATCTTTCTTCTTTGCTTTAATTTTTAGAATTTGTTGCTTATTTTTCTTTGTTCCTTTTCTAGTTTTACTTTTTCAGCAGTAGACATTCCTTTTCTTTTATCTACTGGTGTGTAGTTAATTTTTGCTTATAATATTTCTATTGGTGAATTATTTCTTGTTACACCATGTATTATTATATTAATATATATTGTAGATGGTGCGGGGATTATAGGCATAGTAGTGATGAGTGCCCCAATTAAGATAGTGAACATATTTCTCGTGGTTTAGTGTATGGAGCATCGTCCTCTTATGGTACTTCATACATAATACCCCAGTCTTATGGTCACTTCTCTTCTTCTCCTTCACCTTCTTCTTATTGCTCTTCATTCCCATCAGGACCGAGGAGTAATGGAAAATGGTTTTGTGTTGTCATAGCACAGAGCACGCGTTGAAAGATTACGTAGAATGGCAGCGCCAGTTGGAGGAGGATGATGAACCGGGTATCTGATTCGTTCCATCCACCTGTCAATCGGCTTCCCCTTCTGATTCTAATGATATATTTGCAGTACCACCTTGTCTATGGGGGACTGCTGCGGATATACCCATCAGACTTTCTGCTGATCGGTGTGACGACATTGCGGTGTCATCTCTCCCTATGCATTCTTCCCCTCTTTTGGATTCACCACCGGAGGAACCCGCACATATTTTATCTGATGTTTTTGTTCCTCCGCCTTCTTTGCAAGAATTATCTACTCCTTTTTCTAGTGAGTCGGTTGATGATGTTATGCTTGATAGTGATTCAAAACCTGAGGTTATGCCAATGTGGGACGAGGACGTTATTCTCTCCCATGGAGAGTGTGACTCCTTTGAACATGGTGACGCACCGAGGTGGGATGATGAGGAGATCCTTTCTGATGAGGAAGTTTTCACATCCTTGTTGGATGAGGAGGTCCAAACCACCACCAAGGATCTCGAGCTCTCGAATTCCCCTTGCTTTGACTCATACGACACCGACGGTGATTTATGTTTGGATCCTGCTGGGAGTGAGATCGGGACCACTCCCCCTATTTCTGATTTTTTTAAGTTTTTCTTCTCCTTTATTTCTTGATCCCCTTTCTGCATCTGAGCCTGTGCGGGTTGAGTCTTCTCAGGTGCTTCAGGAGGACTTGGAGCTTTCAGCTCGATTCATCGATGATAGCACCCTCTTTCGCGAGGAGGTTGATTCCTCCCCTACTGAGGAAGCTCCATTTATTGCTCTCTCCTCCGGTCGTCTCCCTGTAGACGATACCTTATTGGGCAAGGATTTTTTGTGTGATAAATGAGCGAGGACCAGCGCTCCTTCTCTTCTTATTTCTTATTGCCTCTACCTGTGTTGGGCAGGTATTCTTATTTAGGTAGAGGGGTAACTGTTTTATCTCCGTATAGGTACCTGATACCGCAACGGATAATGGAACAATTACATGTGCACTTTTTATTTCATAGGCACATTAGCTAGAACTTTTTCCTTAGTCGAATAAGTCGTGCTGGCATGACACTAACCTCAGTACTTATCTTTCATTTTCTGTATTTTTATTTTTATGTCTATCATAGTTTTAGTATTTCTTTGTATTTTGTATATTTTTCTTTTATTGTTGTGGAGCTCACCCCTGCAGGTATTCATGGCAAATCGCATTGGCAGGGTTGTGATTCTTCGTATGGCGGAGCAGCTTCTATTTTTCACGCGTCTTCTGGTATGCTCGCTGGCTGAGCATTGGATAACCTCTTCCTTTGTCTCTATCTGATTTAAATTTTTATATCGTATGTTGTGCATCTTAGTTTAAGTCTGGTGGAGAGCCAGTTTGTGTTACCTTTTGTACGCGCACATTTCATGTGCATACTAGAAACTTTTATTATTTTATTTTGATTAGTTCATTGCATTGCACTCCATTGAACCCACATGAGCGCGTGTTTAGTTGTTAGCGTGCTGCGAGTTAAACTTGTTTCTTTTGTATGATTTGGTAAAATTTTTGTGCTGGCATAGGATTGTGAGATAGAGTAAAATGTTGACCTTGCTGTAATCCTAGTCGAGTGCTCTCGTCTCGTATAGAAATTGGAGTAGATTTAATTTTTATGTATGCTTTAGTTTTATATTTTTCTAATTATGTAAATAATTTTTATTCTACTCAAAAATTGGTGAATCCGGTGTGAATCTGACGGTAGCTTAGGGATGTGTGTAGACAGTCGTTGGATTCGTATTGCTCGAGTCGGGAGGAAGGATAGTCTTTCTCATTGGCTAAGAACTTGCCCCAAGCTATTCTTGAAGCATGGGTATAGGTTAGTCATGCATGAGTGTGATGTAGACCATTATTTTGGCCCGGTTGAGCTTTGTACCATTCCTAACATCTTATCTTCGCTAGCCCCGTTATGCCTACCCTTCTTTTGATTCAGCACCACCATTATTTCACCAAATCCTCAAAGCCGATCCTAGACGCACTCCCAAGTCGAGATTTAGTGTTTTACATTTTTCATGTTGGGGTGTTGATGTGGTGATTTTACATGTGATTATGTGGATGTTCTCCAAAGCTTCTATTTGTTGAAACTATTTAAAGAGAAGAAAATGATTTGAAAAGAATATATGTGAAAATGAAAAGTAAAAAAAAGTATAATTGAAAATTTTATTTGAGATGAGATCGTATTTGGAGTAGGCAGTGCACACACCCATATGTTAAAAATTCAGTCTGGGGGTGTGGTGTACCCGCTTGTATTTTGGTTAGCGGATAGATTCATTTTATACTAGCTCATTTGGGTTTGGTGTGTATCCTTCCTGTTTATCTTTGTTTACCTCACCAAAACCCAAGCCTCATCTCTTCACCTAAAGTCCTACTGATTCGTGTGTGAACCAAACCAGTGTCGTGGAGAGAGTGCGATAGGGCAAGCATAAGGTCACCAACATTGGTGGATTCCTTTGGAGGTTATCCTGAGCCCCGATCTGTGGCAATGCTTGCCTAGCGATTAGTATACTTTCTTCCTATGCGTGACCGAAAGATTCACCGTGATTCCATTTTTGAGTCATAATAAAATATTGATACGTATTGTGAAAAGTGTAAATTATTTTGCATACTTAGAAATTTCCTCTATTTATATTTTTACGCGTACGAGCATGCGACTTCGCATGGTGCTCCATATCACAATTTTTATGTTAGCTAAATCATTTTCCTTTTCTGTAGAGATTTTGTTTGCTCGGGACGCGCAAACAGTTAAATCTGGGCGTGTGATGAGTCCGGTTTATATAGAGTTTTTCGGACTCATGTGAGCTTGTTTTCTCACTCATGTACTGCATTTCAACCAGTTATCGGATAAATTTGCATTGTTCGGTCATTGACCATATTGTGCACTACTTTGGCCCAAGGGTGTGCAATTGCGCATTCTGTTGTTGGGGGTAAGCACATGGTGCTCCCCATGGCCCTTTCCGGCTATTTTCATTGCATTTCTGTGACGCTGGAGGGTTCTCTTTGGATTTATTTGTTTGTATGCAGGTGGTGCGTTTTCCCCAAGTCTGGAATGCAGGTTTGAGAAAAACGCACGGTCGTGCATATTCTTAGCACACGGTCCTTTGTGATTGTGCGTTTTATTTGTGCAGGAGAAACGTCGAGCTGAGCTCGACGAACTGAGCTCGAGGATCTTAACGCATGATTAACGCACGGTTTCATCGGAACCAAGCGCGAAGGAAACACACGGTTTTCCTGTAGCTTCTTGTTATTGCATTCTGTGGTTAATCGTGCGATTTGTTCATGCACTGGCGGAAGCTCCGTGCGTGAGTAGAACGCACGGTTCCACCTGCCTTTCTTGTTTTCCTGCTTTCTATCGCTACCCGTGCGATTTCATTCCCGCACGGGCGGAATCGCCCGTGTGCGAAGTAAAACACACGGGTCAACGCATCATCTTCTGCAAGCTTGGCCTGCAAGTTAATAATTCACGGTTAGCACTTGGTCGTGCGCAGGACCGTGTGCGTGACTAATTTTCTGATCTTTTTCTATTTAAGCGCAGATTTCTCACCATTGATGGAGATCCGATTCTATGCCAACTCCTCCGCATTTTTAGGGCGAAATCCGTCGTTCCACCAAGGGGAGAAGATCCGGGCAAGCATTCAACACCAAATCCAAGCCGGAGCTTCCTCTCGGCCTCCTCCTTCATCCTAAAGCTTCAAAAGGGGATTTTATCTAGCTTTCTCCACCAAGCTAGAGAAGTTGTGCATCCTCCACCGGCTCGTGACACGAAGAATATGAGTCCATTGGGAGTGAGTGACAGCCTCCTTTACCCCGGACGCAGTTGAGGACCGAGCTAGGCCGTGGAATGACAACCCGACGAATCCTATCGTGAATCCTCAACAACACTTCGGATTCGGTCGATTTCGCACACTTTTCTTCTCTTGTTGTTGATAGTATAGTTGATCTCTTATATTTGATGAAGTATACTTATTGTAATATACATTTATGTGTAATCATGTCTATGTGATTGTATGTTTTCATTATTTGCTTGAGGTGCGCCCTTATTTTCCATCCTCCATCCGTATGTTCTTGCCGCACTAGCGATTGTTAGTGGTGTGTGTAGCGAAGAGGTGCTTACGACCCTCAAATTCTGGTTCTTACGCTTGCCTACTCACCCATCCGCCCAGCGGTTCGTTGCATAGTGGCTCGTGTAGTCTTCCATCCCACCTGCCGAAGCGATGCATAGCGGTATTGCATAGGAGTAGTTGATAGTGTTTTATTTTACTTTTCTGCAACATACCAAAACCCCCCTTAGTTAACTCCGACCTAACGACTTCAATATCAAGTCCTCCTCGATATTAACTCCCCCCTTACTGTGTTCCTTGAAGAGATCGATACTTGGGAAAGCCACCCATTTTATATTACTTTTGCGACCGGTACACTTGTCGTTCAACGCATCATGTTGCACTTGCATGAATCATGGCATAACATAGCAATACACTCATACTTGCATATAAACATGACACCCCCTCGTATAAATCGGTATGGGACTTTTTATACGATGGGAGCCTTGCAAAAGACCTCTTAACTTATAAATTTGTATGAGCATTCATATAAGTTAAGGTTACTTGTTTCTTAGTTTACCTTTCATGTACATATTGCTTATCTACTTGTTTACACTATTTGCTTACTTATATGTGATTGTGGACTTAGTTTTATCTGAACTGTGCATAAGCTTCTTTCTCTTTGGTGATCGTAAAGGCCGCCAGGATCAGCGTTTTGTAGTGGTGACCTTCCCGAGTGTCGGTATCACCGCAAAACGGCGGTTTTGGGCATAAGACCCCGGTGGTTTTAAAAGAAAAAAATGGGGTCTTACAAACTGTTGGGTACATTGGTTTAAATGTACCTAATTTGAAGAAGCCTCACCCTACTCAATGATATACATCAAAATGTATTTGATGTATTTTGAGTTGCCTTGTGCAGGTTAAGTATTTGCAGGGAAAAGCTGAAAAGTTTCTAAGTCCATGTGTCGACACCCAGGAGCAAAGTGTCGACACTTAAGAAGACTTGTGTCGACACCCAGGCAAGCAGTGTCGACACTTGGAGTCATTGTGTCGATACCAGGGATGCAGAGTCGACACCAGACAGAAAGTGTCGACACAAGGAGCTGTGTCGACACTCAATGAAGAAAAGACCAGTGAAGCTGTGTCGACACTTAACAGCAGTGTCGACACCTAGAGGAACTGTGTCTACATCAGAAAGTGTCGACACTTGGAGGCTGTGTCGACACTCAGCAAAAGTCAGCAGAGTCTAAGTATAAGTGTCGACATAATGAACAATGTGTCGACACACAACAGAAGACTCAGCTCATGAAGAAAGTGTCGACACAATGAAGAATGTGTAGACACACAGCAGAAGACTCAACACATGAAGAAAGTGTCGACACTAGGATGCTGTGTCGACACTCAGCAAAGTTCAACAAAAAATTCTAAGTACAAGTGTCGACACTAGGAGGCTGTGTCGACACTCAGTCAAAGTCTCAACAGAAGAAGAATGTGTCGACACAAGGAGCTGTGTCGACACTCAGGAAGTATCAACACAGAAGGCATGTGTCGACACCAAGAAGATGTGTCGACACTGAACAAGTTCAACACATGAAGATGTGTCGACACAAAGGTGTTGTGTCGACCCTTATAAGTATTCAACTAAGTGCTGAAGAACAAGGAGTTGTGTCGACACTCAATATCAGTGTCGACACAAGAAGAAGAACCAGTGTCGAGATATAAATTCTACAACACAAGGAGTTGTGTCGACACCTTGAAGGCTAGTGTCGACACTCAGTCAACTTGTGTCGACACTTAGTCTATAAGTGTCGACACTTAAAGACAGATTGTCTCGACACTTTCAGACAGTTACAGTTATTTCAAGAACTGACTGGATGACTTGACATCTGCCATTCCAGCCGGTCTACTGCACCTGTCAGAGTTGTCAGAAATTAGTTAGGAACCGGACCAGCCGGTTACCATGAAGAAGGCCTATAAATAGGCTTACACTGTCAACAGAAAGAGACGGTTAAAAATAGACGATTAAATTGAAGATTAACACATCAAGTGATACACGAAGATCTAGCTATTCATTGAAGAATCAAGTGAAGATCTAAGAAGTTGGAGAGAGAGAGCTCCATCCAAGAAGACAGCCGTTGGAACCAGGCTGTGAAGAAGGGTTCAAACCTAGTTCTGAATCTTAAGTTGCAGTGATTGAAGATCAGCTGCAGAGAACTAATCCTATTGTGTTCTACATTCAAGAAGCTTTGAAGAAAAGCCAAGTGAGATTGTTCTCAGCAGAGTTCTTCCAAGAACTCATCAAGAACCTATCAACTCTTCTCTCTATTCTCAGAGTTGTAGGTATAAACTTTGTATTCTAATTTCTTATAGGATCCTTAGGGATCTGAGTTGTAAGCCTGTAATTATAAAGGCTGAGTGTAGGGCCTGTGTGCCTGAGTGTAGGAGATCTAAATCTCTGAGTGTAGGCCTGTTGTGGCTGAGTGTAGGCCTGTTGTGGCTGAGTGTAGGCTTTGTGAAGAAGCTGAGTGTAAGTCTTTGGAGAATACTGAGTTGTAGGGCCTTGGGCCTGAGCTGTAGGAACCTGTTTTGGGGTTCTGAGTGTAAGATCTGAGGATCTGAGATAGTGGAGGAGTTTGGCCGAATCTAGTACACTACTAGATAGGAGAAGGGGGAAAGTGGATGTACCCAAACCTTGGGGAACCACTATAAACCTGTGTGCTCACTATGTGCTTGATTGATTGCTGTGATTGCTGAGTGACTGCTGTGTAGAATTAGTTATTTATCTGTGATATAATCTGAATTCTGCCTAAAAAAGTGTAAAAAGATTTAGTCACCTATTCACCCCCCCTCTAGGTGATTAGGTACAATTTCTTTCAAGTGGTATCAGAGCCAGGTTACTCAAAAAAGACTTAACTGTCTGAGTAGATCCTGTTGGCAGATTCAGTCTAAGTAAATTGCAGAATCAAGAAAATCAAGAACTATGGGTTTAACTGAGAATCATAAGGAACTTGGATCCATGAAGTTGCCCATTTGCAGAAAAGAAATATTTGGCATCTGGAAAGAAAGGGTGAGACTATTTATGGAAGCCTCAGACCCTAGGATATATATCATAGTTAAAGAAGGGCCATATGTGCCCATGAAGGTTTCAGTCCTGGATGCAAATCAGAGAACACCTAAGGACTTCTCTGAAATGACAAAGGATGAGATAATTCTAGCCACAATGGACAAGAGGGCTCAGAATATCATTGTGAGTGCTATAGATGATGCTACCTTTCAGAACTTGATACACTGTAAGACATCTAAGGAGATGTGGGATACTCTTATAGTGTATATGGAGGGTTCAGAAGAAGTGAGACAGGATAGAAAATCCTTGTTAAACCAAGAATATGAAAGTTTTAGGCAAGGTAGGTCTGATAGCATCATAGAATGCTATAAGAAGTTCTATAGGATTGTCAATGAGCTAATATCCTATGGAAGAGAGTTCAGTAATTATGAGCTAAATGATAAGTTTCTAAGGTCCCTAACAAAGGATTGGGACACCAAGATCTGTGTCATAAGGGAAATGGCAAAGTTAGCAGATATCCCTCCACCAACACTGTTTGGAAAACTGCTATCCTATGAGATGCAGTTGATGGTGAGGAATGAAGAGGAGAAGACTACAAGAAGTGAACATAAAGAAAGGACAGTGGCATTCAAGACAGAAGCCACCAGAAAATACAGTAGTTAGTCACCAACTCCACCTCCTAAAGTAGCTGAGACTGATTCAGATGATTCAGAAAGCAAAAAGTCTGAAAGCAGTGAAAGTGATGAGGACTTTGCAGCATTCACAAGACACTTTCAGAAATTTCTAAAGAAGAAACAATGGAGGTCAAAGCCATCCACTTCATAGGGCAAAGATGACTATTATTAGAACAAGAAGTCATCAAAGAAAGACAGGAAAAAGACCAAGTCAAGCAAAGCAACTTTATCAAAAATTGTTTATTATTGCTGTAACAGACAAGTACATGTTATTTCTGACTGTCCTGAGAAAAGGAAAGAGTCTAATGATAAGAAAAAGACTCAATTCAAGGGCAAGAAGGAAAAGTCTTTTGTTGCCAAAAAGGATAAGAGCCTGTCAGACATATCTTCTTCAGAAACTGAGTCAGAAGCTGAAGCTTACATAGGACTGTATGCTGAGGAAGAGGAAGAAGAGTTCATCCAGATAATGAACTCTATTTATGAGCAAGAGGACATTCAGTGCCAAGGACTGATGGCATTAACAAAAGATGACAAAATCGAGGAGCAGCCTGGACCTAGTAAGGTACAAAATTGTTCTTTAAGTTCAATTTCTTGTGCTAGTTCAGAATCAGATTCATCATCATCAAGTGATGAGAGTGCATCTGAGTCTGAAGGGGATATTCATCAATTGATAGATGAATATAAAGTCCTGTTGCAAGCTTTTAAGAAGAGCAAGTCCCTAGCCAAGAGTCAGGCAAAGGAAATTGCTAGTCTCAAAGTTGTTGCAACTGATTTTGAGAAGATGATTGATCAAAAGCTAAATGAAATAGCCAGACTGAAGCACATAACTGTGATTTAGATGGGGACTATAACATTTAAGAATGATCAAATCAGAAGTCTGGAGATTAGTCTTTAGAAGGAGAGAGACATTGTTGCTAGGTTTTCAAAACCTAAGTATGTTCTACCTTTGATTGATGAATTTGTTCATCAAAAGGGTAAAACTGGATTAGGTTTCACAAAACCTGCTAGGACTGTTCAGTACAAGTCTAAGGGCAAAGCCCCAGCTCTCAACAAGCCAGCTGTAAACAAAACAGCTAAGGATGTACCTAAGCAAAGGTACAATAGGTTTGAGTGCTGGTGCTGTGGCAAGGTAGGCCACTTTGCCATGGACTGTTGGCATAATTCTAGTGCCAAGTTGAGTAGCAAACTGCCTGTTGGAAGACCTACAGGTAGCTTTGTTAGGAGGCAAACTAACCAGTACCAAGGACCCAAGAATTCTTTGGGTTCTAAGGTTCACTAATCTGTTTTGCAGGTGAGTCCAAGTGGCCATGCCCCAATATGGTACTTGGATAGTGGATGTTCCAGACACATGACTGGAACTAGGGGATTTCTAAAGGACTACACACCTATCAAGGATGGTCCAAAAGTCACCTTTGGTGGTTTTGAAAAAGGAATTATCAAGGGTTTTGGTAACATTTCTAGCTCCCATATTACTATTACTCAAGTGGCTTATGTTAAAGGTTTGAAACATAACCTTATTAGTATAAGTCAACTGAGTGATGTAGGATATGACATCTCATTTGTCAAAAATGGTTGTCATATCAGGAGGTCAAATGATCAAGAGATCATTTTGACAGGTTATAGAAAAAGAAATGTCTATTCCCTAGACATTATGTGTGAGAACAATGGTTCTCCAGTGTGTCTTGTAGCTGATGAGAAAGTCTCTCATTGTGTCAAATGGCACAAGAGGCTAGCCCATCTCAACTACAAGACAATTGGCCAACTCTTTAGTAAAAAGTTAGTGAGAAATGGTCCTCAAGTTAAGTTTATTAAAGATGGAATATGCTCAGCTTGTCAAAAGGGCAAGCAGACTAGATCCACCTTTAGTAGCATTGAAAACAAAGATGTTGTGAGGTGTTTATAAGTCTTGCATATGGATCTCTTTGGTCCTATGCCAGTTCACAGCCTAGGTAGGAAGGTCTATACCTTTGTGGTAGTAGATGACTACTCAAGGTTTTCCTGGGTGTTCTTTCTTAGACAGAAATCTGAAACACCTAGTATCTTCTATAGCTTTGTCAAACAAATTCAGAATGAACTAGACAGTACAGTGGTCAAGATAAGAAGTGACCATGGTACTGAATTCCAGTCTGATAGTATGGCAAAACTATGTGAAGAATTTGGGAGATTTCAGGAGTTTTCTTCACCAAGAACACCTCAGCAAAATGGCATTGCTGAGAGGAAAAATAGAACCTTGATTGAGGCTGGTAGAACCCTATTAAGTGACACATCTCTCCCAGAATATTTCTGGGCTGAGGCAGTTAATACTGCATGCCATGTAATTAATAGGGCTACCATTACTAAAAGCCACAATAAGACCCCCTATGAGATTGTGAAAGGCAAAAAACCAAACCTATCCTACTTCAGGATCATTGGTTGTAAGTGCTTTATACTTAACAATGGAAAGTCTTACTTGACTAAGTTTGCTGCCAAGTCCCAAGAGGGGATCTTTGTTGGGTACAGCAACAATAGTAAGGCTTATAGAGTCTACAACTTGTCTACTCAAGTTTTAGAAGAGTCTGTACATGTAGTATTTGATGAAGCTAGACTTATTAACCATGAGTTGTCTAGAAGTATTTGCAGCTCCACAGGTATTACTAAGAAGATGGACAAGCTCACTATAGAAGAAGGATCTACTGCAAGTCACCATGTAGATGATAATAACTGCTGTCCAGGGGGAGTGCTACATGTACCTAATGCAGAAGAAGTCCAAGGAGTGCAGCAAGTTGAAGAAACTGAAGAAGTTCAACCTGAAGCCAGGATGCCTCCAGCTAATAGGCATCTAAGAGATCATCCAGCTGATCAAATCATTGGTGATCTAAGACAAGGGGTACAAACAAGGAGCAGAAATCTGAGTGCAGCACTCTACTCCAGTTTTCTATCCCAAGTGGAGCCAAAGAAGTTTGAAGAAGCCATCCTAGACCCTCATTGGATTGAGGCAATGCAAGAAGAGCTGAATCAGTTCAAGAGATGCAAAGTCTGGGAGCTTGTTCCTAAACCAAAAGACCACAACATAATTGGAACCAAGTGGATCTTAAAGAACAAAGCAAGATTGGTTGCTAAAGGATATAGGCAGGAAGAAGGTATTGACTTTGATCAAACCTTTGCTCCAGTAGCCAGACTGGAATCCATAAGGATGTTCCTGACCTATGCAACCTATCTAGGATTTAAAGTATACCAAATGGATGTAAAGTCAGCCTTCTGAATGGTAATCTAAAGGAAGAAGTCTATGTGAAACAGCCATCAGGTTTTGTTGATTCAACTCAACTTAATTATGTCTATAGACTTAGGAAGGCTTTATTTGGGTTAAAACAAGCCCCTAGGGCTTGGTATGAAACCCTGTCTAGTTTCCTCATTGAGAATAAATTCACAAGGGGGAAAATAGACAAGACTCTATTCCTTAGGAAATCCAGAGGCAAGATCATACTAGTCCAAATATATGTAGATGACATCATATTTGGGTCTACTGAAAGTAGTCTTTACAAAAAGTTTGCAAAACTAATGCAAGGACAATTTGAGATGAGCAGTATGGGGGAACTTAAGTCCTTCTTGGGTCTCCAAGTTAGACAGACTGAGAATGGTTTATCCATATGCCAGTCTAAGTTCACCCTAGAACTGATAAGGAAGTATGGTATGGATTCATCTAGTACCATGAAGACTCCTATGGGGTCAAGTATGTCTCTTAGCAAAGATGATGCAGGGAAACCTGTAGATGAGACTTTGTATAGAGGGATAGTTGGCTCCCTACTCTATTTGACTACAAGTAGACCAGATATCATGTATGCTACATGTGTCTGTGCTAGGTACCAAGCATGCCCTAAAGAGTCTCATTTGACAGCAGTCAAAAGGATACTGAGATATCTAAAGGGCACTCCTTATCTAGGCCTTTAGTACCCTAGGAATGGGGACTTTGAACTGACAGGTTATTCAGATGCAGATTTTGCAGGCTGCAAAGAAGACAGAAAAAGTACAACTGGAACCTGTCAATTCCTAGGAGGAAGACTGATTTCATGGAGTAGCAAGAAGCAAACAAGTGTGGCTATCTCCACTGCAGAATCAGAATATGTGGCTGCAGGAAGTTGCTGTGCTCAACTTCTATGGATACAACATCAGCTAGAAGACTATGGTTTTCAGGTAAGTAGAACTCCACTATTTTGTGATTCTACAAGTGCTATATCTATTGCAAACAATCCTGTTTCCCATAGTAGAACTAAACATATTGAGATAAAATATCATTTTCTTAGGGAACATGTATAAAAGGAAGATATTTCACTGGAGTATGTAAATACTGATAATCAACTAGCTGATATGTATACTAAGCCTTTAGAATAAACTAAGTTCAATAGGTTTAAAATTGAACTAGGTATGATAAACTTAGAATAAGTTTATAGAAATGGCTAAGTAAAATAGTGTCGACACACAGAGTTGTCTGTGTCGAGACAGAAAAGTGGTGTCGACACTTCAGCGAAAAGGTGTCGACACATCTAGGAAGTTGGTGTCGACACTTCAGAAAATTAGTGTCGACACATGATAAGTAGGTGTCGACACATCCAAACTGGTGTCGACACTTAGGCTTTACTCAGAATTAGTGAAGTAAAGTCTCGACTATGTGTCGAACTGAGTGGTGTCGACACATAAACAAGTGTCGACACATATATTCTGTTGACTAAACTTGTGTCGACACATAGGTGTCGAGACATTATAAGTCAGTGTCAACAATTATCAACAGTGTCGACACAATTTGTGTTTGTTAGCGCACTCTTTCATCTTCAATCCTAGAAAGGTATAAATAGGATTTCGCCATTGTCTGTCGACACGCTCACTAAAGTTTCGAGACCAAACTTGTGTGTCGACACCTCTCTTCTCTCCATTCAAATTCTTCACACCCTAATGGCGCCAAAGCTCGAGGAGAATGTGAACGAAGGCTATGAACTGGTGCGACATGCGTTTGATGACACAGAATCGGAAATCAAGGATGTGGTAACCCTAGTTGCAGACACAGGGTTAGAATTTCTTGTTTCAGAGCCGACTAAGATCTGGAAGAAAGAAGTATTGGAATTTCTAAATGGAGCAACCCTAGACGACTCTGGATTCAAGATCAAGTCAAGGGTTCATGGAGAAAAGGTGAAGGTTTCACAAAAAAGTTTAAGAAAGGTTCTAAACCTACCAAGGACAAAGGAAGAAGATGAAGTTACTGCTTCTAAGACCAGAGAAGCTTTAACATGGTGTGGACTGGATTCCAAGCTGAAGATTGGATCAGTATTCAATAGGAAAGGCATAAACAGCAAAGGAAAATTCCTTTCTGAAATTGTTGGGAAGGTGATCTTAAGTAAGCCTGGAGGGCATGACAGGGTATCAGCCCATATGTTCAGTATCATGACATGAATTATCTTCTCATTACAAACTGATTGGTCTGTAGTAGTATTTGAGAAGATCAAGGAGAGCATGAAGAAGCCCAATTTGGGTAGGATTCTTAGTCTGTACCTTGCTGGTAGTATACCAGAGGTTATGAGTCATGCTGCTGGATCTAAAATAAATCACATGAGGAAGATGGACATGAGACTCTTCTCTAGATGGGATAGGGTCTTGACAAAGGAATTGCCAACACCTGAGAAGGTAACACCACAAAAGCAGAAGAAGAAGAAGAAGAAAGCCCCAGTGGCTCAAGAATCATCTAGCAGCTCTGAGGAGCAAGTTGTCTTTACACCAGATGATGAACAAGAACCTGGAGATGCTGGAAAGTCTCCAGCTCAACAAGATGATGCAGAGAGGCAGGGGGAGCTACCTCAAGCTAGCCCCATACACCAGGATTCTATCCAGGGGGAGCCACTAGTGGTGGAAGAGCCAACTCCACTAGAGAGTGAGCAAGCAACCCACACTATCCTTGAGGTAATCTCAGAAATCAATCAATTAGATTTCCTTATTGAGAGGGAAGTTATAATTGACAACTTATCGGATGTTAATCAGCCACCTCAGATTAATAGTCAACCCACAGATGTTGACATGGAGGACACATCTGTTGAAGTTTAAGTGGAACCACATCAAGTAACTGATGAGATAAGAGAATCTCCATCTCAACCTCAATAAGAGTTTACTATGGAAGATCTCTTCTTTAATCTGGATCAGACAGACTTTGAGAAGGAAAGTGCTGCTGCTGAGGGGGAGAATGCTCAAGTTGAGGGGGAGCATGTGGAAATTCTAGAAGAAACTGCAAGGCAAGAGCCTGAGAAGCCAAAGGAAGTAAAGGAGCTACCTAAGGAGAGGGTAGAAATAGCAAGCACCTCAGCTTCTGAAGATGAGGAGGCTACAAGAGCAAAGAAAAGGAAATTTCAAGTCTTCAAGAGGAGGAGCGAGACTTATAAGAAAGCTTTGCAAACTATAGCACCACAGCCTGCACTACAGCCAGCACCAACTGTAGATTACAGTGCTCTGATGGTTGCTATGAAAATTAAACTTGATGAGCACAGGAAAGCCATAGAAACATATGTGGATGAGGGGCATAAGTCTTTATAGTTTGATCTGGCCCAGGACATAAAGTCTATAAGATTTGAAATGAATCTAAATAAGAAGGAAATGACTGACTGCTTCCACAAAGGAGGGAATGCAGTGGTATACTTGGCTACACATCAAGAGAAAATCAAAGCTCAAGTGGATGACATTGCACTGAAGCAAGGATATGTTTTGGAGAACCAGCTCAGAATGAATGATAACTTAACTGCTTCCCACAATGCTATAGTGACAGAGATGAAGAATATAGCTGCTGGACAGACTACTTCTATTGCTACTGCTATGACAGAGTTAGATAAAGCATTACAAGAAAGTATAACTGCTGTTACTTCTGCAATTGAAAACTCTCAGAAGTTGATAACTGAAAAACTCCAAAGGTTGAAACCTTTCTTTAAAGATGGAGTCAACTATTTGGATGCCCAAGTAAGATTTCAAAAGGATGATCTAAGAGATCACATGGAAAGAGAAGTCATAAAGGGGGAGAGAGTGTTAGTCAAAGCCAGCTCTGATCATGCCAAGTGGATTTCTAATTCTATCAGAGCAACTCTTGGTTATCCTCCTTTATGTGATGATGACAATGTAGCAGAATATGGGATAAATCCTGCATATCTAGGAGGGGAGCAACCTGAAGTGGCTCAAGTAATCTACCCTCCTCCAGATTTTGATATGGTACAAGCTGATATACAGTCTATGTATAGCCCACCTGAGGGACAGCAAAATGTCATCATAGAGAAGGTGGTTCAGCCAGTATCTGAAGCTATACAAGAAGCTTTACTGAAAGAATAAGAAGCCAGACTGTCTAAGAAGAGGTTCAGAGAGCAAGCTGAACAAAGGCCTGATTTTGAACAGTGGAGCCCCACTTCAAGAAATATTATTTTGACTGCTTGGAAGGCTGCCAAAGATAATATACAAGACAGAAACAAGTGGTTTTCTGAATTGGAATGGAGGAAGCATGAGACAAGGCAAGAAGCCATAGTGCAATATAGAAGAAAGGCAAAGATGGGAAAGCTACCTCCTACTGCCCAGGAGCCTAGCAAGTACTTTCCCAAGCCTTATCATTACTTTGAGAGGCAGAAGATTAAAGCTGAAGAGCTAAAGAAGAAGGAGCTGAAAGGGAAAAAGCCTGCTGCTACTGAAGATGCTGAAGCCCCAGTGCAAGCCAAGATACAGTCTGGAAAGAGAATAGTGATCAAAGATGCTGATCAAAAATAGAATAGAATTTTCTTCAGTTTACTATTGTAATCTTTTGATTTTAAACACCTTGTAAACTTTTGAAAAATGAATATGACAAAGTTGTTAGAACAATGTGCTGAGTGATAAATCAATTTCATAATTGTTCTGAAATAATGTCTTTGTATACATGTTTTGTTTGATACATGTTTATGTTTTCCCTGTTTGCATAATCCTGTTTTACATCATTCTGTAATTTTATTATGAATGGTGTATATCATTGACTAAGGGTTATGACTTCTCCAAATAGGGGGAGATTGTTGGGTACATTGGTTTAAATGTACCTAATTTGAAGAAGCCTCACCCTACTCAATGATATACATCAAAATGTATTTGATGTATTTTGAGTTGCCTTGTGCAGGTTAAGTATTTACAGGGAAAAGCTGAAAATTTTCTAAGTCCATGTGTCGACACCCAGGAGCAAAGTGTCGACACTTAAGAAGACTTGTGTCGACACCCAGGCAAGCAGTGTCGACACTTGGAGTCATTGTGTCGACACCAGGGATGCAGAGTCGACACCAGACAGAAAGTGTCGACACAAGGAGCTGTGTCGACACTCAATGAAGAAAAGACCAGTGAAGCTGTGTCGACACTTAACAGCAGTGTCGACACCTAGAGGAACTGTGTCTACATCAGAAAGTGTCGACACTTGGAGGCTGTGTCGACACTCAGCAAAAGTCAGCAGAGTCTAAGTATAAGTGTCGACATAATGAACAATGTGTTGACACACAGCAGAAGACTCAGCTCATGAAGAAAGTGTCGACACAATGAAGAATGTGTCGACACACAGCAGAAGACTCAACACATGAAGAAAGTGTCGACACTAGGATGCTGTGTCGACACTCAACAAAGTTCAACAAAAAATTCTAAGTACAAGTGTCGACACTAGGAGGTTGTGTCGACACTCAGTCAAAGTCTCAACAGAAGAAGAATGTGTCGACACAAGGAGCTGTGTCGACACTCAGCAAGTATCAACACAGAAGGCATGTGTCGACACCAAGAAGATGTGTCGACACTGAACAAGTTCAACACATGAAGATGTGTCGACACAAAGGTGTTGTGTCGACACTTACAAGAATTCAACTAAGTGCTGAAGAACAAGGAGTTGTGTCGACACTCAATATCAGTGTCGACACATGAAGAAGAAGCAGTGTCGAGATATAAATTCTACAACAGAAGGAGTTGTGTCGACACCTTGAAGGCTAGTGTCGATACTCAGTCAACTTGTGTCGACACTTAGTCTATAAGTGTCGACACTTAAAGACAGATTGTCTCGACACTTTCAGACAGTTACAGTTATTTCAAGAACTGACTGGATGACTTGACAGCTGCCATTCCAGCCGGTCTACTGCACCTGTCAGAGTTGTCAGAAATCAGTTAGGAACCGGACCAACCGATTACCATGAAGAAGGCCTATAAATAGGCTTACACTGTCAACAGAAAGAGAAGGTTAAAAATAGAAGATTAAATTGAAGATTAACACATCAAGTGATACACAGAAGATCTAGCTATTCATTAAAGAATCAAGTGAAGATCTAAGAAGTTGGAGAGAGAGAGCTCCATCCAAGAAGACAGCCGTTGGAACCAGGCTGTGAAGAAGGGTTCAGACCTAGTTCTGAATCTTAAGTTGCAGTGATTGAAGATCAGCTCCAGAGAACTAATCCTATTGTGTTCTACATTCAAGAAGCTTTGAAGAAAAGCCAAGTGAGATTGTTCTCAGCAGAGTTCTTCCAAGAACTCATCAAGAACCTATCAACTCTTCTCTCTATTCTCAGAGTTGTAGGTATAAACTTTGTATTCTAATTTCTTGTAGGATCCTTAGGGATCTGAGTTGTAAGCCTGTAATTATAAAGGCTGAGTGTAGGGCCTGTGTGCCTGAGTGTAGGAGATCTAAATCTCTGAGTGTAGGCCTGTTGTGGCTGAGTGTAGGCCTGTTGTGGCTGAGTGTAGGCATTGTGAAGAAGCTGAGTGTAAGTCTTTGGAGAAGACTGAGTTGTAGGGCCTTGGGCCTGAGCTGTAGGAACCTGTTTTGGGGTTCTGAGTGTAAGATCTCAGGATCTGAGATAGTGGAGGAGTTTGGCCGAATCTAGTACACTACTAGATAGGCGAAGGGGGAAAGTGGATGTACCCAAACCTTGGGGAACCACTATAAACCAGTGTGTTCACTGTGTGCTTGATTGATTGTTGTGATTGCTGAGTGACTGCTGTGTAGAATTAGTTATTTATCTGTGATATAATCTGAATTCTGCCTAAAAAAGTGTAAAAAGATTTAGTCACCTATTCACCCCCCCCCCCCCCCTCTAGGTGATTTGGTACAATTTCTTTCACAAACTGGTATCAAAGGGAAACATCGATCCAAAGAGAAGTAGTCCACAGAAACCCTAGGCCACCCCGCGCGAGCTTAGTTTGCGGACAAACTAGCAGTGGAAGCAATGGTGTGCCCATAAGGGGAATCACATGTAAAAGTCCACTTTGTTCTTTAGTTCCACTTATACATCATCTAACAATTGGAATTTTTTCCTTTGTAGCCTGCGACCAATCCTACTCTGCAGTAGGGTACACCTCAGGCACAGAATGTGGTTCCACCCATGCCGGCTCCAATGCCGTTCTAGCAGACGGAGATGGGGCAGACACTGACGGCCATTATGGAGGCCTTCAAGACTCAGCAGGCCCCGGCTCCACAGCCAAATCTCGACGGCAACTGGATGAGTGCCTTTCTGGTGCTTTCTCCTCCATTCTACCTTAGGACGGAGTCAGCTGTCCGTACGGAGGAGTGGTTGGACATCATCTACGAGATGCTGGCTGGAATTTGATGCCCGACAGAGGAGGCGGTTACTTTGGCCGTTTCCTGCTTAGATTCGCGTGGGAAGAGATGGTGGAAGTCACATCTGGACACCACCTTTGCTGGAGTGGATTGTGCAGACATATCCTGTGAGGAGTGATGAGTCCAAATTTTACACTGATTTTTGGACTCATCTGGGCCAGTTCTATCGTCTTAGCACTGCACTTGAGAGCTATAACTACTTATATTTGTTTACGTGCCTATTTCATGATTAAGTGCACTTTAGGCCCGTTTCTGTGTGTTTTATTTGTTGTTGTGTTTTTGTTGTTCTTTAGCCGTGTCTTGAGAATGTGGTGTGCACTTTTGGTGGCCTATGTGCCTCTTCTGCTGGTGCAGGGTTCGTGTGCGTGCTCCGGAACCGCTCGGGAGACCCCGACGATACAGGAACACTGCGCATGACTACTAGACTTACTGCGCACGACCACTGGTCGTGCGCCACCGATCGTGCGCATTGCATTCTCCTTTTTCATAATTCTGCCCGGGTAATCGCACGAGCACTGGCCATAGTGCGCACGACCACTGGTCGTGCGCCACTGTTCGTGCGCGTTTATCCCTTGCTTTCTACAAATCTGTCCTAGCCAATCACACGATCAGTGGATTCAGTGCGCACGACCACCGGTCGTGCGCCACTAATCGTGCGCATTTCTGCTGATGTTTCTCTCAAGGTTGCAGGTTTAATTGGAAATGGCGCACGATCATCGACCTACAGTGCGCACGACCACTGGTCGTGCGCCACTGATCGTGCGCTCTGCTTTTGCTGCCTCCGTATTTAAGGGCTTGCTCCGCGATTTAGGTCAACACCCGTCATTTTCTGCGATCGGGGAGTACGGGGGAAGCGCCATTTTACTTCTCCAGCTTCTCCATCACCTCCACCTTCATCGGGAGTCCATAACCGGCTATTCTGAAGCTTTCCAAACCCTCCGGCAAAGCTCCCAGCCATTGACGACCTCAACTCCAAGCTTTCCACCGGAGTTAGAGAAGAAGATAACCTAGAGAACGGACTCAAAGGCCTTTGAGGTGACAGCTCGTTGGTACCGGAAGCCTCCTCGGACTGAGCCCGGAATCAGATTGACAACTCGCTATTCCGGCCATGACCTGCGGTGGATATTCACCCTCTATTGGTTTACTCCTCTTCCCCTTCCTCTGTTGTATGGAATGATATAACATTATAATGAACTACATGTTCTATTCTCTATCTAATGGGATGTTTGTAGTTTTCTTATGCTTTTGAGTTGTGTGTGTGAATGCGCCTCGCCCACTCCACATCCACTCCATACTATTGCTTCACCTGATTGAACTCCGCACAAGAACACTTCCACCTATTAGCTTTCTGGCCACTAGCCCAATCGAAGTTTGGCATCGCGACCGATACACTCACCTCACCTTGCGAAGCGGTTCCTTCGACCCGCATAGCTTTAATTAATTTATTAGATCAAACAACCACAATCTCTAAAGTCCCCTTTTTACTCTTTTTCTAATTATAACCCTCATAACAATATTTTCTGAACTGTTGCCGCTCTATGCTAATTGCATTCCTCAAGATACCGACACTCGGGGATTTATTCCCAAACTTTATTACTTGTGCGACCGGTGCGCTTGCCGATTTACACGCATCAAGTTTTTGGCACCGTTGCCGGGGAATGCAATTATAGAGCGACTCAGGATGACTGAAAATATTGTTATAAGAGTTAGTGTTTTTGACTGTTGTTTCCTTGTGTAGTGTTTGCCGTAGTGAATGCAGGGTCGAGGCACAGGAGATCTAGTAGCCTACTACCCCTTTTCATTCAAGCCACTTTCAATGACTACTATTCAGCAGCAGACTTATAAAGCAAGCCTTACCAACCTCACATACCGAGCAGAAACGGGAAATAACAGTTTCGAGATCTCGCCTGACCTCATCGAATACATCATCGAAAACTGCCAATTCAGCGGAGACGGAAAAGTAGATGCATTATGCCACGTGCAGTGGTTCTTAGAAATTTACAACACTTGTACGCCAAACGCTGCCAACAACGAGCAGCAGAGGATCCGACTCTTCTCCTTCTCTCTGAATGACGAAGCCAAGCGATGGTATCAAGATATCCAGAAGGGAATATCCTCATCCTGGAAACAACTCGAAGGGAAATTCTTGGCCAAATTCCGCCAACCGATGCTAGCAATAGACAATTACAAGGAGCTCATCACCTTCACCCAAAAAAATGAAGAGATCTTGTTCGATACATGGGAGCGTTTCCAGTCCCTGCGAAGGGAATGCTGCAGAGTGGAAATGTCAGACATCCTCCTAATCCAAACTTTCTACTTCGGCATCTCAGACAGATTCCGGCCATTACTTGGCGTCGCAGCTGGCGGAACTCTGTTTAACAAATCCAGCGAGGATGCTTGGGAAGTTATAGACAACATTGCCCATACTAGTAGGCATTGGAACTCTCCGCCTTCTCCCGACCTTCCGGTAGAGATAAATTCAGTAGTCTCTGATGAAGCCACCGACCACAATCCCTCGTCAAAGACAGAGCAATTTTTCGCTTATGCGTGCAAAATGATGGAGATGTTCAATGACCAAGCAGCCACCATTCAGCGCCTACAAACCGCCATAGGGATTCTCACAGAAATGTTATTATGTTCAGTCAATCAGAAACAGGAAACAGTACATACTATGAGATTGAGAAGCGGAAAAAGCCTAGAGAGGGCCTCGCCTTCTGATCCTCCCGCACAATCACTCCGCGAGCCCATTGTCGATTTGATAAAAGAACCTCCAACCTCACCGACCGCGCAAGAACCCATGGCAGTACCACAACCTGTGAAGAACGTCGTGAAGCCGCCATTTCCCCACCGACTACAAAACGAAAAGGCTGAAAAGAAATTCCATAAATTCCTCGAGATCATGAAAGGAGTCCAAATAAGTATACCTCTGATAGAAGCTATCACTCAGATCCCAGTATATTCCAGGTTACTAAATAACCTCATCTCACGGCATAAATCTTTAGAAGGACTAAAAACGATCAATCTCACTGAAGAATGCTCAACTCTTCTCGCTAACTATTCCCCAACCAAACACAGAGATCCGGGCAGTTTCACCATCCCTTGCATAATCGACCTCCACAGATTCAGACGCGCATTATGTGATTTGGGAGCTTCAATAAATCTAATGCCGCTCTCCATCTTCCACGAGCTAGGAGTTGGGATTCTACAGCCCACCCACCTGAGGTTGCAATTAGGTGACAGATCGATAAAACAACCGGTCTGGATAGTCGAAGACCTCACTGTCATGGTCAACAACCTCGCCTTCCCAGCAGATTTCGTCGTTCTCTACATGATGGCTGATCCCAACGTGCCTATAATCCTAGGATGGCCCTTCGTCGCGACAGCCCGTGCCATTATCAACGTCGAACAAGGAGAGCTAACCCTAATCCTAGGGGAAGAAACGATTTCTTTCAACGTCCATGAACCTCCCCAACATCTCAAAATCACCAACTACGACGAAGAATATTTGATAGACGAACCAGACATGTACAGCGAAATGATTCTTGACCCAGCCGAGCCAGTGTGGGAAGAGGAAGATGGATCCAACACAACCGTCCACACTAATGTCCTGAGAACCCCACATCCAACCAAAGAACCTTTCATCACATCTACCGTCACAATCACTGCCACAACTCTGAAGCCGCTGCCCAAATCCCTGAAATACGCTTTCCTAGAGGAAGGCACAGCGTGCCCAGTCATCATCTTCGCATCCCTCTCCGTCGACAACGAACTCACCCTGGTCAATGTCTTAAAGAAATACAAAAATGCTTTTGGACGTTCATTAGCCGACATAAAAGGGATCAGCCCAGCGTTTTGCATGCACAAGATTCTGCTTGAAGATCAATACAAACCGTTGGCATAACCTCAAAAGAGACTGAGCCCGAAGATGCATGAAGTGGTACAGGCAGAAGTAATAAAATTGCTTGACGCGGGTATCATTTACCCAATCAGCGACAGCAAATGGGTCAGCCCAGTGTAAGTGGTGCCCAAAAAGGGCGGGATTACTGTGGTGGCCAACGAAAAGAATGAATTATTACCCACCCGCGTGGTCACCGGGTGGAGAGTTTGCATAGACTACCGGAAACTGAATGAGGCTACCCGCAAAGATCATTTCCCGCTACCCTTCATCGACCAGATGCTGGAAAAATTGGCCGGTAAGGAATACTATTGTTTCCTCGACGGGTATTCAGGATATAATCAAATCACAGTTGACCTTGACGACCAAGACAAAACGACGTTCACGTGCCCATCCGACATCTTCGCGTTCAGGAGAATGCCATTCGGATTGTGCAACGGCCCAGCAACCTTCCAACGATGCGTGATTGCCATCTTCGGCGACATGATTGGAGACTTTCTTGAAGTCTTCATGGACGAATTTTCCCTTTTTGGGAACAGCTTCGATTCCTGCCTCACGAATCTAGCCAAAGCTCTGAAGCGTTGTGAAGATACAAACCTCGTCTTGAATTGGGAAAAATGTCATTTCATGGTTCGCGAGGGCATCGTCTTAGGCCACAAAGTCTCTCACAGGGGGCTCGAAGTCGACCAAGCAAAAGTCAGCATCATCAAAAATCTTCCTCCTCCATCTTCCGCCAAGGGCATCCGCAGCTTCTTGGGACACGCCGGTTTATACAGAAAATTCATCAGTAATTTCTCATCAATATCCAAGTGATGCGTGTAATACGGCAAGCGCACCGGTCGCACAAGTAATAAAGTTTTGGGAGTAAATCCCCAAGTGTCGGCCTCTTGAGGAATGCAATTAGCATAGAACGGCAACAGTACTGAGAATATCGTTATGAGAGTTAAAAATAGAACAAAAAGGAAATAGAGGACTAGGGAGATCGTGGATGTTTGATCTACTGAACTAGTAAAAACTATGCGGGTCGACGGCACCGCTTCGCAAGGTGAAGTGGGTTTGTCGGCCGCTATGCCGAACTTCAGTTGGGCGAGTGGAAGGGAAACTAATGGATTGCAACGTTCTTGTGTGGGTTGCAATCGTACAAGGCACAGGAATGAAGTGGATGTGGGGTGAGTGAGGCGCATTCACAGACAAAACTCACAAGCATAAGAAGAAACTAACATTCCATTAACTAGAAAGTAAACTTGATATTCAGGGATGGAAATGTTCATTACACTGCTCAAAACATTCATAACACAGAGGAAGGGGAAGAGGAGTAAACCAAAAGAGAATGAAGATCCACCGCGGGTCGTGGCCGTAGTAGCGAGTTGTCAATCCGCTTCCGGGCTCAGTCCAAGGAGGCTTCCGGTACCAACGATCTGTCACCTCGAAGGCCTTTAAGTCCATTCTCTAGGTTATCTACTTCACCAACTCTGCAGGAAAGCTTGGAGTTGAAGTCATCAATGGCCGAGGGCTTCGCCGGAGTGTTGGAAAGCTTCGGAGTAAGTGGAAATGGCTTACCGACGAAGGTGGAAGTGATGGAGCAGCTGGAGAAGTGAAAAGGCGATTCCCGCGCACTCTCCGATCGCAGCAAATGACAGGCGTTGACCTAAAACGCGGAGCAGGGCCTTATATACGGAGGCAGCAGAAGCAGTGCGCACGACCAGTGGTCGTGCGCACTGTAGGTCGATGATCGTGCGGCTTTTCCAAATAAACCTGCAACCTGGACAAGAAGCATCAGCATAAAAGCGCACGAGCAGTGGCGCACGACCAGTGGTCGTGCGCACTACGGCCAGTGCTCGTGCGATTACCGAGACATGGTTATGAAAAAGGGGGTGTAATGCGCACGAACAGTGGCGCACGACCAGTGGTCGTGCGCAGTAAGACCAGTGGTCGTGCGCTTACCCCAGGCTGATTCTATAGAAAACGTAGGGTAGTGCGCACGATCGGGGGCGCACGACCAGTGGTCGTGCGCATTAGATCCCCTGATCGTGCGCAGTATTCCTGTTTCACAACCATCCCGGAACACGCACACGACCCCTGTAACAGCAGAAAGGGTAGAAAGGCCACCAGAACGTGCACACCACATCCCCGAGATAGGGCTAGAGAATAACAACAAAATGGAAACACAGAAAGCACACAGAAGCGGGCCTACAGTGCACTTAAGCGTGAAATAGGTACATAAACACAAATAAGCAATAAAGGCTCTCAACTGTAGTGCTAAGGCGAAAAAACTAGCCCAGATGAGTCCAAAACTCAGTGTAAAATGTGGACTCATCACACCCCCAGACTTAACCATTTGCACGTCCCGAGCAAATCATCACTCCATGGACTCGAAGATAGCTAACTGGCTCAGCAATTTCAGAAAGAAGTAAGACGAGAAATCAAATATATCATGAGTATAGAAGATATAATAGAAAAACTTTTTAATTAGACAACGTAGTTTAAACTATTCGACAGACGTAAATAAATATTGTAATTGCTCAAAATTAGAATTCTGGAGAATCGTGCGATCATGTGCAGGAAGAAAGTAGGCAGGCCACTAAGGTGAGCATTGCCAAAGTTCGGGACTCAGGATCACCTCCAAAGGAATCCACCAATGTCGGGGACCATACGCTTGCACGTTCACACTCTCTCCACGGCGCGGGTTAGACTCAAGCGTGAATCAGTAGGACTTGTAGGAGGAAATGAGGCTTAGGAAACGGCTTGGTGGTCAAAGATAAACATGAAGGCTCTATGCAACCAAAGCGAGCGAAAACAACCCAAACCAAAACAGCCACTTAGAAAAGAATGGGGCACACGCCCCCAGACTTAGCTTGAAATCCGGGTGTGAACATGGCTGAACCCGACCAAATTCAAAAAAAAAGGATGGGGAGCAAGATCTCAAAGCAATTCTTTCATATAAATATTCGTTTTTTTCTATTGCGCGAATCAGCTTTTTATTTTCATAAACTGTTGTTTTCTTTTCTGCGCTAGCAATCCCCAAACGAAGCAATCTAAACGGGAATAAAATCAGCACCCCCAAAAACAACGTCCACTAATCACAACCTCGGCAAATACAAATCAGCTCAAGCATTTGATTGCGAAGGTGGGTTTAGCTTCAGGCCTTGGTGAAAGTGAGTGGAGCTGGATCAAAGGAAGGGTAGGCACAAATTTGGCATGCAATGGTTAACAGGTAGGAATGGCTAAACAAGGCTCAAACTAGCCAAAAAGAAGGCCTACGTCATGCTCACGCTTAACTAACTGTGCACCAATGCTTCGAGAGTAGCTTAGGGCAAGTTCTTAGCAACCGAGAAAGATGATCCTTCCCCCCGACTCGAGCAATACGAGTCTAGTGGCGGCTACACACATTCCTACACTATCGTTTGATTATCCCAGATTCAGATTTTGAGCAGTACAAACAATATTGACGTGAGCAGAAAAGAATAATTCTACGAGCATAAAGAAAAATTAGTTCTATCCTAACTCTCCACAAACCATGAGTATTCGATTAGGAGCACTGCATGAGTTTCGAACGACTCAATCCTGAAATCCTAAGCCAGTACCACTATTTTAAAGTTTACACAAAAGCAATAAATTTAACTCGGGTTGTGCGCGTGGGTAAGAGCGCACTCGTGTGGGTGATTCAGTGTGTGCAACCAAAAAGCAAGAAATAAGTAAATAAGAAACTGGAATGCAACAGAAACTGCGGTGTAGTGACCACAGGCATACTTCCCCCCCCCCCCCCCCAGACTTAAAGTTGACAATGAATAAAAATAAACATTCCAAAGAGGAGAAATAGCTAGGGTAGGAAGTTACCTATGCTCAAAATTGAGCATACCAGTCGAGCAATGAGATGTTCCAAGTGCGGCCACGTTGTCGCGCCTCTAATAATCCTGCACCTGCAATTAAAGGATGCAAGCCAAACAAAAGCTGGACACATATATATATATATATGAAGAAATAAACCGAAATCAAAACACAGTATAGGACCGAACAGTCCAACTTGGGTTGTCTCCCGAAAGCCCTTTTGTTTACCGTCCTTAAGGTGGACCAAATACCTGTATTAGCAGTTCAAAAAGAGAGTTCTTGGCAGTAGCAAAAGGAAACAAAATTAAAAATAGAGCAACCAACATTCAACAAGTAGCAAGAAATAGGATGGCACAATCAGCTATACGCAGATTTATGGTAAGTCTCGTCGGTGGGATGCGAGAGAACAGCAGAGTGTCTTTTTGCAGTCGGGGTAGGCATTGTCCTATTACTGCGAGTGCACTCTTTCACGTGCCGGAAGGCAGCGTAGCGCTCTTCGCATAAGCGCTTGGCCTCTTTCAGTTTCTCCACCGTGGGAGACTTCCAATGAAGGTAGGCTGTGGGGTTTCCTTGTGTCGTGGTTGGCGGCGGCCTATCCGGCACTGTAACGGCAACCAGATATGCCCAAGTTACAGATTGTTTAACAGAATTATACAAATTATTGTCCAGGGATTTCTCCCGAATAAAACTTAGTTCGTCATGCTCAACAACAGAGTTGGCTGGCAGTAGAAAGGCAGTCGTGGCTTTGGTGCAATTGATCCCTTCGTGGACCAGTAGTTCCTGCTTCTCATCGACTTCCGGAGAAAGTCCGTTCTTTGTCGTCTCCTCCAGATGTGCTTCCAATGCGAGGGGACCTGAATCCAGCTTGACATCTATGACACTCAGAGAAATGTTATTTGGGATGGAAGAAAAATGTATGGATGTTTTATCGAGGGTGGACTCTTCGTTTGGCCAAGTGACACGGCCTTTGGAAAAGTCGAGGGATGCGCCACTGGCTGTTAGGAATGGGACTCCTAATATAGGAATGGGACTCCTAATATAGGAATGGAGTTATTGTCCTGTGGTCCCAAAACCTGAAAGTCAGTGGTGATACTGGTGCCGTTAACCTCGATTTCAACGTCCCGCACACTGCCCTCCGTGTCAACCAGATTGTCATTAGCTAAGATAAGTGATTTCCGATTTTCAATGTCAACTTGTAACTGCATCTTTGCAGCATCTTGCAAAGTGAGTATGTTGCTGGACGCCCCGGAATCGCATAATGCTGGAGTGTCGATGTTATTGATTTTACAATTAATGACAAGTTCGTTGTGGTTTCCCGAAGTGTCCTCCCCAAGGCGCTTTCCCTGTTCATGGGGGTTCTTTTCAGTGTTGCTCGGTAAGGTGCCTTGGGTGCGCTCGGAAACCACTTGAGCCAATTGGCCCAATTGTGCCTCCAGTTTGCGCATCGAGGCGGCCTGATTTGTCATGTTGGTCTGGGAAATCTCAACAAACTTCTCGAACATTTCTTCCAAAGAATTTTTCTTAACGATGGGGGCCCCTTGGGAATAATTCGGTTGAGGCGGCCGCGGTTGGCTACCGGAAACATATGCATCGTTTTGATGCTGCCCCGGTTGCCATCTTTAGCCAGATGTGTTAGGATTCCAAGAAAGGTTGGGGTGATTTCTCACCCCCAGGTTGTAAGTATTACCGTATGGCACTCCCCTGTTTTGATTGGCAACAAAATTAACAGATTCATTCAAAAACAAAGATTCGTATTGTACCTCAACTCCTGAGCATTCGAAGCTGTGATGATCAGTGCTTCCTCACCCTTGACATGAGATTGCCATCACTGGGGCGGCAGGAGCAGGATTGGGGATATCCAAGGCAAACACTCCACTGGTGCTTCGTGGAGTGATTGTGTGGGAGGGTCAGGAGGCGAGGTCCTCTCTAGGCTTTTTCCGCTTCTCAATCTCATAGTATGTACCGTTTCCTGTTTCTGATTGACTGAACATAGTAACGTTTCTGTGAGAATCCCTATGGCGGTTTGTAGGTGCTGAATGGTGGTGGCTTGGTCATTGAACATCTCCATCATTTTGCACGCGTAAGAAAAAAATTGCTCTGTCTTTGACGAGAGATTGTGGTCGGTGGCTTCATCAGAGAATACTGAATTTATCTCTACCGAAAAGTCGGACGAAGGCGGGTAGTTCCAATGCCTACTAGTTTGGGCAATGTTGTCTATAACTTCCCAGGCATCCTCACTGGATTTGTTAAACAGGGTTCCACCAGCTGCAATGTCAAGTAATGGCCGAAATCTGTCTGCAATGCCGAAGTAGAAAGTTTGAATTAGGAGGATGTCTGACATTTCCACTCTACAGCATTCCCTTCGCAGGGACTGGAAACGCTCCCATGTATCGAACAAGGTCTCTTCATTTCGTTGGGTGAAGGTGATTAGCTCCTTGTAATTGTCTATTGCTAGCATCGGTTGTCGGAATTTGGCCAAAAATTTTCTTTCGAGTTGTTTCCTGGATGAGGATATTCCCTTCCGAATATCTTGATACCATCGCTTTGCTTCGTCTTTCAGGGAGAAGGAGAAGAGTCGGATCCTCTGTTGCTCGTTGTTGGCAGCATTTTGTGTGCAAGTGTTGTAAATTTCTAAGAACCGCTGCATGTGGCATAGTGCATCAATTTTTCCGTCTCCGCTGAATTGACAGTTTTCGATGATATATTCGATGAGGTCAGGCGAGATCTCGAAACTGTTATTTCCCGTTTTTGCTCGGTATGTGAGGTTGATAAGGCTTGCTTTATAAGTCTGCTGTTGAATTGTAGTCATTAAAAGAGGCTTGAATGTCAAAGGGGTAGTAAGCTACTAGATCTCCTGTGCCTCAACCCTCCATTCACTGCGGCAAACACTACACACTAAAAGAAAACAGCAATCAAAACAAAACAATACTAACTCTTATAACAATATTGGAAGTCATCCGAAGTCGCTCTACAGTTGCATTCCCCGGCAACGGCGCCAAAAACTTGATGCGTGTAATACGGCAAGCGCACCGGTCGCACAAGCAAAAAAGTTTTGGGAGTAAATCCCCAAGTGTCGGTCTCTTGAGGAATGCAATTAGCGTAGAACGGCAACAGTACTGAGAATATCGTTATGAGAGTTAAAAATAGAACAAAAAGGAAATAGCAGACTAGGGAGATCGTAGATGTTTGATCTACTGAACTAGTAAAAACTATGCGGGTTGACGGCACCGCTTCACAAGGTGAAGTGGGTTTGTCGGCCGCTATGCCGAACTTCAGTTGGGCGAGTGGAAGGGAAACTAATGGATTGCAGCGTTCTTGTGTGGGTTGCAATCGGACAAGGCACAGGAATGAAGTGGATGTGGGGTGAGTGAGGCGCATTCACAGACAGAACTCACAAGCATAAGAAGAAACTAACATTCCATTAACTAGAAAGTAAACTTGATATTCAGGGATGGAAATGTTCATTACACTGCTCAAAACATTCATAACACAGAGGAAGGGGAAGAGGAGTAAACCAAAAGAGAATGAAGATCCACCGCGGGTCGTGGCCGGAGTAGCGAGTTGTCAATCCGCTTCCGGGCTCAGTCCAAGGAGGCTTCCGGTACCAACGATGTGTCACCTCGAAGGCCTTTAAGTCCGTTCTCTAGGTTATCTACTTCACCAACTCTGCAGGAAAGCTTGGAGTTGAAGTCATCAATGGCCGAGGGCTTCATCGGAGTGTTGGAAAGCTTCGGAGTAAGTGGAAATGGCTTCCCGACGAAGGTGGAAGTGATGGAGCAGCTGGAGAAGTGAAAAGGCGATTCCCGCGCACTCTCCGATCGCAGCAAATGACAGGCGTTGACTGATGCTTAAGATCACGGCAGTGAACCGGTCGCACAAGTAATATAAAATGGGTGCTTTCCCAAGTATCGATCTCACAAGGAACACAGTAAGGTGGAGTTAATTTCGAGGAGGACTTGAGATTGAAGTCCTTAGGGTCGGCGGTAACGATGGGGGCTTTGATATTGCGGACAAAGAAAATAAAACACTATCAACTACTCCTATGCAACGCCGCTATGCGATGCTTCGCCAGGCAGGATGGAAGACTAGTCGGGCCGCTATGCACCGAATCACTAGGTGGATGGGCGAGTAGGCTTGCGGATGAGGTGGTTAGAACGGCGGAATGAGGGTCGTATGCACCTCTTCGCTACGCACGTCACTAGCATTTGCTAGTGCGGCAAGGGCGGATGGATGGTGGATGGACAAATAGGCGCACCTCAAGTAAATAACGAAAACATACAATCACATAAACATGATTACACATAAACGTATATTACACTAAGCATAACTTTATCAAATACAAGAGTTCAACTACACATTCAACAACCAATCAAGAAAAGAGTGTGCAAAATCGACTGAATACGAAGCCTTGCTGAGGATTCACGGTTGGAGTCGTCGGGTTGTCAATCCGCATCCAAGCTCGGTCCGCAACTGCGTCCGGGGTAGAGAAGGGCTGTCACCACATTCCAATGGGCCGTCTTCTTCGTGTCACAATCCGGTGGAGGATGGCACAACTTCTCCTAGCTTGGTGGAGAAAGATAGGCCAAGCTCTTCTTGTAGCTCAAGGACGAAGGAGGAGGCCGAGAGGATGCTCCGGCTTGGATTTGGCGGTGAAAGCTTGCCCGTAGCACCTCCCTAGGGTGGAAGATGAAGAGGAACGGCGGAACCCTTTCTCGGAGACGAAAATGGCGGAGAAAAGTCGAGCGATCCCGAATTAGGGCGGAACCTGCGAATTTATAGATTGCAGAAATTATAATGCACACGACCAGTGGCGCACGACCAGTGGTCGTGCGCACTATGGCCAGTGGTAGTGCGTTTTCCCCAGCCAGAATTTGGAAGAAAATGGAATCAATGCACACGATCAGTGGCGCACGACCAGTGGTCGTGCGCACTGTGTCCAGTGATAGTGCGCATACCCCAGGCAGATTCTGGAAATCAGGGAACATTGCGCACGAGCAGTGGCGCACGACCAGTGGTCGTGCGCACTATATCTGATGAGCGTGCACAGTATTCCTGCTTCCAAATGTCCCCAGAACATGCACACAACCCCTAAACCCAGCACTGATATGTGCAGACATTCCAGGCAACCACAAAAAGAGAGTATAAACATTAAAAGTACAAAAATACACAACCACGGGCCTAAGTGTGCACTTCCTATGGAAATAAAGACAAGATGAAATATGAAAGATATAGAACTAAAAGTGAAGTGCAAATGCGTGAAAACTAGCCCAGATGAGTCCAAAAAACCCTATATAAATCGGACTCATCATTGACCTAAAATGCGGAGCAGGGCCTTATATACGGAGGCAGCAGAAGCAGTGCGCACGATCAGTGGCGCACGACCAGTGGTCGTGCGCACTGTAGGTCGATGATCGTGCGGCTTTTCCAAATAAACCTGCAACCTGGACAAGAAGCTTCAGCATAAAAGCGCACGAGCAGTGGCGCACGACCAGTGGTCGTGCGCACTATGGCCAATGCTCGTGCGATTACCGAGACAGGGTTATGAAAAAGGGGGTGTAATGCGCACGAACAGTGGCGCACGACCAGTGGTCATGCGCAGTAAGACCAGTGGTCGTGTGCTTACCCCAGGCTGATTTTATAGAAAACGTAGGGTAGTGCGCACGATCGGGGGCGCACGACCAGTGGTCGTGCGTATTAGATCCCCTGATCGTGCGCAGTATTCCTGTTACACAACCATCCCGGAACACGCACACGATCCCTGTACCAGCAGAAAGGGCAGAAAGGCCACCAGAACGTGCACACCACATCCCCGAGATAGAGCTAGAGAATAACAACAAAATGGAAACACAGAAAGCACACAGAAGCGGGCCTACAGTGCACTTAAGCGTGAAATAGGTACATAAACACGAATAAGCAATAAAGGCTCTCAAGTGTAGTGCTAAGGCGAAAAAACTAGCCCAGATGAGTCCAAAAATCAGTGTAAAATGTGGACTCATCACACCCCCAGACTTAACCATTTGCACGTCCCGAGCAAATCATAACTCCATGGACTCGAAGATAGCTAACTGGCTCAGCAATTTCAGAAAGAAGTAAGATGAGAAATCAAATATATCATGAGTATAGAAGATATAATAGAAAAACTTTTTAATTAGACAACGTAGTTTAAACTATTCGACAGACGTAAATAAATATTGTAATTGCTCAAAATTAGAATTCTGGAGAATCGTGCGATCATGTGCAGGAAGAAAGTAGGCAGGCCACTAAGGTGAGCATTGCCAAAGTTCGGGACTCAGGATCACCTCCAAAGGAATCCACCAATGTCGGGGACCATACGCTTGCACGTTCACACTCTCTCCACGGCGCGGGTTAGACTCAAGCGTGAATCAGTAGGACTTGTAGGAGGAAATGAGGCTTAGGCAACGGCTTGGTGGTCAAAGATAAACATGAAGGCTCTATGCAACCAAAGCGAGCGAAAACAACCCAAACCAAAACAGCCACTTAGAAAAGAATGGGGCACACGCCCCCAGACTTAGCTTGAAATCCGGGTGTGAACACGGCTGAACCCGACCAAATTCAAAAAAAAAGGATGGGGAGCAAGATCTCAAAGCAATTCTTTCATATAAATATTCGTTTTTTCTATTGCGCGAATCAGCTTTTTATTTTCATAAACTGTTGTTTTCTTTTCTGCGCTAGCAATCCCCAAACGAAGCAATCTAAACGGGAATAAAATCAGCACCCCCAAAAACAATGTCCACTAATCACAACCTCGGCAAAACAGGAAATACAAATCAGCTCAAGCATTTGATTGCGAAGGTGGGTTTAGCTTCAGGCCTTGGTGAAAGTGAGTGGAGCTGGATCAAAGGAAGGGTAGGCACAAATTTGGCATGCAATGGTTAACAGGTAGGAATAGCTAAACAAGGCTCAAACTAGCCAAAAAGAAGGCCTACGTCATGCTCACGCTTAACTAACCGTGCACCAATGCTTCGAGAGTAGCTTAGGGCAAGTTCTTAGCCACCGATAAAGATGATCCTTCCCCCCGACTCGAGCAATACGAGTCTAGTGGCGGCTACACACATTCCTACACTATCGTTTGATTATCCCAGATTCAGATTTTGAGCAGTACAAACAATATTGACGTGAGCAGAAAAGAATAATTCTACGAGCATAAAGAAAAATTAGTTCTATCCTAACTCTCCACAAACCATGAGTATTCGATTAGGAGCACTGCATGAGTTTCGAATGACTCAATCCTGAAATCCTAAGCCAGTACCACTATTTTAAAGTTTACACAAAAGCAATAAATTTAACTCGGGTTGTGCGCGTGGGTAAGAGCGCACTCGTGTGGGTGATTCAGTGTGTGCAACCAAAAAGCAAGAAATAAGTAAATAAGAAACTGGAATGCAACAGAAAGTGTGGTGTAGTGACCACAGGCATACTCCCCCCCCCCCCCAGACTTAAAGTTGACAACGAATAAAAATAAACATTCCAAAGAGGATAAATAGCTAGGGTAGGAAGTTACCTATGCTCAAAATTGAGCATACCAGTCGGGCAATGAGATGTCCAAGTGCGGCCACATTGCCGCGCCTCTAATAATCCTGCACCTGCGATTAAAGGATGCAAGCCAAACAAAAGCTGGACACATATATATATATGAAGAAATTAACTGAAATCAAAACACAGTATAGGACCGAACGGTCCAACTTGGGTTGTCTCCTGAAAGCCCTTTTGTTTACCGTCCTTAAGGTGGACCAAATACCTGTATTAGCAGTTCAAAAAGAGAGTTCTTGGCAGTAGCAAAAGGAAACAAAATTAAAAATAGAGCAACCAGCATTCAACAAGTAGCAAGAAAGAGGATGGCACAATCAGCTATACGCAGATTTATGGTAAGTCTCGCCGGTGGGATGCGAGAGAACAGCAGAGTGTCTTTTTGCAGTCGGGGTAGGCATTATCCTATAACTGCGAGTGCACTCTTTCGCGCGCCGGAAGGCAGCGTAGTGCTCTTCGCATAAGCGCTTGGCCTCTTTCAGTTTCTCCACCGTGGGAGACTTCCAATGAAGGTAGGCTGTGGGGTTTCCTTGTGTCGTGGTTGGCGGCGGCCTATCCGGCACCGTAACGGCAACCAGATATGCCCAAGTTACAGATTGTTTAACAGAATTATACAAATTATTGTCCGGGGATTTCTCCCGAATAAAACTTAGTTCGCCATGCTCAACAACAGAGTTGGCTGGCAGTAGAAAGGCAGTCGTGGCTTTGGTGCAATTGATCCCTTCGTGGACCAGTTGTTCCTGCTTCTCATCGACTTCCGGAGAAAGTCTGTTCTTTGGCGTCTCCTCCAGATGTGCTTCCAATGCGGGGGGACCTGAATCCAGCTTGACATCTATGACACTCAGAGAAATGTTATTTGGGATGGAAGAAAAATGTATGGATGTTTTATCGAGGGTCGACTCTTCGTTTGGCCAAGTGACACGGCCTTTAGAAAAGTCGAGGGATGCGCCACTGGCTGTTAGGAATGGGACTCCTAATATAGGAATGGAGTTATTGTCCTGTGGTCCCAAAACCTGAAAGTCAGTGGTGATACTGGTGTCGTTAACCTCGATTTCAACGTCCCGCACACCGCCCTCCGTGTCAACCAGATTGTCATTAGCTAAGATAAGTGATTTCCGATTTTCAATGTCAACTTGTAACTGCATCTTTGCAGCATCTTGCAAAGTGAGTATGTTGATGGACGCCCCGGAATCGCATAATGCTGGAGTGTCGATGTTATTGATTTTACAATTAATGACAACTTCGTTGTGGTTTCCCAAAGTGTCCTCCCCAAGGCGCTTTCCCTGTTCATGGGGGTTCTTTTCAGTGTTGCTCGGTAAGGTGCCTTGGGTGCGCTCGGAAACCACTTGAGCCAATTGGCCCAATTGTGCCTCCAGTTTGCGCATCGAGGCGGCCTGATTTGTCATGTTGGTCTGGGAAATCTCAACAAACTTCTCGAACATTTCTTCCAAAGAATTTTTCTTAACGATGGGGGCCCCTTGGGAATAATTCGGTTGAGGCGGCCGCGGTTGGCTACCGGAAGCATACGCATCGTTTTGATGCTACCCCGGTTGCCATCTTTGGCCAGATGTGTTAGGATTCCAAGAAACTTTGGGGTGATTTCTCACCCCCGGGTTGTAAGTATTCCCGTATGGCACTCCCCTGTTTTGATTGGCAACAAAATTAACAGATTCATTCAAAAACAAAGATTCGTATTGTACCTCAACTCCTGAGCATTCGAAGCTGTGATGATCAGTGCTTCCGCACCCTTGACATGAGATTGCCATCACTGGGGCGGTAGGAGCAGGCTTGGGGATATCCAAGGCAAACACTCCACTGGTGCTTCGTGGAGTGATTGTGTGGGAGGGTCAGGAGGCGAGGTCCTCTCTAGGCTTTTTCCGCTTCTCAATCTCATAGTATGTACCGTTTCCTGTTTCTGATTGACTGAACATAGTAACGTTTCCGTGAGAATCCCTATGGCAGTTTGTAGGCGCTGAATGGTGGTGGCTTGGTCATTGAACATCTCCATCATTTTGCACGCGTAAGAAAAAAATTGCTCTGTCTTTGACGAGAGATTGTGGTCGGTGGCTTCATCAGAGAATACTGAATTTATCTCTACCGGAAAGTCGGACGAAGGCGGGTAGTTCCAATGCCTACTAGTTTGGGCAATGTTGTCTATAACTTCCCAGGCATCCTCACTGGATTTGTTAAACAGGGTTCCACCAGCTGCAATGTCAAGTAATGGCCGGAATCTGTCTGCAATGCTGAAGTAGAAAGTTTGAATTAGGGGGATGTCTGACATTTCCACTCTACAGCATTCCCTTCGCAGGGACTGGAAATGCTCCCATGTATCGAACAAGGTCTCTTCATTTCGTCGGGTGAAGGTGATTAGCTCCTTGTAATTGTCTATTGCTAGCATCGGTTGTCGGAATTTGGCCAAAAATTTCCTTTCGAGTTGTTTCCAGGATGAGGATATTCCCTTCCGAATATCTTGATACCATCACTTTGCTTCGTCTTTCAGGGAGAAGGAGAAGAGTCGGATCCTCTGCTGCTCGTTGTTGGCAGCATTTGGTGTGCAAGTGTTGTAAATTTCTAAGAACCGCTGCACGTGGCATAGTGCATCAATTTTTCCGTCTCCGCTGAATTGACAGTTTTCGATGATATATTCGATGAGGTCAGGCGAGATCTCGAAACTGTTATTTCCCGTTTCTGCTCGGTATGTGAGGTTGATAAGGCTTGCTTTATAAGTCTGCTGCTGAATTGTAGTCATTAAAAGAGGCTTGAATGACAAAGGGGTAGTAAGCTACTAGATCTCATGTGCCTCAACCCTACATTCACTGCGGCAAACACTACACACTAATAGAAAATAGCAATCAAAACAAAACAATACTAACTCTTATAACAATATTGGAAGTCATCCGAAGTCGCTCTACAGTTGCATTCCCCGGCAACGGCGCCAAAAACTTGATGCGTGTAATACGGCAAGCGCACCGGTCGCACAAGCAATAAAGTTTTGGGAGTAAATCCTCAAGTGTCGGTCTCTTGAGGAATGCAATTAGCGTAGAATGGCAACAGTACTGAGAATATCATTATGAGAGTTAAAAATAGAACAAAAAGGAAATAGCGGACTAGGGAGATCGTGGATGTTTGATCTACTGAACTAATAAAAACTATGTCGGTCGACGGCACCACTTCGCAAGGTGAAGTGGGTTTGTCGGCCGCTATGCCGAACTTCAGTTGGGCGAGTGGAAGGGAAACTAATGGATTGCAGCGTTCTTGTGTGGGTTGCAATCGGACAAGGCATAGGAATGAAGTGGATGTGGGGTGAGTGAGGCGCATTCACAGACAGAACTCACAAGCATAAGAAGAAACTAACATTCCATTAACTAGAAAGTAAACTTGATATTCAGGGATGGAAATGTTCATTACACTGCTCAAAACATTCATAACACAGAGGAAGGGGAAGAGGAGTAAACCAAAAGAGAATGAAGATCCACCGCGGGTCGTGGCCGGAGTAGCGAGTTGTTAATCCGCTTCCGGGCTCAGTCCAAGGAGGCTTCCGGTACCAACGATGTGTCACCTCGAAGGCCTTTAAGTCCGTTCTCTAGGTTATCTACTTCACCAACTCTGCAAGAAAGCTTGGAGTTGAAGTCATCAATGGCCGAGGGCTTCGCCGGAGTGTTGGAAAGCTTCGGAGTAAGTGGAAATGGCTTCCCGACGAAGGTGGAAGTGATGGAGCAGCCGGAGAAGTGAAAAGGCTATTCCCGCGCACTCTCCGATCGAAGCAAATGACAGGCATTGACTGATGCTTAAGATCACGGCAGTGAACCGGTCACACAAGTAATATAAAATGGGGGCTTTCCCAAGTATCGATCTCACAAGGAACACAGTAAGGTGGAGTTAATTTCGAGGAGGACTTGAGATTGAAGTCCTTAGGGTTGGCGGTAACGATGGGGGCTTTGATATTGCAGACAAAGAAAATAAAACACTATCAACTACTCCTATGCAATGCCGCTATGCGATGCTTCGCCAGGCGGGATGGAAGACTAGTCGGGCCGCTATGCACCGAATCACTAGGTGGATGGGCGAGTAGGCTTGCGGATGAGGTGGTTAGAACGGCGGAATGAGGGTCGTATGCACCTCTTCGCTACGCATGCCACTATCAATTGCTAGTGCGGCAAGGGCGGATGGATGGTGGATGGACAAATAGGCGCACCTCAAGTAAATAACGAAAACATACAATCACATAAACATGATTACACATAAACGTATATTACACTAAGCATAACTTCATCAAATACAAGAGTTCAACTACACATTCAACAACCAATCAAGAAAAGAGTGTGCGAAATCGACCGAATACGAAGCCTTGCTGAGGATTCACGGTTGGAGTCGTCGGGTTGTCAATCCGCATCCAAGCTCGGTCTGCAACTGCGTCCGGGGTAGAGAAGGGCTGTCACCACATTCCAATGGGCCGTCTTCTTCGTGTCACAATCCGGTGGAGGATGGCACAACTTCTCCTAGCTTGGTGTAGAAAGCTAGGCCAAGCTCTTCTTGTAGCTCAAGGATGAAGGAGGAGGCCGAGAGGAAGCTGCGGCTTGGATTTGGCGGTGAAAGCTTGCCCGGATCACCTCCCTAGGGTGGAAGATGAAGGGGAACGGCGGAACCCTTTCTCGGAGACGAAAATGGCGGAGAAAAGTCGAGCGATCCCGAATTAGGGAGGAACCTGCGAATTTATAGATTGCAGAAATTATAATGCACACGACCAGTGGCGCACGACCAGTGGTCGTGCGCACTATGGCCAGTGGTAGTGCGTTTTCCCCAGCCAGAATTTGGAAGAAAATGGAATCAATGCACACGATCAGTGGCGCATGACCAGTGGTCGTGCGCACTGTGTCCAGTGATAGTGCGCATACCGCAGGCAGATTCTGGAAATCAGGGAACATTGCGCACGAGCAGTGGCGCACGACCAGTGGTCGTGCGCACTATATCTGATGAGCGTGCGCAGTATTACTGCTTTCAAATGTCCCCAGAACATGCACACAACCCCTAAACCCAGCACTGATATGTGCAGACATTCCAGGCAACCACAAAAAGAGAGTATAAACATTAAAAGTACAAAAATACACAACCACGGGCCTAAGTGTGCACTTCCTATGGAAATAAAGACAAGATGAAATATGAAAGATATAGAACTAAAAGTGAAGTGCAAATGCGTGAAAACTAGCCCAGATGAGTCCGAAAAACCCTATATAAATCGGACTCATCATTGACCTAACACGCGGAGCAGGGCCTTATATACGGAGGCAGCAGAAGCAGTGCGCACGATCAGTGGCGCACGACCAGTGGTCGTGCACACTGTAGGTCGATGATCGTGCGGCTTTTCCAAATAAACCTGCAACCTGGACAAGAAGCATCAGCATAAAAGTGCACGAGCAGTGACGCACGACCAGTGGTCGTGCGCACTATGGCCAGTGCTCGTGCGATTACCGAGACAGGGTTATGAAAAAGGGGGTGTAATGCACACGAACAGTGGCGCACGACCAGTGGTCATGGGCAGTAAGACCAGTGGCCGTGTGCTTACCCCAGGCTGATTTTATAGAAAACGTAGGGTAGTGTGCACGATCGGGGGCGCACAACCAGTGGTCGTGCGCATTAGATCCCCTGATCGTGCGCAGTATTCCTGTTTCACAATCATCCCGGAACACGCACACGACCCCTGTACCAGCAGAAAGGGCAGAAAGGCCACCAGAACGTGCACACCACATCCCCGAGATAGGGCTAGAGAATAACAACAAAATGGAAACACAGAAAGCACACAGAAGCGGGCCTACAGTGCACTTAAACGTGAAATAGGTACATAAACACAAATAAGCAATAAAGGCTCTCAAGTGTAGTGCTAAGGCGAAAAAACTAGCCCAGATGAGTCCAAAAATCAGTGTAAAATGTGGACTCATCACCAAGCCCCTCACAAATCTGCTGGCCAAGGACATCCATTTTGACTTCGACAAACAATGTATGCAAGCCTTCGAGACTCTCAAAGACCAACTCATCTCCGCTCCAATCTTGGTGGCCCCAGATTGGACTTTTCCCTTCGAAGTCATGTGCGACGCAAGCGATGTTGCAGTCGGAGCGGTGCTCGGTCAAAGGAAAAAACAAAATCTTTCATATTATCTCCTACGCCAGGCGGACCCTCAACGATGCTCAATTGAATTATACCACTACGGAAAAGAAGCTATTGGCAGTAATCTTCGCTTTCAAAAAATTCCATTCATACTTAGTGTTATCTAAGGTCATTGTCTACACTGACCATGCCGCACTAAGGTATTTATTCAAAAAGAAAGACGCCAAGCCCCGGCTAATCCGTTGGATTCTTCTACTACAAAAATATGACATCGAGATCTGAGACAAGAAAGGGGTCGAAAATGTCATCGTCGATAACCTATCAAGATTGGAGAGCAACACCGAAGGAGTTGTACCCAGCTGCGAATGCAACGAGATTGCTGACTGCTTCCCGGACGAAAGATTATTCACCATCTGTTCGCTCACTCCGACAATCTCGTGGTACGCAGATATGGCCAACTACCTCGCTTGCAAATCTGTCTCCCCTCACCTGTCATCGCAGCAAAAGCGAAAACTACTGTCCGACGCCAAATATTATTTCTGGGAAGACCCGTTACTATTCCGTACTTGCAACGACGGCATCATCAGGTGTTGCGTACCCGAGACTAAATTCCAATCCGTATAAACACACTGCCACGATCGGGAGTCCGACGGTCATTTCGGCGCCACCAGAACGGTACGTAAGGTACTGCAATGTGGCCTATTTTGGCCAACCCTTTTTAGAGACACTGAAGCATACGTCGCAAAATGCAATGAATGCCAAAGGGCCGGAAATATCTCCAAGAGGGATGAAATGCCTCTCAACAACATGCTCGTCTGCGAACCATTCGAGATTTGGGGGATCGACTTCATGGGACCCTTCCCAATTTCGCACGGAAAACTCTATATTATTGTCGCAGTCGACTATGTTTCCAAGTGGGTCGAAGCCGAAGCTGTCGCTGCAAATGATGCTCGCACCGTAGTAAATTTCATACACAAGAACATTTTCTCTAGATTCGGCGCCCCGCGCACCATCATCAGCGACGGCGGGAGCCATTTCTGCAACAAGTCCTTCTTGCAACTCATGAAGAAGTTTGGAGTCCACCACAAAATCTCTCTTGCCTACCATCCCCAAACCTGTTGGCAAGTAGAGGTCTCAAACTGCGAGCTCAAAAGAATCATCGAAAAATCCATCCATTCCAACAGAAAAGAGTGGGCCAAGAAGGTCGACGACGCCTTATGGGCGTACAGAACCGCCTTCAAAACCCCTATCGGTATGACCCCTTTTCAACTAGTCTACGGAAAGGTTTGCCACTTGCCGATCGAGCTAGAACACAAAGCGCTATGGGCAACCAAATTACTAAACATGGACATCGAAGTCGCAGCAGATAAGAGACGCACTCAACTGAACAAATTAGAGGAGCTCCGGCATTTCGCATACTAAAATGCGTGGATATACAAAGAAAGGACAAAAAATGGCATGATCATCACATCATCCCAAAAGAATTCCAACCAGGAGACCAAGTCCTGATGTACAATTCCCGCCTACGCTTATTTCCAGGAAAGCTCAAATCGCGGTGGAGCGGCCCCTTCACAGTGATCGGAGTCTCCCCCTTTGGCGCCATCGAAATAGCCGGGAAAAGCGGAGACAATTTCAAAGTCAATGGGCACCGGCTAAAATTATATGATGGCGGCGCAACCACCGGAGAATCTCAAAGCCTGCAGCTCGCCGACCCCAAGCAAATTGATAGCGACACTCCTTGATCGACAATGGCAGCATCGACAAATGAGGACCACCACTCCACTCCGCAGCTACCCCTGCACGTTATTCACCAAATTTTGTATCTCAAGAACATATTTGAGCTTTTATATTTATTTATTTTTCTTCAGACTGCAAAGAACTCTGTATTATAACTGCTAATACAGGTATTTGGTCCACCTTAAGGACGGTAAACAAAGGGGCTTTCGGGAGATAACCCAAGTTGGACCATTTGGTCCTGTGCTGTGTTTTGAGTTATTTATATATATATATATATATATATATATATATATATATATATATATATATATATATATATATATATATATATATATATATATATATATGTCCATATTTTGTTTTGCGTGCATATTTCAATCGCAGGTGCAAGAATTTTTGAGGCGCGGCAACTTGGCCGCACTTGGACATCTCGTCACATGACCGGTATGCTCAATTTTGAGCATAGGTACTTCTTGTTGAAACCGGAATCCGGCCTCTTGTGGAGTTCGACCCTTGGGGAAGGTGTGGTCTCGCGCCTACTTTGCTCCTGCAAGAAAAACAACGAAAGAGACAAGAAAGAACAGACCCAAGGGCTCGGCAGGGAGGTCCCACCACAAACCCGGAAGATCTCTGAGCGCTTCCCCTCCTTAGCCAGAAGCCGAGCTAAGGTACCCTCAGAGAGCACTTGAGAATGAGAGTAAGGAGACACTGACAGCGTACCCTCTGAGGTACCCCTTGGGTCTTATTTATAGCTTTATGGAACCTGAACTGCCAATAACCAAAATAACTGACCTGAAAATACCAAAAGGCCCTTAGCTGGGTCTGCCAACACCCAAACTCTGTTATTCTGATGGGCTATGCGCAGTCCAACCTGGTCTGCCAACAGCGAGGCTCCGCTGTCCTGAGTAGCTATTCGCACCCACGGGGAGTCAGCTCGCCTCCAACCCCCCTCCGCGGGAGGCGGGCGCGACCTGGCTCTCGTGGCTCGCCTATCCTCCCTGGGCGAGTGCGAGCCGGGCCGTCGCGACCTGCCTGTCTGCTGCCGGGCGGACCGGCAGCCAGGTCGCGTGTGGGGGTTGGCCGGCGGCCGCCGCGACCCCCCGATCGACTCGCTGGTCACGGGTCGCCAAACTCATCTGCTTTGGCCAAGGACTCTTCGCGCGACCCGCTCGCTCGCCTCGCCGGCTCGCTCGCCTGAAATGGGCGGGAGCGGGCCAGCCCCTCTGTCGTATATCTGTTTCGCCAGTTGGGTGCGGGTCGCGGGACCAGGGCTGCTCGACCTCCCTGGCGGGACCCGCTCGCCGGACACGGGGTTGTACACAATCCCCGCTCTTTTTGAGCTTGATTCAAGCTCGGAAAGAATCATCCAACCCGCGTGTTCGGCGAGCATTGTGCTGAGCTGGCAGGGAATCTTCTGGTGGGGCCCTACTGTCCGGCTATAAATACATACCGCTGACCCCTGGAGGAGGCTCCCCAGGTCCCTTCATTTTCTTTGAGCAGACTTTAGTCTCTCGATGCCGGTCAGCGAAGATGTGCGAGCTCGCCTGGTGGCAGCGGGCCTGAAGACTCAGGAGGACAAAGCCTTCCAGCCCCTTTAGGACTTCTCGCCCCGGATCTCGCGTCTCCCCTGCCTTTTGACATTTATTTTTGATGTATATTATAATCTATGTTTACCTATTTTGAGATGTACGCGCGGGCTGCGCCTATACTTCATCTTTTTCAGCTGTTGTTGCTTTTATAAATGCTCTCTCGCCCACCTTATTTATACATTTGCTATTGCCGTGCGATGCGACCTCCCCCTGCGGCCCGGCCCCGATGAGGCGGCTGCTCGCCCGCCGAGTGAGGCGAGCCGGCTCGTCCTTCGTCTGTTTTGCCTAATTTCTTGCGGACTCTCGCCCAGGTTCTCGCCTCCGCTCGGCCGCCTTTCCCGGGGCTGGGAGGGCTATGTTAGACCCCTCCCCTTTTTGATAAACTTTTGTGATTCCGACCTGTTGTTAACATCGTTTGAGTAGTTCCCGGCCTCGCCGGCTAGGTGGGAGTCCGGCAGCATGACTTGTTCTGGGTTGTAAGTTATCGCCATGGAGTGACTTCCGGCCCTGCCAGCTAGGTGGGACCCTGGCAGCGGGATCTTCTCGTGGCTAGGGATGACACCGAGTGACTTCCGGCCCTGCCAGCTAGGTGGGAGCCTGGCAGCGGGATCTTCTCGAGGCTTGGGATGACACCGAGTGACTTCCGGCCCTGCCAGCTAGGTGAGAGCCTGGCAGCGGGATCTTCTCGGGGTCCAAACTCATTCCATCGAGTGACTTCCGGCCCTGCCAGCTAGGTGGGAGCCTGGCAGCGGGATCTTCTCGAGGCTAGGGATGACAACGAGTGACTTCCGGCCCTGCCAGCTAGGTGAGAGCCTGGAAGCGGGATCTTCTCGGGGTCCAAACTCATTCCATCGAGTGACTTCCGGCCCTGCCAGCTAGGTGGGAGCCTGGCAGCGGGATCTTCTCGAGGCTAGGGATGACACCGAGTGACTTCCGGCCCTGCCAGCTAGGTGAGAGCCTGGCAGCGGGATCTTCTCGGGGTCCAAACTCATTCCATCGAGTGACTTCCGGCCCTGCTAGCTAGGTGGGAGCCTGGCAGCAGGATCTTCTCGAGGCTAGGGATGACAGCGAGTGACTTCCGGCCCTGCCAGCTAGGTGAGAGTCTGGCAGCGGGATCTTCTCGGGGTCCAAACTCATTCCATCGAGTGACTTCCGGCCCTGCCAGCTAGGTGGGAGCCTGGCAGCGGGATCTTCTCGAGGCTAGGGATGACACCGAGTGACTTCCGGCCCTGCCAGCTAGGTGAGAGCCTGGCAGCGGGATCTTCTCGGGGTCCAAACTCATTCCATCGAGTGACTTCCGGCCCTGCCAGCTAGGTGGGAGCCTGGCAGCGGGATCTTCTCGAGGCTAGGGATGACACCGAGTGACTTCCGGCCCTGCCAGCTAGGTGAGAGCATGGCAGCGGGATCTTCTCGGGGTCCAAACTCATTCCAATTCTCTGTGCAAGCTGGCTATGGCAATTCTGGGGGGGAGAAAAAGGAATTCATTATAACAAATCGTGTTGCTTACAGGTGCTTAGGGAAAAAACCTCTTCAGGTCGTCTCCACTCCAGGTGAGACTCAGGGTCTCGCCCTCTACATTTTGGAGCCGGTAGCCTCCTGACTTCAAAGCTTCCTTCACAATGAATGGCCCCTCCCAGCTGGGGTTGAGCTTTCCAACGAACGCTGACCTTCCTGCTGCATCCACCTTCTTCAGCACCAGGTCTCCTTCCGCGAACTGCTTGACCCTGACATGCTTGTCGAATTATTTGGCCATCCTTCTCTTTACCTCCTCCTGTCGAATGGCCGAAAGGTCCCGCAATTCCTCCACCATGTCAAGGGAGAGTCTCAGTTCCCTCTCGTTCTCGGCTCGCCATTCCTCTCGGCCCTCTCTGGCCGCCCTGACTCGCGGCGTTTGGACTTCAAATTCTATGGGGAGCACCGCCTCGCACCCATGGGAGAGCTTGAAGGGGGTCTCCCCCGTGGCCGTGTTAGGGGTGGTTCTTAGGGCCCAAAGAACTGCGGGGAGCTGCTCCACCCAGCTCCCCCTCAAGTTTTCCACTTTTTTCTTGAGGAGATTGACGATGATCTTGTTCGCGGCCTCCACCTGCCCGTTGCTCCTGGGGTGGTGGACCGAGGCAAACCTGAGGTCGATTCCAAGCTGCTCGCAGAAGCTGGTGAACTCGGCACTTGCGAACTGGGGGCCGTTGTCGGTGACGATGGCCTGGGGCAGCCCATGGCGACAGATGATCTCCCCCCAAACGAAGTTCCTGATCACTTGGGAGGTCACCTTGGCCAACGCCTTCACCTCCATCCACTTCGAGAAGTAGTCGATCATCACCAGGAGGAACCTTCTCTGACCGCTGGCCTGGGGGAACGGTCCAACCAAATCCATTCCCCAGATTGCAAAGGTCCAGGGGGCCGTGATACTCTTGAGCTGTTGGGCCGGCTGCAGCTGGAGGGGGGCAAACAGCTGGCACTTATGACATCTCCTTGCGAACTCCGAGGCGTCTCGGCACAGGGTGGGCCAGAAATACCCTTGCCTGACTATCCTCCCCTCCAGGGTCCGACTCCCGGAATGACTCCCGCACTCCCCGGAGTGGACTTCTTCTAAGATCCTCTGCGCCTCACCCTCGGCTACGCAGCGAGCCAGCATCCCGGAGAGGGTCTTCCTGTATAGCTGCCCGTCTTTAAGGAGGTAGTAAGCGGACTTGTGCCTCAGCTTCTTCCTGTCTACTCTCTCCGGATACTCTCCCGTGGAGAGGAAAACTACTACTGGATCCATCCATGAAGGCTGCTGGTCGATCTCCATGAGCTCCCCTTCTTCGATGGAGGGGCGGAACAGGTCGGTGATGGTGCCCCCCACCCGGGGGCCATGCTTTGCCAGCTGGTCGGCCTGGTCATTCTCTCCCCTTGGCACGTGTCGGATGGAGAAGGTCTGGAAGGTCCCTATGACCCCCTTCACTTTGGCCAAGTATAACTTCAGAGCGGGCTCCCTTGCTTCGAACTCCCCGTTGATCTGGGAAGCCACCACCATGGAGTCGGTTAGGACCTCCACATCCAGCACCCCCAACTCCCTGGCCAGGCGCAGCCCCGCTATCACTGCTTCGTACTCGGCCTGGTTGTTGGTAATGGGAAAATGCACCACCACCGTCTGCTCAATCTGAGTCCCTTGAGGGCTTTCCAGAACCACTCCTACTCCAAGAGAATGCCTTCCTGAGGCTCCATCCACCCTCACCTTCCAAGGAGTCGGGCGGGTGAGCTCCTCCTCTGATACTTCTACCACGTAGTCGGCCAGGAAGTCGGCCATCGCCTGAGCTCTAATCGAGAGCCGCGGAACGAAAGAGACATCGAACTCGCTCAGCTCCACCGACCACTTGGCTAGCCGGCCTGAATGCTCCACCCCCTCGAAGATGTTGCGGAGAGGATGGTCGGTCACCACTCGGATCGAGTGTGCCTGGAAGTAAGGTCGTAGCCTCCGAGCCGAGATGATTAGTGCGAATGCAAGCTTCTCCAAGATCGGATACCGGAGCTCGGCCTTCCTCAGGACCCGGCTGACGTAATAAATAGGGAGCTGCCTCTTCCCTTCTTCACGCACCAAGACGGAGCTCAAGGCCTCTGCCCCGACCCCAAGATATAAGAACAAATCCTCACCCTCCTTCGCCCCTTGTAGCAGCGGAGCCTGTGTCAACTGCGCCTTGAGGGCCTGGAACGCCTCCTCGCATTCCTTGGTCCATTCGAACCTCATGCTGCCTCTTTCTCGGTGGCTAAGAACTTGCCCTAAGCTACTCTTGAAGCATTGGTGCCCGGTTAGTCAAGAGTGAGCATGACGTAGGCCATCATTTTGGCTAGTTTGAGCCTTGTTTAGTCTTTCCTACCCATTAACCATTGCATGCCAAATTTGTGCCTACTCCTTCTTTGATTCTGCTCCACTCACATTCACCAAGGCCTGAAGCTATACCCACCATCGCAATCAAATGCTTGAGCTTGTTTAAATTTACTATTTTGATGATGTTGTGATATGTGAAAATTGTGTAATGTGGTGATGAATTCGTAAACTTTTTGATTGCTACGTTTGGGGATTGCAAACGAAGAAAAGAAAAAGAGGAAAAGCGAAAAAGAAAAATTTGAAAAAATTGCTATGAGAATTCTATCCCCATCCTATTTATTGATTTTGGTCGGGTTAGGACGTGTACACGCCCGGTTTTCAAGCTAAGTCTGGGGGTGTGTTACACGTATATTTCTAAGTGGTTGTATTGGTTTAGGTTTTTGTTCGCTCGCTTTGGTTGCGTGTAGCCTTCATGTTTATCATTGACTACCAAACCTTAGCCTAAGCGTCATTCTCTCCTACAAGTCCTACTGATTCACGCTTAAGTTTAACACGTGACGTGGAGAGAGTGTGAACGTGCAAGCGTATGGTCCCCGACATTGATGGATATCTTTGGAGGTGATCACGAGCTCCGATCTTTGGCAATGCTCACCTTAGTGGCCTGCCTACTTTCTTCCTACACATGATCGCAAGATTCTCCAGAATTCTAATTTTTAGCAAATACAATATTTATTTACGCCAGTCGGATAGTTTAAACTACGTAGTATAATTAAAAAGTTTTTCTATTATATCTTCTATGCCCATGATGTATTCTATTTCTCGTCTTACGTTTTTTTGAAATTTCTGAGCTAGATAGCAATTTTCTAGTTCACGGAGTGATGATTTGCTCGGGACGTGCAAATGGTCAAACGGTTAAGTCTGGGGTGTGATGAGTCCAAATTTTACACTGATTTTCTGACTCATCTGGGCCAGTTTTATCATCTTAGCACTGGACTTGAGAGCTATAACTGCTTATATTTTTTTACGTGCCAATTTCATGATTAAGTGCACTTTAGGCCCGTTTTTGTGTGCTTTATTTGTTTCTGTGTTTTTATTGTTCTTTAGTCGTGTCTTGAGAATGTGGTGTGCACTTTTGGTGGCCTATCTGCCTCTTCTGCTGGTGCAGGGTTTGTGTGCGTGCTCTGGAACCACTCGGGAGACCCCAATGATACAGGAACACTACGCACGACCACTGGACTTACTGAGCACGACCACTGGTCGTGCGCCACCGATCGTGCGCATTACATTCTCCGTTTTCCTAATTCTGCCCGGGTAATCGCACGAGCACTGGTCTTAGTGCGCACGACGACTGGTCATGCGCCACTACTCGTGCGCGTTTACCCCTTGCTTTCTGCAAATCTGTCCTAGCCAATCGCACGATCAGTGGATTCAGTGCGCATGACTACCGGTCATGCGCCACTGACCGTGTGAATTTCTGCTGATGTTTCTATCCAGGTTGCAGGTTTAATTGGAAATGGCGCACAATCATCGACCTATAGTGCGCACGACCACTGGTCGTGCGCCACTGATCGTGCGCTCTGCTTTTGCTGCCTCCGTATTTAAGGGCCTGCTCCGCGATTTAGGTCAACGCCCGTCATTTTCTATGATCGGGGAGTGCGCAGGAAGCGCCATTTTACTTCTCCAGCTACTTCATCACCTCCACCTTCATCGGGAATCCATAACTGGCTATTCCGAAGCTTTCCAAACCCTCCGGCAAAGCTCCCAGCCATTGACGACCTCAACTCCAAGCTTTCCACCGGAGTTAGAGAAGAAGACAACCTAGAGAACAGACTCAAAGGCCTTCGAGGTGACAGCTCGTGGGTACCGAAAGCCTCCTCGGACTGAGCCCGGAAGCGGATTGATAACTCCCTATTCCGGCCACGACCTGAGGTGGATCTTCACCCTCTATTGGTTTACTCCTCTTCCCCTTCCTCTGTTATATGGAATGATATAACATTGTAATGAACTACATGTTCTATTCTCTATCTAATGGGATGTTTGTAGTTTTCTTATGCTTGTAAGTTGTGTGTGTGAATGCGCCTCGCCCACTCCACATCCACTCCATACTCTTGTTTCACCCGATCGCACTCCGCACAAGAACACTTCCACCCATTAGCTTTCCGGCCACTCGCCCAACCGAAGTTCGGCATCGCGGCCGATACACTCACCTCACCTTGCGAAGCGGTGCCTTCGACCCGCATAGCTTTAATTAATTTATTAGATCAAACAACCACAATCTCTCAAGTCCCCATTTTACTCTTTTTCTAATTATAACCCTCATAACAATATTTTCTGAATTGTTGCCGCTCTATGCTAATTGCATTCCTCAAGAGACCGACACTCGGGGATTTATTCCCAAACTTTATTACTTGTGCGACCGGTGCGCTTGCCTATTTACATGCATCAAGGAGTTCAGAGCAGCTCTATTGGAGCATTTTGTACCTCAGTCAGCTATAGATGAATTGGAAGACAGGTTCCTATAGTTGAGGCATGCATGAGGTTCTGTAACATGGCAGTGTGATAGCCGGTCTATTTCGGCCCCGGACTATAAGCTGATTCTCCTCTCGCTTCTTGGCCAACTCCAAGATACTGGTCAGGCTCCCATCAGAGATGAAGAGGAGGGCATGTCTCATGTCATCATGTAGGCCTTTATAGAATCTCTTGGTGTAGCCTGCGTCATCCAACTGATATGAGTCCTTTGGGTTGTAGTCAGTGAGGTTCGATAGGAAATAATAGATGTTAAAGAGTAGTTAGTATAACTAGTGGTACACCTTCACATACCCCCTTGACTCGGGAGGTTAGTTTGTACGGTTATCCAAGCGGTAGGCTCGATGGTATTTATAACGGATGGGTTAGTCCGGGGAGCCGATGGCTCGGAAGTTCTTGGATACATGAGCAAAAGGTGGTGGGTCTTCAGTATCTGATGGTCATTCACACCGACGTCGATACGCTGACTCGGCGGGTGTGGTTTATACTTAACCAAAGGAAGTCTGGTGGATATGGCAAGCATTAGCACGTGGTGACTCTAGGTTGTGTCCTCCCCGAGTCGTACGTAAGGGCTAGGCTTGGTAGTGTGGATACCCGCCTAGGAGTGGGGGCCCGACCCACTGTCTCCGTTTGCCACTACGGAGGTTCCTAGGACTGAAGCTAGCTACCCAAATAGGGGAACTAAAGGTCTGTGCGTATAGAGTCATATGTGTGTGTGTTACACTTGCATGAATCATGGCATAACATAGCACTACACTCATACTTGCATATAAACCTGACACCCCATCATATAAATCAGTATGGGACTTTTTATACGATGGGAGACATGCAAAAGACCCCTTAACTTATAAGTTTGTATGGGCATTCATATAAGTTAAGGTTACTTGTTTCTTAGTTTACCTTTCATGTACATATTGCTTATCTACTTGTTTACACTATTTGCTTACTTATATGTGATTGTGGACGTAGTTTTACCTGAACTGTGCATAAGCTTCTTTCTCTGAAAGAATTAGTGCCCAACCACCTAGAGGGGGGTGAAGAGGTGTAATTCCTTTTTCTTTTTAAGGCAACAAATCTATTCAATTATTTACTTAACACCAGATAATTCTATAGCTAACACAGCACAGATTCACAGAATTATCACAACACAGATTGCACTCAGATTTTTATAGTGGTTCTCCAAGGTCTTGGTACATCCACTTTCCCCCTTCGCCTATCTAGCAGTGTGCTAGATTCGGCCTAACTTCTTCTCTTCACCTCAGATCCTCAGATCTTACAGTAGCTCAGAACCCCAACAGGGCTCCTACAACTCAGAGGGATGGATGGTTTCTTGATCAGTTCTTGGAAGAATCTGATGGCAGAGCACAACCTCTCTTAGCTTTCTTCAAAGCTTCTTGAATCTGAACTTAGTAGGGTTGAACTCTTGAGAAGTTGATCTTCAATTAGCTTCTGACTTGTGATTCAGATCTCAATCTGAATCTTTCTTGGCAGCCTGGTTCAGCAACTACACTTCAGTAGATGGAGCTCTCTCTCTCCAACTTCTTCTTTTTCTCTTTCTTTTGAATTTTGTATATGTTTTTGTTTTGTCTTTTTTCTTCTTACAATTTGTTCAAGGAGAAAGCCTTTAAATAGTCTTCCTCCATGGTAACCGGCTGATTTGGTTTCTAACAAACTTCTGACAGCTCTGACAGTTGTAGTAGACCGGTTAGAAATGGCAGCTGTCAAGTCATCCAGTCACTTCTTGAAATACTTTCTCTATCTGAAAGTGTCGAGAGTGAACTTCATCATGTGTCGACACAAGTAGACTAAGTGTCCACACAAGTGGACTAAGTGTCGACACAAGCCTTGGTGGTGTCGACACATCTCCTTTGTTGTTGTTAATGCTTCTCGACACAGCCTTCTGTACAATGTGTCGACACTGATTCTGTGTGTCTACATAGTCACTTCTCTTCTTTAACATAGTTGAAACTTTGCTGTATGTCGACACAAGTCCTGTGTGTCGACACTGTTGATGTCGACAAGGTCTTCTGTGTGTCGACACAGCCTCTTGGTGTCGACATAGTTGATGTCGACTAAGTATTCATGTGTGTCGACACTGCCTCTTGGTGTCGACACAGTTGATGTCGATAATGCTTCACTGTGTGTCGACACTGCCTACGCATGTCGACACTACCTATGCATGTCGACACAGCTGATGTCGACTAAACTTCTCTGTGAGTCGACATTGCCTCTATATGTCGACTTAGTTTCTTCAGGTGTCGACACAGCCTTTCAAAGTGTCGACACAATTACCTCCAAGTGTCGACACAGCTTTTCTCCAGTGTCGACACAAGCCTTCATAAGTGTTGACACAGCTTCTCCTGGTGTCGACACATGGACTTAGAAATTTTTCTGCATTCCTGCATTTACTTAAACTGCACATATAAACTCAAAACAACATCAAATACACCTTGATGCATATCATTGAGTAAGGTGAGGCTTCTTCAAATCTGGTACACATTTTCCAATGTACCCAACAATCTCCCCCTAATTGGAGAAGTCATAACCCTTAGTCAATGATATACACCATTCATAATAAATACAAATTATGATGTATAACAACATTATATGATAGGGTAATTTCTAAACAAAACATATATAATATATCATCACAGAATAATAATGCTAACACAATGAGCATTCAACATAGTTTTGTTTAAACTTCCAAAAGTTTCTTTATCAAAAGTTTACATAGATTTAAAGATTACAAAATTGTAAAATCTAGTAAATCTATCATATGGCTGCTCAGGCTCCTTGATGACTATGCCTTTGCCTGTTTGGATCTTGTCTTGCATAGGAGCATTAGTATCATCAGCTGGCTTCTTGCCTTTAAGATATTTCTTCTTTTGCTCTTCAGCCCTTATTCTTTGCCTTTCAAAGTAATGAAAAGGCTTTGGGAAATATTTGCTAGGCTCCTGAGCATTAGAAGGTAGCTTCCTTAGTTTTGCCTTTCTTCTATATTGAACTATGGCTTCTTGCCTGGCTTCATGCTTTTGCCATTCTTGTGCAGAGTACCATTTTCCCCTATCATGGGTCTTATCCTTTATAGCTTTCAAAGCAGTCAGTATAATGTTCCTAGAAGTAGGACTCCACTGCTCAAAATCAGGCTTCAACTCAGCCTGTTCTCTGAATCTTTTCTTAGACAATAGAGCTTCTTGCTCTTGCAAAACTGCCTCTGATACTGGCTTGTCTACTTTCTCAAGGATAATATTTTTAGCACCTTCTAGAGGGTTGTACATAGACAGTACTTCTTGGTGAATCATTTCAAAATCAGCTGGAGGATAGATAACTTGAGCAACTTCAGCTTGAACCCCTTCTAAGTAAGCAGGTTGTATTCCAGACTCTGCCACATTGTCATCATCACAGAGGGGTGGATATCCAAGTGTGGCTCTGATGCTATTGGAAATCCATTTAGCATGGTCTGAGCCAGCTTTGACTAATACTCTCTCCCCCTTTATGACTTCTCTTGCCACATGATCCCTGATGTCATCTTTTTGAAATCTGATTTGTTCATCCAGAAAATTTACACCATCTTTGTAAAAAGACTTTAACTTTAGTAACTGTGCAGAAATAGTCTTTTGAGAGTCCTGAATAGCTGTTTTTACAGCAGCTAGACCTTCCTGTAATTGCTTATCAAACTCCCCCATATCTAACTCTGTCTTGGCTTTAGCCTTGTTCTCAATCTGGGCAGTTGCAAGATTCTTTATTTCTGTAACAATCACATTATGTGATTCTGTCAGATTATCATTTATTCTAATCTGATTCTCTAGAACATAGCATTGTTTAAGAGCTATATCATCAACCTGAGTCTTGATTTTCTCTTAATGTTTGGCTAGGAAAACCACAGCATTTCCTCCTTTGTGAAAACAATCAGTCATCTCCTTCTTATGCTGATTAACTTGAAATCTTATTGATTTAATATTTGTAGCCAAGGAGAGTTGTAGATCTTTGTGAGTCTCATCCATGTATTTCTCCATGGCTATCCTTTATTCATCTAGCTTTACTTGCAATGAGACTAATAAGGAGCTATAATCAGGTGTTGGGGCAGATGGTGGAGCAACAGTTTGTAGTGCCTTCTCGTAGCTTTAGCTTCTACTTTTGAAGACCATTAGCTTCCTCTTCTTAGCTCTTGTAGCTTCTTCATCCTCGGATGCTGTGGAACTAGCTATATCAACTCTATCTTTAGGACTAGGAGGCAATACCTGTTCAGTTTTAGGTTGCTCCCCCTGAGTCCCATGCTCCTCCTCAGTTCTTATCTGCTCCTCCTCAGTCCTTTCATTCTCCCCCTGAGTCCTTACTTGCTCCCCCTCAAGGTTAGCTTGCTCCTCCTCAAGGTTAACTTGCTCCCCCTCAAAATCTGCTTTCTCCCCCTCAAATTTAGGTTGTACTATATCTGGAAACAAATCTTCAAGGGTGAATTCTTGATGAGTAGGGACTGGAGATTCTCTTATCTCTGGAGCATCAACAACTGCTGATGTATCCTCCATTATTACATCTTGAACTGGACTGTGTGGTTGAGTTGGCTGGTCAACATCAAACAAAAATTCAGTTAGTGTCTCATCTTTATCAATGAGAATTGATTGACTCGGCTCTTGAATTACCTCAAGGATTATTTGTGTAGCCATTTCACTGTCCAATTGAGTTGGCTCTTCCTCAATATGAGGCTCCCCCTGCACATGTGCACCATCTGTAGAGTCTTGTGCAGGAATTTCTTGTGCTGTAGATTTCTCAGGAACCTCTTGCCTTTCCTCATCAGGCATGTCCTTAGTTAGGACCCTATCCCATCTTGAAATAATCCTGATGTCCATCCTTCTAATGTGATTTATCTTAGTCCCAGCTGACTATTCCATCACTTCAGGTATTGTTCCAGCTAAATACAAGCTCACAATTCTTCCCAAATTTGGCTTCTTCATACTTTCCTTAATCTTTTCAAAAATTACTAATGACCAATCTGTAGTTAGGCTGTAGATGATCCTGGTCATCAGACTGAACATATAGGCTGATATCTTATCATGCCCCCTGGCTTGCAGAGTATGACTTTTCCAACTACTTCAGACAAGAACTTTCCTTGCATATTCATGCCTTTCCTGTTCAAAGCTGAGCCAATATTCATGGTGGAATCCAGTCCACACCATTGAAGTGCTTCCCTTAGCTTAGATGCAGGTACATCTTCTTCTTCTTATGTTCTTGGCAGGTGAAGAACTTTCCTTAGACGCTTCTGGGTGATTTTCACCTAAACTCCATGGACTGTGGATCTAATTTTAAGTCCAGTTTGATCTAGGGTAGCAGCACCAAAGAATTCTAGTGTTTCTTTCTTCCAAATCTTAGTTGGTTCAGAAACTAGAAATTCCAACCCATTCTCAGCAATTAGGGTTACTATAGCTTTAATTTCATGTTCCGCATGGTCAAAGGCGTTGCGTACCAGCTCATATCCTTCATTGACATTGTCTTCAAGCTTGGGCGCCATTAGGATTGAGAGAAATCTTGAATGTAGATGAGAGAATTTGTCGACACAAAGATTTGGTCTCGAAATTATGGAGAGCGTGTCGACAGACAATGTTGTTGACCTATTTATACCTTTCTAAAAATTAAGGTGAAAAGGCACGTCATAATCCTCTTAATGTGTCGACACTGTTGAAAAGTGTCGACACAGACTTCGAATGTCTCGACATAAGTGTTGCCTTCTATGTGTCGACACTTATACATTTGCGCTCGACGATTAGTCGATACTCCACTCGACGAAATCTGTGTTGAACCTAAGTGTCGACACCATCTCTGGATGTGTCGACACCACTCGTAGATGTGTCGACACTATTTCTCTGAAGTGTCGACACCAATATTCTATATGTGTCGACATCATTTCTCTGAAATGTCGACAACACTTCTATGTGTCGACACAGACAACTCCTTGTGTCGACACAATTTTACTTAGCCAATTTTGTTAAACTAATCTATGTTCAATATTCCTAATTCAATTTTAAACTTATTGAATTTAGTTTCATCTAGAGGCTTAGTAAACATATCTGCAATTTGATAATCTGTTTTGACAAATTCTAGTGAGATGTCCTCTTTCTGTACATGTTCTCTAAGAAAATGGTATCTAATTTCTATATGCTTAGTCCTACTATGTGAAACAGGATTATTAGCAATAGAAATAGCACTTGTAGAATCACAAAGAAAAGGTGTTCTACTTACCTGAATACCATAGTCTTCTAGCTGGTGTTGTATCCATAACAGCTGTGCACAACAACTTCCTGCTGTCACATATTCAGACTCAGCTGTGGAAATTGCCACACTAGTATGCTTCTTACTGCTCCAAGACACCAATCTTCCTCCAAGAAATTGACAGGTGCCTGTAGTGCTTTTTCTATCTTCTTTGCAACCTGCAAAGTCTGCATCTGAATAGCCTGTCAGTAGAAAATCTTCATTCCTTGGGTACCAAAGGCCTAGATTAGGTGTTCCCTTAAGATATCTCAAAATCCTTTTGACTGCAGTAAGATGAGATTCTTTAGGGCATGATTGGTACCTAGCACAGACACATATAGCATACATGATATCTGGTCTACTAGCAGTCAGATATAGGAGGGAGTCAACTATCCCTCTATACAAAGTTTCATCTACAGGTTTCCTTGCATCATCTTTGCTTAGAGACACACTTGTCCCCATTGGAGTTCTCATGGTAGTGGATGATTTCATACCATACTTTTTAATTAACTCCTGGGTGAACTTAGATTGAGATATGGACAAGCCATCTTTAGTCTGTCTTACTTGTAGACCCAAGAAAAACTTAAGTTCTCCCATACTGCTCATTTCAAATTTCCCTTGCATAAGTTTTGCAAACTTTCTACAAAGGTTACTTTCAGTAGACCCAAATATTATGTCATCAACATATATTGGACTAGGATTATCTTTCCTTTGGATTCCCTAAGGAATAGTGTCTTGTCTATTTTCCCCCATGAGAATTTGTTCTCAATGAGGAAATTAGACCGGGTTTCATACCAAGCCATTTGGGCTTGTTTCAACCCATACAAAGATTTCCTAAGTCTATAAACATAATCAGGTTTGAGAGGATCAACAAAACCTGAGGGCTGCTCTACATAGACTTCTTCTTTTAGATTTCCATTTAGGAATGTTGATTTTATGTCCATTTAGAATACCTTGAAACCTTGATATGTTGCATAAGCAAGAAACATCCTAATTGCTTCCAGTCTTTCTACTGGGGCAAAGGTTTGATCAAAGTCAATACCCTCTTCCTGTCTGTATCCTTTTGCAACAAGTCTTTCTTTGTTCTTCACAATGATCCCATTCTTATCCAGTTTGTTCCTAAAGATCCACTTTGTTCCAATGATGTTGTGTTCTTTTGGTTTAGGAACTAACTTCCAGATCTTCCATCTTCTGAACTGATTCAGCTCCTCTTGCATGGCATCAATCCAATGTGGGTATAGAACATCTTCTTCAAATTTCTTGGGTTCTACTTGTGATAAGAAGCTAGAGCAAAGAACTGTATTCAGATTCCTGCTCCTTGTTTGTACTCCTTGTCTTGGATCACCAATTATCTGATTTGCTAGATGATCATTTAAGTGTCTAATAGCTGGAGGTAGTCTATCTTCAGGTTGAACACCTCTAGTCTCTTCATTATGCTGCATCTCTTGGTTTTCATCAGCATTTAGAGAGTCTTGTACTCCCCCTGGACAGAAGCCACCATTTTCCACTTCCTGATTTGCAGTTGAATCTCCTGTAATGGTAAGCTTGTCCATACTCTCATTTATACCTATTGAACTGCAAGAACTACTTGGCAACTCACAGTTAATCAGTCTTGTTTCATCAAAGACAACATATACAGACTCTTCTACAACTTGAGTAATCAAGTTGTAGACCCTATAAGCCTTACTATTGTTGTTGTACCCAACAAATATCCCATCTTGGGATTTGGCAGCAAACTTAGTTAAATAAGACTTGCCATTGTTAAGGACATAACACTTGCAACCAAAGATCCTAAAATAGGACAAGTTTGGTTTTCTGCCCTTCATAATCTCATAGGGAGTCTTTTTGTGGCTTTTGGTGATAGTAGCCCTATTGATCACATGACATGCAGTGTTTACTGCCTCAGCCCAGAAATATTTTGGGAGAGAAGTGTCACTCAATAAAGTTCTACCAGCCTCAATCAGTGTTCTATTCTTCCTTTCAGCAATACCATTTTGCTGTGGTGTTCTAGGTGAGGAGAATTCTTGAAAATCCCAAATTCTTCACACAGTCTTGTCATACTCTCAGATTGAAATTCAGTGCCATGGTCACTTCTGATTTTGACCACTGTACTGTCCAGCTCATTCTGAATTTGTTTGACAAAACTATATAAAACACTTGGGGTTTCAGACTTTTGTCTCAAAAAGAACACCCATGAATATCTAGAATAGTCATCTACCACCACAAAAGTGTAGACCTTCCTACCTAGACTATGAACTGGAATAGGACCAAATAAATCCATATGTAAGAGGTATAGACACCTCACTGAATCCTTAGTTTCAAGGCTATGAAAGAAGGATTTGGTCTGCTTGCCTTTTTGACAAGCTGAGCATATCTCATCCTTTATACACTTAACTTGAGGACCATTCCTCACTAACTATTTGCTAAAGAGTTGGCCAATAGTCTTGTAGTTAAGATGAGCTAGCCTCTTGTGCCATTTAACACAATGAGAGGCTCTCTCATCAGCTACAAGACAAATAGGAGAAACATTGTTCTCACACTCAAAGTTAAGACAGTGCACATTTCTTTTTCTATATCCTATCAATATGACCTTTTGATCACTTGACCTTTTGATATGACATCCATTCTTAATAAATGAAATGTCATATCCTAAATCACTCAACTGACTTATTCTTATAAGGTTGTGTTTCAAACCCTTCACATAGGCCATTTGAGAGATAGTAATTTGGTTATTAGAAATGTTACCAAATTCTTTGATGATTCTTTTTTCAGAACCACCAAAGGTTACTTTAGGCCCATTCATGATAGGTGAGTAGTCCTTCAGCAACCCCCTTATTCCAGTCATGTGCCTGGAACATCCACTGTCCAAGTACCATATAGGGGCATGGCAACTTGGACTCACCTGCAATAAAGAATTATTTAACCTTAGAACCCAAATGAGTTTTGGGTCCTTGGTTCATGTTAGCCTGAAATTTAACAAATCTGCCTGCAGCTTTTCTAACAGGCAGACTGCTATTCTCCTTGACACTAGTATTGTGTCAACAGTCTAAGGCAAAGTGGCATATCTTGCCACAGTACCAGCACTCAAACTTGTTATACCATTTGTTTAGGTACAACCTTAGCTGAATTGTTTACAGCAGGTTTCTTTTTTTGTGCTGGGGCTTTGCCTTTCTTATTGAACTTAGCAGCCCATGCTGTTTTCTTAAAGCCTATTCATGTCTTACCCTTTTGTGACACAAAGTCATCTATTAAGGGTAATACAGATTTTGGCTTAGAAAAACTAGCCACAATCTCCTTTTCTTTCTGAAGTCTATTCTCCAGACTTTTAATCTGATCATTCTTAAATGTGATAGTACCCATCTGAATAATAGTAATGTTTTTTAGTCTGGCTATCTCATTCAACTTCTGATCCAGCAACTTCTCTGAATCAGATGCAGCCATCTTAAGATCTCCAATTTCCTTAGCCAGAGTTTTGGCCAGGTTTTTGCTTTTCTTTAGTGCCTGCAACAAGTCTCCATATTCATCTATCAGCTGATGAATATCACCTTCAGACTCAGACCCATCCACATTACTTGATGCAGATGTTGCTGACTCTGACCCAGTACTACAATCTGAATTTCTGGAAAAACATTGTACCTTACTAGGACCAGGATGATACTGGCACTTATCTTCTTCTGACACAGCCATCAGTCTCTTACACTGATGGTCTTCTTGTTCATAGATAGAGTTCAGCACTTGTAGAAACTCTTCTTCTTCCTCTACTGCATAAAGACCAATGTATGCCTCAGCTTCGGATTCTGACTCTGAAGATGATTGGTCTGTCAAGCTCTTCTCCTTCTTAGCAACAAAGGATTTCTCCTTCTTGCTCTGGTGTTGAATCTTCTTTTTATCAGCAGACTCTTTTTTTTGTCTGGACACTCAGCCACAACATGTCCAGGCCTATTACAGCAGTAGCAAACTATCTTTGATGTTGTAGATTTGCTTGGCTTAGACCTGCTCCTGTCCTTCCTGGATGACTTCCTCTTTTGATAATAATCATCCTTAGGCTGAGATGTGGAAGGCTTAGACTTCCACTGCTTCTTCTTCAGGAATCTCTGAAACTGCCTTGTGAAGGCAGCAAAGTCTTCATCTGAGTCACTGCTGTCTGAACTTTGGTTGTCTGAATTATCTGAAGCAATTTCAGCAACTATCTTAGGAGGTGATGGAGACATCCTCCTATTCTTCCTAGTGGATTCAACCTTGAAGGCCACAGACTTTTCTCTATGCTCCCATTTTGCACTTTTCTCTTCCTCTTTCCTAGCCATCAACTGCATCTCATATGACAGCAATTTTCCAAACAAAGTTGGAGGTGAGATATCTGCAAGTTTGGCCACTTCCCTAATGACACAAATCTTAGTGTCCCAATCCTTTGTCAAGGATCTTGGGAATTTATCATTCAGTTCATATGTACTGAAGATTCTTCCATAGGACATCAGCTCATTTACTATTCTATAGAACTTTTTGTAAGACTCAGTTATACTGTCATACTTTCCTTGTCTGAAACTCTCATATTCCTGGTTCAGCATAGACTTTCTATCTTGTCCGACTTCTTCAGAACCCTCCATGTAGACTATCAAAGTATCCCACATTTCCTTGGAGGTCTTGCAGTGAATCAAATTTTGAAAAGTTGCACCATCTATGGCACTTACTATGATATTCTGGGCTCTTTTATCCATAGTTGCCAGGATGATCTCAACCTTAGTCATCTCTGAAAAATCTTTGGGAATTCTTTGGTTGGCATCGAGAACTGAAATCTTCATAGTAATATAAGGACCTTCCTTCACTGTAATATAGATCCTTGGATCAGAAGCCTCAATAAACAGCCTGACCCTTTCTTTCCAGATGCCAAATATCTCCTTTCTGCATATGGGTAATTTCATAGAACCTAGTTCCTTATGATTTTCTCCTGAACCCATTATTTTGATCTTGAATCTGCCTTAAGGATCTAACTCAGACTGTTAAGTCCTTATTTGAGTAACCTCCCTCTGATACCACTTGAAAGAATTAGTGCCTAACCACCTAGAGGGGGGGTGAATAGGTATAATTCCTTTTTCTTTTTAAGGCAGCAAATCTATTCAATTATTTACTTAACAACAGATAATTTTATAGCTAACACAGCACAGATTCACAGAATTATCACAACACAGGTTGCACACAGATTTTTATAGTGGTTCCCCAAGGTCTGGGTACATCCACTTTCCTCCTTCGCCTATCTAGCAGTGTGCTAGATTCGGCCTAACTTCTTCTCTTCACCTCAGATCCTCAGATCTTACAGTAGCTCAGATCCCCAACAGGGCTCCTACAACTCAGAGTGAGTCCACACTCCTATAGCTCAGGCACACAGCCCTACCTCAGCCTACACAAGGCCTACAACTCAGAGATATGAATCTCCTACAACTCATGCTCACAGCCCTACCTCAGCCTTCAACATGGCCTACCACTCAGAGAAAATATTCTCCTACACTCAGCCTTTATATAATAGGCTTACAGCTCAGATCAAGAATAGATCCTACAGAAAATAGTGTTTACAAAGTGTTTTACCACCACCCAGGTAGATGGAGAAGGGATGGATGGTTTCTTGATCAGTTCTTGGAAGAATCTGAAGGGAGAGCACAACCTCTCTTAGCTTTCTTCGAAGCTTCTTGAATCTGAACTCAGTAGGGTTGAACTCTTGAGAAGTTGATCTTCAATCAGCTTCTGACTTGTGATTCAGATCTCAATCTGAATCTTTCTTGGCAGCCTGGTTCAGCAATTGCACTTCAGTAGATGGAGCTATCTCTCTCTCCAGCTTCTTCTTTTTCTCTTTCTTTTGAATTCTGTATATGTTTCTGTATTGTCTTTTTTCTTCTTACAATCTGTTGAAGGAGAAAGCCTTTATATAGTCTTCCTCCATGGTAACCGGCTGATCTGGTTTCTAACAAACTTCTGACAGCTCTAACAGTTGTAGTAGAGCGGTTAGAAATGACAGCTGTCAAGTCATCCAGTCACTTCTTGAAATACTGTCACTGTCTGAAAGTGTCGAGACTGAACTTCATTATGTGTCGACACAAGTAGACTAAGTGTCGACACAAGTGGACTAAGTGTCGACACAAGCCTTGGTGGTGTCGACACATGTCCTTTGTTGTTGTTAATGCTTCTCGACACAGCCTTATGTAGAATGTGTCGACACTAATTCTGTGTGTCGACACAGTCACTTCTCTTCTTTAACATAGTTGAAACTTTGCTGTGTGTCGACACAAGTCATGTGTGTCGACACAGTTGATGTCAGCAAGGTCTTCTGTGTGTCGACACAGCCTCTTGGTGTCAACATAGTTGATGTCGACTAAGTATTCTTGTGTGTCGACACTGCCTCTTGGTGTCGACACAGTTGATGTCGACAATGCTTCACTGTGTGTTGACACTGCCTCTGCATGTCGACACAGCTGATGTCGACTAAACTTCTCTGTGAGTCGACACTGCCTTTATATGTCGACTTAGTTTCTTCAGGTGTCGACACAGCCTTTCAAAGTGTCGACACAATTAGCTCCAAGTATCGACACAGCTTTTCTCCAGTGTCGACACAAGCCTTTATAAGTGTCGACACAGCTTCTCCTGGTGTCGACACATGGACTTAGAAATTTTTCTGCATTCCTGCATTTACTTAACCTGCACATATAAACTCAAAACAACATCAAATACACCTTGATGCGTATCATTGAGTAAGGTGAGGCTTCTTCAAATCTGGTACACATTTTCCAATGTACCCAACATTCTCTTTGTGATCTTAAAGGCCGGCAGGATCGGCGTTTTGTAGTGGCGACCTTCTCGAGTGTCGGTCTCACCGCAAAACGGAGGTTTTAGGCATAAGACCCCGGTGGTTTTAAAAGAAAAAAAATGGGGTCTTACAAATGTACACCGACATCTATATGCTGACTCAGCGGGTGTGGTTTAAACTTAGCCAAAGGAAGTCTGGTGGATATGGCCAGCATTCCTACGTGGTGACTCTGGGTTGTGTCCTTCTAGAGGCGTACGTAAGGGCTAGGCCTGATAGTGTGGATACCCTCCTGGGAGTGGGCGGCCTGACCCATTGTCTCCGTTTGCCACTACGGAGGTTCCTGGGAGTGAAGCTAGCTGCCCAAATGGGGGGAACTAAAGGTCTGTGTGCATAGAGTCGTATGTGTGTTGCACTTGCATGAATCATGGAATAACATAGCACTACACTCATACTTGCATATAAACCTGACACCCCATCGTATAAATCAGTATGAGACTTTTTATACGATGGGAGCCTTTCAAAATATCCCTTAACTTATAAGTTTGTATGCGTATTCATATAAGTTAAGGTTACTTGTTTCTTAGTTTACCTTTCATGTACATATCACTTATTTACTTGTTTACACTATGTGCCTACTTATAATTGTTGTGGCTTTATACTCATGATAGACAAGTTCTGTCATCACCTGCTTTCTTTGTACTCTCCACCTTCATAGCTTCCCTTTCCTTCTCCCCGCTCGGTGCCTAGGATCCATGGGTTTAGGTTATGGGATGATAGGACTTAGTTTTTTTGACTAACGATCGATGACCACAACATTTCAGGGACTCTGGATGGGACATAGGAAGCAGCAGCAGGGGATACAGCACCAGCGGAGTACGATGCACATGGAGGTGGGCCAGTCTAGCACAGGACCACTGGCTACTAGCTCCGTGAGTGATTAGTTTATTTAGCTTCCATGAGAGTTTGTAGTGAGGATTGATGTACCGGGCTTAAGCTCGTTTATATTTCTTTGTACTGTTTTACTTCAGTACTTTTATTATCTTGTGGACTTATCGTGGTTTCTTATTATATGTGATTGTGGACTTAGTTTTATCTGAACTGTGCATAAGCTTCTTTCTCTTTGGTGATCGTAAAGGCTGGCAGGATCGGCGTTTTGTAGTGGCGACCCTCCCGAGTGTCGGTGTCACCGCAAAACGATGATTCTGGGCATAAGACCCAGGTGTATCAAAAAGAAAAAAAATGGGGTCTTACACTTGTTCGATCTACTACAAGTTAGAAGTTTCGGAGGTAAGGATTATACATTGATTATTATTGATGATTACTCCCTCTTTGCATGGGTGTTCTTTCTGAAACACAAGTCAGATACTTTTGATATCTTTACAAATTTTGTCAGGCAGATCCAGAATGAATACAATTATTCCGTAGTCAAAATCAGAAGTGACAATGGAACAGAGTTCATGTCTGGGCCCATGATAGAATTCTGTGAAATCCTAGGTATCTTTCATGAGTTTTCCTCTCCTCGTACTTCTCAACAGAACGGAGTAGCTGAGAGAAGGAATATAACACTCATAGAGGCCTGCAGAACCATGTTGAGTGATGCCTCACTACCGGAAAATTTATGGGCTGAAGTCGTCAACACTACATGTCATGTGCAAAATCGAGCACTCATAAACAAGAACTATAATAAGAAAACTTACGAACTACTAAAGGACAGGAAACTGACTATTTCATATTTTAGAATTTTGGGCTGTAAATGCTTCGTCCTTAACAATGGTAAGTATCACGCCACTAAATTTAGTGAAAAGAGCTTTGAAGGTATTTTCTTAGGTTATAGTAGCCATATTAAGGCATATAAGATTTTTAATAAGAAAATCCTAGTCGTAGAAGAATCTATTCATATTGTATTTGATGAGACGAGCCTGCTACAAGGCAGCTCTTCTAGTGTATTTATTGAAGATGCAGGTTCAAGAATAACAGAATTAAAGTTGGATAAGCTGACTGAAGAAAAAGATCAAAAGTTCATCAAGATCACCACTCCAACCCCAATTGGAGAGGTTGATAACCATGATGAAGACATCATTCAAGTTGATGAAGTCACTCTTGTGGTTGAAGAAGCTCTAGATGCAAGGACTCTAGAGTTCAGACACTTGAATGATCACCCAATGGATCAAATCATAGGAGATCCCCGGAATGGTGTCAGAACTCGTAGAGGTACAACTAATGAAAATTTATATTTGAGTTTTCTCTCACAGGTTGAACCAAAAAAGATTGAACAAGCAAACTCAGACGCATCTTGGATAATGGCAATGGAATAAGAACTGAATCAATTTAATCGTTGCCAAGTATGGAAGCTTGTTCCAAGACCCAAAGGTAAGAACGTTATCGAAACAGAGTGGGTCTATAGGAACAAGATGGATGAGGATGGGACAATCATAAAGAACAAGGCCAGACTTGTCGCCAAGGGATACATACAAGAAGAAGGAATTGACTTTGATCAGACGTATGCACAAGTGGTAAGGCTGGAGGCAATCAGGTTGTTCCTAGCATATGCAACACTTAAGGGCTTCACTGTCTATCAGATGGACGTGAAGTCGGCATTCCTTAATGGTGACATAAATGAAGAGCTGTATATGAAACAACCTCCAGGTTTAGTTGATTCTAACTTTCTTGAGCATGTATATCTTTTATTTAAAGCCTTATATGGTTTGAAACAAGCTCCTCGAGCTTGGTACTCGATGTTATCTAACTTTCTTCTTGAGAACAAGTTCACAAGAGGAAAGATAGATATGATATTATTTTTTAGGGAAATAAAAGGCAAGATTTTGCTAGTGCAAATATATGTCGATGACATCATATTTGGCTCTATTGACGACAACATTTGCAAAAAGTTTTCCAAACTTATGCAAGAGGAGTTCGAAATGAGCAGTGTAACACCCCCATCCGTCAAAAAGGCATATAACAGAAGGTCCAGTTGGAACCTGATGTCATATACCACGGACAAACGGAAGGGTAATGTATTAATAACCAAACATTCCAATTAAGACTACTCGTCCTAACACAGAGCATTCTAGCAAAAGCTTTTAAAAGAGGAAAGAACCTTGTAATGCCCCGAAACTCAAAGGAGCGAAGGGGGGACATTTTGGGCCAGTTTGGGTTCTGGCAGCAGGCACACGGCCTGGGACACAGGCGTGTCCCAGGGCGTGTCGACCCGTGTCGACACTTAGCCGCGAAGTCGCCGAGATTCTCTCGACGATTCGTTGAGACTGGGCACACGGCCTGCGACATGGGCGTGTCGCAGGGCGTGTCGACCCGTGTCGACACTTAGTCGCGGAGTCGACGAGATTCGCTCGACGATGCGTCGAGACAAGGCACACGGCCTGCGACACGGGCGTGTCGCAGGGCTTGTCGACCTGTCTCGACGATCGTCCCGGGGAGTCGACGAGCTTTACTCGACGATTCGTCGAGACAAGGCACACGGCCTAGGACACGGGCGTGTCCAAGGCTGTGTCATCAGATCGACGTTTTTCGCTCGACGAAATGTCGAGACCGTGTACACGGCCTGGGGTCCAGGCATGTCAAGGTGACACGGGTAAGGACACGGGCGTGTCCTAGAACCCGTGCAGTGCTCGGGTTGATTTTGGGGAAAAATCATGGGGTACACGGCCGGCCACACGGCCGTATGAGGTGGAACACGGGCGTGTCACTCGAACACGGGCGTGTTCGATACCCGTGTGAGGTTCTAGGAGATTCGATTTTGACGGCAAATGCGGCACACGGCCCTGGACACGGGCGTGTGCCAGGCCATGTTCGGTCCAGATTGGGCATTTCAGCCCCGAATCAAAGCCGTTCGTTTCCTTATTTTGAGATCCAACGGCTGGGGGTTGTTCCTGAAGGGATATACCCGTGAATGGACTTGGAAAACCCTTACTTTTCATAACTTCTCATCTTTCTAAAGCCTTAGAGAGAGAGGAGAGCTAAGGGAGGAAGAAGGAGCTAGATCCCGCCATTGGAGGAGCTTCGGAGCTCCGAATCGCGAGCCAACTCCGGATCCGCGGAGGCAACGCTAGTGCGGTGGTTTTCATCCGATTACTTTTCCATGGCTCCAAAGAGGAACGCAAGGGTAACGATCCTCATCTTGAGCATGAGTAGCTCTCTTTCTTAGCATAGGAAGCCCGCTCTCGCGAGTTTGCGGAGAGTTGGAGGCGTTCCTTCGGGTAGATATGTGAAGTCCCCGTTGTTTAGAGTCCGTAAGCGAGAACGTACATAGGCATGATGTGTGAAGCCTACCCGGACATGTTGGTCTGGATCGGTGATGTTGCATTGCATAATGCCGAAGAAGACTCCGTGCTATTGGTTGTTTTTCAGGTTTTCTACGCGGTAGATTGCAGCAGGGAGCCTTGGGGACTAACCCAAAGGTGAACCCGGAAAACTGGGCGGATACGAGATCTTGCCAACTTGGTGGCTTGAGAGCCAACTTGAACATAATCGGGTTATGTGACTTGTGATGGAAATGGGACTCGGTGGAAGGTTGACCCGCGCAAATGGATTAAATTGTCGTTGCGATGTGAGCACGGGTTAGATGGAACCGTACCCGTTCTATGTCGTTCGGTTAAAGAGACCTAAAGGCACGTGGCACTTACCGTTGGCATAGAGTAGGGTCTTCGGCGGTCAATGGCTTAAATTGTCGTGACCCAGGCCAGGAAGACAAATTGCTCATAGGTTTGGCCGTCCAAGTGGCGGTGGTGAGTCCGGAATGTCTATGGCTTTAATTGACGTGACATCGACCGGTTCACCGAGAATGTGCCCTGAGAGCACGGGGCATGTGGCCGTGCGAGCCAAAGTCTGTGATGTATTAGCTATTGATATAAATTGCTCGCTTATGCTAATGAAATGCAGGGAAGGAGCATCGCCGCCCCGAGTTGGGGGCGGGATCGTTATAATTTGGTCAGCATTGCTAACCGTTGCCTTGTTTTGCCACCGTGCAGTGGTTTGTTGCTTGCAGGTGCAGCTGGACCAAGCAGTCAATAGCGGGCTAAAGCCCTTTTTGCGAAGCCGGCCCTCGAAGGCCCAAATGGAAGTGTTTCCTGTTTTACTCATGTGTGACCGGCCTGCGTGCCGTGGTTTGTAAAACATGTAATATTCAAGTGAAACATTTTTGTAAGGCCTTAAGGCTTGTTTTGGGTATTTTGTATAACATTCCTAGTTTGTATTAGTGGACATTCATGCTTTGATGCTGGGTTCTTGTTTACAACTTTTATAAACTGCTTCCGCTAGAATGCTCTGTGTAGGACGTTGAGATTGGTTGGATGGTTTCCATAAGTAACCACCCGGTCTGTCTGTGGCATACGGCGTCGGGCCCCGGCCGTACCTACTGCTTTATGCTATGTGACGGATAGGGGGTGTTACAATTTGGTATCAGACTACTGGTTTTGGTTGGGCTTCAACTGAATTCGTGGGCGAATTCTTTTTAAGGGGTGGTGAGCACATTGTGTGCGTCATCGTAATAACAGTAAAAAGAACCCATGAATGTCCACTTAGGAATGAAAATACTCGTGTTTGAGGAACCTGCGTGTTTCTATAATTGCTGTTTGCAATTTATTTGGTCGCTTAACGGTGTTTTGTACCACTATAGGTGACCCGAAGTGGTGTTGGGCCGTCAGAACGCCGAGTTTCTAAGGCTAGTAGTGCACCGGATGTTGCTCCTGCAACACCTCTGTCGGCTGAAAATATACGGTTGGTGGCTGAAGCGGTGTTGGTCGTGATAAATGCGCAGCCTGCAAGGCAAACGCAGTAGCCCGCTCCTGTGATGGAGCAAGAACCTCTTCAAGAGGCTGAGCCGAGGAGAGTGGAGCAAGTGGTTGTAGAACCGGTGGTGGCAAGGAGGGCAACTGAGAGGTAGCTAAAGCATGTAATGATCTTTAACCCTCCGTTATTCTCGGGGTTGGGAACCCCATCTCAGGCTGAAGACTGGCTCTCTAGGGTGAAGAGAGTCATGACAGCAACGGAGACGGAGGAGTGGCAAATGACCACCATCGCTACGTTCCTTCTGGATGGTGAAGCGATGATGTGGTGGGAAGGATTGGTGCTGCATCATTTGAGGGGTAGACAACTGATAGACGTTCCGATGGAAGAGTTCTCGGGATTGTTCTTAGCAAGATACCTCCCTTCTACTCAGAGGATTTCGATGGAGAACGAATTTCTGAAGTTGGTTCAGGGTGAGAAGAGCGTGGATGAATATCTCCATGAGTTCACTCGTTTGAGTCGTTATGCTAGCTCCACCATCATGGATGAGGAGCGCAAGGCTAATCGCTTCTATGAAGGATTGAGAGATGAGTTGAGACTACTACTTTCGGGGCCGATGACGCAGGGTTTCTTAACCTTGGTCAATACTGCCCGGTCCTTGGAGAAGGACATGAAGAATGTACAAGCAAAGAAAAGCTTGGGTGAGAAGAAATCTGAATTCAAAGTGCCGACTACTTCAAAGTCCGGCTATCGGAGGGCTTTCAAGAAGCATAGGACTTCGGGTCCAGCTCCTTCTGGTGCTTCTGGGGCGACTACGGGTCGGACCCCGGGCGCGTGTTTTACATGTGGAAAGACGGGGAATTTCGCCTGTGATTGTTGGAGCGGACGTCCTAAGTCCGAGAGAAAGCCGGGAGCTACTTATGAAGAAAAGGGAAAGGCGGTGGAGTCGACCGCATCCCATTATGCTTCGGCCCAACCAAGGGTCTACAATCTTGGCCAACATGAGGCCATTAAACAAGCTGATGTGGTGACAGGTACGGTTTAATTTATAGCAAGTCAATTTCTTTAAATACTTGTTATGCACGTGTTACATTACCACTGCTTGTTTAGGATTTGTATTGATTTGTGAAAATCCGGCACGAGCACTCTTCGATACGGGAGCTTCACACTCCTTCTTGTCCGAAGGATTTATATCACGTATCGGAGTCCCTTCTTCGATGGCGAAGGATAAGTTGGATGTGTTGTTGCCCAACGGGTGTTCGATGCGAGCAGATAGGATCTGCGATGTTAAGATTCGTATTGTGGAGCAGGTGTTCGACCTGCGCGCGTCTTTACTTCCGTTGGTGGAGTTCGACGTCATATTTGGCATGGACTGGCTCTCGGAGCAGCAGGCCCATATAGATTGTGGTAGCAAGGAAGTTAAGCTGGGAGCGAGTCGTGAGACGACTTTTACGGGCTTAAAGGGGTCGAGCAAGACGTTGATGTCTGCTCTTCAGGTGGTGAAGGCGGTTCGTGCTGGAGCAGAACTGTTCTTTACACTAGTGGAGGTTGCAAAGCCGAAGCCCGCGTTGGATTGTATTTCAGTGGTATGGGAATACCCTGATGTGTTCCCCGCAGATCTTCCTGGAGCCCCGCCTCAGCGGGAGATAGATTTTACGATTGAGCTAGTGCCAGGTGCAAAGCCTGTGTCACGATCTCCGTATCGGCTAGCGCCTAAGGAAATGGCGGAGCTGAAAGTTCAACTGCAAGAGTTGTTGGAGCAAGGGTATGTGCGCCCGAGTTCTTCGCCTTGGAGCGCACCGGTCCTCTTTGTTAAGAAGAAGGACGGAAGCTTGAGGCTATGTATTGATTATCGGGAGCTAAACAAGCTGACGGAGAAGAACAAGTACCTGATCCCCCGGATTGATGATCTTTTTGATCAGTTAGCCGGGTCGACGGTGTACTCGAAGTTAGATCTCAAGGCTGGGTACTATCAGCTGCGGATAAGGGAGAGTGATATCCCGAAGACAGTGTTTAGTATGAGATACGGGCATTATGAGTTTACAGTCATGCCGTTTGGGCTGACTAATGCGTCGTCAATGTTCATGGATTTGATGAACAGGACTTTCAGGGAGTACTTGGACCATTTCGTGATCGTCTTCATCGACGATATTTTGGTGTACTCGCAAAGTGAGCAAGATCACTTCAAGCATCTTCATTTGGTGTTGGAGACGCTAAGGAGAAACCAGTTGTATGCCAAGTTCTCGAAGTGCGAGTTTTGGCTGTCCTCAGTGGCGTTCCTCGGGCATATAGTAAGTGGAGAGGGTATTGCTGTGGATCCGGCGAAGATTGTTGCGATATGGGAGTGGCCTGAGCTTGCTACTGTAGCGAAAGTCCGGAGTTTTCTGGGGCTTGCCGGCTATTATAGGCGCTTCGTAGAGAACTTCTCGCGGATAGCGTTACCTCTCACTACATTGACGAGGAAGGAGCATAAGTTCGTTTGGACGCCGGAGTGCGCACGAGCTTTTGAGGAGTTGAAGTGTCGGTTGACCACGGCGCCTGTGCTGAGTTCGCTGGTTGGGACCGAAGGCTATGAGATATATAGCGATGTTTCGGGCAGCGGTTTGGGTTGCGTGCTACTGCAGCACGGAAGCGTGATAGCTTATGGCTCGAGACAGCTAAAAGTGCATGAAAGGAATTATCTGGTCCATGACTTGGAGTTAGCGGCCGTGATTTTTGCCTTGAAGCTGTGGAGACACTACTTGTACGGTGTGAAGATTGATATCTACACCGATCATAAGAGCCTGAAATATTTGATAGATCAGAAAGATCTGAATATGCGGCAGCGTAGATGGATGGAGTTCCTGGGGGACTATACATACAAGATCCACTACGTGCCTGACAAAGGGAATGCGGTTGCGGATGCGTTGAGTTGCCGAGACCCAGCTCAAGCCAATTGGCTATCGGTGCACGATGAGCGGTTGGTGCGAGAGTTGGAGGCGTTGGAGATTGCTTGTGTGGATAAGCAAGCAAGTGCTGAAGAAGTTCTGAATTGGACTGAAGTCCAATATGACCTGGCTGATCGGATTCGGCAGGCTTTGGATATGGATGCTCATATGAAGCAGTTCATGGTAGAGGCTCTGGATGGGTCAAATTCCCAATTCGTCATGGAGGACGGGTTGCTTTGGAAAGACGGTCGTTTGTGCGTCCCAAGTGTGGGCAATTTGCGGGTGGAATTGTTGTACGAGGCACACCATACCAAGTACTCGATTCACCCGGGGAGCACGAAGATGTACCGTGATGTGAAGAAACTGTTTTGGTGGCCGGGTTTGAAAAAGGATGTGGCGCTATACGTAGCGAAGTGCCAAACTTGCGCCTTGGTAAAGGCGGAGTGCCAAAAGCCGGGAGGATTTCTTAAGTCCTTGCCTATTCCGGAGTGGAAATTCGACGACATCTCTATGGACTTTGTGCACGGTTTGCCAAGGTCGCAGAAGGGAAACGACGCCATTTGGGTGGTTGTTGATCGATTAACGAAGGTGTCGCATTTTATTCCGCATAGGAAGGATGACCCGGTGGAGAAGTTGGCGAAGCTCTATGTGGATAACATAGTACGGCTTCATGGTGTGCCCCGCAGCATCGTGTGTGACCGAGATGGGCGGTTCACGTCCAACGATTGGAGGCTTGTGCAGCAAATGTTGGGAACAAAGCTGAAATTCAGCACAGCCTTCCATCCGCAAACGGATGGGCAGACCGAGAGGGTCAATAGAACTATGGAAGACATGCTCCGCATGTGTGTCTTGGATTTCGGAAAGCAATGGGAAGACCACCTTTATTTGGAGGAGTTCGCATACAACAACAGCTACCAAGCGAGTATTCAGATGGCGCCTTTCGAGGCCCTATATGGTAGAAGATGTCGCACGCCGTTGTCTTGGTTAGAAACAGGTGAGTCAAAGTTGTATAAGCGATCGGAAGTGGATGATGCTACTTCTTTGGTGAGAACAATTCGGGAGAGGTTGCTTATCGCTCAGGACCGGCAAGCAAAGTACTATAATGCCAAGCACAGGAACGTGGAGTTCGCTGTGGGTGATTATGTATACTTAAAAATCAAGCCGTTCAAGGGTGTCTCGCGGGTGCGGCGATTGAAAAAGCTAAGCCCAAGATACCTTGGACCATTTGAGGTTCTGGAGCGAGTTGGTGAAGCGGCCTATAGGTTGAAGCTTTCAGTGGAGCTTAGTGGTTTACATGATATATTCCATATTTCGGTGCTCCGGAAGGCGGTGCAAGAGCCTACACAAGTGATCGCGGTCGATCAAGTGCCGGTGGATAGTGGGCTAACGACAAAGGTAAAGCCCGTGCGGATTGAGGACTCGGAGGTCAAGCGGCTACGCAATAAAGAGATCAGGATGGTCAAGGTCTGGTGGGACAATTGCGGTCGTGAGGAGCTCTCTTGGGAGTGAGAGCAGACTATACTTGATGAGTATCCGGAGTTGTTCCGCTCAGGTACAAATTTTGGTTTTGTACATGTCTTTCCTTTATGTAATTTCGTGGGCGAAATTCTTTTAAGAGGGGGAGAGTTGTAACGCCCCGAAACTCAAAGGAGCGAAGGGGGGACGTTTTGGGCCAGTTTGGGTTCTGGCAGCAGGCACACGGCCTGGGACACGGGCGTGTTCCAGGGCGTGTCGACCCGTGTCGACACTTAGCCGCGAAGTTGTCGAGATTCTCTCGACGATTCGTTGAGACTGGGCACACGACCTGCGACACGGGCATGTCGCAGGGCGTGTCGACACTTAGTCGCGGAGTCGACGAGATTCGCTCGACGATGCATCGAGACAAGGCACACGGCCTGCGATACGGGCGTGTCGCAGGGCGTGTCGACCTGTCTCGACGATCGTCCCGGGGAGTCGACGAGCTTTACTCGACGATTCGTCGAGATAAGGCACACGGCCTAGGATACGGGCGTGTCCAAGGCCGTGTCATCAGATCGACGATTTTCGCTCGACGAAATGTCGAGACTGTGTACACGGCCTGGGGTCCAGGCGTGTCAAGGTGACACGGGTAAGGACACGGGCGTGTCCTAGAACCCGTGCAGTGCTCGGGTTGATTTTGGGGAAAAATCATGGGGTACATGGCCGGCCACACGGCCGTGTGAGGTGGAACACGGGCGTGTCACTCGAACACGGGCGTGTTCGATACCCGTGTGAGGTTCCAGGAGATTCGATTTTGACGGCGAATGCGGCACACGGCCCTGGACACGGGCGTGTGCCAGGCCGTGTTCGGTCCAGATTGGGCATTTCAGCCCCGAATCAAAGCCGTTCATTTCCTTATTTTGAGATCCAACGGCTGGGGGTTGTTCCTGAAGGGATATACCCGTGAATGGACTTGGAAAACCCTTACTTTTCATAACTTCTCATCTTTCTAAAGCCTTAGAGAGAGAGGAGAGCTAAGGGAGGAAGAAGGAGCTAGATCTCGCCATTGGAGGAGCTTCGGAGCTCCGAATCGCGAGCCGACTCCGGATCCGCAAAGGCAACGCTAGTGCGGTGGTTTTCATCCGATTACTTTTCCATGGCGCCAAAGAGGAACGCAAGGGTAACGATCCTCATCTTGAGCATGAGTAGCTCTCTTTCTTAGCATAGGAAGCCCGCTCTCGTGAGTTTGCGGAGAGTTGGAGGCATTCCTTCGGGTAGATATGTGAAGTCCCCGTTGTTTAGAGTCCGTAAGCGAGAACGGACATAGGCATGATGTGTGAAGCCTACCCAGACATGTTGGTCTGGATCGGTGATGTTGCATTGCATAATGCCGGAGAAGACTCCATGCTATTGGTTGTTTTTCGGGTTTTCTACGCGGTAGATTGCAGCAGGGAGCCTTGGGGACTAACCCAAAGGTGCACCCGGAAAACTGGGCAGATACGAGATCTTGCCAACTTGGTGGCTTTAGAGCCAACTTGAACATAACCGGGTTATGTGACTTGTGATGGAAATGGGACTCGGTGGAAGGTTGACCCGCGCAAATGGCTAAAATTGTCGTTGCGATGTGAGCACGAGTTAGATGGAACCGTACCCGTTCTATGTCGTTCGGTTAAAGAGACCTAAAGGCACGTGGCACTTACCGTTGGCATAGAGTAGGGTCTTCGGCGGTCAATGGCTTAAATTGTCGTGACCCAGGCCAGGAAGATAAATTGCTCATAGGTTTGGCCGTCCAAGTGGCGGTGGTGAGTCCGGAATGTCTATGGCTTTAATTGACGTGACATCGACCGGTTCACCGAGAATGTGCCCTGAGAGCACGGGGCGTGTGGCCGTGCGAGCCAACGTCTGTGATGTATTGGCTATTGATATAAATTGCTCGCTTATGCTAACGAAATGCAGGGAAGGAGCATCGCCGCCCCGAGTTGGGGGTGGGATCGTTATAATTTGGTCAGCATTGTTGACCGTTGCCTTGTTTTGCCACCGTGCGGTGGTTTGTTGCTTGCAGGTGCAGCTGGACCAAGCGGTCAATAGCGGGCTAAAGCCCTTTTTGCGAAGCCGGCCCTCGAAGGCCCAAATGGAAGTGTTTCCTGTTTTACTCATGTGTGACCGGCCTGCGTGCCGTGGTTTGTAAAACATGTAATATTCAAGTGAAACATTTTTGTAAGGCCTTAAGGCTTGTTTTGGGTATTTTGTATAACATTCCTAGTTTGTATTAGTGGACATTCGTGCTTTGATGCTGGGTTCTTGTTTACAACTTTTATAAACTGCTTCCGCTAGAATGCTCTGTGTAGGACGTTGAGATTGGTTGGATGGTTTCCATAAGTAACCACCCGGTCTGTCTGTGGCATACGGCGTCGGGCCCCGGCCGGACCTACTGCTTTATGCTATGTGACGGATAGGGGGTGTTACAAACCCAAACTGAAAAATCAATTTACATGAATCTCCACAATCACTACCACTGGAATGAAATAACAATACACTGAAAGAAATATGGTCTTATGTCCTTATAAATATTCACTTAATAAGTTATTGTTTTACATACATCGGCTCGCAGGCCGGCCACACATGATAAAATAAAAACAACTATTCTTTACGGCCTTCAAGGGCCAGCACAGCAACATGGGCTCCAGCCCGCTATTTTGCACTCGGCTCCACAGCACCTGCAAGCAACATTCCACCATACGGTGTCAAACAGGCAACGGTTAGCTAAAGCCGACCAAATTATAACGACCCGTCCCTTTCTCAGGACGGCGGTGCTCCTTCCTTGCATATCATTAGCCCAGCTAAACAGTTACATAAAAACATACTTCGCCACAGGTGTAGGCTCGCACGGCCAAACACCCCGTGCACTCAGGGCACATTAACGGTGAATCCTGACACTTCAGCGTCTTCACCACCATCCCCAAGATGGCAACAACATGAGCATTTTAGCCTTCTTGACCACTGTCTAAGGCTCCCGACTATGCCAACAGCCAGTCCCCTTTACGTGTCTCTCACACCGAACCACATAGCCCAGGTCCAATTCCACTTGCCAGTTGCTCAACTGCATAGTTCACCTTAAGACGTACGCATGGCCCAAGCTTCTCTCAGATCCTAATATTTCCAAATAATCACATAACCCAGTTATGTTCAAGGCCGGTTCCCAGACCTCCAAGTTAACAGAACAACGATTCCGCTCAGTTTTTCGGGTGCACCTTGGAGCTAACCTCCAAGGATCCCTGTTGTAATCTACCGCGTAGAAACCCGAAAACCCAAAGCACGGAGTCTTCTCCGGTAAATCATAAAAAATGCAACATCACCGATCCAGACCAACATGTCCGGGTAGGATTCACACACAATGCCTATTACCGTACTTCGATTCTGGACTCTATATGCAACACAAGGGGGGCTATTCACATCAACCCCAAGGAACACCACGCACTCACCGCACACTCGCGGGAGCGGGATTCCCTATACAGAAAGGAAGAGCTTCACATGCTCAAGTGGAGAATCGTTACCCTTGTAGTATGCTTTGGCGCCATGGAAAAACTACACGGATGGAAATCTTCGCAACGGACTTTCCTCCATGGATCCGCTCTCAGATCTCAAAACGGTGCTCCGTTGCTCCGTCGGCGGCCGGAATCCTCTTTCTTCTTAATCCTCTCTCTAACTCCTTGGAAAGAGAATGGTTTGGAGAAAATGAAGAATTAACTCCCCTATTCCCGGCCTTAACAGAGCAGGAAACCATCTGGGCCGTTGGATCTTATTTAAAGAATACGAACGGCTCAGATCCGCTCAAAAATCCCCAAACCTGGGTCGAACACGGCTTGGCACACGGCCGTGTCCCAGGCCGTGTACCTCGATCCAGGCACGATCGTCAAACACAGAGACTCATACGGGCTCAGACACGCCTGTGTCTCACTCGACACGCTCGTGTCGGGTCCTCGACGCGCCCATGACCGGGGGCGTGTTGGGTATTGTATCCACAATTACCTGGATTTGAGGAAGCCACCTGTCAAGCTAAGATGAATTCACAATGTATTTGATGAAACCTCTTAAGTTGTGCTTGCAGTTATTCCACGCTAAGTGCACACCAATGTCAGGGTGCAGTAGGTCAATATACACGGGTCTGCACGACGTAATCCCTCGTTGAGCAGATCAGTGTGTTGACCTACGTGTACTCTCTCTATTGGAGTGCACTTACTTTCAAGTACAGGGCTGTAACTATGCAAGAGCAGACAAGGAGCAAGGATGGGTCAAGGAGCAGCTCTTGGGTGGAAAGATGAAAAATCGTCTAAGTATAATTCGGCGAGAATCACCAAGTGATTCTCGCCGATTCGGCGAGAATCACTAGTGATTCTCGCCGAATCGTCGAGAATCATTAGTGATTCTTGCCGACTCTATCCGGCAAACCTCAAAGCGGTGCCAAGTAAGATTCGGCGAGAATCACTAGTGATTCTCGCCGAACCCATCGTTGAGCAGATCATGGCCAAGTAATATTCGTCGAGAATCAACAAGTGATTCGGCGAGAATCATCAAGTGATTCGGCGAGAATCACTAACTGATTCTCACCGATTCGTCGAGAATCACCTTCGATTCTCGTCGATTTTGACTTGGCAGTTTTTCTGGAAATAGCTGGACCGGATTCTGCCGCTGGCACTATTTTGAACCGGATTTAAGGTTTCTTCTTGTGGGACCCACAACGGTCATCTTGAAGTTGTCTACAGTATAAATACAGACGTATTTTTGAACAGTAAAGAAGACAAGAGAAAAAGACGAAACACGGGCCGCGACGTGACCTAGATCGCGAGTTCCGCTCCGCCGCCGCCGTCGCCGCTTGAGAGAGTTAATCGCCGGTCTTGATCGTGGTTTCTTCCAGATCTCCAGTCGATAGAAGCTTAGCCAAGCTTAGCGTCTCACGTGTCTAACCGGAGATCTCTTGTCTCTTGATTTGTTGATCGGGAAAACCTTCCCCGTCCGAATCGATCGAGACGACTGATCCTAGTGTGACCGTTGGTAGACCTAGCTAGCTTCGCTACGAAGTTTGGATCTCTAAAGTACAGCAGCCGCACATCGTCGTCGCCGCCGATCCCGTGAACCTAGCCGCCGCCCATCTTGCCGCCGCCGGTTCCGGGGAGATCCTCTCCAAGTGAGATCTAGGGTTGTGGACTCTTTGTGGACTTCAAGAACACGTCGTCAACAAATAGGGACACCTTAGTCTCCAAACGTAGTTTGTATCTTTTGTACATTCTAGTTTTAATTTTGTTGTAAAGGAACGTAGGTTCCTAGTTGTAAGGGTTGGGTGCAACCCGTGTTGTGGGAGTGTTGACTCTTACGTGTGGAAGGGTTCCTTCCGATAGTGCAAGGATTGGATTTCAATCCTGTTGGTGAAGAGACCGAGTCGTCCCTTGTTGGGAGATAGGTCGAAGGGGGAAAGTGGATGTACCCAAATCGGGGAACCACTATAAATAGCTTGTGTATTCTGTGTGCTGTGCTGTTTATTTTTATTGTGCAGGTACAATTTTAAATTTCGCATAAACGCTGCACGTCACCTATCCCCCCCCCCCATAGGTGAAGATAGTTGACACTAGGTGGACTTTCAAGTGGTATCAAAGCCAGGTTGCTCATCAAAAAGGTTTACACCTTGAGTAGAATCCTGCCACCAGTGTCAGAAGCATGGAGCTGGATCATGAGATATCGCCACTAAGACTCCCCACATGCACAAAGGAGTTTTATCCCGTCTAGAGGATGAGAGTGTCATATCACTTGGATGCTATCGATCCTCGAGCATCTTTCATCCTGGAAGAGGGTCCTTTTATTCCTATGAAGACCTCCGACTCTGGAAAGATCTAAGTGCCCAAGTGCATTGCTGAGATGTCAGAGACGGAACTTTCATTATTTAATTTGGACAAGAGGATTCGTTAAATTATCATGGATATCTGGTCTGGAGCTTCTCGCTCTAGATTGGAAAAATGTGGCTCGGCTAAATCTATGTGGGTGATGATCTCAGAGCTGATGGGGGGGTCAGAGAAAGCTGGAATCTGCTGTCAACCAGAGGATGAAGCCTATGTGGGGGTCCTCTCCTCTGAAGATGAAGGCAAGGATCTATCGGACAGCATCAGAGCTCCAGTGTCCGTGTCAGAGACTGAAGAAGCCAGTGAGGAAAGCAATTCTGATGAGGATGACACAACGGTCACTGGCTCTAATGACAATAACACTGAAGAGCAGGTAACTTTTTCATCCTGCCCCGTCTCTCTTGAAGTTTCTGAAGACAGGAACTGTGTCCCTTCAGAAAATTCTGATTCCCTGCAGAGAGCCCTTCAGAAAAGCAACCTGCTTGTTGATGAACAAGCTCAGGAGATTGCACGGCTGAAGATCTTGTTGGTTCTCCAATTGGCATCCAACAAGGTCAAGGACTCTAAAATCTCTGATCTAGAGAGTAGTCTAGAGACTGAGAAAAGGATAGTATCAAACTTTTCCAAGGTTGATGCTATGAAGAGAAAGGTAGAAAATGGGTGGATCTCCCGAATTATCAATTCGTGGAGAAATGGGGAAACGGTATTCCGACCCCCCACTCCAAGTAGGAAGGCTACTCATCATGCCTTCAGGTATGATCACAGGAATAATCGTGATCACTGCAAGGGTGATCTGTCCTCATGTGGAGACACCCATAGTGCAAGGGCCGTCATGGCCACCCGTGAGAGAATACCTAAGGCTCCTTCTGAGCCCTTTGTATTCTCGGCCACTGCCCATACTCGGCATGAATCGGCTAGTATCAGCTCTCAGAAATCTTCTCTCCACCCAAGGCCACAGGAAAGGGGGGTTAGAAGTCATGCTGTAAGTTCTCATGGGGTCTCAGGAAGGGGGCTGTCTGAAAGGCAGGCACCACTTGCCAGACCTCGTGACGCTCGCTACATGCATTCATTCCACCCTTCCACGTGTCACGGTGGAAGAGGCAGTTCTGGGAGCAGATCCAGATCTATCCCGTTTAAACCTAGGCTCATGACTACCTCAGTCACAAGATCAGGTCAGAAACGGCGATACAACATTCACGAGTGTTGGTGCTGTGGCAAGGTGGGACACTTTGCCATAGACTGTTGGCACAACCCCTCTGTGTCAAGGGCAAGGGCCTATCCACATCTCCAGGGCAGAGGTAGTCTTCCTGTCAGAATTTCTGAAGGAAGGCAGTCGAGTGTTTATGCTAACAAGAACCTAGGACCCAATATGTATTGGGTTCCTAAGGTAAAGTAACTCTTTCTTGCAGGGTAGTCTAGGTTCCCGTAAATATGATGGGAACTAGATAGTAGATGGCTCAAGACTAAATTGGAACAAGAGTCTGGAATACCTGATGTGATATCTACATGGGCATACTCACATTGAGCTCCTAATATGTTTTACCTGAGGGACTAAATGATAACTCTCATAATCCCAGGTACTTTTGATCAGTTCCAGGACTTGAGTCATATTGTATCCACATTTACATATATATATATATATATATATATATATATATATATATATATATATATATATATATATATATATATATATATATATATATATATATATATATTTATACTTATACTTACACTTATATGTGTGTACATCTAAGGATATGTTAACACGGTAAACATAAACCATAGATACAACAATGAAGACTTATCGGAAATTCCACTGGTAGACTCGAGATCTAACATCTACAGGCGTAAATTAGTTCACTGAAAACTAGCAAAGATTGCCATCAATAAATGTATGGAAAAGCCGGTTCAAACCCTAATAGCTTGGCTTTAAGGAATATTTATATATTTAGAAGATTTTCAAATCGACTTAGACAAACTCGAAACCCGCTTAACCCGAAGCCTTCCGCCGAACACACGGAAACCGTTAGAATCCCCTTAACTCCTCGATCCTTCATACATGGGCATACTCACGATCCTTTATATATTTAGAATTCCCGCCGACCCTTCACATTCCGTAGGAATCCCGCCGAAGGACCTTCTCCGCAGGAAACTCGCCGAATCCCGCAAGATTCTCGCCGATTCACCGAAGGTTTCCCGCAAGCTTCTCACCGAAGGTCTTCCGCCGATTCTTCCCCTTCCGTCGACATCCCGCAAGATTCACCGATCGCAACTCGCGAAGAACTCCGTCAATCTCAGCGTGCAAAAATCCCGTCGATCTCGTCGATCCCGTCGCGTGCACCTACCAGGTGTCCATCGTCTTCATCGAACTAACTCACCGTCTACGCTTTTAGGTAACCACATCCTCACCCTTACTTGGACTTGATCACTAGTGTCGCTTCCCTTGTGCCTTTTGATTAAGCGTATAGTAGGAATTCTCTCCCTAGGTTTGCAATGGCTCCTAGGACAACCGCTGGGCTGGTCACTAGATGCGAGCTGGTTCGAACAGGGTTCGCTTATGCCTCAGATGAATTCAGAAACATCATCCTTATGCTTGAAGAGGCTGGACTCTCATTCGTACAAGAGCACCCCTGTAAAATCCTGGACAAGGAGGTGCTGGAGTACTTTGCAACCGCAAAACTCCGGAATGACGACTCTCTTATCAAAAGCAAGGTTGTCGGGGCAAAGATCAAGATGTCTGCCAGCAAGCTGACCCACTACTTGCAGCTCACTAGCTCGGAGCAAGAGGATTATCTTGAGGAAGAAGACAAAACCAGAACTCCATTATTCTGTGGTCTCGCTCGAGGAACTCGGTCGATAAAGTGAAAGGATATGAATGAAGAAGGGAAACTTCTGTCAGACATCGTTGGGAATGTACTCATATGCAAGCCGGGGTCTCATGACCACATCTCTGCGGACATGTTCAAGATCCTGGTGGCAATTGTCTGCAGGAAAAGATTCAACTGGGGGGCATTGCTTTTTGAGAGGATAAAGGACACCCTGAGATCACCTAGCTTTGGCCGAATCATCAGTCTGTATCTCAATCAGCTGAATGGAGATAAATATGACATGAGTAAAGGTGTTAATATACATTACTTAAAGAAAATGGACTCGAGTGTTTTTGACAAATGGGAGAGGCGCATTGGGCAGGCTGCCGTGGTAGAACAACAGGACGCATCTCCAGCCGAGGACGGCACTGTGGCTGATTCCGTAGTAATCCCCTGTGAAATTCCTGACGCTTTGCCTGCAGGAATTGAGGGGGAGCCTCTACCCACTGATGCTCATATCGTATTTGACATCTCCCAGATAGCCAGAGATGCAGTGGTGAATATACAAGAAGAAAGTGAAGCTGTCCCGGAGAATGAGGAGGCCCTGAACCTGACCGATCAAGGAGCCGAAGCTAATGTAGAGGAGACTGCTGACGAAGGGTTGGAAGATGATGCTGATGAGAATGATCTCATGGATGATGAAGGTGAGGAAGAAGGCAATGAGGGACAGGAAGCTTTGGAGACTCAGGATATCACTGAAGCTCCATTTGACAAGCACGCTCCTGAGATTGCTCCTGAGATCATTGGTGCACCAGTGGAGGGGGAGTCCGAGAAATCTACATAGGCCGCAAGCATTCCCCCCTTAGAGACTGTGCTTGTGTCCAGCTCTACAGGTGCTTCTGCTGAAGAGCAAGGCCAAGAAGTGCCTCCGGATCTTCCACTACGAGATAATCTAGCCACTCACACTGTGAATGTCATTCAGGGTATAGTGGATGAGCTTAAAGCCTCTTTGGGGAAAGCTCAGGATAAAATGTTAAAAAGAATCAAGAAATCGGAGAATCTCATGCTCAAGAACATGGTGGAGATCAATCACAAACTGGACGTGATGGAAAAGAAGTTTGAAGATAAGTATACAGCGGTCGGCCAAGCTGTCATTCTTCTTATGGACGGATTGAAAAAGAACACTGATACTCTCTCCGTAGTAAATCAGAATGCTCATGTCGTAGCAAACAACATTCAAAAGTTTGATGGCAATATGGTAACTCTCAACACCAATCAACAAGCCTTGGTCACTGAATTCTCCAGGACTACAAAGCATATTGATGACTCACTGCACTCCTATGCAAATTCCATCGCAGTCGAAGCCAAAAAGGGGGAGAAAGAATATATAGCTAAGATGGCTGAGCTTCGGGAAGTCATGATCAACAACTTTGAACAGTCAAACAAATATGTCTATGACAGTTGCTGGTGGATGCTCCAACAAGCGTTAGGCGTTAATATCCCTGAAAATCCCCAGGGTGCTCCTGCTCCTGAAGATTATACTATTGGTTATGAGGGCGCCAGTGTTGAAGAAGTTCCTGTAAGTGAAGCTGATGTTCATAGGGCTGCTAGGGCCTCCTCCAAGGCAAAACTGATGGCAATGTTTGATCAAGGAGCCCTAGCAAAAGCCAGGGACAAGAGGAAATCGCAAGAAGGGACATCAAAGGAAACACAAGTTGAAAAGAGAATCAGACTGAAGGAGGAGGAAGTAAGAAACGAAAAGTGGAGCCCAGTATCCAAGAGTATCATATTGGACACATTCTGGCTACAGGAAAAAGGGGAAATCAATCGAAACGATGTATACAGCCAGTATGAGTGGGAGATGCACAAGACATATGAAGCGAAACGAAACATCTTCTTCAGGACCAATACTGCGGCAGATAATGCTCCTCCTCCCAGATATTATCTGAAGCCCAAAGAGTATATGGAGAGGCAAAGAAAGAAGTATTTGGCTCAAAAACTCAAGGATGACTTAGCCAAAGAAAAATAGTCAAAAATTTATAGTCTGTCATTCTCTCTTAAGAACAATTAATGTTTATTGTTAGTATATGAACATTCCTGAGATATATATATATATATATATATATATATATATATATATATGTATTTGAATTTATGAATGACTCAAGTCTTGATCTGTTTGCCTATATTCTCTTGTGCTGCATATTTAAATTCTGAATGTTGTTTATATTATCTGGTTGGTGTTATTCATCTTAGCTAGTAGGATTTTGGCTTCGTCAAATAGGGGAAGATTGTTGGGTATTGTATCCACAATTACCTGGATTTGAGGAAGCCACCTGTCAAGCTAAGATGAATTCACAATGTATTTGATGAAACCTCTTAAGTTGTGCTTGCAGTTATTCCACGCTAAGTGCACACCAATGTCAGGGTGCAGTAGGTCAATATACACGGGTCTGCACGACGTAATCCCTCGTTGAGCAGATCAGTGTGTTGGCCTACGTGTACTCTCTCTATTGGAGTGCACTTACTTTTAAGTACAGGGCTGTAACTATGCAAGAGCAGACAAGGAGCAAGGATGGGTCAAGGAGCAGCTCTTGGGTGGAAAGACGAAAAATCGTCTAAGTATAATTCGGCGAGAATCACCAAGTGATTCTCGACGATTCGGCGAGAATCGATTCGGCGAGAATCACTAGTGATTCTCGCCGAATCGTCGAGAATCATTAGTGATTCTCGCCGACTCTATCCGGCAACCTCAAAGCGGTGCCAAGTAATATTCGGCGAGAATCACTAGTGATTCTCGCCGAACCCATCGTTGAGCAGATCATGGCCAAGTAATATTCGTCGAGAATCAACAAGTGATTCGGCGAGAATCATCAAGTGATTCGGCGAGAATCACTAGTGATTCTCGACGAATCGTCGAGAATCACTAACTGATTCTCGCTGATTCGTCGAGAATCACCTTCGATTCTCGCCGATTTTGACTTGGCAGTTTTTCTGGAAACAGCTGGACCGGATTCTGTCGCTGGCACTATTTTGAACCGTATTTAGGGTTTCTTCTTGTGGGACCCACAACGGTCATCTTGAAGTTGTCTACAGTATAAATACAGGCGTATTTTTGAACAGTAAAGAAGACAAGAGAAAAAGACGAAACACGGGCCGCGACGTAACCTAGATCGCGAGTTCTGCTCCGCCGCCGCCGTCGCCGCTTGAGAGAGTTAATCGCCGGTCTTGATTGTGGTTTCTTCCAGATCTCCGGTTGATAGAAGCTTAGCCAAGCTTAGCGTCTCACGTGTCTAACCGGAGATCTCTTGTCTCTTGATTTGTTGATCGGGAAAACCTTCCCCGTCCGAATCGATCGAGACGACTGATCCTAGTGTGACCGTTGGTAGACCTAGCTAGCTTCGCTACGAAGTTTGGATCTCTAAAGTACAGCAGCCGCACATCGTCGTCGCCGCCGATCCCGTGAACCTAGCCGCCGCCCATCTTGCTGTCGCCGGTTCCGGGGAGATCCTCTCCAAGTGAGATCTAGGGTTGTGGACTCTTTGTGGACTTCAAGAACACGTCGTCAATAAAGAGGGACACCTTAGTCTCCAAACGTAGTTTGTATCTTTTGTACATTCTAGTTTTACTTTTGTTGTAAAGGAACGTAGGTTCCTAGTTGTAAGGGTTGGGTGCAACCCGTGTTGTGGGAGTGTTGACTCCTACGTGTGGAAGGGTTCCTTCCGATAGTGCAAGGATTGGATTTCAATCCTGTTGGTGAAGAGACCGAGTCGTCCCTTGTTGGGAGATAGGTCGAAGGGGGAAAGTGGATGTACCCAAATCGGGGAACCACTATAGATAGCTTGTGTATTCTGTGTGCTGTGCTGTTTATTTTTATTGTGCAGGTACAATTTTAAATTCCGCATAAACGCTGCACGTCACCTATTCCCCCCCCCCCCCCCCCCGCCCATAGGTGAAGATAGTTGACACTAGGTGGACTTTCAGGGCGTGTCACACATAACCGCCACGCCAATTGACATGACCCTGCTGAACACGGGTACTGTCACGGGTAGGCACACGCCCGTATCAAATAACATGCCCGTGTCATTAGCCCGTGTTCCTTGCCGTGTCCTTCTCGGGATGAAAACGACCAAAACACCAGCCAGACACGTCCTTGGACACACACGTGTCCTACGCCGTGTACCCCTATATAGGCACCAAAAATCCCATTTTATGCAACCAACTCAAATATAATTTTTGGGGCGTTACAAATCTCCCCCACTTAAGGAATTTCATCCCAAAATTAAGTAAAGGTACACAAAATTACAAGTTACCTGAATGAAACAACTCGGGGTATTCTTCCAACATAGTTTGCTCTCGCTCCCAAGTAAGCTCCTCACGTCCGCAATTATTCCAATGAACTTTAACCATTCGGATATACTTGTTGCGGAGTCGCTTGACTTCAACATCTTCTATATGTATAGGCTTGACCTTTGTCGTCAACTCGTAATCAACTGGAACTTGATCAACCGCAACTATTTGCGAAGACTCTTGCACCGCCTTATGCAACACCGATACGTGGAACACATCGTGTAGCCCACTCAACTCCACCGACAGCTTCAATCTATATGCTGCTTCGCCAACTCGCTCCAGGATCTCAAATGGTCCAATGTATCTCGGACTCAGCTTCTTCAAGCGTCGAACCCGCAAGACACCCTTGAACGGTTTGATTTTCAAGTACACCCAGTCGCCAACACTGAACTCCACGTTCCTATGTTTGGCATTATAGTACTTTGACTGTCTGTCCTGAGCGATCTTCAATCGTTCCTGAATTGTCCGTATCACTGAAGTGGAATCTTCCACCGCTTGACGTTTGTAAAGCTTTGACTCGCCCGTCTCCAACCAAGACAACGGCGTGCGGCACTTTCTCCCGTACAAGGCCTCGAAAGGCGACATTCCAATACTCGTCTGAAAGCTGTTGTTATATGCAAACTCCACCATGTACAGGTGATCTTCCCACTGCTTTCTAAAATCTAGGACGCACATGCGAAGCATGTCCTCCAACGTCCGGTTGACCCTCTTGGTTTGGCCATCCGTCTGCAGATGAAATGATGTGTTGAACTTTAGCTTAGTACCCAACAGACTATGCACCAACCTCCAGTCATTCGACGTGAAGCGTCCATCTCGATCACTAACAATACTGCGGGGCACACCATGCAACCGTACAATATTCTCCACATAGAGTTTGGCCAACCTTTCCACCAGATCTTCCTTCCTGATCGGGATGAAGTGCGACACCTTTGTCAACCTATCTACGACCACCCAGATGGCATCGTTTCCCCTCTGCGACTTCGGCAAACCATGCACAAAATCCATAGATATGTCGTCAAATTTCCATTCCGGGATAGGCAAGGACTTCAGGAAACCTCCGGGCTTCTGGCACTCCGCCTTAACTAAGGGGCAAGTTTGGCACTTGGCCACATAAAGTGCTACATCTTTCTTCAATCCTAGCCACCAAAATAATTTCTTCATGTCTCTATACACTTCATGCTTCCCGGGTGGATTGAGTACTTGGTATGATGAGCCTCGTACATCAACTCCTCCCGAAGATTATCCGCACTTGGAACGCATAGGCGACCGTCCTTCCTTAGCAACCCATCCTCAACCGTAAACTGGGAATTTGACCCATCCAATGATTCATTTAAGATCTGTTTCATGCTGTTATCCTGAATCAAAGCCCGCCGAATTCTATCAGCTAGGTCACACTGCACCTCGGTCCAAAACAGTTTCGCCTCAGTACTAGACTGCTTGTCGATGCAAGATATCTCCAAAGCCTCCAACTCACGGACCAATCTCTCATCATGTACCAACAACCAGTTGGCATGTGCAGGAACCTTACGAGTCAACGCATCCTCCACTACATTACCTTTCCCTAGCACATAATGTATCTTGAAGGTGTAGTACCCTAGGAACTCCATCCACCTCCGCTTCCTCGTGTTCAGATCCTTTTGATCTAACAGGTACTTCAAGCTCTTATGATCGGTGTATATGTCAACTTTCACACCGTACAGATAGTGCCTCCACAGCTTTAGAGCAAATATCACGGCCGCTAACTCCAAGTCATGGACCGGATAATTTCTCTCGTGAGCCTTCAATTGTCGTGAACCGTAGGCTATCACTGTCCCATGCTGTAGCAGAAAACAGCCCAAACCACTGCCCGAAGCATCACTATAGATTTTGAACCCTTCGGTTCCACTTGGGGAACATAAAATAGGCGTTGTGGTCAACCGCCTCTTCAACTCTTCAAAATCCTATTCGCACTCTGAAGACCACACAAACTTCTGATTCTTCCTAGTCAAAGTCGTGAGTGGTAGCGCTATCCACGAGAAGTTCTCTACGAAGCGCCTGTAGTATCCAGCAAGCCCCAGAAAGCTCCGGACCTCCGCCACTGTAGTCAAAGCAGGCCACTCCCGTATCGCCACTATCTTCGTCGGATCCACAGCTATCCCTTCTCCACTAACAACATAACCAAGGAACGCTATTGAGGATAACCATAACTCACACTTGGAGAACTTAGCATACAACTGGTTTCTCCTCAACGTCTCCAACACCACGTGCAGGTGATTGTAGTGATCCACTTCACACTGCGAGTACACCAGGATATCGTCGATAAATACTATCACAAAATGGTCCAGGTACTCTCTGAACATCCTGTTCATCAGATCCATAAACACAGATGGCGCATTGGTCAAACCAAACTGGATGACCGTGAACTCGTAATGCCCAAACCGTGTACTGAATGCTGTCTTTGGGATGTCGCTCTCCCTTATCCTCAATTGGTAGTAACCGGACTTCAGATCTAACTTCGAATATACCGTTGACCCAACCAACTGATCAAATAGATCGTCAGTTCTCGGGATTAGATACTTATTCTTTTTCGTAAGCTTGTTCAATTCCCGGTAGTCGATACAAAGCCGCAAGCTCCCATCTTTCTTCTTAACGAAGAGAACTGGTGTGCTCCAAGGCGACGAACTTGGATGCACATAACCTTGCTCTAACAACTCTTGCAGTTGCACCTTCAACTCCGCCATCTCTTTTGGCGCTATCCAATAGGGGGAGCGTGACACCGGTTTGGCACCCGGTACCATCTCTATAGTAAAGTCTATCTCCCGCTGAGGAGGAGCTCCTGGGAGATCATCTGGAAACACATCAGGATACTCAGAAACAACTGGGATACTATCCAAACTAGGCCTGGCGTTGAAGCTTGCACTAAAGTGACAAACAGCTCTGCACCAGACTGAACTGCCTTAATCACCTGAAGGGCCGACATCAAAACTTTCCCTGACCCCTTCATGCCCGCAAATGTAGTCTCCCGTTCAGAATTTAATCCCAACCTAACCTCCTTTCGGTTGCAATCAATGTAGGCTTGCTGCTCCGAGAGCCAGTCTATACCAAAGATTACATCGAACTCTACTAACGGTAGAATCAACGCTCGCAAATCAAACTCCTGATCCCCAATCTGAACCTTGACTACGCAGACCCTATCCGCACGCATTGAGCACCCATTGGGCAACAACACATCCAACTTGTCTTTTGCCATCGAGGGAGGGACCCTGATGCGCGTCACAAATCGTTCGGACAAGAAGGAATGTGAAGCTCCGTATCAAACAAGGCTCTCGCCGGACAATCGAGAATCAAAACAAATCCTTGCAACAACAGAAGTAAGCTAACACATAAAAGAGGTAACAACTACAAAAGTTAATCTATCATGAATTAACTCATACATGTCACCACGTCAGCTTGATTTATGGCTTCTTGCAGACCAAGATTATAAACTCTAGGTTGTACTGGAGCATGATGGGACGCGGTTGACTCCATCGCCTTCCCCTTCTCCTCATAAGTTGCTCCAGACTTTCTCTCGGACTTTGCCCGTCCGCTCCAACACTCACGAGCAAAATGCCCCGTCTGCCCATAGTTGTAGCAAGCTCCTGGGACTCGACCTGTGGTTGCCCCTGACGCACCAGACGAAGGGGCTGAGTTCGAAGTCCTCTGATTCTTGTTCCATCTGCGGAATCCTGACTTTGCACTAGGCACTTTGAACTCTGCCTTCTTTTCTCCTGGGTCCTTCTTCTCTTGCACCCTCTTCACAACCTTTTCCAAAGACCGGGCCGAGTTGACCAAGGCTAGGAAGCCCTGCGCCTTAGGCCCAGCAAGGAGTAACTCTAGGTCACCACGAAGACCCTCATAAAATCGGTTGGTATTCCTATCCTCTTCCGTAAACATAGCCCCAGCATACCGACCCAACCGTGTAAAGTCGTGGAGATACTCGTCCACGCTTCTGGATCCCTGAGTTAACCCAAGATATTGATTCTACATCTCAACCTTCTGAGCAGAGGGTACATATCTAGCTAGGAATAATCTTGAAAATTCCTCCATAGGAACATCAGCTAGCTGTCTACCCACTAAGAGATGAAACTCCAACTCATCCCACCACAGCCTCACTTCACACGCCAAAAGGAAAGTCTCTATGGTGGTCTTCTTCCACTCCTCAATTAACGTGGCTGTCAAAACCCTCTTTATCGTAGAGAGCCAGTCCTCAGCTTGAGCTGGCATTCCAGTCCGTCAAATACTGGGGGATGAAAGCCCATTATATGCTTAAGTTGCTTCTCCGTAGCTCTCCTCGGCTCTACCAGATCAACTGTTGCGCGCTCCACCACTCTCGGCTCTGCCGCCCTAATCGGTTCTTGCTCCACGACAGGAGGTGCGTGGTGCATTTGCCCTGCAGGTTGGGCATTAATCATCGCAAATACGGCTTCAGCCACCATCCTGATGGTTTCCGCTGAAGGAGGTGTAGTAGGCATGTCACTCGGTGCATTACTTTCCGCCGATTGCGGACGCTCTGATTGACCAGCACCGCTCCTAGCTGCATATAGAAGCAAATACACACGATTAGATGACAACCAAATTGCTAAAAGCAATCATTGGAACACCCAGATTCCACAAAACAAGTGTAATTTTCATTTCTAAGTGGACATTCATGGGTTCTTTTGATGTTATAACGATGACGCACACATGTGCTCACCACCCCTTAAAAGAATTCGCCCACGAATTCATTTAAGCCTGATTGTAACCAGAAGTCTGATACCAAATTGTAACACCCCCATCTGTCATATGGCATATAACAGAAGGTCCAGCTGGAACTTGACACCATATACTACGGACAGACGGAAGGGTTATGTATTAATAACCAAACATTCCAATTAAAACTACTCGTCCTAACACAGAGCATTCTAGCGGAAGCTTTTAAAAGTGGAAAAAACCCAAACTGAAAAATCAATTTACATGAATGTCCACAATCACTACCACTGGAATGAAATAACAATACACTGAAAGAAACATGGCCTTATGTCCTTATAAATATTCACTTTATAAGTTAGTGTCTTACATACATCGGCTCGCAGGCCGGCCACACATGACAAAATAAAAACAACTACTCTTTACGGCCTTCAAGGGCCAGCACAGTAACATGGGCTCCAGCCCGCTATTTTGCACTCAGCTCCGCAGCACCTGCAAGCAACATTCCACCGTACGGTGGCAAACAGGCAACGGTCAGCTAAAGCCGACCAAATTATAATGACCCCATCCTTTTCTTGGGACGGCGGTGCTCCTTCCCTGCATATCATTAGCCCAGCTAAACAGTTACGTAAAAACATACTTTGCCACAGGTGTAGGCTCACACGGCCAAACACCCCGTGCACTCAGGGCACATTAACGGTGAATCCTGACACTTCAGCGTCTTCACCACCATCCCCAAGATGGCAGCAACATGAGCATTTTAGCCTTCCTGACCACTGTCTAAGGCTCCCAACTATGCCAACGGCCAGTCCCCTTTACGGGTCTCTTGCACCAAACCACATAGCCTAGGTCCAATTCCACTTGCCCATTGCTCAACCGCATAGTTCACCTTAAGAAGCACGCACGGGCCAAGCTTCTCTCGGATCCTAATATTTCCAAACAATCACATAACCCAGTTATGTTCAAGGCTGGTTCTCAGACCGCCAAGTTAGCAGAACAACGACTCCACTCAGTTTTCTGGGTCCACCTTGGAGCTAACCTCCAAGGATCCCTACTGCAATATACCGCGTAGAAACCCAAAAACCCAAAGCACGGAGTCTTCTCCGGCAAATCATAACAAATGCAACATCACCGATCCAGACCAACATGTCCGGGTAGGCTTCACACACAATGCATATGCCCGTACTTCGATTTCGGACTCTATATGCAACACAAGGGGGACTATTCACATCAACCCCAAGGAACACCACGCACTCACCACACACTCGCGGGAGCGGGATTCCCTATGTAGAAAGGAAGAGCTTCACATGCTCAAGTGGAGAATCGTTACCCTTGTAGTACGCTTTGGCGCCATGGAAAAACTACACGGATGTAAATCTTCGCAACGAACTTTCCTCCACGGATCCGCTCTTAGATCTCAAAACGGTGCTCTGATGCTCCACCGGCTGCCGGAATCCTCCTTCTTCCTCCTCTCTCTAACTCCTTGGAAAGAGAATGGTTTGGAGAGAATGAAGAATTAACTCCCCTATTCTCGGCCTTAATAGAGCAGGAAACCATCTGGGCCGTTGGATCTTATTTAAAGAAAACGAACGGCTCAGATCCGCTCAAAAATCCCCAAACTTGGGTCGAACACAGCTTGGCACACGGCCGTGTCCCAGGCCGTGTGCCTCGATCCAGGCACGATCGTCGAACACAGAGACTCACACGGGCTCAGACACGCCCGTGTCTCACTCGACACGCCCATGTCGGGTCCTCGACACGCCCGTGACCGGGGGCGTGTCACACATAACCGCCACGCTAACCGACATGACCCTGCTGAACACAGGTACTGACACGGGTAGGCACACGCGCGTGTCAAATGACACGCCCGTTTCATTAGGTTGTGTTCCTTGTTGTGTCCTTCTCGGGATGAAAACAGCCAAAACACCAGCCAGACATGGCCTTGGACATGCCCGTGTCCTAGGCCGTGTACCCCTATACAGGCACCAAAAATCCCTTTTTACGCGACCAACTCAAATACAATTTTCGGGGCGTTACAAGCTGAAAGTCCACCTAGTGTCAACTACCTTCACCTATGGGGGAGAATAGGTGACGTGCAGCGTTTTTGCGGATTTAAAATTGTACCTGCACACGAAAATAAAACAGCACGGCAAATAGAGTACACAAGCTAATTATAGTGGTTCCCTGATTTGGGTACATCCACTTTCCCCCTTCGACTTATCTCCCAACAAGGGACGACTCGATCTCTTCACCAACAGGATTGAAATCCAATCCTTGCACTATCGGAAGGATCCCTTCCACACGTAGGAGTCAACACTCCCACAACACGGGTTGCACCCAACCCTTACAACTAGGAACCAACGTTCCTTTACAACAAAAATGAACTAGAATGTACAAGAAATACAAACTACTTTTGGAGACTAAGGTGTCCCTCTTCGTTCGATGGCGTGTCCTAGAATTGAACGAAGAGTCCACAACCCTCGATCTCACTTGGAGAGAATCTCCCCGGAACCGACGGCGGCAAGAAGGGCGGCGGCTTGGTTCTCGGGATCGGCGGCGACAACGGTGTGCGGCTGCTATACTTTGGAGATTCAAACTTCGTAGCAAAGCTAGCAAGGTCTTCCAACGGTCACACTAGGATCGATCGTCTCGATCGATTCGGACGGGGAAGGTTTTCCCGATCAACAAATCAAGAGACAAAGGATCTCTAGTTAGATGCGTGAGACTCTAAGCTTGGCTAAGCTTCTGTCACCGGGTGATCTGGAAGAACCCATGATCTAGCAGCCGGCGATCGTCCAGCACGAGCGGCGGCGGCGGCGGTGGAGGTATCGCGATCTAGGTCACGTCGGCGGCTCAACTTTTTCAAATCTTCTTCACTCCTTTACTGTTCAAAAATACGCGTGTATTTATACAGTCAAATACCCTTTTATGATCGTTATGGGTCCCACCTGAAGAAACCCCAAGCCCGGTTCAAAATAGTGCCAGCGGCTGAGTCCGGTCCAGTGGTTTACAGAAAATCGCCCAAGTCAAAATCGGCGAGAATCGAAGGTGATTCTCGTCGAATCGGCGAGAATCAAAGGTGATTCTCGTCGATTCGGCGAGAATCAAAGGTGATTCTCGTCGATGTTGACTTGTTTGCACGCCCTGATTTAGCCTGATAGAAACGGCGAGAATCAGCCAGTGATTCTTGACGATTCGGCGAGAATCACTAGTGATTCTCGCCGAATCGGCGAGAATCACTTGGTGATTCTCGTTGATTATGACTTAGCGCCAGAGTCGCATGCTTTGATGTAGCTGGATAGAGACGGCGAGAATCAGCCGGTGATTCTCGATGATTCGGCGAGAATCACTTGGTGATTCTCGCCGAATCGGCGAGAATCACTTGGTGATTCTCGTCGATTCACACTTAGACGATTTTTCGTATTTCCACCCATGAGCTGCTCTTTGACCCATCCTTGCTCCTTGTCTGCTCTTGCATGATCACAGCCCTGTACTTGAAAATATGTACACTCCAATAGAGAGAGTGCACGTAGGCCAACACACTGATCTGCTCAACGAGGGATTACGTCGTGCAGACCCGTGTATATTGACCTACTGCACCCTGACATTGGTGTGCACTTAGCGTGGAATAACTGCAAGCACAACTTAAAAGGTTTTATCAAATACATTGTGAATTCATCTTAGCTTGCCAGGACGCTTCCTCAAATCCGGGTAATTATGGATACATTACCCAACAATCTCCCCCTATTTGACAAAGCCAAAATCCTACTAGCTAAGATGAATGCCACCATCCAGATAATATATACATCATATAGAATTTAAAAATGCGGCACACGGAAATAGAGGCAAACAGATCAAAGCTTGAGGCAATCATAAATTCATATACATGTATATATATAGAGATTCCCAAGATTGTTCATATAACAATAAGAAAAGATAAAAGTGTTCATGAGACAATGACAAGCTATAAATTTCTGTCTATTGATTTTTGGCTAGGTCATCCTTATGTTTCTGAGCCAAAAACTTCTTTCTTTGCCTTTCAACGTACTCCTTGGGCTTTGGATAGTATCTGGGAGGAGGAGCTTTATCTGCCGCAGTGTTGGTCCTGAAGAAGATGTTCCGTTTAGCTTCATATGTCTTGTGCAACTCCCACTCATGTTGGTTGTATACGTCGTTCCGATTGATTTCCCCTTTCTCTTGTAGCCAGAATGTGTCCAAGATGATACTCTTTGATACCGGACTCCACTTTTCGTTTCTTACTTCCTCCGCCTTCAATCTGATTCTCTTTTCAGCTTGTGTTTCCTTAGATGTCCCTTCTTGAGATTTTCTCTTTTCCCTGTCTTTTGTTAGGGCTCCCTGGTCAAACATTGCCATCAGTTTTGCCTTGGAGGTGGCCCTAGCAGCCCTATGAGCATCAGCTTCACTTAAAGGAGCTTCTTCAGCACTGGCTCCCTCATCAGCCGCAGGGTTAATTTCAGGGGCAGGAGTACCCTCGGGATTTTCAGGGATGTTAGCGCCTAACGCTTGTTTGAGCATCCACCAGCAACTGTCATAAACATATGTGTTTGACTGCTCAAAGTTTTTGATTATGATTTCTTGAAGCTCGGCCATCTTAGCTGTATATTCTTTCTCCCCCTTTTTGGCTTCGACTGCAATGGAGTTTGCATAAGAATGCAGTGACTCGTCAATGTGCTTTGTAGTCCTGGAGAACTTGGTAACCAAGGCTTGTTGATTGCTGTTAAGAGTCACCATATTGCCATCAAAGTTTTGAATGTTATTTGCTACGACATGAGCATTCTGATTTACTATTGCGAGAGTATCGGTGTTCCTTTTTAATCCGTCCATAAGAAGAGTTACAGCTTGGTCGGCCGCTGTATACTTGTCTTCAAACTTCTTTTCCATCACGTCCAGTTTGTGATTGATCTCCACCACATTCTTGAGCATGTGATTCTCAGATTTCTTAATTCTTTTTAACATTTTATTTTGAGCTTTCTCAAAAGATGCTTTGAGCTCATCCACGATACCTTGAATAACATTCACGGTGTGATTGGCTAGATCAACTCGTAGCGGATGATCCTGAGGCATTCCTTGCCTTGCTCTTCAGCAGATGCACTTCTAGAGCTGGACACGAGCACAGTCTGAAAGGGGGGAATACTTGCAGCCTCAGTAGATTTCTCGGAAGTTCTCTGCTGAGAGGACTCCCCCTCCACTGTTGCACCAATGTTCTCCGGAACGATCTCAAGAGCGTGCTTGTCAGATGGAACTTCAGTGATGTCCTGAGGCTCCAATGCTTCCTGTCCCACATTTCCTTCTTCCTCATCCTCATCATCCATGAAATCATTCTCAGCTGCATCGTCTTCCAAACCTTCCTCAGCAGTCTCCTCAACATCACCTCCGGCTCCTAGATCATTCAGGTTCAGGGCCGCCTCATTTTCCATCACAACTTCACTTTCTTCTTGTAGATCTGCAACTGCATCTCTAGCAATCTGAGAGATGCCAGATATGATGTTAGCAGAAGCGGGTAGAGGCTCCCCCTCAATTCCTGCAGACAGTGCATCAGGAATTTCACTGGGGATTACTAAGGAATCAGCCACAGTTCCGTCCTCGGCTGGAGATACTTCTTGTTGTTCTACCACGGCAGCCTACCCAATGCATCTCTCCCATCTGTCAAATACACTCGAGTCCATTTTCTTCAAGTAATGCAGTGGAACTCCTTTACTCATGTCATACCTATCTCCGTTTAACTGATTGAGATATAGACTGATGATTCGGCCAAAGCTAGGAGATCTGAGAGTGTCCTTTATCTTCTCAAAAAGCAATGCCCCCCAGTTGAATCTTTTTTTGCATACAATTGCCACAAGGATCTTGAACATGTCCGCAGAGATGTGGTCATGAGAGCCCGGCTTGCATATGAGTACTTTACTAATGATGTCTGACAGAAGTTTCCCCTCCTCATTCATATCCTTTTGCTTTATCGATCTAGTTCCTCGAGCGAGTCCACAGAATAATAATGTCCTGGTTTTATCCTGTTCCTCCGGATAATCCTCGTGCGCAGAGCTAGTGAGCTGCAAGTATTGGGTCTGCTTGCTTGCAGACATCTTGATCTTTGCCCCTGCAACCTTACTCTTGATGAGAGAGTCTTCATTCCGGAGTTTGGCGGTCGCGAAGAATTCCATCACTTCCTTGTCCAAGATTTTACAGGGGTGCTCCAGTATGAATGAGAGTCCAACCTCTTCAAGCATGATGATGATGTTTCTGAATTCATCAGAAGCATGTGAGAACCCTGTGCGAACCAACTCACAACCAGTGACCAGGCCGGCGGTTGTCCTTGGAGCCATTGCAAGACTGAAATCCCAAGACTAAGCCTAATCAGGAATCAAGAGGGAAGCTACACTAACAGTAAGTCACTGTAAGGGTGAGAAAGTGGTTACCCAAGAGCGTAGAAGGTGAGAATCGACGGAAACGACGGGAAACCGAAAGACAATTGCGACTTTGGTTGATCGACTGTGGACGAACGCCCTGGACGCGAGAGGAGTGATCTACGAAACGCCCTGGACGAAATCGACTTTGGACGAACGCCCTGGACGCGAGAGGAGTGATCTACGAAGGGAAGAATCGACGAGTTGCCTGCTTGATATCCACGGAAGAAATGGCGGGATTCCAGCGGATGTCGACGGAAGGTGAAGAATCGGCGAGTTTCCTTCGGCGGGTTTCCTTCGGTGAGTGTCCTGTGGAATATGAAGGGTCGGCGGGATTCCTGTGCGATATCGACCGGTTTAACAGGGTTTTAACTGGGTTTTCATGCGAGATGTGAAATACACGGAATCGGCGGGAGTCTGTCTAAGTCGAAATCGACGGGATTCTTCAGCAGGAATCAACGAGTTAAGAGGCATGCTAGATTCTCGAGAGTCACTTGAAAGTCCACCTAGTGATTCTCTAAATCTTCTGATATTAACGCGGTTTAAAGATCTTCTATATATATGTATATATTTCTTAATGCCAATTTATTGAGCGGGGTTTTTCGATACATTTCTTGATGTCAATTGTAACATTTAGTGATTTACAAGGACGCATCTTCTTTGAATTTCAGTGAACTGATTTATGCCTGTAGATGGTTGTTCTCGAATCTACCAGTGAATTTACAGATTAAATCTTTATTAATGTATCTAAGGTTCATTTTTTTCAGTGTTAACCTTTTCTTAGGTGAACACATAAAAACATATATATACATGTAAATGTTGATATAATATGACTCAAGAATTTGAACTGATCAAAAATACCTGGGATTATGAGATTTATAATTTAGCCCCTCTAGTTAAAGCATACCAGGTGTTCAATGAGAGTATCCCATTGTAACTAGTCCTTCTGTTATTCCATATATTTGTTCCAATGAGTCTTGAAACATCTTCTGTCTAGTTCCCATTATATCTACGGGAACCTAGACTACCCTGCAAAAGAGAGTTACCTTACCTTAAGAACCCAATACATATTGGGTCCTAGGTTCTTGTTAGCATAAACACTCGAAAGCCTTCCCTCGGAAATCCTGTCAGGAAGACTACCTCTGCCCAGAAGATGTGGATAGGCCCTTGCCCATGACACAGAGGGGTTGTGCCAACAGTCTATGGCAAAGTGTCCCACCTTGCCACAGCACCAACACGTGTGAATGTTGTATCTCCGTTTCTGACCTGATCTAGTGACTGAGGTAGTCATGAGCCTAGGTCCAAACGGGATAGATCTGGATCTGCTCCACAAATTGCCTCTTCCACCGTGACACGTGGAAGGGTGGAAGGAATGCATGTAGCGAGCATCACGAGGCCTGGGAGGTGGTGCCTTCCTTTCAGTCAGCCCCCTTCCTGAGGCCCCATGAGAACTTACAGCATGACTTCTAACCTCCCTTTCATGTGTCCTTGGGTGGAGAGAAGAGTTCTGAGAGCTGATACCAGCAGATTCATGCCGAGTAGGGGCAGTGGCCGAGAATACAAAGGGCTCAGAATGAGCCTTAGGTATTCTCACATGGGTGGCCATGACGGCCCTTGCACTATGGGTGTCTCCACATGAGGACAGATCACCCTTGCAGTGACCACGATTATTCCTGTGATCATACCTGAAGGCATGATGAGTACCCTTCCTGCTTGGAGTGGGGGGTCGGAATACCGTTTCCCCATTTCTCCATGAATTGATAATTCGGGAGATCCACCCATTTTCTTCCTTTCTCTTCATAGCATCAACCTTGGAAAAGTTAGATACTATCCTTTTCTCATTCTCTAGACTACTCTCTAGATCTGAGATTTTAGAGTCCTTGACCTTGTTGGATGCCAATTGGAGAACCAACAAGATCTTCAGCCGAGCAATCTCCTGAGCTTGCTCTTCAACAAGTAGGTTGCTTTTCTGAAGGGCTCTCTTCAGGGAATCAGGATTTTCTGAAGGGAAACAGTTCCTGTCTTCAGGAACTTCAAGAGAGACAGGGCATGATGAAGAAGTTACATGCTCTTCAGTGTTATTGTCACTAGCGCCAGTGACCGTTGTGTCATCCTCATCAGAACTGCTTTCCTCAATTTCTTCTTCAGTCTCTGACAAGGACACTGGAGCTCTGATGTTGTCCGATTGATCCTTGCCTTCATCTTCAGAGGCGAGGAACCCCACATAGGCTTCATCCTCTAGTTAACAGCAGATCCCAGCTTTCTTTGATCCCCCCATCAGCTCTGAGATCATTACCCACATAGATTTGGCCGTCCCACATTTTTCCAATCTAGAGCGAGAACGTCCAGACCAGACATCCATGATAATCTGACGAATCATCTTGTACAGATTAAATAATGAGAGTTCCGTCTCTGACATCTCAGCAATACACTTGGGCACTTGGATATTCTTTCCAGAGTCGGAGGTCTTCATAGGAATAAAAGGACCCTATTCCAGGATGAAAGATGCTCGAGGATCGATAGCCTCCAAGTGATACGACACTCTCATATTCCAGACGGGATAATACTCCTTTGTGCATGTGGGAAGTCTTAGTGGAGAGATCTCATGATTCAGCTCCATGCTTCTAACACTGGTGGCAGGATTCTACTCAAGGTGTAAACCTTTTTGATGAGTAACCTCCCTCTGATACCACTTGAAAGTCCACCTAGTGTCAACTACCTTCACCTATGGGGGGGAATAGGTGACGTGCAGCGTTTTTGCGGAATTAAAATTGTACCTGCACACGAAAATAAAACAGCACAGCAAATAGAGTACACAAGCTATTTATAGTGGTTCCCCGATTTGGGTACATCCACTTTCCCCCTTCGACCTATCTCCCAACAAGGGACGACTCGGTCTCTTCACCAACAGGATTGAAATCCAATCCTTGCACTATCGGAAGGATCCCTTCCACACGTAGGAGTCAACACTCCCACAACATGGGTTGCACCCAACCCTTACAACTAGGAACCAACATTCCTTTACAACAAAAATGAACTAGAATGTACAAGAAATACAAACTACTTTTGGAGACTAAGGTGTCCCTCTTCGTTCGATGACGTGTCCTAGAATTGAACGAAGAGTCCACAACCCTCGATCTCACTTGGAGAGAATCTCCCCGGAACCGGCGGCGGCAAGAAGGGAGGCGGCTTGGTTCTCGGGATCGGCGGCGACAACGGTGTGCGGCTGCTATACTTTGGAGATTCAAATTTCGTAGCAAAGCTAGCAAGGTCTTCCAACGGTCACACTAAGATCGATCGTCTCGATCGATTCGGACGGGGAAGGTTTTCCCGATCAACAAATCAAGAGACAAAGGATCTCTAGTTAGACGCGTGAGACTCTAATCTTGGCTAAGCTTCTGTCACCGGGTGATCTGGAAGAACCCACGATCTAGCAGCCGGCGATCGTCCAGCACGAGCGGCGACGGCGGCGGCGGAGGTATCGCGATCTAGGTCACGTCGGCGGCTCAGCTTTTTCAAATCTTCTTCACTCCTTTACTGTTCAAAAATACGCGTGTATTTATACAGTCAAATACTCTTTTATGACCGTTATGGGTCCCACCTGAAGAAACCCCAAGCCCGGTTCAAAATAGTGCCCGAGGCTGAGTCCGGTCCAGTGGTTTACAGAAAATCGCCCAAGTCAAAATCGACGAGAATCGAAGGTGATTCTCGTCGAATCGGCGAGAATCAAAGGTGATTCTCGTCGATTCGGCGAGAATCAAAGGTGATTCTCGTCGATGTTGACTTGTTTGCACGCTCTGATTTAGCCTGATAGAGACGGCGAGAATCAGCCAGTGATTCTCGACGATTCGGCGAGAATCACTAGTGATTCTCGCCGAATCGGCGAGAATCACTTGGTGATTCTCGTCGATTATGACTTAGCGCCAGAGTCGCATGCTTTGATGTAGCCGGATAGAGACGGCGAGAATCAGCCGGTGATTCTCGACGATTCGGCGAGAATCACTAGTGATTCTCGACGATTCGGCGAGAATCACTAGTGATTCTCGCCGAATCGGCGAGAATCAATTCTCGTCGATTCACACTTAGACGATTTTTCGTCTTTCCACCCATGAGCTGCTCTTTGACCCATCCTTGCTCCTTGTCTGCTCTTGCACGATCACAGCCCTGTACTTGAAAATAAGTACACTCCAATAGAGAGAGTGCACGTAGGCCAACACACTGATCTACTCAACGAGGGATTACGTCGTGCAGACCCGTGTATATTGACATACTGCACCCTGACATTGGAGTGCACTTAGCGTGGAATAACTGCAAGCACAACTTAAAAGGTTTTATCAAATACATTGTGAATTCATCTTAGCTTGACAGGAGGCTTCCTCAAATCCGGGTAATTGTGGATACATTACCCAACACAAGCAGTATGGGAGAGCTGAAGTATTTCATAGGACTTCAGGTGAAACAATCTGAAGAAGAAATTTTCATCTCGTAGACAAAGTTCACCAATGAGTTAATTAAGAAATTCGGAATGGAGAACGCAACCTCTATGAGGACTCCAATGGGTTCAACTATGTCTCTGGATAAGGATGAGAAAGGGAAATCTTTTGATGAAACTAAGTACATAAGCATAATTGGATCATTGCTCTATCTTACTGCTAGTAAACCAATATAATATTTTCAACATACGTGTGTGCTAGATTTCAAGTGAACTCTGAGTAACCTCACTACGCTGCTGCAAAGCGGATTTTGAGATACCTTAAAGGTACACCAAATCTTGGCTTATGGTACCCAAGAAGTAATGATCACAAACTAATTGGTTTCTCAGATGCAGATTTTGTAGGGAGAAAAGATGATAGAAAGAGAACTTCCGGGACTTGCCAATTCCTTGGAAGGAGAATCATTTCATGGAGCAGCAAAAAGCAAAATTGTGTCGCAATCTCAATGGCCGAGTCAGAATACATTTTTGTCGGCAGTTGTTGTGCACAATTGCTATGGATAAAGAACCAACTTGAAGACTACAACTTGAAGGTCAAGGACATTCCATTATTTTGCAACTCCTCCAGTGTGATTGTGATAGCCAACAATCCAGTCTCTCATATCCGGACAAAGCACATAGAGCTGCGATACTACTTCATCCAGGAGCATATGGAGCATGGTGACATAAATCTCTATTATGTCCCAACTGACAGGCAGATTGCAGATATATTCACGAAGCCGATAGATGAGGCCAAGTTCTCGTTCTTCAAAACCGAACTTGGCATGCTCAACAAGGAAGAATAAGTATGAACAAAAAGATTTCAAGCAAGGTCAAGATCTGGTAATACTGCAAAATCAAGAAAATTTCAAAGTATGGACTTCATTTCTCAAGTACATCACGTGTACTCGAGAACGGCAGAATTAGTTCTCGAGAACAAAAGCTTTACTCGAGAACAACGGAATTAGCTCTCGAGAACAAAAGCCCTACTTGAGTACATGGATTGCTCTACTTGAGAAATTGGAAACTTCTACTCGAGAACAAGACGAATTCAACTCGAGTGCTAACTATCTTCTTCTCGAGAACAATAATCCACCGCGAGAAATCAGAGTGAAAATTTTTCATCAAGTTTAAATTTTTCCTACTGGCACCCAGACACTTTACCGCCATATTCCAGGTATTTTTAACATTATTTATATCTTTTATCATCAAAATTAAAGGAAAATATAAATAAATTATAGTCCAAGATTTTCTATTCCCGATTTCAAAATCCTTTCTCTCGAGAAAAGATGCTTCACCTTCTCCGTCTCCGTCGACTGCCGCAATCAAGCCCATTTCTCCATTCGCCGGCCAGCCAACATTTCTTTCTCCACCTCAATAGCATCGTCTTCCAAAATCGGAATCGGCAGCGAACTTATCTCAACAAGGATTGGCGAACTTTCAGACGATTTCAGGAACGTTTTAATCTTACTCGACACCGCAGGTTTATCATTTATTTTGGAACACCCATGCTGTGTTTTAATTTTTGATGTCGAAAAATTCTTTCAAAATGCCAAAGTCAAGTGCAATGGCAAGATGCTCAAATCAAGGGTTAGAGATGCCAAGGTAAAAATGACCTCTCTCTCTCTCTGTTTCCAAATTTCTGCAACTACCTGTGATAGAACAAGAAGACGATCTAGTAGGAACAGATTATGGATGGTCATACAGTTTCTGTGGGATTCTCCAATCATCTCACACTGTTCGAAGACAGTTCATGAATGCTGAAAGTAAGCTACTGACAGATATTCTGGGAAAAGCCCTCCTCTACAGGACAAGCTCTATAAGTTATATCACACCATAATTCTTTGATATGATGACTGCAGTTATTTGTAGAAAGAAATATCAGTGGGGTGTAATGCTCTTTGACAAAATTAAGGCATGTATTAAGAGCCCTAATTATGTCCGGATCATTTCTATGTACCTGAACCAGATGGACCCAGAAGTTTTCTCCATGAAAAAGGGCATGGCCCTCCACCATATGGAGAAAGTTTCCATCACTTCCATCAAGAGATGGGAAGTTAAACTTTAGAAGTCTGACAAAACTACAAAGGAAATTGAGGATGTGGACAGGACTCCATCTTCCCCTTCTCATCAGATAACTGATACAGTTATTGAGGGGGAGCATGCCCCATCTGATCAAGCTCATCCCTCTCCAACTCCATCTACTGCTCCAGCTGCTACAGCTATTCCAGCCCCAGTTTCTTCTCCTGCTGCTGTCACTTCCACCTTGTCTCATACAGAACATACAGATTGTATTGCTATAGGTATACCAAATACAGAAAACCTGCCTGATGCCCAGGTTCAAGACCAGATTTTATCTACTGCTGAAGATATCAACCAGATGATAGAGGAACTCTCCTCTAAAGAGCCTCTTTTCACTGATACTGAAGAATATCCCTCTACTCCTGCAAAGTCTCTAGTGTAACACCCTCATCCGTCGTGTGACATATAACAGAAGGTTCAGCTGGAACCCGACTCATATACCACAGACAGTCGGAAGGGTTACATAAGAATATTCAAACTATCCAATTAAGACTACACGTCCTACACTGAGCATTCTAGCGGAAGCTTTTAAAGTTGAAAGAACCCAAATCTTAAATCCAAATCCAAGAATGTACACATCCACACAACAGGAATGAAACCCCAATTACACTAAAAAGGGTACATGGCCTTATGGCCTTACAAATGTTCACTTAATAAAAATATGTCTTACATACATCGGCTCGCAGGCCGGCCACACATGATAAAAATAAAAACAACTATTCTCTTTGGCCTTCTAGGGCCAGCACAGTAACATGGGCTCCAGCCTGCTATTTGGCACTCGGCTCCGCAGCACCTGCAAGCACATTCCACCACACGGTGGCAAACAAAGCAACGATCAGCCAAAAGCCGACCAAATTATAACGACCCCGCCACTAGGTCGGGACGGCGGTGCTCTTTCCCTGCATAACATTAGCCCAGCTAAACAATAAAGTGCAACTATATATTTCGCCATAGGTGTAGGCTCGCACGGCCAAACAGCCCGTGCACTCAGGGCACATTAACGGTGAATCCTGTCATTACAGCGTCTTCACCACCGCCCCCAGGATGGCAACAACATGTGAGGATTTAGCCTTTCTGACCACCATCTAAGGCTCCCAACTATACCAACGGCTAGTCCCCGTCTTTGGGTCTCTCGCACTAAACCACATAGCCTAGGTCCAATTCCACTTGCTCGTTGCTCACGCTACATATACAATTTAAGTCCTACGCGCGGGCCAAGCTTCTCTCGGATCCCAAAGTTTTCCAAACAATCTCATAACCCAGTTATGATCAAGGCCGGTTCCCAGACCGCCAAGTTAGGAGAACACGTTTCTGCTTAGTTTTCCGGGTGCGCCTTGAAGCTAACCTCCAAGGATCCCTACTGCAATCTACCGCGTAGAAATCCGAAAAACCCAAAGCACGGAGTCTTCTCCGGCAAAACATATCAAATGCAACATCACCGATCCAGACAATACACGTCCGGGTAGGCTTCACACACAATGCCTATGTTCGTACTTACGATTCCGGACTCTATATGCAACACAAGGGGGATTATTCACATCAACCCCAAGGAACACCACGCACTCACCGCACACTCACGGGAGCGGGATTCCCTATGTAGAAAGAAAGAGCTTCACATGCTCAAGTAGAGAATCGTTACCCTTGTAGTCCGCTTTGGCGCCATGGAAAAACTACACAGATGAAAATCTTTGCAACGAGCTTTCCTCCACAGATCCGCTCTCAGATTTCGAAACGGTGCTCCGATGCTCCGCCGGCGGCCGGAATCCCTTCCTTCTTCCTCCTCTTTCCAACTCCTTAAGAGAGAGAATGGTTTGAGAGAAATGAAGGATTAACTCCCCTATTCCCGGCCTTAACAGAGCAGGAAACCATCGGGGCCGTTGGATTTTAATTAAAGAAAACGAACGGCTCAGATCCGTTCAAAAATCTCCAGACCTGGGCCGAACACGGCTTGGCACACGGCCGTGTCCCAGGACGTGTGCCTCGCTCCAGGCACGATCGTCGAGCGGAGGAAAGACACATGGGCAAAGACACGCCCGTGTCTCACCTGACACGCCCGTGTCGGGTTCCACGACACTCCCGTGTTCGGGGGCGTGTCACGCATAACCGCCATGGCAACGGACACGACCCAAAAGAACACGGGTAGGGACACGGGTAGGCACACGCCCGTGTCAAATGACACGCCCGTGTCACTTAGCTGTGTTTCTAGCTGTGTCCTTCTCGGGATAAAAATGGCCAAAAACACCAGCCCGACACGGCCTTGAACACACCCGTGTCGTACGTCGTGTACCCCTATACAGGCACCAAAAATCCCCTTTTTCGCGACCGACTCAAATACAATTTTCGGGGCATTACAAATCTCCCCCACTTAAGGAATTTCATCCCGAAATTAAGTAAAGGTACACAAATCTAAATAATACTTGAGTGAAATAACTCGGGGTATTCCTCCAACATAGCTTGCTCTCGCTCCCAAGAAAGCTCCTCACGTCCGCAATTATCCCATCGGACTTTAACCATACGGATATCCTTATTGCGGAGTCGCTTGACTGCAACATCTTCAATACGTACTGGCTTTACCCTTGTGGTCAACTCATAATCAACTAGTACTTGATTATCCGCAATGATCTGCGAAGGCTCTTGCACCGCCTTATGCAACACCGATACGTGGAACACGTCATGCAACCCACTCAATTCCGCCGACAGCTTCAATCTATACGCCGCCTCGCCAACACACTCCAGGATTTCAAATGGTCCAAGGTATCTCGGACTCAACTTCTTCAAGCGTCGAACCCGCGATACACCCTTGAACGGCTTGATTTTTAGATACACCATGTCGCCAACATTGAACTCCACGTTCCTATATTTGGCGTTATAGTACCTTGACTGTCTATCCTGAGCGATCTTCAACTTTTCCTGAATTGTACGCACCATTGAAGTGGCGTCTTCCACCTCTTGATGTTTATACAACTTCGATTCGCCTGCCACCAACCAAGACAACGACGTACGACACTTCCTCCCGTACAAGGCCTCGAAAGGCGCCATTCCAATACTTGTCTGAAAGTTGTTGTTGTACGCAAACTCCACCATGTACATATGATCCTCCCAATGCTTTTCGAAATCTAGGACGCACATGTGAAGCATGTCCTCCATAGTCATGTTGACCCTCTCAGTCTGACCATCCGTCTGTGGATGAAAGGTTGTGCTGAAACTCAGCTTAGTTCCCAACATACTATGCACCAACCTCCAATCCTTCGACGTAAAGCGTCCATCTCGGTCACTAACAATACTGCGGGGCACACCATTCAATCGTACAATATTCTCCACGTAGAGTTTGGCTAACTTTTCCACCGGATCTTCCTTCTTGTTCAGAATAAGTGTGACACCTTTGTCAACCTATCTACGACTACCCAAATGGCGTCGTTTCCCTTCTGTGACTTCGGCAAACCATGCACAAAATCCATAGATATGTCATCGAATTTCCATTCTGGGATAGGTAGGGGCTTCAAGAAACCTCCGGGTTTCTGGCATTCCGCCTTCACCAATGCACATGTACGGTACTTGGCCACATAAAGTGCTACATCCTTCTTCAAACCCGGCCACCAGAATAATTTCTTCATGTCTCTATACATCTTCGTGCTTCCCGGGTGGATTGAGTACTTGGTATGATGAGCCTCATACATCAACTCCTCCTGAAGATTATCCGGACTAGGAACACATAGGCGACCGTCCTTCTTTAGCAACCCATCTTCAACAACAAACTGGGAATTTGACCCATCCAAAGATTCATCCAAGATCTGCTTCATGCTGTTATCCTGAACCAAAGCCCGCCAAACTCTATCCGCTAGGTCACACTGCACCTCTATCCAAAACAGTTTCGCCTCGGCACTAGACTGCTTATCGATGCAAGATATCTCCAAAGCCTCCAACTCATGGACCAATCTCTCATCATGTACCGATAACCAGTTGGCCTGCGGCGGAGTACTGCGACTCAACGCATCCGCCACTGCATTACCCTTCCCAGGCACATAATGTATCTTGAACGTGTAGTCCCCCAAGAACTCCATCCACCTCTGCTGCCTCATATTCAGATCCTTTTGGTCCAACAGGTACTCCAAGCTCTTATGATCGGTGTAAATATCGACCTTCACACTGTACAGGTAGTGCCTCCAAAGCTTTAGAGCAAATATCACGGCCACTAACACTAAGTCGTGGACCGGATAATTCCACTCATGAACCTTCGGTTGTCGTGAACCATAGGCTATCACACTCCCATGCTGTAGCAGAACACAGCCCAAACCTCTACCCGAAGCATCACTATAGATCTCGAACCATTCGGTTCCACTTGGCGAACATAAAATAGGCATCATGGTCAACCTCCTCTTCAACTCTTCAAAAGCCTGTTCGCACTCCGGAGACCACACAAACTTTTGATCATTCCTTGTCAACATCGTGAGTTGAAGTGCTACCCGTGAAAAGTTCTCTACGAAATGCCTGTAGTAGCCAGCAAGCCCCAGAAAACTCCAGACCACTGCCACTGTAGTCATTGCAGGCCACTCTCGTATTGCCACTAACTTCGTCAGATCCACAGCTATCCCCTCTCTACTAACAACATGACCAAGGAACGCTATCGAGGATAACCAGAATTCACACTTGGAGAACTTAGCATACAAATGATTCCTCCTCAACATCTCCAACACCATGTGTAGATGATTATAGTGATCCTCCTTGCACTGCGAGTACACCAGGATATCATCGATAAATACTATCACGAAATGATCTAGGTACTCTCTGAACGTCTTGTTCATCAGATCCATAAACACTGATGGCGCATTAGTCAAACCAAACGGCATGACCGTGAACTCGTAATGCCCAAACCGCGTACTGAATGCTGTATTTGGGATGTCGCTCTCCATTATCCTCAACTGGTAGTAACCGGACTTCAGATCTAACTTCGAATATACTGTTGACCCAACCAACTGATCAAATAGATCGTCAATCCTTGAGATTGGATATTTGTTCTTCTCCGTAAGCTTGTTCAATTCTCGATAGTCGATACAAAGCCGCAAGCTCCCATCTTTCTTCTTAACAAAGAGAACGGGTGCGCCCTAAGGCGACAAACTTGGACGCACATAACCTTGCTCTAGCAACTCTTGCAGTTGCACCTTCAACTCTGCCATCTCTCTTGGCGCTATCTGTTAGGGGGAGCGTGACACCGGTTTGGCACCCGGTACCACCTCTATAGTAAAGTCTATCTCCCGCTAAGGAGGGGCTCCTGGGAGATCATCTGGGAACACATCGGGATACTCAGACACAACTGGGATGCTGTCCAAACTAGGCTTAGGAGTCGAAGTCTGCTCTAATGCGACAAACAGCTCTGCCCCAGACCGAGCTGCCTTGATCACCTGAAGGGCCGACATCAAGATCTTAGCCGACCCCTTCATGCCCGTGAAAATCGTCTCCCGATCAGTGTTTTGACCCAACTTAACTTCCTTACGGTTGCAATCAATGCATGCACCCTGCTCCGAGAGCCAATCCATACTGAATATTACATCGAACTCCACTAACGGCAAAAGCGACGCTCGCAAATCAAACTCCTGGTCTCCAATCGGAATCTTCACTACGCAGACCCTATCCGCACGCATTGAGCACCCATTGGGCAACAACACATCCAATTTCTCTTTTGCCATCGAATACGGAACCCCGATGCGTGATATGAATTTTTCGGACAAGAAGGAATGTGATGCTCCCGTATCAAACAGGGCTCTTGCCGGAAACTCAAAGATCAACACAAAGTCTAGCACCAACAAAGTAAGCTAACAAATACAAAGGTAACAACTATAAAAGTTAAACCACTGTAATTTAACTCATACCTGTCACCACGTCCACTTGCTCTATGGCCTCTTGCAGACCAAGGTTGTAGACTCTAGGCTGGGCTGGAGCATGATGGGACACGGTTGACTCCACCGCCTTCCATTTCTCCTCATAAGTCGCTCCAGACTTCCTCTCGGACTTTAAGCGTCCGTTCCAACAGCTACGGGCAAAATGCCGCACTTTTCCGCAGATATAGCAAGCTCCTGGGACTCGACTTGTGGTTGCCCCAACGCACTAGACGGAGGGGCTGAGTTCGAAGTCTTCAGCTTCTTGTTCAATCTGCGGACATCCGACTTTGAACTTGGCCCTTTGAACTGTGGTTTCTTATTACTAGAGTCCTCACCTACTCCTGACATAGCTTCCTTAATCTTCTGAGCACCATCCAAACATTCTCGGGCAAAGTGCCCTTTCTTGCCACAAGCTCGACAGTTGTACATAACTTTGCTAGTCCCAGCCTTAGCCCCCTCTTTCGACGTTCTGCGGGATGTAGTCCTCCTAGGATTTACAGAGTTCGATACCATACTCATCGGCATCGGGTGAATCCTCCCCAAATCTACTTCCAAAGATCTAGCTGACTCCACCAAGGCTCGGAATCCCAATAGTTTTGGTCCTACCAGTAGGATTCGCAGCTCACCACGCAGCCCATTATAAAATCTATCAACTATAGACTGTTCGTTCTCCAATTCAAAGCACGGGTAGCGGCTTATGAAAAGGAACGCCTGCAAATACTCATCGACTGAGTGTGTACCATGCACTAAGGACATGTTCAACTGCTGGCCTGCTGGCCTTCTTAAAGTCCATTGATCCAACACACCACCCGACATTGAAGTTAGCTCAGGGACAAAAGGTTTCATGTTGCTTCCCTGTTGTGCCCTGGTCACAGCGAGCACCACTTCAACGATTCTTCTTATGGTTTCAAATGATGGAGGGGTCTCAAGCACGATGCTGGGTGCACTATAATCCTCAGAAACCAGATGTTCTGTCGGCTCTGCGCCACTCCCGGTCACCTATAGTCGTACAAAACACCAATAAGTGACTAAACAAATTTGCAAAGAGCAACTATAGGAACACGCAGGTTCCTCAAAACAAGTGTATTTTTCACTCCTAAGTGGACATTCATGGGTTCTTTTTAATGTTATAACGATGACGCACACATGTGCTCACCACCCCTTAAAAGAATTCGCCCACGAATTCATTCATGCCTGATCGTAACCAGAAGTCTGATACCAAAATGTAACACCCCCATCCGTCGCATGACATATAACAGAAGGTCCAGTTGGAACCCGACACCATATACCATAGACAGTCGGAAGGGTTACACAAGAATATTCAAACTATCCAATTAAGACTACACGTCCTACACAGAGCATTCTAGCGGAAGCTTTTAAAGTTGAAAGAACCCAAATCTTAAATCCATATCCAAGAATGTCCACATCCACACAACAGGAATGAAACCCCAAATACACTAAAAAGGGTACATGGCCTTATGGCCTTACAAATGTTCACTTAATAAAAATATGTCTTACATACATTGGCTCGCAGGCCGGCCACACATGATAAAAATAAAAACAACTATTCTCTTTGGCCTTCTAGGGCCAGCACAGCAACATGGGCTCCAGCCCGCTATTTGGCACTCGGCTCCGGAGCACCTGCAAGCACATTCCACCGCACGGTGGCAAACAAAGCAACGGTCAGCCAAAAGCCGACCAAATTATAACGACCCCGCCCCTAGGTCGGGACGGCGGTGCTCTTTCCCTGCATAACATTAGCCCAGCTAAACAATAAAGTGCAACTATATATTTCGCCACAGGTGTAGGCTCGCATGGCCAAACACCTCGTGCACTCAGGGCACATTAACGGTGAATCCTGTCATTACAGCATCTTCACCACCACCCCCAGGATGACAACAACATGTGAGCATTTAGCCTTTCTGACCACCGTCTAAGGCTCCCAACTATGCCAACAGCCAGTCCCCGTATTCGGGTCTCTCGCACCAAACCACACAGCCTAGGTCCAATTCCACTTGCCCGTTGCTCACGCCGCATATACAATTTATGTCTTACACGCGGGCCAAGCTTCTCTCGGATCCCAAAGTTTTCCAAACAATCTCATAACCCAGTTATGATCAAGGCCGGTTCCCAGACCGTCAAGTTAGCAGAACACGTTTCCACTCAGTTTTTCGGGTGCGCCTTGAAGCTAACCTCCAAGGATACCTGCTGTAATCTACCGCGTAAAAACCCGAAAAACCCAAAGTACAGAGTCTTCTCCGGTAAAACATATCAAATGCAACATCACCGATCCAGACAATACACGTCCGGGTAGGCTTCACACACAATGCCTTTGTCCGTACTTACGATTCTGGACTCTATATGCAACACAAGGGGGATTATTCTCATCAACCCCGAGGAACACCACGCACTCAGCGCATACTCGCGGGAGCGGGATTCCCTATGCAGAAAGAAAGAGCTTCACATGCTTAAGTAGAGAATCGTTACCCTTGTAGTCCGCTTTGGCGCCATGGAAAAACTACACGGATGAAAATCTTCGCAACGAGCTTTCCTCCACAGATCCGCTCTCAGATTTCGAAACGGTGCTCTGATGCTCTGCCGGCGGCCGGAATCCCTTCCTTCTTCCTCCTCTTTCCAACTCCTTGAGAGAGAGAATGGTTGGAGAGAAATGAAGGATTAACTCCCCTATTCTCAGCCTTAACAGAGCAGGAAACCATCTGGGTCGTTGGATCTTAATTAAAGAAAACGAAGGGCTCAGATTCGTTCAAAAATCTCCAGACCTGGGCCAAAAACGGCTTGGCACACGGCCGTGTTCCAGGTCGTGTGCCTCGCTCCAGGCACGATCGTCGAATGGAGGAAAGACACGCGGGCAAAGACATGCTCGTGTCTCACCTGACACGTCCGTGTCGGGTTCCTCGACACGCCCGTGTTCGGGGGCGTGTCACGCATAACCGCCACGGCAACGGACATGACCCAAAAGAACACGGGTAGGGACAAGGGTAGGAACACGCCCGTGTCAAATGACATGCCCGTGTCACTTAGCCGTGTTTCTAGCCGTGTCCTTCTCGGTATGAAAACGTCCAAAAACTCCAGCCCGACATGGCCTTGGACACGCCCGTGTCCTAGGCCGTGTACCCCTATACAGGCACCAAAAATCCCCTTTTTGCGACCGAGTCAAATACAATTTTCGGGGCGTTACATCCAACACAGTCTCCTCAAGGAAAATCTTCTATACAAGAACCAGCCCAATCTCCATTTGAAGATACACATGATGCAGAAGTTATTTCTATTCATGATTATGAAGATGAATCTCTTGTTGAAGTTACTGAACCACCACTTCCCAGTCTTCACTTTAAGATTCCCTCCATATTGCCCATAGATGCTGAAGATGAACAAAGCACAATCAGTAAAAAGCAAACCTCTACATCCCTGCCATCATTGAAGAGATTGCTCCATGGACAGTCCCAGTTCAACCTCCACCATCTACTCAATCTGAAACATTTCTTGAAGGTTCTATCTTAAGAAAGATTGAAGCTATGTTAACTGCTCAGAGAGCTTATTTTGATTCTTCCCTTCAAATTGTAACTGACAAAGTAACTGCATTGGAAAAATAAATGAGTTGTGGATTTGCTGAAATCCATAATAATACTGATGAATTTAAAAGGCTTTTAGAAATTGGAGTAAAAGTAATAGATCATACCATTACCAGCAATGGTGAAGTAATGGAACAATCAGTTACCCTGGCAAATAATCAGATTCAACTTGAAAAGAAAGCCCAAGGATGCAACTTCAAGACTTGTGAAGAAGTTGGGCAGTTCAAAGAAGATGTAATTAGCACTATATCCCTAGAAGTCAGAAAGGGGGAGGATAAGGTTAAAGAATAGCTTGAGAAATAAGTGAAAATAATGAAAAATCAGTGGGATGATCAACTGAAAGAGATCCAGACTTCAGTGCTCAAAGAAGTAAAAAACACAAAGATATACACTTATGATACAACCATTTGGATGCATAATCAACTCTTCCCTGATCTGGCAATGGATCCTTCTGCACCCCCTCCTGCACACTTGGATGTGAATAGGCCAACAATCTCTCTACCTCCTGAATCCTTTAAAGGACCTCCTCCTGAATATTTTGGAGGACCAGCTCCTGAAAACTATGAGGAAGCCTGAGAATCAGAACAAGTAAATATGCCTCCTCAAGCACCTCCAGAGATTCAAAAAGCCAAAAGAAGAAAATATGGTGATGGTGCATCAGCCAGCAGATCAACTCCTCATTCTGAAGCTTAAATGAGAAGACCTCAAGAATTCTCTGAAGTTTGGAGTCTAACCTCCAAAGCTCTGATTCTTAATACTCTGAAACTTGTAGTTGACTTTAATAAAGACAGGAACAGTCATTACAACTCCTATGAATGGGATCTATATGAAAAATCTCTTACCAAGAGAAGATTGTATGATAGAGAATATGGAAGGAACAATCCCAAAGCTCCACCCAGACCTCCAAAATACTTCCAAAACCTTACAGCTACCAGAAGAGACAACAAGAAAAGCAAGAAATACAACAACAACAATAAAAACAGAACCAGTAGACATTGTTGATGATCATAAAGTATAATTTTTTGAAATCTTATGGAATTGAATTCTCTTGGACAATTTCTATATGTATAAACCTTTAGTTTTGTTGATCTACTTTTCTTTATTACAGCTTTTCTTCTATTTATCATGATTATTAGTTTCTTTGCTTATTTATCTTGATATAATTCACCTTTGTGTAGAGGGTTCTGACTTCTACAAATAGGGGGTGAAAATAGGGGTTAGATCTGATTTACTCTAGAGGGGGGTGAATAGAGTAATAAAACTTTTTGGCTGTTTTAGATTTTTATCAGAGTAAAAAGTATGTGATACCAATAATAACAGAAAGGAAAAACAGTCTAAGTTAATCTACTCTAACACAGCATAACAATATATCATAGCACAACTAGCCTATCACAGCCACAGCAAGAACAAAAGGAAAAAGGGCAACCAGACAACACAAGAAATTTTATAGTGGGTCCCCAACCTGGGTACATCCACTCTTCTATGACCCTGATAGGAATCCACTAGCAGGTTTTTGATCAGGTGACTGCCACCATAAGATCTATTTCCAGGGATATCTCACAACCATTTGAGCTTTTGATCAAGTGCTCAAAAACCAAACATAAACTTTTGAAGTGAGTTAATAAACCCTTTATACAGGAGGGGGAGAGAGATTTGATGGTGTCTTCTCTTTCTTTAATCAACAGAGAAGTCTAGTGGATTTGTTGTTGTCAAGAGCTCCTTCAGAAATCACTTGGAACCTTTCTCAGGGTGTGGGTCTTCAGCCTTGACTTGAAGTATTCCAGGAACTTCTGGCTGATCTGAATTTGTTGTCTTTGAAAGCTCCTGGAGTTGAAGTTGAAGAAGACACTTGATTTGTGATTGTTGTTCTTCTTCTTCTTCGGTAATATCAAGGAGAAAATAGGTTGTTTTCTTCACAGAGAATGTCTGAGTATATTTTTTTGTATATTCTTTGGTTCTGTATTTTGCTCTACTTCTATGCTGTGTTGTTCCGTCTGAAAGAGAAAATCTCTTTTATATATTCTCTGTCAAAATTCTCCTTTGAATTTTGAATTCCTTGCATTGATTGTTGATTGCCTGGAGAATGAAAATTGGCTGGAGAATATTTGCTTTAATAATTTCCCCAACTGTCACAATTAATTAAGCAAGTAATTAATCTCTAATGAAAATCATAATCAATGTTGCCAATAACGGTCATATTCAATAGAATATATGCATTAATTACTCAGAGAAATCACTGCTAAATAATATAGAAAGTAAGGACAGAAAGGAGCGAAAAACTCTAAGTCAGGCTTGGACAGAATTCGTCGACCTCTGAATAGATTTCGTAGACCGGAGATCCAAGTTCGTCGAGCTGTGAAATCCTGTTCGTCGGCCTGAGCTCAGTGAACTGCATTCTGGAGATAACTTGCCTAATTTGTGCTCCAAGTTTGTCGAGTTGATAATCTGTCTTCGTCGAGCTGAGTTCAGCGAAATAAATCTGGAAAGAATGTGTTGAAGGCTGAACTCCAGACATCGTTGACCTGAGCTCGAATATCATCGAGCTCAACTCAGAGAATTAACTTTGAGTTCGTCGAGTAGAGCACGACAATCGTCGAGCTGAGTTTGACGAACGTCGAACTTAAATTCTGAACTTGATATCTTCTAAGTCTTGAGTCAATCTGAGGTCTTCTGCTAGCTGGTTCATGTAGGGTTGAACCTAATATCTTAGCCTAAACTCTAGGACTCAAATATATGACCCTGGCTATACATTGTGGGTCAGACATCCTAATTAGTGAACCTAGCCCAAATCAAACTAGGGATCCAACAATCTCCCCCTATTTGGGTGAGGTCAATAATAATAAAAAGAAAATGATCACAAAGCAAAATAAATATATCTGGCAGAAAACTTAAATCACTCAACAGATATGTACATAATCAAAAGCTTTGTGACCGATTAAACAAATATAGTTTAGAAAATAACAACTAAACAGAATGTCATTTGCTCTTATTTTGCTTTCCTTTATCAGCTTTGTCTTTCTCAGAAGGCTGTGTGAATTTGATTTCTCTGTTAGGATTGGCTGCTTCTCTTCTAGACATTGTCATGTCAGGAGCTCCAATAATATTTAGAGAAGTAGCTATGGGTACCAAACCTCTGGATGCAAGTTCATGTAAGCATCAACATTGAAAAATTTATTAGCCTTTTCATACCTTTTAAGTTCTTCTCTTCTATAGGATGACATGGTGGAGTATTGAGAAGGATCTCTGCCTTCAGTCTTGGCTTTATTAATTATGGAGAGTCCCACTAGCTCTTGGAATCTGGCCATTCTTGTAGTATTATCTTGTTCTGGATCTACAAATGGAATTGGTGGAGAATCTGGCCTTTTTGGACTTTCAGCTTTTTCAGTTTCAGATGCTTTTTGTTGAATGTCTTGTTATTGTTTTTGTTGATGATGTCTACTGCTGCTTGAGTATCTGTGCTGACTGCTTCCTTGAGATTTTGAAGATCTACCTGGTTGTCTTTGATATTTTTGAGCATATGGAGTAGATCTCTGAGAAATATGTCCAGAAGCACCAGTAGCACGAGGAGGAGGAGGAGGGCCTCTCCAGTTCCTTTGAGAAGGAGGAGGGGGAGAGTACCTTCTACTCTTCTTCCTGGCTTTTTGCTCATTCTTGGATAACCACATCCATGTAGGCATCCCTAGATATGGAGTAATATTTTGTAGAATGTAGTGCAGAGTATTGTGAGTGGGATTTGGTTTGGGAGCAGCTTTAGGAACGACCTTTCTCTTCTTAACAACTTTCTTCTTTGACTTAGATCTATTAGATTCATCTGAATCATCATCATCATCTTCATCATCAGAAGATCTCTAAGGATTGTCATACAAGGCATCAATGGCCTTCAGAATATCTTTAGATATTTATTTTTCAGCTTGAGGAGCCACTGAAGGTTCTGGAAGAGCTGGTGGAGCAACAATGGTTTTAAAAACTGTCAGATTTTCTTCTGCAATGTCTGCAAGAATAATTTCATCTAAATCTGGTACAGGACTATCATCCATCTTGTATGTAGGAGGGGAGATAGCCTTTTGTTCTGGGGAGTAGACTAACTCAAGAACATTCTTAGTCATATGTTCTTTTATGATCACTGGAGCAACAAAACTTGCCTTGAGTTGCTTGGCAACTGTAGGGCTTATTGGAGAAGAATAAGGTACAATAGCCATAGAAGGTTTTGAGCAGTCCTCTGGAAGGTGATTCAAATGAACTGTATCAAAACAATTTAACAAACTGTAAATATCTATTGTGGGATTGACAATGCAATCACCCAAAGTCAAAACTTCTGGAATATCTATATCTGTATCTGTACATAATATATCAACTGTTACTGACTCAGCTTCTGTAAGCATATATACATCAGTCTTTGCATCTGTAAACCAAATTTCTGCTGCTACTGCTGCTGGAGCTGGAACTGCTTCTTCATTGAGCATCTCCCCCTGACTGATTTCAGTGGATACTGGGATCAGGCCCCTAGAAGAAGAAAGGATAGAGGAGGCAGCAAGGAGAGCAGCAAGAGAAGAAATGGAGGCAACAAGAGGTGTGATTGCCTCTACTATGAGGTGCCTGATCACTGGAGTGATATGCTCCAGGATGGTGGAAAGGGAGGAAGAATCTATATCCATAAACTCTGGTAGAGTTTGAGTGGATACAAATAGATGAGGTGGAGGAATAACATCAGATGGAGGGACATCTGGTATGATGTCATGCTGTGAAGGTGATGCAGCAGGAGATGGTATTGGAGTGGAATTATCATGTACCAGTGAAGTGGGTTTAGATGGTAAGGAGGTGAGCAGATTAAAAGTAGGGGTTTACATGAATGTGTCAGGATGTATGTCATGAAGATGAGGTGGAAGTGGAGATGGAGGTGGAGTGATGTGCTCAGGAGATGGGACTGGTGTTGGTAGATGTATTGGTGAGGCAGGTGGTTGTTGAGGAGAAGGTGGTGAAGGAATTCTGGTGGAGGGAAGGACAACTTCTGGAGGTGGAGGAGTTGTTGTTGGAAGAGGTGTTATTGAAGGAGGAGGTGGAATGGGAACTTCTTCAACACTAGGGTGGGGAGTGGTTGGTACAGCCCTTGTGCCCTCAGAAGGTGTGGAAGAGGAGGAAGCCCTGGATGGCTTAGTGATGGTCCTCTCCCACCTTCCAAATAAGGCACAAGTCAGCATCTTGGAAGAATTAATGAATAAGGTCGGAAAGACCAGTGATTCAAATGCTTTTTCCTGAATGAATATGCTCGGTATTCTTCCAAAACAAACCTCTTTCTTATTAATATTTTTCTTTATCAAACCAAACAATAATTTTCCCCAGTTTACTCCTTTCTTTTCAACCAGACACCCATCACCAAGAACTGGTGCCTAGTAATGTAGTCGTGGGCGCTATGTTTTCCCAGTAGAACTTTGGCAACTACATCGGCTAAGAACTTATACTCAAAAGATAAGTTTTTCTTCAGTAGTTTATTTGGGTTTTCTCCAGAATGATACATCTTCATCAGCATGTTATTATATTCATCACTATCCATTTCTATATCTTCATTACCATTCATCAAAACAAAAATATCAGTCAAAACAGTGGGGGAAAGATAGACTTGATTACTGGATATAGTGTCGGTCATAGTATCAGCATCGAGTGTGGTGGAAGTGAACACCCATTCTCCAATCTCAGTTGCTGCTATCTTTATTCTTTGAGTCATGAAATTCTTCAAATTTTGTTCTTCAAATAATTGTAGTATGTCCAAGAAGATTTGGTCTGAGTGCTGGAAAGAATTGAAATCAATGTCAAAGCCCATGTCGAACTTCATCGCTGTTAGGGAGTTCGCCGGAATCGCCATTAGTTCTCCTACAAAAGAAAACAGAGAGATCAAGTGCAAGTGAACAGAAAGCGCGGGATGGAGCTCGAAGAAAACCTAGATATATGGTTTTCAGAATATGAAGCGGCAGACTCCGTCCGATGAAAAAAAAAATTCTTCGATCTCAGGTCGACAAAATATTTTATTGACAAAAGAATTCGTCGATCTCAGTCAGAAGAAGTGAAAACATTTCGTCGAGCTTAGTTCGACAAAAATTTTCTGAAGCAATATCGTCGATTCCGTTCGACAAAAAGAGCTTCACACACAGAGAGTTTGTCGATCTCAGGTCGACAAATTTCTCAAGAACTCTTCTCAATTCGTCGATCTCCGTTCGACGAATTGAGGAAAATTCTTCGACCGCAGACAGAAATTTAAATTAAGGCCTCTCCATTGATCATACCTAGCTGATTTATAAAGAACAGATGGTTCCTCTCATCCAAGGGTTTGGTGAAGATGTCTGCTCTTTGCAAATCAGAGTAGATGTAGATAAGCTTAATTTTATTTTTGTCCACACACTCTCTGATGAAATGATGTCTGATGTCTATGTGCTTAGTTCTACTATGATGCACTGGATTTTGTGCAATAGAAATTGCACTTGTGTTATCACATAGTAAGGTTGAATTATTTAATTTGAAGCCATAATTTAGGAGTTGGTTCTGAATCCACAGCATCTGGGAACAGCAACTGCCAGCTACTATGTATTCTGCTTCAGTAGTTGAAGTAGACACACATGACTGGTTTTTGCAAAACCAAGACACTAGTCTCATACCAAGGAACTGGCATATCCCTGAGGTGCTTTTTCTGTCTACTCTACATACAGTAAAGTCAGTATCTGAGTATCCAGTCAACTTAAACTCTGACTCAGTTGGATACCAGAGTCCTAGACTAGGACAACTTTTTATATATCTTAAAATCCTTTTTAAGAAAATAAGGTGAGATTCTTTAGGGTTCACCTGGAACCTAGCACAAAGACATGTAACAAACATGATGTCTGGCCTACTTGCTATAAGATATAACAGGGACCCAACAATGGCCCTATATAATTTCTGATCAACAGGTTTCCCATGTTCATCTGAATCAATTACAGTATTTGTAGCCATAGGTGTTTTCTTGGCTGAGGCATCTGACATCCTAAACTTTTTGATTAGTTCCTTAGTATACTTAGATTGGGATATAAAGATGTCATCAGGTAGCTACTTCACTTAGAGACCAAGGAAGTAGGAGAGCTCACCCATGCTACTCATTTCAAACTTGGAGTGCATGAGGTCAGAGAACCTCTTGCATAGTTTGGAATCTGTAGACCCAAAATAATGTCATCTACATAGATTTGTACTAATAAGATTTGATCCTTATGATGTCTAGTGAATAATGTCCTATCTACAATGCCCCTAGAAAATTTATGTTCTAGAAAAAAGGTAGCTAATGTTTCATATCAAGCTCTTGGAGCTTGCTTTAAACCATAGAGAGCTTTATGCAATTTAAAGACATAAGAGGGATGTATAGGAGAGATAAAACCTGGTGGTTGTTCCACATGAACTTCTTCTTTAAGTTCATCATTAAAGAATGCACTCTTGACATCCATTTGGTATACTTTAAACTTTTTGTAGGCAGCATATGCAAAGAAGATTCTGATCGCTTCCAGCCTTGCAACAGGTATAAATATCTAGTCAAAGTCAATCCCTTCCTCTTTTCTGTAGCCTTGAGCAACCAGCCTTGCCTTGTTCCTTATGATAATACCTTGGGCATCAAGCTTGTTTCTAAACACCCATTTAGTTCCAATGACTGGGTAGTCTTTTGGTCTTGGAACTAAATCCCAAACTCTGCATCTCTCAAATTGGTTGAGCTCCTCTTGCATTCCAATAATCTAGTGTGGATCTTGCTCAATATCTTTGATGGATTGGGGCTCAATTTGAGATATGAAGCAGACATGCGTCAAGTCTTGGTTGAGTTGTTGTCTTGTCTGCACACCAACTGAAATGTCTCCAATCACTTGAGATACAGGGTGATCTCTAAGTGCGATAAATTCAGTAGGTGGAGTTGGTTGAGCAACAACTTGGGGAATTAATTCCACTTGTGGAATTACAGCTGTTGTTGGTTCTTCACTGATTTTAATGTCTTCATCTTCACTGTTTTCAGCAATATGTGGAGAAGGATGGCTAACAGCCTCATTTGTGAGGGTTAATTCATTCAGCTTCTCACACAAATGTGGTTCCTTCAAAGAGTTATTGGTAGAAATTTCTTTCTCCTTGTAAAACATGTTAGTTTCATCAAATGAAACATGGATAGATTCTTCAATTTTCATGGTAGATTTATTATAGATCCTATAAGTCTTACTTACTTGGGAATATCCAAGAAATATTCCCATTTCAACCTTGGCTTCAAATTTTCTAATGTGTTTCTTATTATTGTTGTGAATGTAACATAAGCACCCAAAAATTTTGAAATAGTCTACTTTAGGTTTCTTCCCTTTAAGTAGCTCATAAGGAGTCTTATTCTTAAGCTTGTGTATCAAACTTCTGTTTAGTACATAATTTGCTATGCTCATAGGCTCTGCCCAAAAGGATAGGGGCAAATCAGCATCTGCAAGTAATGTGCCTGCAGATTTAATTAGAGTTCTATTCTTCCTTTCAGCAACCCCATTTTGTTGAGGTGTTCTAAGAGCTGAGAAGTAGTGCCTGATACCTTCCTTCTCACAGAACTCTTGCATAAGAAGAGACTCAAACTCAGTACCATGATCACTTCTGATCTATGTAACTAGAGTTGAGTACTCAATCTGTATATTCTTGAGAAAATCTGTAAGAACTTTGAAGTTATCAGACTTAGATCTCAGAAAGAATACCCAAGTGAATCTAGAGAAGTCATCTACAATCACCAAAGTATAAGATTTCCCTCCTAGACTTTGTATAGCAATGGGGCCAAAAAGGTCTATATGTAGCAAGTACAATATTTTAGGTGAGTCACTTTTATTTACAGATTTGAAACTATTTGTTAGTTTGTTTGCCTAACTGACAAGCCCTGCAAAGGCTTTCCTTCTTGTAGGGGCAAGAAGACAATCCTCTAACAAGGCTGTCCCTAGATAGTTTAGCAATGTTTTTCAAATTCACATGACCTAATCTCTTATGTCAAAGGTCATTATTATTACTGGTTTGATTAAACAAATAAATTTCAGATTTTGCTGACTAGAAGTTAACTACATAAATGTTTCCTACTCTAGTGCCAGTCAATACTACTTTGTTATCTAAAGAAGTAATAATACAGGAAGTTTTAGTAAATGATACCTGAAACCTTTCATCACATAACTGGCTTATGGATATCAGGTTGTGCTTCAGTCCACTTACATAGGCTATCTTCCTAAAGGTGACTGCACCAATCTTAACCTTTCCATAGCCTTCAGTCTGGAAATAATTGGAGTCACCAAATATTACTTTGGGTCCTAGCTTTGACTTGTAATTGATTATGTTGTCCTTGTTTCCAGTCATGTGTTTAGAACAGCTATTATCCAGATACCACTATTGCTCTGTGATGGGATAGTCTTTCACCTACAAGGAAACAGATTAGATATTCTTGACCCAGTTTACCATGGGTCCTTCTTTCTTTACATAATAAAAACTAGAAATATATGATTACTCAGGTTGATATTTATAACATAATGGATGATATCTTCTAGGTGGAATAATCCATTGATTAAATTGGTGTATGGATGATCTCGGTTGATTATGAGTTTTGGAATAATTAAAGTTTCTGTTTACTTGAACTGGGTTCAACGAATTTAAGTAAGTTCGTCGATCTGAGTTCGACGAATGAGGAAGAGTTCGACAAATGGGGATGAGTTCGTCGAACTCCACTCAGAGAATGAGAATATTCATTCTCTGGGCCCCAAAATCGTCGATTTCGGCTCGACGAACCATACTGGTTTCATCGATCGTAGTTTAACGAATAATTATAGTGGAAATCTGTGTTCGGAGTTCGTCAACTTGAGTTCGACGAACTGTACACATTTCGTCGATTTGAGTTCGACGAAATCTGTTGAACATTGTTAGAATTGAGATTTTTCTTATTCTTTTTGTTTTTCTTATTATTTTGTTTTAATTCAATTTGTTTAACATTATTATTGTTATCTATCTTCTCTTTTCCTTTTTCTGAAACAAATTTAATTGGGGTTGTTAATATATTCTTCTGAATTAGTGGGGGTTGGCTTGATGATGCACATAAGCCCAACTTGTTGTTTAGCCCGGCATTCACTGTGCTTGTGATGTTCATCAACTTGATGCTTCTCCCATTTAGGGATTCTTCAAGTTGCTTTGCCTCAGCTAACTCAGATTTTAATGATTTGATTTTCTCATTTGCAAGAGTTAATTCATCCTTTAGTTTAATGTTTTCAGAAAATAGGTTATCTTGTTCAAATAATTTTTTTCTAAGAGCTTTAATTTCTTTTTCATAGTTAATTAAGTCAATACACAAAGATTTAAATTCAGTCTTAAAACTATCTGAATTATAATCAAAGGAAGACAATTCCTGATCTGCCTCTGATTCAGATGTTTCTTCATTGTTTGATTCTTCTGTTTGTCCTTCAGCATCAGATGGGCTGCAAGAGTCATTGATAGCCATAAGGCAAACTTCTCTTACCTTGGATTCTTCTTTCTCTTCACTGGAGATAGAAGATGAGGATTCATCTCCAGTGTCACTCCAGGTCTCAGCCACAAAGCCCTTCTCTTTTCTCTTATGCTTGCTGGAGGAAGGCTTGTTGTAGTGGTGCTTCCCGGAGTCCTTTTCTCTACTTTTCTCATTTTTTGATTCTCAGGACACTCTGAAATGAAGTGTCCTAGTTTCCTGCACCCAAAGCAAACAACCTCTTTAGTGGGTGTTTTGTCATACCATGGTTTGTCATCCTGCCTGAATGACTTTCTTCTGAAGTCCTTCCTTGCCATCATGTAGAATCTCTTGGCTAAGAGACTCAGAAGATCTTCACTGGCAGTTGGGGCTTCTGATTCCTCTGAAGCTTTGAATGCTATGTTCTTCTCCTTTCTTGTTGTTGTAGGAGTCTTCTACTCTGCAGATTCTCTGGACTTGATCAGTTGCTCATATAATTTTAGCTTTCCAAGAAGAGATTCTATAGAAATCTCATTCAAACTTCTGGCCTCCTTGATTGGCCATATTCTGGAATCCCAAGTGCTGGGAAAGAACATTAGGATTTTGTCATTCACCTCAATGAGAGTGATATCCTTATCCAGGGTCTTTAGCTCATTGATAATTGAGCTCAATCTGTTATACATATCATTAATAGATTCTGATTCATCCTTCTTGAAATTCTTATATTGGGAGATAAGGGTTGATCTCCTGTACTTTCTCTCATCTGCTAATCCAGCAACCATCTGGTTGAGAGAGTCCCAGATTGCTTTGGCAGAAGTGCATTCAGTCACTTTTTGGAAGATGTCATCTGACATAGTTTGAGCGAGTATATTCATGGCCTTTCCATCAGCTATCTTTGCCTTTTCTGAGCATCTGTCCACTCAGGTGGTGGAACAGTATGAGTACTTGAAGTAAAGGTAGATGTGGCAGCTGTAGGTTGAGGAGGACCTGTCAAAATAGAATTATATATGTCCTCATCAATTGAATTCATATAAAGTCTGATTCTTGCCTTCCAGATGGCAAACTTATTTAAGTTGCAAACTAGAGGTCTGGTGCTTGCATAATCCTTGATTTGTGCCATGTTGTGAAAATAATCTGAACAATTAAGGAAAAAGAAGATCAGATCTAATAAGGATCTCTTGGTTCAAGTGTTAACTTGTACAACCAAAGGAACCCGATTTGATACCAATTGAAAGATAGGGGTTAGATCCGATTTACTCTAGGGGGCGAATAGAGTAATAAATTTTTTTGGCTGTTTTAGATTTTTATCAGAGTAAAAAGTATGTGATACCAATAATAACAGAAAGGAAAAATAGTCTAAGTTAATCTACTCTAACACAGCACAGCAATATATCACAGCACAACTAGCCTATTACAGCCACAACAAGAACAACAGAAAAAAGGACAATCAGACAACACAAGAAATTTTATAGTGGTTCCCCAACCTGGGTACATCCACTCTTCTACCACCCTGGTAGGAATCCACTAGCAGGTTTTTGATCAGGTGACTATCACCACAAGATCTATTTCCAGGGAGATCTCATAACCCTTTGAGCTTTTGATCAGGTGCCCAAAAACCAAACATAAACTTTTGAAGGGAGTTAATAAACCCTTTATACAGGAGGAGTGAGAGAGATTTGAAGGTGTCTTCTCTTTCTCTAATTAATAGAGAAGACTATTGTATTTGTTGTTGTCAAGAGCTCCTTCAGAAATCACTTGGATCCTTGCTCAGGGTGTAGGTCTTCAGCCTTGACTTGAAGTATTCTAGGAACTTCTGACTGATCTGAATTTGTTGTCCTTGAAAGATCCTGGAGTTGAAGTTGAAGAAGACTCTTGATTTGTGATTGTTGTTATTCTTCTTCTTCAGTAAGATCAAGGAGAAAACAGGCTGTTTTCTTCACAGAGAATGTCTGAGTATATTTTTTTGTATATTCTCTGGTTCTGTATTTTGCTCTACTTCTATGATGTGTTGTTCCGTCTGAAAGAGAAAATCTCTTTTATATATTCTTTGTCGAAATTCTCCTTTGAATTTTGAATTCCTTGCATTGATTGCTGATTGCATGGAGAATTAAAATCGGCTGTAGAATATTTACTTTAATGATTTTCTCAACTATCCCAATTAATTAAGCAAGTAATTAACCTCTGATGAAGACCATAATCAATGCTGCCAATAATGGCTATATTCAAGAGAATATGTGCATTAATTACTCAGAGAAATCACTGCTAAATAATATAGAAAGTAAGGACAAAGAAGAGGGAATAACTCTAAGTCAGGCTTGGACAGAATTCGTCAACCTCTGAACAGATTTCGTCGACTGGAGATCCAAGTTCGTTGAGCTGAGAAATCTTGTTCGTCGACCTGAGCTCAGTGAACTGCATTCTGGAGATAACTTGCCTAATCTGTGCTCCAAGTTCGTCGAGCTGATAATCTGTCTTCGTCGAGCTGAGTTCAGCGAAATAAATCTGGAGAGAATGTGTTGAAGGCTGAACTCCAGACATCGTCGACCGGAGCTCGAATATCGTCGAGCTCAACTTAGAGAATTAACTCTGAGTTCGTCGAGTAGAGCATTACTATCGTCGAGCTGAGTTCGACGAACGTCAAACTTAAATTCTGAACTTGATTTCTTCTAAGTCTTGAGTCAATCTGAGGTCTTCTGCTGGCTGGTCTATGTAGGGTTGAACTTAATGACTTATCCTAAACACTAGGACTCAAATACATGACCTTGGCTATACATTGTGGGTCAGACATCCTAATTAGTGAATCAAGCCCAAATCCAACTAGGTGTCCAACAGGGAGAGATTGTTGGGTATTGCATCCACAATAACCCAGATTTGTATGAAGTCACCCTTGAACTAAGATGAATTAAGTTTGTATTTGATGTTATTTTGAGTTGAGTGTTTGCAGGATACAATTGCCTGAATGACTTTCTTCTGAAGTCCTTCCTTGCCATCATGTAGAATCTCTTGGCTAAGAGACTCAGAAGATCTTCACTGGCAGTTGGGGCTTCTGATTCCTCTGAAGCTTTGAAGGCTATGTTCTTCTCCTTTCTTGTTGTTGTAGGAGTCTTCTACTCTGCAGATTCTCTGGACTTGATCAGTTGCTCATATGATTTGAGCTTTCCAAGAAGAGATTCTATAGAAATCTCATTCAAACTTCTGGCCTCCTTGATTGGCCATATTCTGGAATCCCAAGTGCTGGGAAAGAACATTAGGATTTTGTCATTCACCTCAATGAGAGTGATATCCTTATCCAGGGTCTTTAGCTCATTGATAATTGAGCTCAATCTGTTATACATATCATTAATAGATTCTGATTCATCCTTCTTGAAATTCTTATATTGGGAGATAAGGGTTGATCTCCTGTACTTTCTCTCATCTGCTAATCCAGCAACCATCTGGTTGAGAGAGTCCCAGATTGCTTTGGCAGAAGTGCATTCAGTCACTTTTTGGAAGATGTCATCTAATATAGTTTGAGCGAGTATATTCATGGCCTTTCCATCAGCTATCTTTGCCTTTTCTGAGCATCTGTCCACTCAGGTGGTGGAACAGTATGAGTACTTGAAGTAAAGGTAGATGTGGCAGCTGTAGGTTGAGGAGGACCTGTCAAAATAGAATTATATATGTCCTCATCAATTGAATTCATATAAAGTCTGATTCTTGCCTTCCAGATGGCAAACTTATTTAAGTTGCAAACTAGAGGTCTGGTGCTTGCATAATCCTTGATTTATGCCATGTTGTGAAAATAATCTGAACAATTAAGGAAAAAGAAGATCAGATCTAATAAGGATCTCTTGGTTCAAGTGTTAACTTGTACAACCAAAGGAACCCGCTTTGATACCAATTGAAAGATAGGGGTTAGATCCGATTTACTCTAGGGGGCGAATAGAGTAATAAATTTTTTTGGCTGTTTTAGATCTTTATCAGAGTAAAAAGTATGTGATACCAATAATAACAGAAAGGAAAAATAGTCTAAGTTAATCTACTCTAACACAGCACAGCAATATATCACAGCACAACTAGCCTATTACAGCCACAACAAGAACAATAGAAAAAAGGACAACCAGACAACACAAGAAATTTTATAGTGGTTCCCCAACCTGGGTACATCCACTCTTCTACCACCCTGGTAGGAATCCACTAGCAGGTTTTTGATCAGGTGACTATCACCACAAGATCTATTTCCAGGGAGATCTCATAACCCTTTGAGCTTTTGATCAGGTGCCCAAAAACCAAACATAAACTTTTGAAGGGAGTTAATAAACCCTTTATACAGGAGGAGTGAGAGAGATTTGAAGGTGTCTTCTCTTTCTCTAATTAATAGAGAAGACTATTGTATTTGTTGTTGTCAAGAGCTCCTTCAGAAATCACTTGGAGCCTTGCTCAGGGTGTAGGTCTTCAGCCTTGACTTGAAGTATTCTAGGAACTTCTGACTGATCTGAATTTGTTGTCCTTGAAAGATCCTGGAGTTGAAGTTGAAGAAGACTCTTGATTTGTGATTGTTGTTATTCTTCTTCTTCAGTAAGATCAAGGAGAAAACAGGTTGTTTTCTTCACAGAGAATGTCTGAGTATATTTTTTCGTATATTCTCTGGTTCTGTATTTTGCTCTACTTCTATGATGTGTTGTTCCGTCTGAAAGAGAAAATCTCTTTTATATATTCTTTGTCGAAATTCTCCTTTGAATTTTGAATTCCTTGCATTGATTGCTGATTGCATGGAGAATTAAAATCGGCTGTAGAATATTTACTTTAATGATTTTCCCAACTATCCCAATTAATTAAGCAAGTAATTAACCTCTGATGAAGACCATAATCAATGCTGCCAATAATGGCTATATTCAAGAGAATATGTGCATTAATTACTCAGAGAAATCACTGCTAAATAATATAGAAGGTAAGGACAAAGAAGAGGGAATAACTCTAAGTCAGGCTTGGACAAAATTCGTCAACCTCTGAACAGATTTCGTCGACTGGAGATCCAAGTTCGTCGAGCTGAGAAATCTTGTTCGTCGACCTGAGCTCAGTGAACTGCATTCTGGAGATAACTTGCCTAATCTGTGCTCCAAGTTCGTCGAGCTGATAATCTGTCTTCGTCGAGCTGAGTTCAGCGAAATAAATCTGGAGAGAATGTGTTGAAGGCTGAACTCCAGACATCGTCGACCGGAGCTCGAATATCGTCGAGCTCAACTTAGAGAATTAACTCTGAGTTCGTCGAGTAGAGCATTACTATCGTCGAGCTGAGTTCGACGAACGTCAAACTTAAATTCTGAACTTGATTTCTTCTAAGTCTTGAGTCAATCTGAGGTCTTCTGCTGGCTGGTCTATGTAGGGTTGAACTTAATGACTTATCCTAAACACTAGGACTCAAATACATGACCTTGGCTATACATTGTTGGTCAGACATCCTAATTAGTGAATCAAGCCCAAATCCAACTAGGGATCCAACAGGGAGAGATTGTTGGGTATTGCATCCACAATAACCCAGATTTGTATGAAGTCACCCTTGAACTAAGATGAATTAAGTTTGTATTTGATGTTATTTTTAGTTGAGTGTTTGCAGGATACAATTGCCAAGTATAGACCAATGTCAGTCTAAAATGAGTCACCAAACACAGAACCATACAATATAATCCCACATTATGTGATCCATGGTGTTGACTCATGTGTAGCCTCTCTATTGGGATACACTTCTTTTTCAAGCACTAAAGGCATAGGAGAAAAGTTGGCAGCAGTATATCTTGAAGAAATCAAGTTTACTAATTTTCAGAAAAACTCTAAGTCTTTTTCTCGAGTAGGAAAGTTTATACTCGAGTAGAACTTAAGTCTATTCTCGAGTAAGACTTGTCATGAACTCGAGTTGCAGAAGCAGTTCTCGACAAAGCATAGTGTTGTTCTCGAGAAAGCCATATGTTCTCGAGTACTACATGACTTTCCTTCTCGAGTTACTTCAGTTCCAGTCATGATATTTTTCTAAGTCTTTTTCTCGAGAAGCAATTTACTTTTCTCGAGAAGCAATCTACTTTTCTTGAGAAGCAATTTATTTTTCTCGAGAAGCCATATGTCATTTCTCGAGAAGCTCAGTATTACTTCTCGAGAAACCAGAAGTCATTTCTCGAGTAACAGTTTCTTTTCTCGAGTAACAGAATATTTTTTCGAGAACAGAAGTTCATTTTTCTCGAGTTACTTTTTTTCTAGACAGAATATTTTCTAAGTCCTTTTCTCGAGATGCCAAAGATTTTTTTCTCGAGAAGACAATGTTTAGTTCTCGAGAAGCAGGAAATATTTCTCGAGACCAAGAATGTTTTCTCGAGAGCCCGACATCTGTTCTTGTGATACCTCTTTGTTCTCGAGTACCAGAATGATTGTTCTCGAGAACAAAACTTCATCCTTCTCGAGTACTTCCCTTCATTCTTGAAATTGTTAATTTCCACCTCTACATTTTTACTAAGTATTTTTCTCGAGATCCTCTTCATTCTTCTTGAGAATCAGAAAACCGTTTCTCGAGTACTACTATTTTTCTCGAGAAATGTTGTACTATTTTCTGAATTTCTTCTAAGTTTCGACAGACGTGATTTCAAAAGTGATTAGCGCATGATTGGTCCATGTGCCAGGCATTTATTATGATTATGACCGTTAGGTAAGTCCTATAAAAGGTCTTATCATAATCGACCAACCCTAAGAAGAATCCCTAAGTATTATGAATCACATTTCTCTTTCCAAAATCGGAAGTCGCCGCTATTCATTCTCTTCATTGCCGACCTGCTTTTGATCTAGAGATTCAGAGCAAGTGATTCAACATATCAAGATCTTCTACATCGATAGATTCTTTTTTTGATCGTGCTGAGTCCAGAATTTTCAGATCCAGAGATTTGGCCGTATCTTCTTTAATCTATTTCTGACAGAGCTTCAATGTTCAAGGAAGAAGAAGGGCTGAAGTTTTCAGATCTAAGATTAATACTGTTTGTATTTCTTTGTATTTCATTTTACTCTTGTAGGAAATTATTCTCCGAGTGTAGGAGCTTTGTCATCCGAGTTATTTGAAGGAAGTTTCTCTTCCGAGGGTAGATCCTATTTTGAGGGATCGAGTTGTAGGAACTTTGTTCTGAGTGGTAGGATTGTTTTCAATCCGAGAATAGTAGAGTAGCCGAGACTAGTGCGTTGTTAGATCGATGAGGTGGAAAGTAGATGTACCCAAGGTTGGGGAACCACTATAATTCTTGGTGTCGTATGTGAATGCTTGCTTATTTTTTTATGCTTGCTCGTTCAATTTTTATTTTGCAAAAAGATGCAGAACTCACATATTCACCCTCCTCTAGGTGATTTAGGTTGACAACTTAAACATTTTTCACAAACTAAAAGAAAATAAAAGTTATTCACTAAGGACTAAGAATCATATTCACCCCCCTCTAGGTGATTTAGCTATCCTTGAAATAAAGACTTTCAGAGTTTACTCATCACATCACTCACCACCTTCAAAGTAGAAGACACAAGGTGGCACGGACCTCCAGATAAGGAACTCGGATGGCAGAAGACCCTAGGACCTCAACATCATGATCAGCTAGTGTAATCTCATCATGTGAAATTCCAGGGATCTCCTCGACCTGACCATCTCTCGGCCTTGAAGAAAACTGGGGCTCTTCATCTGCATCACCGCTACCTTTCAACACAAGCTTCCTCTTCTGATCGCGAACTAGTAACGCCACAACTACATGCTTAAGATCAACAGAAAGTCCGCATAACAACAGATGTTTCTCCTCTACAAATAAATAAATGTTGAATGAACGATTTGCCAGCTCCCGAGGCTGTATAAACTCCAACATCAGAGAAAGTTCTGCTCTCGCTCCTTCTGACAGTGTTAATGATCAGGAAGTGAATTCCAAAGCTCTGTCAAGTCGTTGGATTTCCGGATGTAGCCAAATAAGGTGTTCCCATGACGACGATCTGCTCGATTTTCAAATTCAATCCAACTCTTGTTGTTGTAGATCACAACACAACCACCACCATCAATACGGTACTCGCACCCGTCTCTAAACAAGCCCAAGGAAAATCTCAAGCCATGCTCCTTGAAGAATGCAACTAGCCCCATGATGTGAGTCATCTCAATAAGAGTAAATTGGGATACAGGGACACCACAAAACTTAAAAATATCAACCACCTTCTCACATGACGGAAGTCTGAATCCGGACTGCAGTATTGTTTCACACACTGTCAGTCAACCCTTCGACGGAGTCTAAACTCTCTCTTCAACATGGGGTATCTTCACTTCAAGACCGGCAGGTATCCCATATCTTTTACTCCAAACCACAATTTGCTTGTGTTAGGTTTTTTGTACTATAGTGGAACAACAAATCATATGTGCGCAGCGGAATATATAAATAAGAACAACCTTAAACAGTAAACGAATCTTGCAATTTCATGAATCAAGAAATAAAACCATAACGACACATTATAATATACTTGAGTTGGATTGAGTAATTACTAAACCAAGGTGCTCCAGAGATCTGATCCAGAAACTGTCTAAGCAGCTGATGGTTGAGTCCCGAGCGCAGATGTACATCTGCATCTCTACAGTAGTCCACATGAGTGATGGAGAACCCAAAGCTCTTCAAACAATATCTGGGTCAGAGTAGGAGTGCCCTCAATGTTTCCCATGAATTTTTAGATTCGTCCAAGGGAGAGGCGATCACAATAAGTGTCGGAATAGGTCTCGCGAAAGAAGCAACAACGAAAACAACTTTATGTTGAACTCTCAAAGACGACATCTCATCAGAAAAACCTAATCCTCTGTCTATTTATACCCAAGCTACTAAAACAGACATGTGCTTCCACTATCAACATACCTGAGACTCAATTTATAGTAACACAAATGTCGTCGTGTTGACACGAAGAACACAACGATAATGTTTTGATAGACTAATGCACAAATGATATCGTCTTATCATACAAGACGATATCATTTTGATATACTGAAACAAAAAACGATGTCGTATTGTCATACAAGACAACATCATTTTGATAGGCTGAAGCACAAAATGATATCGTCATGTTATACAAGACGATATCGTTTTGACAGACAGGATGTATCAAAACGGCATTGCATAGTCAACACACACAACTCCAACGATTTATAGGATTGGTCCTTCACCCATATCCAACATGAGTAAGGTCAACATAATTCGTCATCCAACTTCTCCAAACACTCTTATGTGCGACCTTATAGGCTCATAATGCGTTGACAGTGAGACTAACTGCTTTACTACTTCGAGACCACATTGGAAACACCAACAACTCGGTAGTAAGCATGGAATGCAACCACATTGGACGAGATTGTGCGCTGTGCTTCAAGGACTGAAAATTAGTACATGGCAAAATTATGAAAAAGGAACGCCAAAAAGCGGTTGCATAAGGGTGGAAGAATGTCACTTTGTAAGCAAGATCATCACACCTCGGGGCACTCAAAAGAGACACCGTATACAAACACAACACCCGAAAATGCGCCCACACAGCCCGGACGCGCGCAACAATTGCACGTGAAGACCCACGCACTGGTGAGCGTGAAAGTGTGTATGTGCGTGCATAACCCATGCAGAGGAACGCGGGGACGCGCGCGCGTGTAACGCCCCGAAAATGGTGTTTGAGTTGGTCGTGTAAAAAGGGATTTTTGGTGTCGGTATAGAGGTACACGGCCTAGGACACGGGCGTGTCCAAGGCCGTGTCTGGCTGGTGTTTTGGCTGTTTTCATCCTGAGAAGGACACGGTTCGAAACACGGCTGAATGACACGGGCGTGTCATTTGACACGGGCGTGTGCCTAACCGTGTTTATACCCGTGTTCCAAAAAGCCGGTTGAGTTCGATGAAAAGTGTTCGGGAGGAACACGCCAGGCGACACGGGCGTGTCGGGAGGGCGTGTCCCCCTGTGTTCGACGATCGACGAAAGGCACTCGACGATTGTTGAGTGAGCCTCTGTGTTCGACGATCGACGATTTTTGCTCGACGATTGTCGAGTGACACGGGTGTGTTCATACCCGTGTCCCTACCCGTGTTCAGTTGGGTCGTGTCCGTTGTTGTGTTGTTATATGTGACACGCCCCCTAGTCACGGGCGTGTTGAGTGAGACACGGGCGTGTTGTAGCCTGTATGAGTCTCTGTGTTTGACAATCGTGCCTGGATCGAGGCACATAGCCTGGGACATGGCCGTGTGCCAAGCCGTGTTCGGCCCAGGTTTGGGGATTTTTGAGCGGATCTGAGCGTTCGTTTTCTTTAAATAAGATCCAACGGCCCAGATGGTTTCCTGCTCTGTTAAGTCCAGGAATAGGGGAGTTAATCCTTCATTTCTCTCCAAGCTTTCTCTTTCCAAGGAGTTAGAGAGAGGAGGAAGAAGAAGGAGGATTTCGGCCGCCGGCGGAGCATCGGAGCACCGTTTTGAGATCTGTGAGCGGATCCGTGGAGGAAAGTTCATTGCGAAGATTTCCATCCGTGTAGTTTTTCCATGGCGCCTAAGTGGACTACAAGGGTAACGATTCTCTACTTGAGCATGTGAAGTTCTCTTCCTTTTTTCATATTGAAACCCGCTCCCGTGAGTGTGCGGTGAGTGCGTGGTGTTCCTTGGGGTTGATGTGAATAGTCCCCCTTGTGTTGTATAGAGTCCGGAATCGAAGTACGGGCATATGCATTGTGTGTGAAGACTACCCGGACGTGTATTGTATGGATCGGTGATGTTGCATTTGATATGTTTTGCCGGAGAAGACTCCGTGCTTTAGGTTTTTCGGGTTTCTACGCGGTAGATTGCAACAGGGATCCTTGGGGATTAACTCCAAGGCACACCCGGAAAACTGAGCAGAAACGTGTTCTGCTAACTTGGCGGTCAGGGAACCTGCCTTGAACATAACTGGGTTATGTGATTGTTTGGAAAAGTTTTGGGATCCAAGAGAAGCTTGGCTCGTGCGTACGTCTTAAAGTGACTACGTGGTGTGAGCAACGGGCAAGTGGAATTGGACCTAGGCTATGTGGTTCGGTGCGAGAGACCCGAAAAGGGGACTGGCCGTTGGCAAAGTTGGGAGCCTTAGACAGTGGTCAGAAAGGCTAAATGCTCACGTGGTTGTCTGTTGGGTATTGTATCCACAATGCACCTGATTTGAAGAAGCCCCTGGACAAGCTAAGGTCAATAGACTATGTATTTGATAAAATCCTTCTAGTTGTGCTTGCAGTTTTTCCACGCTAAGTGCACACCAATGTCAGGGTGCAGTAGGTCAATATACACGGGTCTGCACGACGTAATCCCTCGTTGAGCAGATCAGTGTGTTGGCCTACGTGTACTCTCTCTATTGGAGTGCACTTATTTTCAAGCACAGGGCTGTAAATATGCAGGAGCAGACAAGGAGCAAGGATGGGTCAAGGAGCATCTCATGGGTGGAAAGACGAAATTCTGTCTAAGTTAGAATCGACGAGAATCACCAAGTGATTCTCGCCGATTCGGCGAGAATCACTTGGGATTCTCGCCGATTCATCGAGAATCAGAAGTTGATTCTCGCCGAACTCGATCCAGCAACTTCTAAGCAAGCACCTCTGCGTCTAAGTAAGAATCGACGAGAATCACTTAGTGATTCTCGCCGATTCGGCGAGAATCACTAGTGATTCTCGTCGAATCGACGAGAATCACTGGTTGATTCTCGCCGTCTCGACCTGGCTTAAAGCAGTGCGTGCAACCAAGGCAAATTCGACGAGAATCATCTTTGATTCTCGCCGAATCGTCGAGAATCACCTTTGATTCTCGGCGACTCGGCGAGAATCACTTTCGATTCTCACCGATTTTGACTTGGCGTTTTTCTGGAACTTCCTGAACCGGATTCTGCCGCTGTTAAATTTCTGGACCGGGATTTGGGGATTTCTATTGTGGGTCCCACAAACGGTCTTATTGGAGGTAGCTACAGTATTTATACTCGGGTATTTTGAACGGAAGACACACACAGAAAGAAGCCGAGCGAGCGGAAACCCTAATATCGCGAAATCTCTCCGCCGCCTCCGTCGCCGCTCGCGCAAGTCCGTCGCCGCCGCTGATCGTTCTTCTTCCCGATCTCCGGCGACAGAAGCCTAGCAAGGCTTGAGTCTCACGCGTCTATCCAGAGATCCCTTGTCTCTCGATTTGTTGATCGGGAAAAACTTCCCCTCCGAATCGATCGAGACGACCGATCCTCGTGTGACCGTTGGTAGACCGAGCTTGCTTCGCTACGAAGTTTGGATCTCCAAGTTCAGCAGCCGCTCATCATCGTAGCCGCCGATCCCGAAGCTAGCCGCCGATCGTGTGCCGCCGCCGGTTACGGGAAGATCCTCTCCAAGAGAGACCAAGGTTGTAGACTCTTCATCGACTTCAAGAACACGTCGTCGAACGAAGAGGAACACCGTAGTCTCCAAAAGAAGTTTGTATCACGTGTACACTCTATATTTAATTTCGTTGTAAAGGAACTTTTGTTCCGTGTTGTAAGGGTTGGGTGCAACCCGTTTTGTGGGAGTGTTGACTCTCACGTGTGGAAGGGCTCCTTCCGTTAGTGAAGGGATTGGATTTCAATCCCGTTGGAGAAGTGACCGAGTCGTCCCTTGTTGGGGAGATAGGTCGAAGGGGGAAAGTGGATGTACCCAAGTCGGGGAACCACTATAAATTTGTTGTGTTTTCTGTGTGCTGTGCTCTTTATTTTTATTGTGCAGGTACTCTCGTAAATTCCGCAAAAGCACTACTCGTCACCTATTCCCCCCCCCCCCCCCCCCCCCCATAGGTGCACATAGCTGACACTAGGTGGACTTTCAAGTGGTATCAGAGGGAGGTTATTCATCAATAAGGTTAACACCTTGAGTTGAATCCTGCCCCTAGTGTCAAAAGAAGAAGACAAATATCTACTATGGACGGGCTCAAGTACTCCGGCAAGATCCCAGTGTGCAACAGACTCAACTTTCCGATCTGGAAGGAAAGAATCAGGTTTTACATGGAAGCAGTCGATCCTCGACTCTTCATGATTGTGGAGGAGGGACCTTATGTCCCCACTAAGGCCTCCACCATCGATCCCACCAAGAAGGTGCCGAAGACACTTTCTGAAATGGACAAAGACGAGATGGTACTCGTGGGACTGGACAAGAAGGCACGAAACATTCTGGTGAGCGCAGTTGATGATTCCATGATGCAAAATTTCAGCAACTACAGGACTGCTCAGGAGATCTGGCAGTGCCTGATCATCCTAATGGAGGGCACGGATGAAGTGAGGGATGATCGAAGATCCCTCCTGAACCAAAAATATGAGGCCTTCAGGCAAGGGCCTAAGGAAGAGTTCGAAGTCACATACGAGAACTTCCTGAAGATTGTCAACGCCCTCAAGGGCTACGGAAGAGTGTTCACCAATGGTGAACTCAATGACAAATTCCTTAGGTCCCTTACTAAGGAATGGGACACAAAGATCTGCGCCATCAGAGAATTTGGCAGACTAGCAGAAACTGACCCACAGATCCTGTTTGGGAAGCTGATGTCCTATGAACTTCATCTGAACACCAGGAAGGCAGAGGAAGAAGCAGAGAAGGCTGCTGCAAAAGAAAAGACTGTGGCCCTAAAAGCCAGTTACTCCAGAAAGGGCAAGGGTGCGATGTCATACCGTGCGAGGAGTAAGGAAGAGGAGGAGGACTCTGAACCATGCTCCTCCGGCTCAGAACTGTCGGAGGAGGATTTCTCCCTCATCACCCGAGAGTTCAAGAAGTTCCTCAAGATGAGGAATCAAAGAAAGAAAGACAGCTCCTCCTCCAGGCATCAGAAGAAAAATTATTCTTCTGACAGGTATGCATCTAAACCTAACAAACATCATTCTTCTGATATTATTTGCTTTGGATGCAATAAGCCAGGACACGTCGTGGCCGACTGCCATCAAAGCAAAAGAGAAAAAGGGAAAGGAGAGGAGCTCAAATCCTCCAGAGATAAGAAGAAGGAGCGGAGCTACATCGCAAGAAGGCCAAAGACACTAAGTGAGTCTGATTCCTCAGACTCCAGTGATGATGAGGAAGCCTACTTCGGGCTGGTGGGTCGCTCGGACTCAGAAGGAGAATGCCCCCCATTTACTGGGAAGGTAAACGCTCACACCCCTCTCTCCGACTCCGACTCTGATCCTGAGTCTCAGGATGATGAACCTGAGGATGGCCCTTCAGCCCGTGAAGCTGAGCTCCTCGAGAAGTATGAGCTTCTGCTCAACACTTTCGATGAGTGCCGAAAGAGACTGAAGGCTGAGAAGAAGGAAGTAAAATTCCTTAAGGGTGAGTGTGTATCCCTAAGGGAAGAGGTCACTAGCTTGATTTCTCTCCGACAGGAACACCTTGACCTGACTTCCAAGCATTCAGAGTCTTTGAAGCTCCTTGATCTAAAGCAGGAGGAAGTCAACAAGTTGGAAGAACTACTTGCGGCAGAAAGGAAGATCGTCAAGAGCTTCTCCATGCCAAAAACAGTTCTTCCAGTCGTTGATACCTTCTCTGCTCAGGCCAAAGGAGCTGGCTTGGGGCATATAGGGGTACCTGGTTCTTCATCTAGGAGAAACAAGAACCAGAGGAAGAATAAGGCCGCCAAGAAGGCCTCTGCTGATGAAAAGGGTAAGGCTCCTCTTAGTCCTGTTGCGTTCAGAAAGCCTGGCTTTCCTTGCAACCAACACGACTTTGAGTCAACATTTGGGCATCATTTCCGGCCCTCGGTTGCAAAGCCAAAGAGCCGGTATGACGTTTGGAACTTTCCCCGGAATTTCGGTGAGAGTGCCTTCAAGGCACCTTATGAGGAAATCCACATAGGAAATTATGGTCCGTTCTCTAGCGGCCATAATGGAAAGCAGGCACCAAAAGCCAAGCCTGTTATACAGAAGGTGACAAAGTCATGCGACTGTTGTCACCATGAGGCCTCCACCTCCAGATCCAAGGCCCCAGCAGTACCCACCGTTCCCAGGGTAAGGCAGGAGCCTAGGAAGAGGTACAACAGATTTGACTGTTGGTGCTGTGGCAAAGTCGGTCACTTTGCCGTGGATTGTTGGTTTAATCCAAGGAACTACGAGACTCCCCATATTAGCAATGCGAGACCGACCACTCGTAGGGTTAACCAACCGAGGGGGAGTGAGCTAACCAGGAATCTAGGACCCAAGTTCGATTGGGTTCCTAAGGCAAATTAATTTTGTTTTGCAGGAATGTCCAAAGGCCACCAAAACGCCGATCTGGTATTTGGACAGTGGATGCTCCCGGCATATGACCGGGACAAGAAGCCTGCTGCGTGATTACACTCCAGTCCAGAATGGACCCAAAGTCATCTTTGGAGGGTCAGATCGAGGAGTCACCAGAGGTTATGGTATGATTTCCAACGGTATAATCTCTATCACCGACGTGGCTTATGTTGAAGGGTTAAACCATAACCTGATCAGTGTAAGTCAGTTATGTGATAAAGGTTATGATGTTAAGTTCTGCAAAGATAAATGTCTGATAATTTCATGTACCTCTTCTGAAACGGTATTATCAGGCATTAGGAGCAGAAATATCTTTTGTTTAGATTTTCTCAGTTTAGATTCATCTACCCCCGTATGCCTTGTGGCAACAGGCAGTGCATCTCTTTGTGAACAATGGCACAAGAGATTGGCACATATTAATTTCAAGACAATTAGTATGCTATTTTCTAAGGACTTGGTAAGGGATGCTCCCAGTATCAAGTGCATCAAAGATAGCCCATGTCCTGCATGCCAGATGGGCAAACAGACTCGGGCTACCTTTAAGAGCATCGCTGACAAAGACTCTTCCCGATGTCTTTACCTTTTGCATATGGACTTGTTTGGTCCAATGCAAGTTCATAGCTTGGGAGGCAAGTCATATACGCTAGTGATAGTTGATGATCATTCTCGGTTTACATGGGTGTTCTTTTTGAAACGAAAGTCAGATACGTTTGACATCTTCACTAATTTTGTCAAGCAGGTTCAGAACGAATTTAACTGCTCCGTGGTCAAAATCAGAAGTGACCATGGAACAGAATTCGAATCTGGTGCAATGACAGAATTTTGTGAAGAACAAGGTATCTTTCATAAGTTTTCCTCCCCGCGCACTCCTCAGCAAAATGGAGTTGCGGAGAGAAGAAATAGAACTCTCATTGAAGCCTGCACGACAATGTTGAAAGATGCTTCTCTCCCAGAATACTTCTGGGCAGAGGGTGTCAATACGGCATGTCATGTACAAAATCGAGCATTGATCAACAAGCATCATCGTAAGACGCCCTACGAGCTACTGAAAGGCAGGAAACCAACCATGTCCTACTTGAGGATTTTTGGTTGCCGATGCTATGTACTGAATAATGGGAAGTACCCGCGTACTAAATTCGGTGAAAAATGCTTCGAAGGCATATTCATGGGCTATAGTTCCCATAGTCGGGCATATAGGGTCTTCAATAAGAAAACCCTAGTGGTAGAAGAATCAATAAATGTTGTATTTGATGAAGGAAGTTTGCTTAACAGCAATTCTTCCAGTAGTATTCTTGAAGATGCAGGTGCTAGACTTGAACAGCTGAGTCTGGATGAGACCCCTAAAGATGACGCTCCCAAGTACGTCAAAGTTTCCACCTCCACGTCATCTGAAAATGTTGAAGATCAAGATGGAACAAATCTCTTAGAAGAAAGAGAAGCCCAAGAAGTAGTTGAAGCTCCAGACGCCAGACTTCTAGAGCTCCGGCACGTGAGAGATCATCCTAGAGATCAGATCATCGGGGATCCTCGTATTGGTGTCAGAACTCGAAGAGGTACAGTTAACGAAGTATTGCATCTTAGCTTCCTGTCACAGGTTGAGCCAAAGAAGTTCGACGAGGCGAACAAGGATGCGGCATGGATTCTGGCCATGCAAGAGGAACTACATCAATTCGAACGTTGCAAGGTTTGGACGCTGGTTCCCAGAACATACAAGCAGAATGTGATTGGCACGAAGTGGATCTTCAGAAACAAGCTGGATGAACATGGTGTCATCGTAAAGAACAAGGCCAGGCTGGTGGCTCAAGGTTACAGACAGGAGGAAGGGATTGACTTCGACCAGACCTTCGCACCAGTAGTAAGGATCGAGGCAATCAGGTTGTTCCTGGCATATGCTTCACACAAAGGATTCACAGTCTATCAAATGGATGTGAAATCGGCATTTCTGAACGGAGACCTGAAAGAGGAAGTATACGTCGCTCAACCCCCAGGTTTTGTCGATCCTACTTATCCCAATCACGTTTATTTTCTTAATAAGGCCTTATATGGGTTGAAACAAGCTCCACGAGCTTGGTATGAGACTTTATCTAGTTTTCTTCTTGAGAACAAGTTCTCCAGAGGTAAAATAGATAAAACATTGTTTCTCAGGGAAGTCAAAGGCAAGATTTTGCTTGTGCAAATCTATGTCGATGACATAATATTCGGCTCAACGGATAACAATCTTTGCAAAAAGTTTTCTAAACTTATGCAAGGAAAGTTTGAAATGAGCAGTATGGGAGAGCTCAAGTATTTCTTAGGACTTCAAGTGAAACAGTCTGAGGATGGAATCTTCATCTCTCAGACGAAGTTCACAAATGAACTCCTTAAGAAATTCGGTATGGAGAGTGCAACCTCTATGAGGACTCCAATGGGATCCACCATGTCTCTGGATAAGGATGAGAAAGGTAAACCTTTCGATGAAACCAAATACAGAAGCATCATTGGATCCCTGCTCTACCTTACTGCCAGTCGACCGGATATTATGTTCTCCACATGTGTCTGTGCCCGATATCAGGTGAACACTAAGGAATCTCACTATGTCGCCGCAAAGCGAATTCTGAGATACCTTAAAGGTACTCCTAATCTTGGCTTGTGGTACCCGAGAAACAATGATGTCGAGCTAATAGGCTTTTCAGATGCTGATTTTGCAGGGAGCAGGGATGACAGGAAAAGCACCTCCGGGACGTGTCAATTCCTCGGCAGGAGGCTTATCTCATGGAACAGCAAGAAACAGAATTGTGTTGCAACCTCCACAGCAGAGTCAGAGTATATCTCGGCAGGAAGCTGTTGCGCACAACTTCTATGGATCAGAAACCAGTTAGCCGACTACGACCTTCAGTTCAAGGAAGTACCCATGTACTGCGACTCCTCCAGTGCAATTGACATTGCCAACAATCCGGTGTCGCACAGCAGAACGAAGCATATTGAAGTACGCTACCACTTCATTCGGGAGCACATGGAGAACAAGGATATCTCTCTCTGTTATGTCCCCACGGACAAGCAGATTGCTGATATATTCACAAAGCCCCTAGACGAGGCCAAGTTCAATATTTTCAAGACTGAATTGGGGATGCTCAATTATGACGAATGAAGACTACAGAGGCTCCAGGCCCGTGCAAGAACTGAGGGGGAGCAAAGGGTAAAACGCTACAGACCCCGATTTGTAGAAGCCGAAAAGGGGGAGATTACCCTCTCGGCTAAGGCTAAGGTGGCTCGAAGAAGCTCGCTCCCAAGAAATTGGTATTGGTAATGGATAACTCACTCAACTCTCTTTTAAGTTTATGGTTTTCATTCTCATTTGCTCTATTCACCTTAGCTTGTAGGGTTTAGGCTTCTTCAAATAGGGGGAGATTGTTGGGTATTGTATCCACAATGCACCTGATTTGAAGAAGCCCCTGGACAAGCTAAGGTCAATAGACTATGTATTTGATAAAATCCTTCTAGTTGTGCTTGCAGTTTTTCCACGCTAAGTGCACACCAATGTCAGGGTGCAGTAGGTCAATATACACGGGTCTGCACGACGTAATCCCTCGTTGAGCAGATCAGTGTGTTGGCCTACGTGTACTCTCTCTATTGGAGTGCACTTATTTTCAAGCACAGGGCTGTAAATATGCAGGAGCAGACAAGGAGCAAGGATGGGTCAAGGAGCATCTCATGGGTGGAAAGATGAAATTCCGTCTAAGTTAGAATCGACGAGAATCACCAAGTGATTCTCGCCGATTCGGCGAGAATCACTTGGGATTCTCGCCGATTCGTCGAGAATCAGAAGTTGATTCTCGCCGAACTCGATCCAGCAACTTCTAAGCAAGCACCTCTGCGTCTAAGTAAGAATCGACGAGAATCACTTAGTGATTCTCGCCGATTCGGCGAGAATCACTAGTGATTCTCGTCGAATCGACGAGAATCACTGGTTGATTCTCGCCGTCTCGACCTGGCTTAAAGCAGTGCGTGCAACCAAGGCAAATTCGACGAGAATCATCTTTGATTCTCGCCGAATCGTCGAGAATCACCTTTGATTCTCGGCGACTCGGCGAGAATCACTTTCGATTCTCACCGATTTTGACTTGGCGTTTTTCTGGAACTTCCTGAACCGGATTCTGCCGCTGTTAAATTTCTGGACCGGGATTTGGGGATTTCTATTGTGGGTCCCACAAACGGTCTTATTGGAGGTAGCTACAGTATTTATACTCGGGTATTTTGAACGGAAGACACACACAGAAAGAAGCCGAGTGAGCGGAAACCCTAATATCGCGAAATCTCTCCGCCGCCTCCGTCGCCGCTCGCGCAAGTCCGTCGCCGCCGCTGATCGTTCTTCTTCCCGATCTCCGGCGACAGAAGCCTAGCAAGGCTTGAGTCTCACGCGTCTATCCAGAGATCCCTTGTCTCTCGATTTGTTGATCGGGAAAAACTTCCCCTCCGAATCGATCGAGACGACCGATCCTCGTGTGACCGTTGGTAGACCGAGCTTGCTTCGCTACGAAGTTTGGATCTCCAAGTTCAGCAGCCGCTCATCATCGTAGCCGCCGATCCCGAAGCTAGCCGCCGATCGTGTGCCGCCGCCGGTTACAGGAAGATCCTCTCCAAGAGATACCAAGGTTGTAGACTCTTCATCGACTTCAAGAACACGTCGTCGAACGAAGAGGAACACCGTAGTCTCCAAAAGAAGTTTGTATCACGTGTACACTCTATATTTAATTTCGTTGTAAAGGAACTTTTGTTCCGTGTTGTAAGGGTTGGGTGCAACCCGTTTTGTGGGAGTGTTGACTCTCATGTGTGGAAGGGCTCCTTCCGTTAGTGAAGGGATTGGATTTCAATCCCGTTGGAGAAGTGACCGAGTCGTCCCTTGTTGGGGAGATAGGTCGAAGGGGGAAAGTGGATGTACCCAAGTCGGGGAACCACTATAAATTTGCTGTGTTTTCTGTGTGTTGTGCTCTTTATTTTTATTGTGCAGGTACTCTCGTAAATTCCGCAAAAGCACTACTCGTCACCTATTCCCCCCCCCCCCCCATAGGTGCACATAGCTGACACTAGGTGGACTTTCATTGTCGTCTTTGGGATGGTGGTGAAGACGCTGAAGTGTCAGGATTCACCGTTAATGTGCCCTGAGTCCACGGGGTGTTTGGTCGTGCGAGCCTACACATGTGGCGTAGTATAATTGCGCTTTATTGTTTTACTGAGCTAATGATATGCAGGGAAAGAGCATCGCTGTCCCGAGTAAGGGGCGGGGTCGTTATAATTTGGTCGGCTTTTGGATGACCGTTGCTTTGTTTGCCACCGTACGGTGGAATGTGCTTGCAGGTGCTGCGGAGCCGAGTACCAAATAGCAGGCTGGATCCCATGTTGTTGTGCTGGCCCTAGAAGGCCGAAGCGAATAGTTGTACTTTACTTTTGTCATGTGTGGCCGGCCTGCGAGCCGATGTATCTAAAATATTATTTAATTAAGTGAATCTCTGTAAGGTCATAAGGCCAAGTTTCTTTCAGTGTATTATTATTTCATTCCAGTGGTAATTATTGTGGACATTCATGTTATTTGGATTCAAGATTGGGTTCTTTCTACTTTTAAAAAACTTCTGCTAGAATGCTCTGTGTAGGACGACTAGTCTTAATTGGGATGTTTGGATATTCTTATGTGACCCTTCCGACTGTCTGTGGTATATGGCATCGAGTTCCAGCTGGACCTTCTGTTATATGCCATGTGACGGATGCGGGTATTACAATTTGGTATCAGACTTCTTGTTACGGTCAGGCTTAAATGAATTCGTGGGCAAATTCTTTTAAGGGGTGGTGAGCACATGTGTGTGTCATCGTTATAACATCAAAAAGAACCCATGAATGTCCACTTAGGAATGAAAAATATACTTGTTTTGTGGAATCTAAGTGTTCCAACGATTGCTTTTATCAATTTGTTTGACGTCTAATCGTGTGTCTTTGCTACTATAGGCAGCTAGGAGTGGTGTTGGTCAGTCAGAGCGTCCGCAATCAGCGGAACATAGTGCACCAAGGGACGTGCCTACAACACCTCCTTCAGCGGAAACCATCAGGTTGGTGGCTGAGGCGGTATTTGCAATGATAAATGCCCAACCTGCAGGGCAAATGCATCGCGCACCTCCTACGAATGAGCAAGAACCTGTTAGGGCGGCAGAGCCAAGAGTGGTGAAGCGCGCAGCAGTTGATCTGGTAGAGCCGAGGAGAGCTACGGAGAAGCAGCTCAAGCATATAATGGGCTTTAATCCTCCGAGGTTCGATGGGGTTAGAACGCCAACTCAAGCTGAGGACTGGCTCTCTTCGATAAAGAGGGTCTTGACAGCCACGTTAACTGAGGAGTGGCAGAAGACCAAAATAGCGACCTTCCTTTTGACTGGCGAAGCGAGGCTGTGGTGGGATGAGTTGGAGTTTCATCTTCTAGTGGGAAGGCAACTTGCTGATGTGCCGATGGAGGAATTCTCTAGACTATTCTTGGCCAGATACCTACCCTCTGCTCAGAAGTTGGAGATGGAGAATCAATATCTTGGGTTGACTCAGGGAGCTAGAAGCGTGTACGAGTATCTCCATGAGTTCACACGGTTGGGTCGTTATGCTGGTGCTACGTTTATGGAAGAAGAACGGAAGACCAACCGGTTTTATGAGGGTCTACGCGGCGATCTATAGCTACTACTTGCTGGGCCTAAGGCGCAGGGCTTCCTATCCTTGGTCAATTCGGCCCGGTCATTGGAGAAGGTTGTGAAGAAAGTTCAAGAGTACAAGGACCCAGGAGAAAAGAAGTCCGAGTTCAAGGTGCCAAATACCAAGTCAAGTTTCCGCAGGTGGAATAAGAAATAGAGGACTTCGAACTCAGCCCCTCCGTCTGGTGCGTCAGGGGCAACTACAAGTCGAGTCCCAGGAGCTTGCTACAACTATGGGAAGACGGGGCATTTTGCCCGTGAGTGTTAGAGCGGACGTGCAAAGTCTGAGAGGAAGTCTGGAGCGACTTATGAGGAGAAAGGGAAGGCAGTGGAGTCAACCACGTCCCACCATACTCCAGCCCAGCCTAGAGTTTACAACCTTAGCCTGCAAGAGGCCATAAAGCAAGCGGATGTGGTGACAGGTATGAGTTAAATTATAGTGGTTTAATTTTTATAGTTGTTACCTTCGTATTTGTTAGCTTACTTTCGTTGGTGCTAGGCTTTGTGTTGATCTTTGAGTTTCCGGCAAGAGCCCTGTTTGATACGGAAGCATCGCATTCCTTCTTGTCTGAAAAATTCATATCGTGCATCGGGGTTCCGTCCTCGATGGCAAAAGACAAATTGGATGTGTTGTTGCCCAATGGGTGCTCAATGCGCACGGATAGGGTCTGCGTAGTGAAGATTTGTATTGGAGACCAAGAGTTTGATTTGCGGGCATTGGTTCTACCGTTAGTGGAGTTCGACGTAATATTCAGTATGGATTGGCTCTCGGAGAAGGGTGCATGCATTGATTGCAACCGTAAGGAAGTTAAGTTGGGTCTGAACACTGATCGGGATACTACTTTTGCGGGCATGAAGGGGTCGGGTAAGATTTTGATGTCAGCCCTTCAGGTGATTAAGGCGGTTCGGTCTGGGGCAGAGCTGTTTGTCACTCTAGTGCAGACTTCGACGCCTAAGCCAAGTCTTGACAGTATTCCAGTTGTGTCCGAGTATCCTGATGTGTTCCCAGATGATCTCCCAGGAGCCCCTCCTCAGCGGGAGATTGATTTTTCCATTGAGCTGGTACCGGGTGTCAAACCGGTGTCACGCTCTCCATATCGGATAGCGCCGTGAGAGATGGCGGAGTTGAAGGTGCAACTGCAAGAGTTGCTAGAGCAAGGTTATGTGCGTCCAAGTTCGTCGCCTTGGAGCGCACTAGTTCTCTTTGTTAAGAAGAAAGATGGGAGCTTGCGGCTTTGTATCGACTACCAGGAATTGAACAAGCTTACGAAAAAGAATAAGTATCCAATTTCGAGGATTGACGATCTGTTTGATCAGTTGGTTGGGTCAACGGTGTATTCGAGGTTGGATCTGAAATCCGGTTACTACCAGTTGAGGATAAGGGAGAGCGACATCCCAAAGACAGCATTCAGTATGCGATTTGGGCATTACGAGTTCACGGTCATGCTGTTTGGTTTGACCAATGCGCCATCCGTGTTTATGGATCTGATGAACAGTGAAAGTGTGAGCTAGATCTGATATACTCTAGAGGGGGGTGAATAGAGTATGGTGCTTAAAAACTTCTTACAACAGTTGTTGTAATCTGAGTGAACAGGGAAGCAAATATTAAATCTAATCACAGAACCTATCTAATCACAATCTACAAAAGAAACTAATCACAGATCACAGCCAGAAACAAAAATAAAGAAAAGCAACCAGAAGACACAAGGATCTATAGTGGTTCCCCTAAACTTGGGTACATCCACTCTTCTACCACCCTAGGTAGGAATCCACTGCAGGATGAGTTGATCAGGTGTCCTGGGCACCAATGAGCTTTTGATAAGGTGCTCAAAAACCAAATCAGATTTTTTGATCAGGTGTCTTGCCACCAATGAGCTTTTGATAAGGTGCTCAAAAAGCAAACACAAACTTTTGAAGGGAGTTTGAAAAACCCTTTACAGAGATGGGGATGAGAGAGTGATGGAAGTCTTCTCTTTCTCAAAGCAGCTGAGAAGACTATGTGGATATTGAAGTTGTCAAAGCTCCCCCTGAGTTCTTGAGATGTTCAGGAAATGATGCTTTGCTGTAGGGTGATATGCCTTCAGAAATTGATCTCCAGCAATTGATGATTTCTGTAACAGCTTAAATGTGAGGTGTCTGGAGTCTTGAATGATGATGGCCTTGAACACTTAAATCAAAAGAGATCTAAAGATTTCAGATGGTTGATCTCCTTTTGGTTGTGTGTTCTTGTAAGAATTCTTTTAGACAGAGAGTGTCTACAGCTCTTTCTCTTTTCCTCTTGTGAACAGTTGGTGTTGAGAAAGATGTTGTTCCAGAGAAAAGTTGTAGCAGAGAATCTTTTTGTTCTTCTTCTTGTTTTGCTTATCTGTGTTGTATGAGAGATTCAAAAAAAAATATTGTCTTTTATTCCTTCTTTCTGAATAGAAAATGATCCTCTGTCCAGAATAGCCGTTAGCCTGTCATTAATTTACTCCTTAATTGCAATTGTCTTCTGGGGGAAAGTCCAAAGAAACATTCCTTGATAATCCCTTGAAACTTGGTCCAGAATAAATGAAAACGGCTACAAAATCTTCTGAATTAATTGCTGACAATAACTCCTTAACTGTTCTGAATTTGAATCTTGAAAACCGTTTAACTCTTCAGAAAAATGTCGAACTGAGCTCCACTATCGTCGATCTGAGCTCAGCGATTTGGACTTAGACAGTAACAGAGATCGTCGATCTGAGCTCAACTATCGTCGAACTGAGCTCAGAGATAGAGAATCAATACTGGAGTCAAGATCGTCGAACTGAGCTCGAAGATCGTCGAATGGAGTTCGATGATTTGTTGAAGTTGAGCTCAGCGATCGTCGAATGGAGTTCGACGATCCGTCGAAGTGAGCTCAACGATCGTCGATTGGAGTTCGACGATTCGTCGTACTGAGCTCGATGAAATGACTTAGTCTCCAAACTGAAAAACCTTGGTCTTGAGGGCAGCTTCCAAACCTAACTACTAACCCTTAGACTTAATCCTAATTGACCTTTAGATATATACAATGAGGTTAAAAACAGGTTTCCTAAAGACATAGTGATCCTGACCCAAATTAGTAATAGGGTGTTCCAACAATCTCCCCCTATTTGGGTTAGGATTACTATTTACAGAACTTGGAAAAATTAAGGAACAACATACAAACAACAATATAACAAGCAACAACATAGCAGAATCACAGATATAATATCTCAGACAGAAATCAGAAATCAGAATGATTGTCACCTTACAGAATTATTCCTTCTCCTTGCTCTTTATAAGTTTAATTTCTCTATTAGGATTAAGAGCTTCTTTCTTTGACCTTCTGTCATCAGCTGCACCTAAGGAAGTTTGTTGTTTAGGCCTTGGTACCACAGCTTCAGGGTGCAGCTCCATATATCTTTCAGAATCAAAGAATTTGCTGGAGGCATATCTTTCCAATTCCTTCTTTCTTTGTTCTGACAATGTAGTAGTGCTTGAGGTGTCCTTGCCTTGCTCTCTGGCTTTCTTGATTTGATCCATGGCAGCTAATTCTTTCATCCTGGCAGTCCATGCAGTAGGATTATTTTCTGGATCCTCAAAGGGCACTAGAGGATCATATCTGTTCGAAGGATTGTCTTGAGGAGCTCTGGATGAGACTACTTCTTTCAACTTGTAAGGAAAAGGACCTGAAGGTGTATCTGATGAAGCTTGTCCTTCCCTAGAGTATGGATGTTGCCTTGAATAGCCTTTTGAATAAACTTGGAATTCCCTCTGGTTTCCTCTATAACTTTCTCTCCTTGATTGAGAACCTCTGGACTGACTTCCCCTATATTGAGATCTTGCATGAGGTTGATAGGGGGTTTGGCTTTTAGCAGAAGGATGAGTAGCTGAGCTTCCACCTGCACCTGCATCAGGAGGAGGTGGTGGAGGAGGATGAGGATGATGAAACTGAGAAGATCCTTTTTCATATTTCCTTTTCTTCTTCATAGCTTTAAGTTGATTCTTGGAATACTGCATCCAATGTTCAGTAATGGGGCAGTCATGAAGAATGTAGTAGGGAATGTCATTGGTGTCTTTGACTTTGGCTGGAAGCACCCTTTTCATAGCTTTGCTCTTTGCCTTTCTTTTCCTGGCTATAGTAGCTGAGGAATCATCAGAATCAGTCCTAAATTCATCACTTTCAGAGCTTTGCTCATCATATAAAGCATCAATCTTTTTCAGATAATCTTTCTGAAGTTGGGTTGGAGCAGATGAAACAGCAGTTGTAGCAGCAGCAGATACAGCAGATATAATACTGGCAGATGTTGTAGCAGCATCAGTAGTATCAACAGATACAGAACTTTCTGGAGCAATACTTGTAGAAGATATAGCAGCAGTAGTGACAGCAGCAGCTGGGGAAGCAACAGATTTAGATAAAACTGTTTCAGAAACACTACTTTCAGAGATAATATTTTCAGCATCAGCAATAGCAGCAGTAAGATCACTGGGAATAGAAGGCTCAGCAGGAGTAGCAGCAGCAACAGAACTAGCAGCATAAACTGAAAGTACAAAAGAATTTATAACACTGGTGTCACAACTTGAGAAGGGCACAATGGCCTTGGAAAGATCCTCTGATGGCTGGGCTGCAATTTTCTATGGAAGATAGCTGAAGTAGGCTGAATCAAAAACTGATAATAAGGACCTGAGGTCCACTGAGAAGACTGCAACTGGAGGTGGAACTGGAGCTTTAGGAACAACACCAGCAGCAGCAGGAACTGAAGAAACAACAGCAGCAGCAGCAGCAGGCAAACTCACATCTTCATGAGGCATCTCCCCCTGCCTGGATTCAGAGAGAGCTGGATCAAGGCACCCAAATGAAGGGATTGCCTGAGGAAAGAGAGAAGATAGCCTGGCAGAGAGGGCTGCAACTGACTAAAGAAGTGGAGCCAAGGAGGTCTCCAGTAGAAGTGAGAGCCTGAGAGCTATCAGTTCATACAGTTGGTCAGGTAGGGCTGGAATGTCTACATGCTCAGCAGGGACTGGAGCAGAGGTAGAGAGGGATGGTGGAGCAACTGGTGATGTTGGAGGAGAGCTAGTGGATGGTAGAAGTGAAGGTTGAGGTGTGGGGATTGTGGAAATGGAAGAAAGTGGTATGGAGATAGAAGGTGTGAAAGAGGGTTGATCAATGATATCTTGTAGAAGTTGTTGATATGAGGTGGATGAGGAGGGTAGATCAGGAGGGGATGAGGGTGAGTCATCCATGAAGGAATCATCTAGAAGATTAAAAGAGGGAATGTTGGATGATGTGTCAATGTCTGGGTGAGGGTAGTGGTGTAAAGGATGGAATGTTTCTTCTGGTATTTGAAGAGTTGGGATTGGAGATGGAATTGATGTTGGAGATGGGCTAGAAATGATGATGGTGGATGAAATTTGAATGGTGAAGGTGACTGGTGGAGATGGAATAGGAGTTGGAGGAGGAGAAGAAGCAGCAGGCAAGTCTTCTACAGGGGCAAAGACTTGAGGGGAAGAGACTGCAAGAGTCCTTATGCCTGAAGTTGTGCTTGCAGAGGGCCTGCTAGGCTTCACTATTTGTCTGTCCCATTTGCCAAACGGGGCACAGGGCAATCTCTTTGAGGCATTGATGTGCATCCCAGAAGAGACTAGCAGCGCAGGGCATCTGTTTTGGAGAAACAGCCCTAGAATCCTTCCAAAATTAACAAAATTCTTGTTTATTTTCTTCTTAATCAGGTCAAAGAAGACCTCTCCCCAGTTCAACTATTTCTTATCCACAATGGCTCCCATCAAGCACAGCTGATACCTGGAGATGGTATCATGTGCTGAATGCTTGGCCAACAGAACCTTTCCCACTACATCAGCTAAGAACCTGTATTCAATAGCTAGGTTCTTTTTCAGTAGCTTGCTAGGGTTAGCATCAGAATGACCCATTCTTGCAAGTAAATCAGAAAATTCCTCTCCAGACAATTCAGCAGAATCTCTTCCAGAACTTAATTCAAAAACCTCTGTCAGAATAGCAGGAGTCAAAGGTACCTGGGTTCCAGAAATTGAACCAACCACTGTGTTTTGGTCCTGGTTGTGGGCAGTATAGACCCACTCCTTGATCTCATCTGCAGCCAATTTGATTCTGGTGGTCATAATGGTAACAAGCTTCTGCTCCTTGAACAGTTCCAGAATGTCCTGAAAAACCTGATCACTGGTGCTGAAGGACTCCATGTCTATATCAAATCCGGCATCGAACTTCATTGCGGCTAGAACGACAACTGAGACGGCCATTGTTACCTGTAAAAATCAACAAACAAAACGACCAAGTGTAGAGATATTTGGAGGGAAAGAGAAATTTTTGCAGAGAGAACGAAGGCGTAAAGAGAGAACGACGGCGAAAAATGAATTTTATATTAGGGTTCGACGCAGAGAAGGAAAGATCGTTGAACTCAGTTTGACGATCGGGGCTTCTAAAGGAATCTGAAAGGTCTTCAATATCATCGATCTCCGTTCGACGATATTGGAGAGCGTCGAGCTCCGTTCGACGATAGTTCAGAAAATAACATCGTCAAGCGTCGTTCGACGATCGTTGACCGGAAGAGATAGTTGAACACTATCTGAGAAGCGCTGAACTCAGGTCGACGATTTCGGAAAGCGTCGATCTCCGTTCGACGATCTGGGGGAAAATCGTCGAGCGCAGTTCAGAGACCAGAAATACACTCTAAACACTTAGAAAAATCAAGATGTTTGCCTAGTCTTGGTCAATTTTTAAAGTTTTAAAATCTTGGATATTATTATAGACTTCCTCCATCTAACATTCCTAACTGATTTAGGAAGGTGTGTTTCTTTTCATCCAAGGGTTTGGTGAAAATATCTCCCCTTTGTAAATCAGTTTGGATATATTGAAGTTCAATTTTGTTCTTCTCAACATTATCCCTTAAAAAGTGATGCCTAATTTCTATGTGTTTTGTCCTACTATGGAGGACTGGATTTTGAGCTATAGAAATAGCACTGGTGTTATCACAAAAGATTTTAGACTTCTCTAAGTTGTAGCCATAGTCTAGGAGTTGGTTTTGAATCCACAATATTTGTGAACAACAACTACCTGCATCCATATATTCAGCTTCAGCAGTTGAAGTTGACACAGAAGTTTGTTTCTTGCAAAACCAAGAGACAAGTCTGTCACCAAGAAACTGACAAGTTCCACTGGTGCTTTTCCTGTCAATTCTGCATCCAGCATAATCAGCATCAGAAAATCCAGTTAATTCAAATGTTGAATCTTTTGGATACCAGAGACCTAGATTTGGACAACTTTTTACATACCTGAGAATCCTTTTTACTAATGTTAGGTGTGACTCTCTAGGGCTTACTTGGAATCTAGCACATATGCATGTAGCAAACATTATATCTGGTCTATTAGCTGTAAGGTACAGTAAAGAGCCAATCATTACACTATATGTTGTCTGATCAATAGGTTTCCCATGTTCATCAGCATCCAATACAGCATTAGTAGGCATAGGTGTTTTCATACAAGATGCTTCAGACATACCAAATTTCTTGACCAATTCATTTGCATACTTGGTTTGAGAAATAAAGATGCCTTCAGCATGTTGTTTGACTTGCAATCTTAGAAAGAAGGATAGCTCACCCATGCTACTCATTTCAAATTTAGAATGCATTAGGTTGGAGAACCTTCTACACAAATTTGAATCAGTAGAGCCAAAAATAATATCATCTACATAAATCTGTACTAGTAGGGTATGGGACTTATGGGTTCTAATGAAAAGAGTTTGGTCTACTCTACCCCTTATAAATTCATTTTCCAGAAGGAAGCATGCTAGGGTCTCATACCATGCTCTAGGAGCTTGCTTGAGACCATATAATGTTTTGTTCAATTTAAAAACATAATCAGGATGAGTTTGAGAGATAAAACCTGGAGGTTGTATGACATAGACTTCTTCTTTGATTTCTCCATTTAGAAATGCACTCTTTACATCCATCTGATATACCTTGAAGCATTTGTGTGCTGCATAAGCTAAGAAGATTCTGATAGCTTTCAATCTTGCAACTGGTGCAAAAGTCTAGTCATAGTCTATGCCTTCTTCTTGTGAGTATCCTTGAGCAACTAGACTTGCCTTGTTCCTTATAATTACTCCTTGATCATCCAATTTGTTTCTGAACACACACTTTGTTCCAACAATGGAGTGATCCTTAGGCTTTGGCACTAGTTCCCAAACTTTGTTCCTTTCAAATTGATGCAACTCTTCTTGCATTGCAATGATCCAGTGTGGATCTTGCTCTGCATCTTGAATGGATTGAGATTCAATTTGAGATAGGAAGCAAGTGTGCAACAAGTTTTGGTTGACCTGATTTCTGGTTTGCACACCAGCTGAGATGTCTCCAATTACTTGGGAAATTGGATGGTCTCTTGATGTTACTAAATCAACAGGGGGTGTTGATTGTTCACCAACCTGAGTTGTTGTTTCCTCTTGTGGTACAACAACTGGCTCTTCAAGTTGTTTTTCTTCAGCATGTTGAATGCTTTATTCATCTTCACTGCTTTCCTCTTTTTGAGTAACCTGTAACTTGTTCAAATCTTCAACAAGAGAATGTACATGCAAAGGTTCTATGGTAGAAGTGTTCTTCTCCTTGAAAGACATGTTAGATTCATCAAATGATATGTGAACAGATTCTTCAATTTTAAGAGATGATTTATTATATACCCTATAAGCCTTACTGATCATGGAATATCCCAGAAACACTCCTTCATCAGCTTTAGCTTGAAATTTTGCTAAATATCTCTTGTCATTATTATGAATATAACAAGTACAGCCAAAAATTCTAAAATAATCAACTTTAGGTTTCTTCCCTTTGAGCAATTCATAGGGAGTCTTGCCCTTTAGTTTATGTATTAAACTTTTGTTCAACATATAGTTGGAGGTGTTCACTGCCTCTGCCCAAAAAGATAGAGGAAGGTGAGCATCTGACAACAATGTAGTGGCAGATTCAATAAGGGTTCTATTTTTCCTTTCACCTACCCCATTTTGTTGAGGAGTTCTAGGAGCTGAGAAAGTATGTCTGATCCCTTCACTCTGACAGAACTCTTGCATAAGAAGAGAATCAAACTCTGTCCCATGATCACTTCTGATCAGGGCAATGTGAGTATTGAACTCAATCTGTATACATTTGAGAAACTCTATCAAACACTTAAAGTTATCAGACTTCTTCCTCAGAAAGAACACCCATGTGAATCTAGAGAAGTCATCTACAACTACTAAAGTGTAAGATTTCCCTCCTAGGCTTTGTACTGTAATGGGTCCAAAAAGATCCATGTGTAACAGATACAAGATCCTAGGTGAATCACTCTTATTAAGTGACTTGAAACTATTTTTAGTTTGCTTGCCTAATTGACAAGCCCTGCATAGTCCTTCCTTCTTGTAGGGGCCAGAAGGTAGTCCTCTAACAAGGTTGTCCTTGGATAGCCTAGCAATGGTTCTAAGGTTTAAATGTCCTAGTCTCTTATTCCATAACACATTAGGTCTACAGACAGAATTAAACAGGCAAATATCTATAACTGTTGAAAGAAAATCTACTAGATAGATGTTACCTTTCCTTTTACCTGTCAACACAGTTGTGTTGTCCTCTGACTTGATCTTGCATAATGCTTTGCTGAAAGTCACCTGGTAGCCTTCATCACATAGCTGACTGATGCTGATCAAATTGTGCTTCAGTCCTTCCACATAGGCTACCTTCTTGAATGTCACTGTCCCAATCTGGACTGCACCATATCCTTTAGTTTGTCCAAAGTTTGAATCACCAAATATGACTTTGGGTCCAAGCTTGGCTTTAAAGGATGTGAGGTTGTCCTTATTTCCTGTCATGTGCTTAGAGTACCCACTATCCAAGTACCATTGTTGGTTTGATATTGGATAGGTCTTCTCTTGCACATAAATTAATTCACTTGTTTTTGACCCAGTTTACCTTGGGCCTAGGTTGATAACCTTTAAACTCAGAAATAAAAGACATCCCAGGTTGACTCTTATAACTTTCAGGATGATATCTCCTTGGAGGTATTATCCATTCAGTATAATGGTTAAAGCTTTGGGATGAAGGACCCCTAGGATTGGATTTTGATTTGCCCTTGAAAGAATTTCCAAAGCTCTGATCTCTGTTCGACGATCGTGGAGCTGCGTTCGACGATCTTGGGTCAGATCGTCGAGCTTCATTCGACGGTCGACTGTGGCAGAGTTCAGGAATTAGAGATCGTCGACCTTCGTTCGACGATTTTGCCTGAGATCGTCGATCTGCGTTCGGCGATCGTCGGGCTCCGTTCGACGATTTCTGCCCTAACTTGGTTTTCTTAGGCAGATCAGAATTTTTCCTAGCTACCTCTACAACTCTCTTCCCTTTATCAGAAATGAACTTGATTGGGGTTGTTAGAACTATAGGTTGGCTGGATGAAGCACCCAATCCCAGTGTACTATTGAATCTGGAGTTCACTGTGCTTGTGATGTCCATCAGCTTGATACTTCTCCCATTAAGGGATTCTTCAAGCTTCTTGGCCTCTGATAGCTCACCTTTCAGTGAAGCTATCTGCTCCCTACAGCACTCCAACTCCTTAGAGAGTTTGAGGTTTTCTGACTTTAAGATACTATGTTCAGATAAATGATTTCTGAGAGAAATAATTTCCTTCTCAGATTTTAGTAAGTCTAAACATAATGCTTTAAACTCAGATTTAAAGTCCTCTGAATTGAAATCAAAAGAACTAATTACCTGGTCCTCTTCAAGTTGAGTCTCTGAGTCTGACTCTGACTCTTCTGCATCTAAATTATGTTGAGAGCCATTGATTGCCATCATGCAGAACTCCTTCTCTTCAGCATCATCTTCATCATCACTGGAGCTAGATGAAGCTTCTGATTCCTCGTCAGTCTCACTCCAGGATTTAGCAACAAATCCCTTCCTTGTGTGTTTGTTCTTGCTGGAGGAGGGTTTGCCATTGTCATTCTTCTTGAAGTCCTTATCTCTTCTTCTTTCTTTCTTATCCTTTTTGTCCTTGTTTTTGTTTTCTAGGCAGTCAGGTACAATGTGCCCTGGTTTCCTGCAACCAAAGCAAACAATTTCTTTATTATTTGACTTATCATACCTTGGCTTATCATGCTCTTTGTATGATCTCTTTCTGAAATCCTTTCTGACCATTCTGTAGAATCTTTTGGCCAGCAGACTGAGCAGTTCATCATTGCCTGTGACTTTATCTTCAGGCCGATCTTTAGTTGCTTTGAAAGCTATTTTCTTTTCTTTTCTTGTGGCTGGTGAGGCAGCCTTCTGCTCTTCTTCTCTGTTCTTAATGAGCAGCTCATAAGACTTGAGCTTGCCCAGGAGAGCTTCTGTTGTAATCTCATTCAGACTTCTGGCATCCTTGATTGGCCAGATCCTTGAATCTCAAGTGCTTGGGAAGCACATTAGGATTTTGTCATTAAGTTCAGTCAGTGAGATCTCCTTATTCAGAGTCTTCAGTTCATTGACTATCAAACTGAGTCTATTATATATATCTCCAACTGACTCAGCTTCTCCCTTCTTGAAATTCTCATATTGAGATATGAGGTGTGATCTCCTGTCCTTTCTTTCATCAGCTGATCCTGAGACTATTTCAGAGAGCTTATCCCAGATTTCCTGTGTTGAATTACATTCAGCCACCTTTTGGAAAATGTCATCAGACATGGTCTGGGCTAATATGTTCATAGCCTTTACATCTGCAACCTTCCACTTCTTGATATCAGCATCTGTTACTGATGGAGGTGGAACAACATTTGTGCTTGTGTTCTCTGGGGGTCTTGGACAAACTGTCAAAACAGAATTAAAAATGTCCTCGTCAATAGAATTCATGTATAATCTAATCCTTGCTTTCCAAAGTGCAAACTTGGACAGATTGCACACTGCAGGTCTGGTTTTAGCATAATCTTTGTTTTGGGCCATGATTTGTATAGAAATAATCTAATAACAAAATCTAAAAAGGCAGATCTAACTAGGGATCTTTGGGTTCAGGTGTTAGTCTGTGCAACCACCAAGGTGTGGTATGTTTAACCAACCTCGCTCTGATACCAATTGAAAGTGTGAGCTAGATCTGATATACTCTAGAGGGGGGTGAATAGAGTATGGTGCTTAAAAACTTCTTACAACAGTTGTTGTAATCTGAGTGAACAGGGAAGCAAATATTAAATCTAATCACAGAACCTATCTAATCACAATCTACAAAAGAAACTAATCACAGATCACAGCCAGAAACAAAAATAAAGAAAAGCAACCAGAAGACACAAGGAGCTATAGTGGTTCCCCAAAACTTGGGTACATCCACTCTTCTACCACCCTAGGTAGGAATCCACTGCAGGATGAGTTGATCAGGTGTCCTGGGCACCAATGAGCTTTTGATAAGATGCTCAAAAACCAAATCAGATTTTTTGATCAGGTGTCTTGCCACCAATGAGCTTTTGATAAGGTGCTCAAAAACCAAACACAAACTTTTGAAGGGAGTTTGAAAAAACCTTTACAGAGGTGGGGATGAGAGATTGATGGAAGTCTTCTCTTTCTCAAAGCAGCTAAGAAGACTATGTGGATATTGAAGTTGTCAAAGCTCCCCCTGAGTTCTTGAGATATTCAGGAAATGAAGATTTGTTGTAGGGTGATAGGCCTTCAGAAATTGATCTCCAGCAATTGATGATTTCAGCAACAGCTGAAATGTGAGGTGTCTGGAGTCTTGAATGATGATGGCCTTGAACACTTGAATCAAAAGAGATCTGAAGATTTCAGATGGTTGATCTCCTTTTGGTTGTGTGTTCTTGTAAGAATTCTTTTAGACAGAGAGTGTCTACAGCTATTTCTCTTTTCCTCTTGTGAACAGTTGGTGTTGAGAAAGATGTTGTTCCGGATAAACGTTGTAGCAGAGAATCTTTTTTTTCTTCTTCTTATTCTGCTTATCTGTGTTGTATGAGAGATTCAAAAAAATCTTGTCTTTTATTCCTTCTTTCTGAATAGAAAATAATCCTCTGTCCAGAATAGCCGTTAGCCTGTCATTAATTGACTCCTTAATTGCAATTGTCTTCTGGGGGAAAGTCCAAAGAAACATTCCTTGATAATCCCTTGAAACTTGGTCCAGAATAAATGAAAACGGCTACAAAATCTTCTGAATTAATTGCTGACAATAACTCCTTAACTGTTCTGAATTTGAATCTTGAAAACCATTTAACTCTTCAGAAAAACGTCGAACTGAGCTCCACTATCGTCGATTTGAGCTCAGCGATTTGGACTTAGACAGAAACAGAGATCGTCGATCTGAGCTCAACTATCGTCGAACTGAGCTCAGAGATAGAGAATCAATACTGGAGTCAAGATCATCGAACTGAGCTCGAAGATCGTCGAATGGAGTTCGACGATTTGTTGAAGTTGAGCTCAGCGATCGTCGAATGGAGTTCGACGATCCGTCGAAGTGAGCTCAACGATCGTCGATTGGATTTCGACGATTCGTCGTACTGAGCTCGACGAAATGACTTAGTCTCCAAACTGAAAAACCTTGGTCTTGAGGGCAGCTTCCAAACCTAACTACTAACCCTTAGACTCAATCCTAATTGACCTTTAGATCTATACAATGAGGTCAAAAACAGGTTTCCTAAAGACATAGTGATCCTGACCCAAATTAGTAATAGGGTGTTCCAACAAACAGGACATTCAGAGAGTACATGGATCATTTCGTGATAGTATTTATCGATGATATCCTATTGTACTCGCAGTGCGAGGAGGATCACTACAATCATCTACACATGGTGTTGGAGACGTTGAGGAGGAATTAGTTGTATGCTAAGTTCTCCAAGTGTGAATTCGGGTTATCCTCGATAGCGTTTCTTGGTCATGTTGTCAGTAGAGAAGGGATAGCTGTGGATCCGGCGAAGATAGTGGAAATACGGGAGTGGCCTGCTTTGACTACAGTGGCGGAGGTCCAGAGTTTTCTGGGGCTTGCTGGCTATTATAGGCTCTTCGTAGAGAACTTCTCGCGGATAGCGCTACCACTCACGACGTTGACTAGGAAGGATCAGAAGTTTGTGTGGTCTCCGGAGTGCGAACAGGCTTTTGAAGAGTTGAAGAGGTGGTTGACCACGACGCCTATTTTATGTTCGCCAAGTGGGACCGAAGGGTTCGCGATCTATAGTGATGCTTCGGGCAGTTGTTTGGGTTGTGTTCTGCTACAGCATGGGAGTGTGATAGCCTACGGCTCACGAGAGAAATTATCCGGTCCATGACTTGGAGTTAGCGGACGTGATATTTGCTCTAAAGCTTTGGAGGCACTACCTGTACGGTGTGAATGTCGATATTTACATCGATCATAAGAGCTTGAAGTACATATTGGATCAAAAGGATCTGAACATGAGGCAGCGGAGGTGGACGGAGTTCTTAGGGGACTACACCTTCAAGATTCATTATGTGCCTGGGAAAGGAAATGGAGTGGCGGATGCGTTGAGTCGCAGGACTCCGACGCAGGCCAAATGGTTATCGGTACATGATGAGAGATTGGTCCATGAGTTGGAGGCTTTTGAGATATCTTGCATCGACAAGCAGTCTAGTTCTGAGGAGAAACTATTTTGGACAGAGGTGCAGTGCGACCTAGCTGATAGAGTTCGGCGGGCTTTGGTTCAGGACAACAGCATGAAGCGGATCTTGGATGAATCTTTGGACGGGTCAAATTCCCAGTTTTCTGTTGAAGATGGGTTGCTAAGGAAGGACGGTCGCCTATGCATTCCTAGTGCGGATAATCTTCGGGAGGAGTTGATGTATGAGGCTCATCATACCAAGTACTCTATCCACCCGGGAAGCACAAAGATGTATAGAGACTTGAAGAAATTGTTCTGGTGGCCAGTATTGAAGAAGGATGTAGCACTTTATGTGGCCAAGTGACGTATATGTGCATTGGTGAAGGCGGAATGCCAGAAGCCCGGAGGTTTCTTGAAGTCCCTACCTATCCCGGAATGGAAATTCGACGACATATCTATGGATTTTGTGCATGGTTTGCCGAAGTCGCGGAAGGGAAACGACGCCATTTGGGTGGTCGTAGATAGGTTGACAAAGGTGTCGCACTTTATTCCGGTCAGGAATTAAGATCCGGTGGAAAAGTTAGTCAAACTCTATGTGGAGAATATTGTACGATTGCATGGTGTGCCCTGCAGTATTCTTAGTGATCGAGATGGACGCTTCACGTCGAATGACTGGAGATTGGTGCATAGTCTGTTGGGTACTAAGCTAAAGTTCAGCACAACCTTTCATCCGCAGACGGATGGCCAAACTGAGAGGGTCAACCTGACGATTGAAGACATGCTTCGCATGTGCATCATAGATTTTGGAAAGCAGTGGGAAGATCACCTGTACATGGTGGAGTTTGCCTATAACAATAGCTTTCAGGCGAGTATTGTAATGGAGCCTTTCGAGGCCTTGTACGGAAGAAAGTGTCGCACGTCGTTGTCTTGGTTGGAGATGGGCGAAGTTTTACAAACGTCAAGCAGTGGAAGATGCCACTTCAGTGATACGGACAATTCAAGAACAGTTGAAGATCGCTCAGGACAGACAGTCAAAGTACTATATCGCCAAACATAGGAATGTGGAGTTCAATGTTGGCGACTGGGTGTACTTAAAAATTAAGCCGTTCAAGGGTGTCTCGCGGGTTTGACGCTTGAAGAAGTTGAGTCCGAGATACCTTGGACAATTTGAAATCCTGGAGCGTGTTGGCGAGGTGGCATATAGATTGAAGCTGTCGGTGGAATTGAGTGGGCTACACGATGTGTTCCACGTGTCGGTGTTGCGTAAGGCGGTGCAAGAGCCTTCGCAGATCATTGCGGACAATCAAGTACCGGTTGATTATGAATTAACGACAAGGGTCAAGCTAGTACGTATTGAAGATGTTGCAGTCAAGCGACTCCGCAATAAGGAAGTCCGAATGGTTAAAGTCTGTTGGGATAATTGCGGACGTGAGGAGCTTTCATGGGAGAGAGATCAAGCTATGTTGGAGGAATATCCCGAGTTATTCCACTCAGGTAACTTTTAGTTGTGTACCTTTACTTAATTTTGGGACGAAATTCCTTAAGAGGGGGAGATTTGTAACGCCCCGAAAATTGTGTTTGAGTTGGTCGCATAAAAAGGGATTTTTGGTGCCGGTATAGGGGTACACGGCCTAGGACACGGGCGTGTCCAAGGCCGAGTCTGGCTGGTGTTTTGGCCGTTTTCATCCCGAGAAGGACATGGCTCAAAACACGGCTGAATGACAAGGGTGTGTCATTTGACACGGGCGTGTGCCTAACCGTGTATGTACCCGTGTTCCCGAAAGCCGGTTGAGTTCGACGAAAAGTGTTCGGGAGGAACACGCCAGGCGACACGGGCGTGTCGGGAGGGCGTGTCCCCCAGCATTCGACGATCGACGAAAGGCACTCGACGATTGTCGAGTGACCCTCTGCGTTCGACGATCGACGATTTTTGCTCGACGATTGTCGAGTGACACGGGCGTGTTCATACCCGTGTCCCTACCCGTGTTCAGTTGGGTCGTGTCCGTTGTCGTGCGGTTACATGTGACATGCCCCCTAGTCACGGGCGTGTTGAGGATCCGACACGGGCATGTCGAGTGAGACACGGGCGTGTCGTAGCCCGTGTGAGTCTCTGTGTTCGACAATCGTGCCTGGATCGAGGCACACGGCCTGGGACACGGCCGTGTGCCAAGCCGTGTTCGGCCCAGGTTTGGGGATTTTTGAGCGGATTTGAGCCGTTCGTTTTCTTTAAATAAGATCCAACGACCCAGATGATTTCCTGCTTTATTAATGTCGGGAATAGGGGAGTTAATCCTTCATTTCTCTCCAAGCTTTCTCTTTCCAAGGAGTTAGAGAGAGGAGGAAGAAGGAGGATTTCGGCCATCGGCGGAGCATCGGAGCACCGTTTTGAGATCTGAGAGCGGATCCGTAGAGGAAAGTTCGTTGCGAAGATTTCCATCAGTGTAGTTTTTCCATGGCGCCTAAGCAGACTACAAGGGTAACGATTCTCTACTTGAGCATGTGAAGCTCTCTTCCTTTTTGCATAGGGAAACCCTCTCCCGCGAGTGTGCGGTGAGTGCGTGGTGTTCCTTAGGGTTGATGTGAATAGTCCCCCTTGTGTTGCATATAGAGTCCGGAATCGAAGTACGGGCATAGTCATTGTGTGTGAAGCCTACCCGGACGTGTATTGTCTGGATCGGTGATGTTGCATTTGAAATGTTTTGCCAGAGAAGACTCCGTGCTTTGGGTTTTTCAGGTTTCTACGCGGTAGATTGCAACAGGGATCCTTGGGGATTAACTTCAAGGCGCACCCGAAAAACTAAGCGGAAACGTGTTCTGCTAACTTGGCGGTCAGGGAACCGGCCTTGAACATAACTGGGTTATGTGATTGTTTGGAAAAGTTTTGGGATCCGAGAGAAGCTTGGCTCGTGCGTACGTCTTAAAGTGACTACGTGGTGTGAGCAACGGGCAAGTGGAATTGGACCTAGGCTATGTCGTTCGGTGCGAGAGACTCGAAAAGGGGACTGGCCGTTGGCATAGTCGGGAGCCTTAGACAGTGGTCAAAAAGGCTAAATGCTCACGTGATTGCCGTCTTTGGGATGGTGGTGAAGACGCTGAAGTGTCAGGATTCACCGTTAATGTGCCCTGAGTGCACGGGGTGTTTGGTCGTGCGAGCCTACACCTGTGGCATAGTATAATTGCGCTTTATTGTTTTACTGGGCTAATGATATGCAGGGAAAGAGCACCGCAGTACCGAGTAAGGGGCGGGGTCGTTATAATTTGGTCGGCTTTTGGCTGACCATTTCTTTGTTTGCCACCGTGCGGTGGAATGTGCTTGCAGCTGCTGCGGAGCCGAGTACCAAATAGCGGGCTGGATCCCATGTTGCTGTGCTGGCCCTAGAAGGCCGAAGAGAATAGTTGTACTTAACTTTTGTCATGTGTGGCCGGCCTGCGAGCCGATGTATGGAAACATTATTTAATTAAGTGAACCTCTGTAAGGCCATAATGCGAAGTTTCTTTCAGTGTATTATTATTTCATTCCAGTGGTAATTATTGTGGACATTCATGTTATTTGGATTCAAGATTGGGTTCTTTCTACTTTTAAAAAAACTTCCGCTAGAATGCTCTGTGTAGGACGAGTAGTCTTAATTGGGATGTTTGGATATTCTTATGTAACCCTTCCGACTGTTTGTTGTATATGGCGTCGGGTTTTAGCTGCACCTTCTGTTATATGGCATGTGACGGATGGGGGTGTTACAGCGCGAGACCCCTACGGGAGGTACGCGTGCACGCAACTAGCGCGCAGGCACACACAAAAGACCCGCACGCGAATGCACATGCGCGTGCGCGCAGGCCCGTTCGCACAGTCCCGTGTGTCTGCTCGTGCAAACCCACACGCACACGCGGAGAGCGGGTCAGACCGCGCGCAATCCGCCACCGCGCATAGGTGCGTCGGAGGTCTAGCCTCGGCGCACCAATGCACGTGCCTCCCCATCCGCTCGCGCATTGCCCTACCTGTACGAGTCTTCCCTGCGCTCATGTGTATTGACGAACCTCGTACAAGCACAACTTCTTCTGCTCGCTTACTCCGCTTCTTTACCATGTACCTTGGCAAGCGCTCCACTGCCATCCACCTTCTCTAGCATCCCTCCGTTCGACGCCACTTTTAGCGACCCCAGTGCCGCGAATGCATGGGACTACCGCAGGGGCATGACCGCACGGGGCATCCGCACGTCGCGGCCACCCTCACCCCCTCTGCCGCCTCCCACAGCCGCAAGGGCACGACTGCACCCCGCGGCCGCCTCCCACGATAGCAATGGGCATCTGCGCCCCGCGGTCAGCTGCCTTGGCCGCAAGTCGCGACCACTCCCTGCGGCCGCAAGCTCGGAGTCGAGCGGGTCGACCTATGCTCTGGACGACAGCCCTCCGGTCTTGCCACAGTCGGGCATCCTGCGAGCCGCCACTCCTTCTTTGGCGGCCACCCGCCGCCATTTGGCCACTAATCGAAGAGGGGGACCCTCTCCACCATCCGATCGTCCCAATGCGAACACTGTCGTCCATTTCATGGGTAACCACCCACGTAACCACCATTGTTAGTGGGGGGAATTTTTAATAATTAAATATTAGTATAGCTATATAAAATATATTATTTAATATTCATTAGAAACTATACCAAATATGGTATGCACCCAGTAGTTTAGGTGGTTACGGTGTGCGGATAGCCGCATAAATAACGTAACCACCTTTTAGAGCCTATAAAATGTCCCGCAAACCTCTCTCATGTCTAACCTTTTCTCCTTACATCTTTCTTCTTTATTAGGTCGGAGCCCTTCTGAAATCTTCCTATGAGCCACTGCCTCCCATCGAGCAACCCGAAAAGTTTTCTAATCCCACAACACCCCGAGGAAGAAGACGCATTGTCGACCACTCCAAGAAGACTCCTACGTGCGCGAAATCCAACAAATCCTCGCAAACGCACCTTAAACAACCTCGCATCAAAGTTGAGCAGCCCGATTGCATCCAAGAACGTCTGCCACCGCCAATGAACAATGAAAGCAGAGCTTCGTGTAAGGCGGTCTGTCGCCCACCCAGCACGTTAGTATACTCTCTCTCATCTCCAAGCTGTAACGAGGAACAATTTGTCACCCTTGATTCCACCAACACTCTGTAAACTACTGTTTATAGTGAAGTTTGTCTGACACCGAACTGACCACGTGATTTTTTATCCAATTGAGGAGTTTTTACACGTTAAAACTGTCTTGTTCACTTATTTTATTACTCTGACAGTGTGCACACTTGACCGCTCTATGTTAATGTGATTTAGTTTAGTCCGGTCTACCAGAAATATAGAATTGGCCGCAACAATAAATATAAAAATTTATATTCTAATATATATATACTAGCATCTTCGAACGGGCTCCGCCCGTTCTCGATGCGTCGCTGCGGGCTTCGCCCGCAATCAAGCGGGCTTCGCCCGCTTGACCCCAAGCGTGCTTCGCCCGCTTGATCCCCAGCGGGCTTCGCCCGCCTCCCACATCTTCGAACGGGCTCCGTCCGTTCTCGATGCGTCGCTGCGGGCTTCTCCCGCTTCGCCCGCAATCAAGCGGGCTTCTCCCGCTTGACCCCCCGGCGGGCTTCGCCCGCCCCCCGGAGGGCTTCGCCCGCAGCCCAGATTTTAATAAAAAATTTAATAAAAAATTTAATAAAAAATTTAATAAAAAATTTCTATTATATTTTAATAGAAAATCTAATAGTAATTTAATAATTTTATAAATTATAAATAAATTTAATTAATTAATAATAAATTTAATAAAATATATAATAAAAAAAACTGAAAAGAAAAAAAAAAATCCCCCCCCCCCCCCGCTTCGGCCTGCTCACGCAGGCCGATCTTCTCGGCCGCCGGCGGCGGAGCCGCCGGCGGCCTGCCCGGCGCCCACCGGCGGGTTCGCCGGCCTCCGGCGAACCCGCCGGGGTTTGTCCGCCGGCGAGCGGGCAGGGCCACCGCCGGCGGTGGCCCTGCCCGCTCGCCGCCGGACAAACCCCGGCCGGGTTCGCCGGAGGCCGGCGAACCCGCCGGTGGGCGCCGGGCAGGCCGCCGGCGGCTCCGCCTCCGGCGGCGGGGGTGAGCCCGTGAGGGGGCGGGAGGGAGAAAGGGCCATCGGGATATTTTCGGCTGTGAACAGTGCCAGGGGAGTGGATTTGGATATTTGCAGATCTCCTTTGTTGAATCCAACGGTCCGTATTTGATGGAGTTTGATCGGACGGTCCAGATGAGTTTTATGGTGTGATTGGAGATATGTATATTGTATATATATATATATATATATATATATATATATATATATATATATATATATATATATATATATATATATAGGGTTACGTTCAATTTGACTTATCACTAAAAACTGTGAACTAATCAAATCTTGCAATTTTTCAATACTTGAAATCGTAACAGAACCGTTGCCAACGAAAGCTAACCAAACCTCACGCACACTTCAAGTACAATTCCAATAAATTAAGGGTGGTGTTAAAGGCACACCATTTTAGACTATGTGCACACCCATCAAAAAACATAACCCTAATATTCCGGGTTTTCTAAACCCCACCCAACTAAAACCAAAGCAGCCCGCCTCCCTCGTCCCGATTTTCGTGAAACCTCCCCCCCCCCCCCCGATTCCGCCGGCGAAACGTCCCTCCCCCCCCCACCGATTCCTCCGGCAAAACCTCCCCGGCGGCCTCATCTCTCTTCCCCGACTGCATCTGACGCCCCCATCCGACGTTTCCTTCTTCCCCGACTGCATCCGCAAAAACCGCCCAACCCCATTCGGCGTTTCCTCCGGCGAAATATTCAGTCGCCTCCTCCATTATACCTCCGGCCACCTCTGGTAATGTCTCCTTCACTTATATTTGATGATTTTTTGGGGTCTTTTTGATTCTCCAGTGATACAATGCTAGAATTATTTTTTCAGTGAATTCCCCCAATTAATGTTTTTTGAGAGTGTTCTTCCTCAACCACACCGTGACTTGGTGTCTTCTTCGTCTACAACTTAGGTATTATTTTCAGAACTTTGTATTGCATGTTCAATTATTTGCATCCATAGAGGTTGGGTGGTGTTTTATGTGTTGTTTTTTTTGTGTTATCTATGTATTTAGGGGTTATTAGCTTGTGATAATAATGAGTTCTGATTTAGCAATAACTACAAATAACTCTTCCAAAAAGTTTGCATCTGTAGACGTTGGGCATGAATTCATCACAGATACTATCTTTCCAAGCAAAGAAAATTTGCTTGAGTGGGCTCGTAATGTTGCAAGAAGAGTTGGCTTTATTGTTACAATTCAACAGACTGATAATATAACCGCTCGTGCGAGACCTAGAATAATGCTTGGTTGCGATAGAGGTGGGTGGTTTCGAGAAAATCAAGATAGTAAAGGTGTTGTTAAAAGAAATTTAAGGAAAACAAGTTCAAAACGCTGTGGTTGTCCATTCTTATTACTTGGTCAGAAAGATGCGACTTTGGAAGAGTGGAAAATAGAAGTTAGATGTGCAACTCATAATCATCAATTTGTTCATCTTGCGGCACATGCCTATGCCGGGAGATTAGATAAAAATGAACAAAATATAGTCCTCGACATGTACACGTCGGGTGTAAAACCTAGAAAAATTTTATCTACCTTAAAGAAAAGAAATCCTAGCAACTCTACTGTTATGCAGACTATTTACAATGAAAAAATAAGGTTGTTCAAGAAACAGTTAGATGGTGTTACTCCAGTGCAATCGAGAGGTAATGCTACTTTAAATTTCAATAATTTGAAATTATTTAGTTTATTCAAGTTATAATTAATTTTTATCTATTTATATTCATGCAGGATACGATGGATTTTCCCTGGATAAAGGATTTTTGTCCATCCTTATATGATATGCTATACATCTCTGTGCAAATGCGAGAGTTTGACTATGGGAGATGAGAGTGATTTTTGTCAGATTTGCCTTAAATAGTGGCTATAGGATTTTGGATAATCTTATTATCTCTATATTATTGTTTTCATTTTAGTTAGTGTGAACTATTACTTTAACAGATTTTGATTAAACTAGATGAATGCTTGAGTAGTTTTATATTTTATACAATGAGTGCACATAGTATTGGTGTGCACATAAAATTCCAATTGGTGCACATAGTATTTGTGTGCACAAAGCCGAAGATAGTGTGCACATAAAATTTCAATGGGTGCACATAGTATTGGTGTGCACAAAGCCGAAGATGGTGTGCCTTTAACACCACCCTAAATTAATCATATATCATCGTAATAACAAATAATTATTCATCATATTCTATATTTGAATATCTATAAAATATATTAAAGGCGTTTATATTAGCAGCTCGGTTTTGAATATTGGCAGCTCAATACTTAAAGTTCATTGTTGAAACGCCAGCGTTCAGACCCATGAGCACCAAAGTGTCGTTGGTCAACGACAATGCAGCAGCCTGCGGATTGTTCTCCCCTGCTTTCTGGCTGCAGAAAATTTAAATTAGTTTTAGAGAATTAATTGACTTCCCAAGAAGATGAATTTTTGATTTTACACATCAAAAAGCAGGGGAGGCAGGTGAAATGGCGTGTAATTTACCTGGAGATGGTTGGGCAGAAAGTGATGGTGTAATTGACGACGATGAGGCAGGTGAAGGTAGAATTGGCGTAGGCGTAACTATAAGCTCGCGGGCATGTATTTTTGAATAATTGGGATTAAGAAGAGGATTTGTAGGTGCCCGACAGGCGACGGTCTGCCCGCCAGAGTCTGAGAGGATGATTTGGAGATCAGATAGGCAGAAGCTCTGGGCTAAAAATGAAAAGGTTGAAGAGGAGGGGCCAAGGATGGGGCTGCTATTAGAGAGGGGTTGCAAATATGGATAAGTGGGCTTCCAAAATAAACGTTCTATATTAATCACATATCATCCTCATTATTACTTTAAATTAAAATAAGATATAAAATGTTTTAAAATAAATTTTTATCTTTAAATGTGAGATACAGTTCGAATATAAAAAAATAATATAAAATAAAAATATAAAAATGCTTTCACACTAACTAAAATCGATGGATGGCAAACTCACCATTTGAAGGAAGAGGCCCAAGAGAGTGTGATCCTCCAAGTGCATTGCATTAATTCACGTGTATCGTCATATCACTGTATTTTACGATAAAGTGTCAAAATGCACTCTACCACTCAATTTCTCCTCATTTGTGACTTCAAAAGGAGGAAAAAATTATTCCACTCTATCTAAAGATACACAATTTAATATAAAAAAATAGTCCGGACTGTGAAATGAATCTTAATTATTTGAACAAATAGAGGAACAATTTTTTGATGCCGGAGAATATCTAACCGCCCACTTGTGGCGATTCATCAAAAATCGAACCATATTTAGAATTCAAAAGTCTGCATATACATTTCACAAAATCTGCACGGTAGAATTGCGAATCTTACCGCTAAACATAATAGGTAGATTACAATGTCTTGCACATGCCAAAATATGGGAATTTTTTTGTGTGGGTTACTCACATTCAAGATCACAATACTTACACGCATCAAATCGTTAGTTCCTACAAATACAACAAGATTGATCTAAAAATTGTTGTATTTGACATTATGTTCCAAATGGTAAGCCCAAATAACAAAAAAAAAAATTTTGTGCGTATGCGCACCTCCCGGAGATGCGCGTGCAGCTACGACCGTAGGATCGCGAGATCCAACGGTGCAGATTAGTATTCGCACCATATTGCAAGAGTATGGTGAAATAAGAGTGTTGTTATATATAAGCCGTTTTTACCTATATACAAATCATTAATATATACAAAACAGTGCGGATATAAATTTGTTATACACAAATCTAATGATTATATACAAACCAACAAAAAAAAATATTTTTTTTTGAAAAAAAACACTTAATAACACTATCTCGTGAGGTATTAATTTTTTTTCTTATAAAAATCAATAACTCGTATAAATACTTTAAAACTTGCTATAATTGTGAACAGTGTTAGAGTAGGAAGAAACATTTCGGCTGCAGCTAAGCACTAGATTGTCAAATTTGGAGAATCTCCATTACACGTCGGCGAGGCGATATCGAGGGGCGGCGAAGGTTGTCGCGAGGAACCAAATAGGAGTGATCGGGAGGTGTATGCGGATGAGTGTCGGGAGCGAGAGAACCGAATATGAGAGATCACAAACCGGGGGGGCTGCTTCCGCCGCCAATGCTCCATTGCGTGAGTGCGTGACGGGGACTTTAGCATGATCGTTACAAGAGATATCAGGAGGTGTATGCGGCAGGGTATCGGGAGCGGGCGAACATTTCGTGAAACTTATGCTAGAAATGAGAAAAATTGATTTTTTGAATATTTAAGTTGGTTTGTCTATAGTGTTTTTAAAGCACCCAAAAAACTCAAAAAATTGATTTGTATGTATCCAAAAATGATTTATATATAACATCACATTAAAATAATATTTGAGAAATATTTGAGAAGTATTACGGAAGATGCATCTCACCTGTTGATGAGATCGTAAGGTAAGATATACCGGCGCACCTCCCAAAATAGGCGCGCCTAAGTGAACCAAACACGGACTCCCTAAATAAAGAGTATGCTGGTACGGGGGGGCCGCCGGGTTCCACTCCGGTATGAGGGGGAAAAAAGGGGGAGGGGGAGGGGGAGAAAGAAAAAGAGGGGGAGAAGAAGAAAAGGGGGAGAAAGAGAGAAGGGGGAAAGGAAAAAAAGGAAGGGAGGGAGAGATGTGGTCATGTGGGTTTTGTTCGGCGGCATCCAAATGCGAAAAAGACACAACATGAATGTATATATATAAACTAATGTATAAACTTTGAGAGTCAATTGACATCTCTTTAATGTTTGTAAGTTTTTATTGTATATTTTTGGTGCGGTACCTTCTACAAACTCTTCTGATATGCTTCGGTTTTAATCATTGATTCAAAAGATGATTGGAGATCTAATAACCAACACGAGGTGTAACAATATAGCCTAGGATTAGAGCTTATAAGTTTTGTAACAATGTACTTTTATATATAGTTTCATCATAACATTATTTGTAGCAATGTGGATATAGGTAATCAATCTGATTATTATAAATGTATTGCTTTCTAATAGCACAATGACTAAGGGCAGCCCGGTGCATAAAGCATCACCCCTCAGCGAGGGTTCGGGAAAGGGTCCCACCATAAGGGTGAAATAACAATGTATTTTTGCACAAGGCGGCTTCCAGGAGTCGAACCCGTGACCTCAAGGTTGCATGGCAACACCTTAACCAGTGCACTAAGACTAAGGGCAGCCCGGTGCACAAAGCATCACCCCTCAGTGAGGGTTCGGGAAAGGGTCCCACCATAAGGGTGAAATAACAATGTATTTTTGCACGAGGCGGCTTCCAGGAGTCGAACCCGTGACCTCAAGGTTGCATGGCAACACCTTAACCAGTGCACTAAGACTCCCCTTCTAATGGCACAATGACCAGGGTAGCTCAGTGCACAAAGCATCCTCGTGCAGCGAGGGTCCAAAGAAGGGTTCCACCACAAGGGTGAAATGTAGGCAAACCTTACCATGCACTTTTGCAAGAGGCTGCTTACAGGACAAGAACCTGTGACCTCAAGGTCACACGAAAACACTTTAACCTGTGTGTCAAGGTTCCCCTTCTAATAACACAATAACTATGGTAGCAACGACATTTTTGATCAAACTCACCGGAGGAAGTAAGACGCGTCAAACGAAGCAGCAATGTAAATTGTGTTCAAACATTTTAATATCAAACATCAAACAAATATAGTTTGATCTGATCTTGGCCAATTAAGTTTTTTCAAGCACAATCAAGATCCATTTCCTAATTCAAACATAGTCAAGTTAAGCTTTTTCAGGCAAATATGGTTGTTCTAGGCACTAGTTTAGTCAAAATATGTCCAATCAAACTCAAGTTCAGCTTTTCTCGTGCTTTCTTGCCAATTTTACTCATGTTTTCACACCGCTTTAAATTGAGTATTATACACATGATTTTATAAACATAACCGCTAAAGATAAACCATTGCTCCGAAGTAAAACCTCAGAATGCAAATTGGTAAAATCAAATCATTAAAACCAAATCAAAAGCATTACCAGCTTCAGATCAGTAAACTGAATACATTTTGGTTGCAACCTAGTTACTGTTCCGTGGGAGGTTATGGGAAGTGGCTGCAAGTTCAAATCTTTATCACTCATATTTAACAAATGGTATAAATTGAATAAAAATGATCAATCAAATGAAGAATCTTCAATTCCCTCATTCACAAAAGAGGGGCTCAACATCATAAAAAAAACAAAGTCGCTGCTAGAAATGAACTCCCAATGTGTTTAAGCAGAGAACTAATTCAGCAATAATATATATTAAGTAAATAGCATCCATATCATTAAAAATACATTCCATTAATCTTGTATTGCAGCTCCTTGATTGAGTTCGGCAAATCTCATGCCAACCCTCATTGAATGCTTCAGAAATTTCTCAGCGCATCTGCGAACACACGTCTCCCCTTGTTTATTGAGAGTCTTGCGCTTGAAACTGTCCACGCAATCATCAAAACATCTCTCGACTACCGAATTGTACATTCTCAAACTGCAAAGAGAAAAACTAGTAAATATGGTTGGTTGTTTTTTACTTCAATGACAGTTTGAGGTCCAAAATAGAACTTAGAATAACTGTGAGACTTGGGCCCTGCTCGACATTACAGATTGAGTGCGGGGCAGATTGGGTGGAACACCGCCGTTCGGCACCCGCCGTTTGACGGCATTATCTTGCGCTCAAGCTAACACAATCTCTGTTGAGGGTATTTATTATACTCGACTGATCACTTTTTTCAAAATAATGAAACACAGCTTACAACCAAATACTACGCTCATCACAACCAATCTACACTCCTAATCCCACCTGCAATGCACATGCGACTGTCTGACAAATAATTGCAACAAAATGATAAAATTAATCTAAGCAACACAAACATTCACAATTAATATTTGACTTTAAAGCAATGAGCAAGTTCTAGCGACAATTAGAATTTACACAAGCATTTTCAAGACCAGAGTGAGAGATATGCTGCAATTTCAGGCTATAGACAGCAATTTTGAAGCATGCATATTACTGATTTCAAAGTAGTTACGCTAGTTTGAGTTCCTGGAGGTCTGTGTAATGGTGGGTGTGGACTGCCGGTTGGAAAAATATTCATAAGGGGCTGCTGATTGTAGACCAGAACTACTGGGATGTAGTCGGGAAGGCGGCCAATAAGTGCAGGTTGCCCAGAACTGCCACAGAAGGTGTGGCTGCAGGAATCTTAACCAATGGAGGCTCTCCATTGGTGTAGGAAATCTAGAACAATGGGTGGACTGGCAGGGGAGTGGCTGGCAGCGGAACAGTAGCAGGAAAGTGAGGTGGGGCTGCAGGAAATTGATGGTAGTCGGCCCTGTTTTTCCCTTCAACAAGCTGGTTCTCCAATGATCTTGAAGAAAACAGTGGAAGCATTTTAGGCGTTCATCTTCATTTGCAGCGTTTCAACATATGTCGATGGAGAGTGTAGGAACTGATAAACAGTGGAAGCATTTTAGTGATAAAAAATGTAGAAATAAAACTGCAGCAAAAAACATGGACGAAGTAGATAGGGGACGTCACAAAAAATACGTATCATTCACATAAAACATGATACAACATTGACATAATTGAGGTAATGAAAGAGCAAATCAGAGCCAACATCTCAGTTTTTATCAAACAACAACAAGCAAAAGCAAATCACCTTGATTGAAGAAGGGTAAACGCATGAATAATGTGGAGGAAGGAGAATCATCTAACCTAACATCTCAGCCAAAACGGGCGATTTTCAAAGATCAAATTAGCTTCGAGTTGTTGGTTTCTTCAATTTTGGATAACATTGATAGACTTCGGATAAGCGTGGGGATGATATTGGAGAGAAAAAAAAAACTTTGTCAAGATAAAAGCATCATAAAATACTCACGCGGATCTCATAATTTCGTCGACCGGAGTCCGAGCGGCTTGCAGCGGATCAACGCGAGGTGCAGTATTGGCGGCGGCGGCGGCATAATGCTGGTTATACTGTCTTACAGATTGCATTAGATTAAATAAGAGGGGAACAAAGGTTCCACAGCTGCCATACTTGAACAAGATCTTGAAGGAATGAGTGGAATAGAGAGCCCGGTGCTGCTCTTCTGGGATCACCTGTCATGGTGAACTCAAGAAATTTTAAAAAAAACATGTCCTTGCAAAATTCAATATAGCCGTTAGAAAAATTGGCAAATACACACAGGCTCCACTTTTTCAGATATATTGTTGCAGTGGAAAATTGGCTGGTTGAATTTCTCATTGTGAATATGCAGCTGCCAGTAGAAAAAATTGTCTTTCGTCAGAAAAGAGCCATCTTGGGAATTTATTAAAATAATTGGGAAAAATGGCCAAGTAATATTAAATGAAACATATTTCAAGTCAGGTGAAACTTTTTTTTATTTGACCCTAACTGGAGCTAAATTGTATATGGGATATATTATTCAAATAACATTAGAAGCATAACTGCAACTTTATAAGGTTTACCTTTTAAGTTTATCTTATTAGTTATTACATTGTACTCCCAAAAAATTTCCACATTTTAACATCTCAAGTTTAACTCCAACGGTTGTATCATCATTTATATTTGAATTCTTATGAATAATTGAAACCAAGATATGAAATCCTATCAGACTTTGGAATCTCTTTTGTTAATGTTAACTCCCCTCCCCCGTAAAATGAAAATTATATATATCATGTATTACATGTTGTTAAAGGTGCGCCTATGGCTCACCAGGCAAAAGCATTTTAGTAGTGGTTCTGCTATGCCGGTGCCTGTCAGGATCGACGGAGACGATCACATCGATGGCGTAGACGATACCTGGTATATATCCGAGTATGGTGAGGAGGAGGCAGATGCAAAACTGCATATGAGGTCAAAATCAGAAGAAAACTGTTATTTAGGCGAATCAGTTTTAAGAATTTGAAAGGGCATGCAAAAATAATTTCAAGAAATTTACATTGATATATGGGCCTTGGGACTACAATTGAAGAAACAAATGTAAGAGATGGAGCAAACATGATTCTTCTTAGAACAATTCAAAACTTGCACACTAGAGAACGTGAAAAGGTTTGCTCCAGCTTGCTAGAGAAAGGGATTTGGGTAAACAATCTCAAACACAACAAAAATATTGAGCAAGTCAAGAGGACCTGAAAGCCGGCCGCCCGGACCATGTCACCGTCATTTCAAGCTGTGACATCGAGCCGTCGAGCGATTGAGGTGGCAGAGTCTGTCGTCCTCTTTGTAAGACCCCCCCCCCCCTCCCCCTTACCAAGGAGGGCTACCGGATCTTATACCCAGAACCGCCGGCTTATGGTGGCACTAACTCACAGGTTAGTCGACACCGCAACACGCTGATTCTGTCGGCTAGTACGATCATTTAACCTGTAGGCCAATATGAGAAGAAAGAAGTAAAACTGTATATAAAACCATCAGTCCACAATCCACATAGTACAATCATATAAATGAAATGAAAAGTACATCACTATAGTCCACAGAAGAGTACAAATGAAAGAGTAAAAAGGGCTTATGCCCAGTACATCAAAATCACTCTCTCACAAAATAATAAATGCGGAAGCTATACTAGAACATCAGATCTCGTCCCACCTGAGGACGCACAGTAGTGGTAGTAGCCTGCTGATGCGATATCTGCTCCTCATGTCCTGCCTCCTCGACGTGCTAGTGCTCCATCTCCCCGGGCTCCTAAAAATAGTTGGTCACCGACCATTAGTCAAAAATACTAAGTCGTTTCCTCCGCACCTCGCCCCGCAGCTCCTAGGCGCCGAGCGGGAGGACGAAGCGGAGGACAACAAAAGGGGTAGCAAAGTGGAAGCAGGTGACAGTATCTAACTAGAGTTGTAATAAGTAAAGTAGTTCTACGCTAGCAGTTCTAAGTACAGTACAAGTAATAAGTAAGAGCAGTGCAGTAAAGGAAAGTAAAGAACAGTAATATGAATTAGTAAATAAACTAAACTACCACTATGCTATCATCACAAACGTACCCTAACTTATATAAATGCCCATACAAATATATAAGTTAGGGTTTCCAGGAAATTTAACTTATCATATAAAAGAGCCCATACTAATTTATATGATAAGGATCTATGAAGCGTATGACCTAATATGAATGAATGATATGATGCAATTTTATGCGCAGGCAAGTGCAAGTCACACACAACGACTCTGTGATCACAGACCTTTAGTTCCCACTTTTTGAGAGCTAGCATCACTCTCGGGTACCACCGCTGTGGCTACGGCAGCAACGGAGCGGGCGTCTCCGCTTCTACACCGGTATGCACACTACCAAGCCTTAGACCCCTCTCATACGCCTCTGTACACGTCCAAGGTGCACTCTAGAGTCTCGCGTACGTACTTTGCTGACAAACCCGTCAGTCTTGTTGGGTCGGATGTGTGTTATCGGGGATCGTCCTCCAGACCGCAGTGTAAAACAACCCAGTGGCCCCTCTAACTCTCACAACCGCCTGGTGCACCGTACTGCCATCGGTGTGACGAACGGCCAGTACCGCATGCCCCGCCACGATATTTATGCACATGCAAGTAATTCATACCGAGCCTCCCGCTCGCAGGACCAAACCCGTCCCGAATCCCTCAAACCCAAACCCGGGTGAGAACGCACATTAGTGCCTTTATACCAACTCCCTCAAACCCCAAAACGGGTGAGATCGCACATTAGTGCTTTTATACCAACTCCCTCAGACCCCATACGGGTGAGCATATATCATGAATCTCTCCAACCCTACACGGGCGAGAAGGTACAACAATGTCCTAACCTATTAAACTACTCTTGTCTACGGGTTATTATACTTAGAGATTTAAGGTTAATCCCAGGACTGCCCCCGGTATTCCCTGTGAAGGGCTCTCAAGGGGCACTAGGAACTGTGTTGGGATTACGCCCAGCGTTCCCTTTCGCAAGGATATTTATTTTAGTTGATGGCTACTCATGTATCTCCTCAGCTCTCCTTATTGCTCTAGTACAACCCTAGTGACTTAAGGTGTTACCGGGAAACCGACGGTCTTCCGCCGACCCCCACTTCAGTTGCTAACTAAGACTTGCACTTCTGATCCCTCACTAAGACAACTCTACCCACCAGGTTTGTTCATGTTGAACTCTCTTAATTCTGCAGATAATCAATCCCCTGGTAACCCCTAAGGCAAGACCTATTTGTGTTATATGCAGACCATGTCCTATGGTTACCCTAAAAATGCGATCTTCCAAACCTTAAGGCATCTTGCCTCTAAATATTTATCCTAGGGTGTTATGGACTAAGAGAACTACCCTATGAATTCTCATAATTTTTCTTGGCCAAATAGTCCTTTAATTAAATCTTTTACTTTAAACGCTAGGTCATTTTACACATGAAGTAGTATGATTAAATTTCCACTGACCTAGAGAATTTTTCCTGAGATGCATATTGATAAAATATTGTTGCATACAGATTTTCATAATTTTCCTTAAATTATTCATTCCCATTTCCTATTTAATATCAATTTCACACAAATTCCATTTTTCCAAATGAAGTATAGGCATTATGAAATCAAAAATTCCAGGAAAATTACAGAACTTTTAGAGCACTAATTTATGACTATTGGCAGAGTATCATTAGCATTTATTGTGTAATGGCCTATAAAATTCAATTATAACATATTTACCAAAAATGCCATTGTATTAAACTAACAACTAACAATGCATTCATTAATTCTGAGAAATTCATGCAAAACTAATAATACCATTTTATAGCAGTAGAATAAATTCCAAATGTTTCAGAGGTATATATCCATCATTTCAAGAATTAATAAGATAAGGGTAAAATGGGCAATTTAAGATATCTACTCCAACAGTTCCTCAAAACAGAGGGATCATATTTTTCCTAAGTCAAATGTGACATTATCTATGCCTTGGCAAAAGTTTAGGATTTGTACTTGAGGAAAACCTATTTTCCAATTTTTATTTCCAAAATAGCTATATTTAAAATAAATTCCAATAAATGGAATTTTGATTCCAAAAATTCCATGATTAATTTGAGGGATGAAATTTACCCTAATGAACCACTGTAAATAATTCCAAGACCTTTTCATGTCACCATTGGGCTAAATACACTATATTTGCAGTTTTGCTAATTGCACACCAAGGCATAACATAAGCTAACACATGCAAGTGGATTCTCCAACATGCAGTGAATCCAAGGTGCTAAAAATTTTATCATGCACCAAGGATATCCCCACTGACCTACCACCAAGATTTGGGACCATGGGGAGGTGTAGAACTCCTTATATTTCATTTATTTGTATTTTGATATTTTGGCAAAACCTATAGGAAAATGTTCTCTACAAATTCCTAAATTTTGGCAGGGGCTAAGTATGCCATAATCATGCATGTGACCAAAATTTGGGGTCATGGTGACTAATGGTTTGACCTGGGCATCCAATTTAATTTCTGCCCTACCCTAGGACCAGTCCTAGGAGAAATGTCCTACAGGACTGTACACTACACCATATCACATGTTTAGGGTGGCAAATTAAAGATAAGACCATTGGCTACTATTTTTAGTAAGAGGCTAAGTTCTGGAAATGCTTCTAAGAGGCCTAAACTTAACATGCAAGGTGGCTGTAATAATGTGACAGAGATTTCACTATTCATCAAATATTAATTAAATTATTTAAATCTATTGCACGAATCTTAAAGCTAAAACCGACGGAATCGGTTCATCGTCCCCGATGGTTTGACGGCCACGATTGCATCTTCCTGGACGATGTTGGCTGGCATTTTCCGGCCAGCTGAGCCACCACCACCGCCGGCGGATATCGCCACCACCTTCATTAAGGTGGGGGCTAGCGTTTCCCGGCGGTGGGGCCGCCGGAGTTGGCTCCTCCGGCGAACCCGAGCAAGAAGAAAAAGGCTCGGTTTTCTCCATTTTCTCTCACTGCATCGGGCTCGATTGAGCCCGATATATCCCTAGGTTGATCTAGAAACCTAGTACGGGAAGAGGCGAGGCGAAACGCACCTGAATTGAGGCTTGGCTGCGGGTCAGGCGGCGGTTTGCCGTGGTGGTGGTGCGCCGGCGAGCTCCACCCCGAAAACTCGATTCTCCACCATTCTCCATGATTAAGCACTCGATTTCCACTCCCTTCTGTCTCCTGAAGCTGTTGGTGAGGTCTATTTGGACTGAGGTGGAGTATATGGGGAGGTATTTCCTATGTGAGCTCGGTTTGAGCTTTGTTTGCTCCACCCAGCTGCCAAGTGGCTCACAGCCCTGGTTTTCTGCTGGAAATGGAGAGGGGAGGTCGGCCACCTAGTTTTGGGCAGCTAAAACCATCTGATGGGGTGGCCATGTGGCCACCATTTCCTCTCCTTCATTTTCTCTCTCCTCCTACCCTTAAAATCCCACTTTTACCCCCTTGCATGTAGTCTCTCTCCTGATTTAGAGGGGTAGGACTGGTCTTGTTCACTTGGGTTGGCTATGGGCCAATTTTGGTGGCTTGGTCCAAGGGAAAATGGCTTGGTCTTCATTTCACTCTTTTAGGTCAATTTGTTGACTTGTTGACTTGGGGAGTTGACTTGGTCAACCATGGTGGGTGGGCTGACCCTACTTGGTCGAAATGGGTCTAGTGGCACCACCCAACTTAGGTTGGGTCAAGGGGGTGCCCTACTTAGGCTAATTGGGCTTATGAGTGTGGGTTTGACCAATTTAAGCCCAAGGTCGACTTTGGTCAACTTGGGTCAAATATTGACCAAATGGCATGCCCTAGGTGCACTTGGATTGTTTTTAGGGTTAGGGCAATGTGGTGGGGTCATGGAGTGGCTAGGGTCCCCTCTTAGGCTGGTTTGACCTAGTTTGACTATGGTCTTATAGTGGGCCCCACATGGTTACCACCCACTACCTAGGGTCAAACATAGTTGGTCTTCCTTAAATCTCACCCAGGCCTAACCCAATCTAAGTTGAGGGGTCTAGAAGTAACATGGGATGTTACAAATTCCAATAAACAAGAAAATAATTTCATCCCCGAAATTTATGTTCGGGTCTACGGGGTTCTACTTGCAAGAATCATCAAGAAATTTAAAGACAACTTAAAAGTACCTGATGCGAATAGCTCCGGGTGTTGCTCCAGCATCAGATCCCTTGGATCCCAAGTGTGCTCCTCCCGTCCATGGTTGGACCACAGCACCTTCACAAGAGGGACCTTCTTCTTCCGCAACACTCGGATGGCTGTATCGTCAATCCGGATCGGTTCCAATCTCACTGATCTGTCAGGCTCTACCGGTCCGGCTGTAGTAGTAATGTGCTGCTCCGGCCGAAGGAGAGCTCTTCGCAAGGAAGAGACATGAAAGACGTCATGTAATGCACCCAACTCCGGTGGCAGCTGCAGTCGGTAAGCCAAGGGGCCGATCCAATCCAGGATCAGGTATGGCCCCATGTATCGTGGACTGAGCTTCTTGTGCCTCCGCACCCGAGAGACACCGTGTACTGGACGTATCTTCAAGAATACCCTGTCTCCAACCTGGAACTCCACCTTCCGGTGCCGAGCATCATAATACTTTGCCTGCCTGCTCTGGGCCTCTAGTAGCCGATCTCTGATCAATCGAATCTGAGCCTCAGTGTCCTCTATATAATCAGATCCAAGAGCCCTGGTATCCATATCCTGAACTCATGATAGCGGTGTCCGGCACCTCCTCCCATAAAGTGCCTCATATGGAGCCATCCTGATGCTAGCCTGGTGGCTGTTATTATATGAGAACTCAATCAATGACAGCAGCCTCTCCCAAGGCTTCCCCGTATCCAATATGCATAGTCTGAGCAGGTCCTCCATGGTCCGGATGGTCCGCTCGGTCTGTCCGTCGGTCTGCGGATGGAAGGCGGTACTAAAAGTAAGCCGAGATCCCAAGTAAGCATGTACGGCCCTCCACTCGCTCGAAGTGAACCGACCATCACGGTCCGAAACAATAGTCCTGGGGATGCCATGATATCTGGCGTACTGCTCCACAAATAATCTCACCAGAACTACAACTGGGGCATCCTTTCGAACTGGAATAAACCGCGCTACGTTGGTCAATCTATCCACTATAACCCATATAGAATCATGCCCAGAGTGGGAGCGAGGTAATCCGTGTACAAAGTCCATAGCAATGTCCTCGAACTTCCATTCTGGAAGTGGCAGTGGCTGTAGTAAACCTCCCGGGCTCTTGCATTCTGCCTTCACACGCTGGCAGGTCTCACAATGGGTCACAAAATCTGTGATCTCCCTCTTCATCTCGGGCCAATACATAGACCTCCGTAAATCTGCCCACATCTTGGTGATGCCGGGGTGCACTGAATATCTCGAGCAATGTGCCTCTCGGAGTATGTCATCCCGGATACTGCCCCCTGCTGGTATGTAGATGCGCCCCCGAAACCGAAGAAGATCATCCTGTAGCATGTAGTCCTCGACCTTGCCCCTCTCTAGGGCACTGAAAATCGGCTGTAACGCAGCATCCAGCCTCTGATGTGCTCGGATGCGCTCCTGTATATCATCGCCACTGATCACTGAGCTCAAATACTCTCTATATACGACTGGCTCGGTCTCGGACACCATGGTAATGTGCATGTCCTCCATCATCTGTAGCAGCTCTATAGACATCAAACGGGGCTCCGGTCCAGAAGTGCCGGCCCTCCTGCTCAAAGCATCCGCTACCATGTTCGCTTTTCCCGGATGATAGTGGATCTTGTAGTCATAATCACAGAGGAACTCCAGCCACCTCCTCTGTCTCAGGTTTAGGTCCTTCTGTGTATCGATATACTTGAGATTCTTGTGATCTGAGAAGATGTCACAATGAATCCCGTATAAGTAATGCCTCCATATCTTTAGGGCGAAAACCACAGCCCCGAGCTCTAGGTCATGTACTGGATAGTTATGCTCATGCTTCTTCAACTGTCTCGAAGCATAAGCAATAACATATCCATGCTGCATCAGGACTGCACCCATCCCCTGATAAGAGGCGTCCGTGTAGATCTGGAATCCTTCGCTCCCAGATGGAAGCGCAAGGATGGGGGATGAGATGAGTCGGTCCTTCAACTCCTGAAAAGCCGTCTCACACCGCTCTGTCCAAACAAAATCTGTGTCCTTCTTTATCAAGGACGTGAGGGGGAGTGCTATCCTTGAGAACCCCTCCACGAACTTGCGATAATACCCTGCTAGCCCCAAGAAACTGCGGATGTCAGATGCGGTCTTCGGCCGTGGCCAATCCCTCACTGTCTCTATCTTGGCTGGGTCCATTGCTAACCCAGCCCCACTGATCGTGTGCCCCAGGAAAGCCACCTCCTGCAACCAGAACTGGCACTTCGAAAATTTTGCGTACATCTGGGTCTCCCTCAGCCTCTGTTGGACCTGTGCCAGGTGCTCCGTATGCTCCTCCTGAGTCCGAGAATATATAAGGATGTCGTCGATGAATACAATTACGAAGCGGTCTAGGAAAGGCTCGAATACACGGTTCATTATACTCATGAATGCGGCAGGAGCATTCGTGAGCCCAAAAGGCATCACCGTGAACTCATATAATCCATAGCGTGAACTGAATGCCGTCTTCGGTATGTCCTCTTCCCTGATACGGAGCTGGTAGTAGCCGGATCGCAAATCTAGCTTGGAGAACCAGAAGGCTCCCTGTAGCTGGTCAAATAACTCATCTATCCGAGGCAGAGGATAGGTGTTGCGGACCGTTAACCGGTTCAGCTCCCGGTAATCTATACATAATCGCAGTGATCCGTCTTTCTTCTTCACAAAGAGAACTGGCGCTCCCCATGGCGATGAACTGGGCCGCACAAATCCTGACTCGACTAGCTCTTGTAGTTGAGTCCTGAACTCTGCTAATTCCCTGGGAGCCATCCTGTAGGGTGCCCGGGACACCGACCTCGCTCCCGGTACTAGCTGAATCATGAAATCCAAGTCTCTAGCAGGTGGTAGCCCAGGCAATTTCTCCAGGAATACGTCGGAGAAATCCCGGACCACCGGAATATCTGAGATAGTCGTCTCTGCTCCCACCATCTCGAAGCAGACAAGATAAACTTCTTCACCCTGCTCATGGGCCTTCACCGCCTGTACAGAAGATAACAGTAGGTGGCAGATAGGCTGGATACCTTCAACGATAACATGAGAGTCGCCATGCCTTAGCGTGATCCTCCTGGACGGACAATCTATCTGGGCATGGTTCCGATGCAACCAGGCCATGCCCAAGATCAAGTCAAAGTCCTGCAGCTTCAGAATAGTTGCCGGCGCCTTAAATGCCTTGCCGCCAATCTCGGCCTCCATATCATAATGTGCAGTGGTCCGCAGCTCCGACCCATCGGGTAGACGCACCCTTATCTCTAGTCCAGGAAACCTCTCCACGCCTTCGAGTCCGTCGATGAAGGCCTAGGATACGAACGAGTGTGAAGCACCCGTGACGAAGAGAGTATGAGCGGGCTTGCCGCTGATCATAACTATACCTGAGGTTTGTTTATGTGAAAGTTAATTGTTATCCTATAGTTCCAGGTACTATATATATATATCATTGGAAATCCAAGAAAATTCATAATTAACTTTAAGTACCTGAGAAAACCTCCTCGGGATTCCTCGGCTCTGTGAGGTCCAAGGCGTATATCTGCTCCTGCTCGCGTCTCCTGCCGTGATATCCCCGACCTCGGCCTCGGCCTCGGCCCTGCTGTACTGGGGCCACTGGAGGTGGAGGAGGAGGAGGGGGATGGAATCGGTGCGGGCACTCCGACCTGATGTGCCCAGGCTGGCGGCATCCGTAACAAACCACTTGTCGGTGGCCTCGGTCATCCTATCTCCTCGGATCATGCATCTGTAGAGGTGGGGGAGCCAATGCTGGAGGAGGCCCCTGCTCCTGCCTGAAGTTGGGACGACGACGTCCCCCACCCTTCCTGTATCCGATGGTCCTGCCTCTCTGAGAGCCCCTACTGCTCTCTCCTGATGTCGACCCCTCGAATGGTCTCTTCCCTCTGGCTCGCACCATCAGCTGGTCAGCCTCCAGTTTCTTCGCCATCTCGATGATCTGCCTAGATGTGCCATGAGAAATGAATAGCAGGGCCTGCCTCAAATCGTCCCTGAGGCCTGATGAACTGTAAATATGCGTATTTTTATGCACATTAATTTAGTCATTTTCATTTATTTTCGTCGTTTTTACTTATTTTTGTTCAATAAAATGTTCCTATTCTTGTAAATTTTCTCCTAACTTGTTTTTTTTTATTTCAGAAAAATTCCAAAATCTGCCAAAATTGGGAAGTACACGCCCGTGACACATGGGTCACGCCCGTGACCGAGCCGTGACTGTGCATTTCCCGTGAAATCGGAAAATTTCTGAAGAAAAGGCTTGACACGCCTGGCGACACGCCCGTGTCACCCGACACGGGGCGTGACCCAAGCCCGTGTCCTCTCCTCTCGACGAATTCCACTCGACAATCGTCGAGTGTCGACCCCGACTGTCACGCCCATAGTCACGCCCGTGACCTGGGGCGTGACCCAATTTCAGCTCAACGATTTCGACTCGACACTTTCCGCTCGACATTCGTCGAGTGTCGACCCAACTGTCACGCCCATAGTCACGCCCGTGACATGGGGCGTGACCTTTCCAGCTGGCCCGACAAGACGCTGCCGAGGACATTTGACGCAACCCGCGCCCGGTTCTACCTCCCCGACACGCCCTAGGTCACGCCCGTGACCTGGGGCGTGACTGCTGCGAACTCAGCCCAAAGTCAACTTTGCTGTCCAATCGCCAGCCGCCTTCATGAATAGTACTGCCACGCCCCCATGTCACGCCCGTGACCGAGGGCGTGTACTTAGAAATTTTTTCCTATAAATAGCCCAGTTCTGTAAGGTCCAAGGGTTCAGATTTTTGGGCCAATTTAGTGTCTTTTTGTGGGCTGCATCCGTGATTTTCAAGGCTATGTAAGGAGATTTCTCCCTTTTTATTTTCATTTCTTGTTTTGTCTTAGCTTTAACCCTTGTAACAGCTTGTAATAGTTCCTAAAATTCAATAAAATGTTAGATTTTCTCTTCATACTTAGCTTTGGAATGAACACTTGTGCCCACTTTCTTTCCTCTTTTTATTCTTAGTTTCATCTTTGTTCTTCACTTGTTCTTCATTTATGAAAAGTGTGTGTGTGTGTGTATGAGTGTAATTTGCTTACTTTACATTTTTTTACTTGTTTTCATGCTTAGGAATGTTAGGTTTCCCTCTTTTTAAAAAGTGATTTTGATTTTTCAAGTTAGGTTTTGTTTGAAATTCGTGAAATGGTGAATTAGGTTTTTCTTTTTTTCTCACATGTTTTTTTCCTCTAAATAGTTTTCATGCTTAGATTTTGATTTCATCCTTATGATTTTATAAAAGAGATTTTAAAAAGTGATTTTGTTTTTTTACTTAGTTTTCTTTTAGGATTGTAAAACCCTTTTTTGTTCTTTTCAACTTCTTTCTCACTTTTTTATCACTTTCATAACATCATAAGAATGAAAATTTTGGTATTTTGATTTTCCAAAAACTTTGGTTTTCAATTTATTTTGAAAAACTTTTATCTTCTAAAAATTGAAATTTCTTCTTTTTATTTGTTTTTGGCAAAACCTATGCTTGAAATAGTTAAAGTTTTAATTTTTAGGTAACTTTGATTTTTTCTTTGTTATTAGTGTGTGTGAGTGTATGAGAATAAACTTTCTTTTGTTTTTCTTTAATCATCATGAAGTGTGTGTGAGTGTAGGTGTATTAACTTGTATGCTTTGATTTAAATTGTGTAGTGTGTGAGTTTAGGTGTTAAATTTTCATGCTTTGTTTTAATGCTTTCTTTTAATGCTTTATTCAAATTATGTAGAGTGTGTGAGTGTAGGTGTATAATTTTATTGCTTTCTTGAATTTCATATGGAGTGTGTGTGTCTGTGTGCATTTATTTCCGCCTACTCGTTAAGAGTTAAATGACGCATCGTTTTCATTTTCAGTCCTACTCATTTGAGTAGGACTTGCAATTTTACTTTCTTTATTTTTTTTTTCCGCCTACTCACTTGAGTTAAATGGCCGGACTTTTTAGCCCTGTAATCGCATTTATTTTCTCCTACTCATTTGAGTAGGACTCGCTTTCATTTCAGTCCTACTCGTTTGAGTAGGACTTGCAATTTTCAGCCTTTATTTACCGCCCCCACTCGTTTGAGTGGGACTCGCAAATTTGAATTATGCAAATTTTCTTTCATGTGTAACTTAGTCCTTTTTTTATTTATAATTTGGAGTGTGCGTGAGTTCTCGTTTAGTTAACTTTTTAGCTCTCTAAATATTGTTATTTTTCTTTTGTCCCTTTCTTATAATCGTTTAGCATTTAATTTCGAACTCGCGCCTCACTAAATTATAAGCCGTCCCCATACCGATGTGTGGCTAATCGCTATTAGCCTCGGCATCGAAGAGCATTGGGACATTTAAATGATTTATAATAATTAAAGCTCTTCATTTTCATTTTAATTTAAGCACTTAGGGTTTACCCCGGGTTTACGACGCGTAGGACCACATAATCGATGTGTGGGCCCTATTTCCGTAGTCCATATGCTAGCTAGCCGAGAGGCCGTGCATATGGACCGATCACCCCTGGGTAAATAGAGTTGCGTGCATACCCTCGAGAGAGGACTAGCGTAATTCTACCGGATTGGGTCCCCCACCCAATAGCGGGGTTCTTAGCGTAAAGCGGGCGTTAAGAGGAATCCTTCGTCGGACTAACGTTCGGTCGAATAGTCTTAACGTTTAGGTGAGCGATATCCCTATAGCTAGGTGAGCTCACATTTGTGGAACCTCCACGGCCAAGTTGTCTTATTATTAATTTGAAAAGTAAGTCTTTTTATTATTAAAAATTATTTTAGTCTTAATCCGATTCGATGCCGAGCGTTAACCCTTCATCGAATATTTTCTAAATCGTTTTTTTCGCTCCTTTGCTTTTCGTCTTTTATTAAGTAAAAAAATCCACCTTATTTTCAGTAAAATAATAGTCCTCCCGGAGGAGTAAGAATAGTCAACGCGACCCCGAGAACAATACGACCTCGGTATTCCCCCGAATATCGAGTACTACTTGCGATAGGTGCACTTGCCTACCCGAGCGAGCCCGCGACGATCGACTCACCGAACCAACCACAGTAAGAGTCTGTTCGCGGGCCCATCAAGTTTTTGGCGCCGTTGCCGGGGACCCTCTTTTCGAGTTGCTATTTCGAATTCCGGAGTCTATTAATTTTACTTATTTTCTATAAAAAAAAACTAAAAACTTTATTTTAAAAAAAAAAAAACACAAAAAAAAATTTATTTTTGTTTTATTTTTGTTTGGGTGTATGACCCGAGGACAACCCTCAGAGTCTGAAGATTTAGACTTCGACCCTGAGATCGAACGCTCTCTTGCGCGTATCCGATCTCATCGCCGAAATCCTTCTTTAGATCCCGAAGAATCTATCGGAGAACCCGCTGTTGTAGTTATGGCCGCCCCTAACCTTCCCCCGGCGGCCGAGCGTACTATGTCTTATTACGCCCGGCCTAACCTGGATGATTCAGGGTCGAGTATTGTTTGCCCTGCGGTGGCCAATAATAATTTTGAAATAAAGTCAAGTGTCATTCAAATGGTCCAAAACGCCGTGCAGTTCGATGGACTGCCGGATGAGGACCCGAATGTCCACTTGTCCAATTTCTTGGAGATATGCGACACCTTCAAGATCAATGGCGTCACTGATGACGCCATTCGTTTGCGCTTATTTCCTTTTTCCCTTAAGTCCAAAGCCAAGGCGTGGTTGAATGCCCTCCCGCGAGGATGTATCACCACGTGGGCTGAGTTGACGGAACGGTTCCTAACGAAGTACTTTCCGCCCGCCAAAACTGCAAAGTTGCGGGCGGACATTTCTTCGTTTGTGCAGAACGATCCTGAGTCTCTATACGAGACTTGGGAACGATTTAAGGAATTCCTCCGCCGTTGCCCGCACCACGCGCTGCCAACGTGGTTGCAAGTTCAAATTTTTTATAATGGGCTGAATTTTCAGACGCGTCAAATGATTGACGCGGCTGCCGGGGGAACGCTTAACAACAAAACCCCCGAGGCCGCCCAGGCTTTATTCGAAGAGATGGCTATGAACGCCTATCAATGGAACGTCCCGCGGGGACGGCCAAAGCCGGCGGCTGGTCTTTTTGAAGTGGATGCCACTGCTCTCTTGACCCTTCAAGTTGAAAGGTTAACAAAGCAGGTGGCGGAGATGTCTGCTGCCTCCTCCACTCCGCCTTGTTTTATTCCCCCCAACGTCTGCGTAGCTGAAGAGTTCGTGGACTTCATGGGAAATTCGGGTCGTCCTCCCTTCAACCCCAACAACAACCCTTATAGTAATAACTATAATCCGGGTTGGAGGAATCACCCCAACTTCTCGTGGAGCAACCCGAATAATGCTCAGCGCCCCCCTATTTCTTATGCGCCCGGATTTCTTCCTCCCCCTCCTCTTCCGAAACCCTCCCCGATGGAGGAAATTTTTCGAAGTATATTGCGTCCAACGAGTCAAATATCCGGAACATCACCGGATCGCTAAAAACACTCGAACAACAGGTTGGACAGCTGGCGAGGATGATGTCCGAGCGCGCGCTCGGGGCACTGCCGGGAAACACGGAGCCCAATCCGCGGGAGAACGCCAACGCTATAACCCTCCGTAGCGGAAAGGAGGTGGTCGATCCAAAACGGACCGACCCTCAGGTACATATTTCACCTCCGACCCCTCTTCCTCTTTCTTCGCTCACGCCGCCTTTACCTATTATAAAAGAAAAAATTATTTTAAACAAGGCTCTCCGTATCCGCATAAGTTAGAAAACGAGCGTAAGGACGCGCAATATGAAAAATTTATTTTATTATTAAAACAAATTCACATTAATGTTCCTTTTTGCGAGGCTATCTCGCAAATGCCCAAATATGCGAAATTTTTAAAAGAACTACTTTCTAATAAACGCAAATTAGAGGATATTTCGCATGTATCTCTCAACGCTGTCTGCTCGGCGGCCCTTACTAATAAATTGCCCACAAAACAAAACGACCCGGGACGGTTTTCCATCCCGTGCCTTTTTGGCGATATATTAGTAAAGTACGCCTTGGCTGATTTAGGGGCTAGCATTAATCTGATGCCGTTCTCGCTCTTTTCGCGTTTAGGTTTGGGTACTCCTAGTCCTACGAATATGCGCATCCAATTAGCGGATCGCTCGGTTAAGTTCCCTATCGGGGTAGTGGAGGACGTCCTTGTCCGAGTCGACAAGTTTACCTTCCCGGTGGACTTCGTCATCTTAGATATCGAGGAGGACGCCGAGGTACCAATAATACTCGGTCGCCCTTTTCTCGCCACCTCCCGCGCACTAATAGATGTTAGTAATGGTAGCCTTCTCCTCCGAGTAGGCGATGACCAAGTTACTTTCTCTATTAATCCCTCGATGGACAATTTGTCATCGAGCGACGATTTCTGCTATTCTTTAGATACCTTTTTCGGAGATCGTTCTTCTCCCATTTTCGAGTCCGTATTTTTAAATGACGATATTTATGCGCTCGAAAATTTTAACTGCGATGAGGATACGTCTATAGACTTGCCTTTCGAACCAATTGGTAAGAAAGACATAGGAATTAAAACCTCCCTAGAAGAACCGCCCATCCTAGACCTCAAACCCTTACCCGCCTCGCTCAAGTACGCTTTTTTGGGAAAAGGTGATACGCTCCCCGTTATCATTTCTTCGGACTTGAGTGATTCGGAGACTTCCGATTTATTGGAAGTTTTATTTAAACATCGCCACACAATTGCGTGGCAAATCTCTGACCTAAAGGGGATTAGCCCCTCCTTTTGCACCCATAAGATTTTCCTAAACGATAATTGCCGCAAAACGATTCAGCCGCAGCGTCGTCTTAACCCAAACATGAAAGACGTCGTTAAAGCCGAAATCATTAAGTTATTAGATGCGGGGATTATCTACCCTATTTCGGACAGTGCATGGGTTAGTCCCGTGCATGTCGTGCCCAAGAAGGGCGGTCTTACCGTAGTGGCGAATGAGCATAACGAGCTTGTCCCAACTCGTACTGTTACGGGTTGGCGAGTGTGCATCGACTATAGGAAACTTAACGACGCCACCCGCAAGGACCATTTCCCTCTGCCATTTCTAGACCAGATTTTAGAGCGTTTATCCGGTCATTCGTATTATTGTTTTCTTGATGGTTTATCGGGGTTTTTCCAAATCCCCATTTCCCCCGATGATCAAGAGAAAACAACTTTTACTTGCCCGTTCGGCACCTTCGCATATCGAAGAATGCCATTTGGCCTCTGCAACGCGCCAGCTACATTCCAAAGATGTATGCTAGCGATCTTTGGCGAGCTAGTAGAAGACATTATGGAAGTCTTTATGGATGACTTCTCTGTTTTCGGACGCTCTTTTCCCGATTGCCTTAACAATTTAGATCGTGTCCTTCAACGGTGCGAGGACACAAGCCTTGTTTTAAATTGGGAAAAATGCAACTTTATGGTTCGAGGAGGTTTGGTCCTCGGCCATATGATTTCGTCTAAGGGGATAGAGGTGGATAAGGCCAAGATAGAAATTATAGAAAAACTTCCGCATCCAACAAACGTAAAATCTATTAGGAGTTTCTTAGGCCATGCGGGCTTTTATCGACGCTTTATTCAAGATTTTTCAAAAATAACAAAGCCGCTAACTCACCTCTTGGAAAAGGAATCACGCTTCATCTTTAGTAGCGAATGCGAGTCCGCCTTTAATTTAATAAAACAAAAACTTATCTCTTCACCAATATTAGTGGCCCCTAATTGGTCCCTTCCGTTCGAAATAATGTGCGACGCTAGTGATATTGCCTTAGGTGCCGTTCTTGGCCAACGCGTAGAAAAACATTTTCATCCTATTTATTACGCTAGCAAGACGCTCACTTCCGCACAAGTAAATTACACGACAACGGAAAAGGAACTCTTAGCCGTCGTTTTCGCTTTCGATAAGTTTCGCTCGTATATAACGCTATCTAAAGTTATCGTTTTTACCGATCACTCCGCGCTTAAATATTTATTAGCTAAAAATGATGCGAAGCCCCGCCTTCTTCGATGGATTCTCCTCCTACAAGAGTTTGACTTGGAGATCCGAGATAAGCGGGGAGCGGAAAATCTAGCGGCAGACCACCTCTCCCGTTTAGAAAATCCGGGTGCGGAAGCGCTCGTCGAATCTGAAATAAATGACAGATTCCCCGAGGAACGCCTTCTTGCCATTAATAAATCTTCGTCATCTTCGCCTTGGTTCGCAGATTTTGCAAATTTCTTAGTAGCGCGGGTCCTTCCAAAAGAGTTTTCCAGTCATCAAAAGAAGAAATTCTTTTCTGACTTGAAAAATTTCTTTTGGGAGGACCCATTTCTTTTTCGTATCTGCGCGGACCAAGCGGTCCGAAGATGCGTTGCGGGTGTGGAGTGCTTGCAAATTCTTAAGCACTGCCACGAGGGTCCAGCCGGTGGGCATTATCAAGCCAACCGGACCGCTCGGAAGGCGCTAGAGGCGGGCTACTTTTGGCCCACTCTCTTCAAAGACGCGCATAATTTTGTGCGCGCATGTGATAGCTGTCAGCGGTCGGGTAACATCTCTCGTCGCGACGAGATGCCCCAAAACATGTTTTTAGAATGCGAAGTCTTCGATTTGTGGGGCATAGATTTTGTTGGCCCCCTACCTCCGTCTTTCAAAAATATGTATATTTTGGTGGCGGTCGACTACGTATCGAGGTGGGCGGAAGCGCAAGCTCTCCCCACCAATGATGCGCGAGTCGTCGTTACATTTCTTAAAAAATTATTTTCTCGCTTCGGCACGCCTCGCGCAATTGTTAGTGATAGGGGAACGCATTTTTGTAACGCTCTTATGGCTAAGACGTTAGCTAAATACGGAGTCACGCACAAGCTTGCCACCCCCTACCACCCGCAAACAAGTGGCCAAGTCGAGGTAGTAAATCGAGAGATTAAGCGAATTTTAGAAAAAACCGTTTCGCTAAATAGGAAAGATTGGTCCGTTAAACTCGACGATGCGTTGTGGGCGTATCGGACGGCATACAAAACCGCTATTGGATGTACGCCGTTCCGGTTAGTCTACGGCAAAGCGTGCCATTTACCCGTAGAATTAGAACATCGCGCACTTTGGGCTTTAAAACTCTTAAACCTCGACTCCAACTTAGCCGCTCAGAATAGAAAACTGCAACTAAACGAGCTCGATGAATGGCGTGCGAACGCTTACGAGAGCAATAAATTCTATAAGGAGCGCTCTAAGTTATATCACGATCGAAAAATCAAGTCCCAAAAATTATTTTCTCCGGGCGATCTTGTCCTTCTTTACAATTCACGTCTTAGGCTTTTTCCAGGTAAATTAAAATCTAGATGGTCCGGTCCCTTCTTAGTTGAAGAAGTTTTTCCTTATGGAACCGTACTCGTCTCCCACCCGGACAAAGGCTCTTTTAAAGTAAACGGTCATCGGTTAAAGTCTTACATCGCGGGCGACCCGGTGATCGGTTTTAGCGAAACCATAACTTTCCTCCACATTATAAACCCGCCAAAATAGTCAAGCTACACGACTATAAACAAAGCGCTCCTGGGAGGCACCCCTCGCTTATCTTTTTCACTCTTTCCTTATTATCTTTGTTATTTTTTTTCTAATAAACGCAGGGTTTCTGATCGGCCTTCCCCTCCGCGTTTCAGGGAAGCTTCTACCCCTTCCCTTTCTTTTCATTGTACATATTGTCTTTCATTTCTGTTCCGCATACTTACGATACAACATTGGGGACAATGTTGGACTTAAGTATGGGGGTATTTTCGTGCTTTATTTTCTGCACTTCAATTTTTCTGCATCTCAAAAAAAGAAAAATACAAAAAAATACATATAACAACAAAAAAAAACAACAAAAAAATTAAAAAACATCTTAAAATGAAACAAAAAAATTTTAAATGAAAAAAAAACAAAAAAAAAATTTTATGAAAAAAACAAAAAAAATTTTTTTGTTTCTCTTTGTATATATTTTTTGTTTTTTCTCTCTCCCCCTTCCTCATTCTTGTACAAACTTTTTCTTTTTCTCCCTTATTTTTGTACATATTATGAAAATTCTCTTAAAAAATACAAAAAAAAGATAATAGTTCAAAAAATTTTCAAACAAAAAAATCGAGAAAAACAAAAATACAAAAAAAAAGATAATAAATGAAAAACACAAAAAAAATGTTTACAAAAAACTATAAAAAAACAAAAAAATGTTTTGCAACAAATAAATTAAATATTCCATACTTAACTTTTCTGCTATCCAAAAATTCTGTTTTGAGTTTATTTATATGTGAATACTATTAATTCTCTGTTTACTACCCGTTTGTTAATTATCGATTGAAACATTTAAATAGCCGGGGTTAAGTTTTAAAGAATTCTTTATGCTTTGTTAAAACTAGCGGACTCGTTTTAGGCACTACTTCTAATTTTTCATTAATAGGAGCACGTATATTATGTTAGGAAATAACGACTATAGAATTCAATTATACTTACTTTTAGCTTTCTGAAAACATTGGAACGTACAAATTATTAAGGTTGCTCTCAAAAATTTTTAGGATTACAATCTAGTTTTTCCTTTCTCCCCTCACTTTTCATGACCTACTTGGCATGAAAAATTTTATCCTTAAAAGATCTTATGTCAATGGGAACAAGATTTCGTTCCGTAAACATAGGCACCCAATAATTTAAAAGATTATATAGGGAGTAAGAGGATAAAATTCATTACTCCTGCAAATATACATTGGGTTAATTTTTATTATTATGAAGTTGAAAAACAAAAATCATATTAGGAAAATAAGATTTCGTTTTCCTAATAATCCAAAAGAAAAAAAATGGAGGTTCGAGAAAAAACTTACCTCACCTCAAATATCAAAACCCTCTTCATAAACCACACTACCCCCTTAGCCAATTACACGATTCTAGAATTAATTCAAAAATCTTTTTGAGAGCATAATTAGTAAATTGTATTATTTCCGGTAGCACTCGTATAAGCTAGAATTCTTATAATTCCAAACTATTTTCGTTAACCTAACCATTACAAATGTTGCCTTCTATTTGATTACATCAAGAAGTCTTTTGGCCAAAACTTTTGCGCTATTTAAATCATCTACATAATTTTAGGACTTAACTCTTACACCCCGTATATTTATTTCGATCTCTCTTATAATTAATTAAGCGATAGCCAAAACTTAGAGTTTTTTTTATTCCTTATAGATTCACCTCAAACTTTTGCTCTGGAATAGCAAAAGCCTAAGTATGAGGGTATTTGATGAACTGTAAATATGCGTATTTTTATGCACATTAATTTAGTCATTTTCATTTATTTTCGTCGTTTTTACTTATTTTTGTTCAATAAAATGTTCCTATTCTTGTAAATTTTCTCCTAACTTGTTTTATTTTGATTTTCAGAAAAATTCCAAAATCTGCCAAAATTGGGAAGTACACGCCCGTGACACATGGGTCACGCCCGTGACCGAGCCGTGACTGTGCATTTCCCGTGAAATCGGAAAATTTCTGAAGAAAAGGCTTGACACGCCTGGCGACACGCCCGTGTCACCCGACACGGGGCGTGACCCAAGCCCGTGTCCTCTCCTCTCGACGAATTCCACTCGACGATCGTCGAGTGTCGACCCCGACTGTCACGCCCATAGTCACGCCCGTGACCTAGGGCGTGACCCAATTTCAGCTCAACGATTTCGACTCGACACTTTCCGCTCGACATTCGTCGAGTGTCGACCCAACTGTCACGCCCATAGTCACGCCCGTGACATGGGGCGTGACCTTTCCAGCTGGCCCGACAAGACGCTGCCGAGGACATTTGACGCAACCCGCGCCCGGTTCTACCTCCCCGACACGCCCTATGTCACGCCCGTGACCTGGGGCGTGACTGCTGCGAACTCAGCCCGAAGTCAACTTTGCTGTCCAATCGCCAGCCGCCTTCATGAATAGTACTGTCACGCCCCCATGTCACGCCCGTGACCGAGGGCGTGTACTTAGAAATTTTTTCCTATAAATAGCCCAGTTCTGTAAGGTCCAAGGGTTCAGATTTTTGGGCCAATTTAGTGTCTTTTTGTGGGCTGCATCCGTGATTTTCAAGGCTATGTAAGGAGATTTCTCCCTTTTTTATTTCATTTCTTGTTTTGTCTTAGCTTTAACCCTTGTAATAGCTTGTAATAGTTCCTAAAATTCAATAAAATGTTAGATTTTCTCTTCATACTTAGCTTTGGAATGAACACTTGTGCCCACTTTCTTTCCTCTTTTTATTCTTAGTTTCATCTTTGTTCTTCACTTATTCTTCATTTATGAAAAGTGTGTGTGTGTGTATGAGTGTAATTTGCTTACTTTACATTTTTTTACTTGTTTTCATGCTTAGGAATGTTAGGTTTCCCTCTTTTAAAAGTGATTTTGATTTTTCAAGTTAGGTTTTGTTTGAAATTCGTGAAATGGTGAATTAGGTTTTTCTTTTTTCTCACCATGTCTTTTTCCTCTAAATAGTTTTCATGCTTAGATTTTGATTTCATCCTTATGATTTTTTGAAAGAGATTTTAAAAAGTGATTTTGTTTTTTTACTTAGTTTTCTTTTAGGATTGTAAAACCCTTTTTTGTTCTTTTCAACTTCTTTCTCACTTTTTTATCACTTTCATAACATCATAAGAATGAAAATTTTGGTATTTTGATTTTCCAAAAACTTTGGTTTTCAATTTATTTTGAAAAACTTTTATCTTCTAAAAATTGAAATTTCTTCTTTTTATTTGTTTTTGGCAAAACCTATGCTTGAAATAGTTAAAGTTTTAATTTTTAGGTAACTTTGATTTTTCTTTGTTATTAGTGTGTGTGAGTGTATGAGAATAAACTTTCTTTTGTTTTTCTTTAATCATCATGAAGTGTGTGTGAGTGTAGGTGTATTAACTTGTATGCTTTGATTTAAATTGTGTAGTGTGTGAGTTTAGGTGTTAAATTTTCATGCTTTGTTTTAATGCTTTCTTTTAATGCTTTATTCAAATTATGTAGAGTGTGTGAGTGTAGGTGTATAATTTTATTGCTTTCTTGAATTTCATATGGAGTGTGTGTGTCTGTGTGCATTTATTTCCGCCTACTCGTTAAGAGTTAAATGGCGCATCGTTTTCATTTTCAGTCCTACTCATTTGAGTAGGACTTGCAATTTTACTTTCTTTATTTTATTTTTTCCGCCTACTCACTTGAGTTAAATGGCCGGACTTTTTAGCCCTGTAATCGCATTTATTTTCTCCTACTCATTTGAGTAGGACTCGCTTTCATTTCAGTCCTACTCGTTTGAGTAGGACTTGCAATTTTCAGCCTTTATTTACCGCCCCCACTCGTTTGAGTGGGACTCGCAAATTTGAATTATGCAAATTTTCTTTCATGTGTAACTTAGTCCTTTTTTTATTTATAATTTGGAGTGTGCGTGAGTTCTCGTTTAGTTAACTTTTTAGCTCTCTAAATATTGTTATTTTTCTTTTGTCCCTTTCTTATAATCGTGTAGCATTTAATTTCGAACTCGCGCCTCACTAAATTATAAGCCGTCCCCATACCGATGTGTGGCTAATCGCTATTAGCCTCGGCATCGAAGAGCATTGGGACATTTAAAATGATTTATAATAATTAAAGCTCTCCATTTTCATTTTAATTTAAGCACTTAGGGTTTACCCCGGGTTTACGACGCGTAGGACCACATAATCGATGTGTGGGCCCTATTTCCGTAGTCCATATGCTAGCTAGCCGAGAGGCCGTGCATATGGACCGATCACCCCTGGGTAAATAGAGTTGCGTGCATACCCTCGAGAGAGGACTAGCGTAATTCTACCGGATTGGGTCCCCCACCCAATAGCGGGGTTCTTAGCGTAAAGCGGGCGTTAAGAGGAATCCTTCGTCGGACTAACGTTCGGTCGAATAGTCTTAACGTTTAGGTGAGCGATATCCCTATAGCTAGTGAGCTCACATTTGTGGAACCTCCACGGCCAAGTTGTCTTATTATTAATTTGAAAAGTAAGTCTTTTTATTATTAAAAATTATTTTAGTCTTAATCTGATTCGATGCCGAGCGTTAACCCTTCATCGAATATTTTCTAAACCGTTTTTTCGCTCCTTTGCTTTTTCGTCTTTTATTAAGTAAAAAAATCCACCTTATTTTCAGTAAAATAATAGTCCTCCCGGAGGAGTAAGAATAATCAACGCGACCCCGAGAACAATACGACCTCGGTATTCCCCCGAATATCGAGTACTACTTGCGATAGGTGCACTTGCCTACCCGAGCGAGCCCGCGGCGATCGACTCACCGAACCAACCACAGTAAGAGTCTGTTCGCGGGCCCATCAAGGCCCCGGTAAAATCTCTTGGCATACCTCCTATCATCGGTATCCTGAATCCCTGCGAACCTGGCCAAATGAGAGAACTCTCTCTGATACACTATCACCGACTAGTCCCCTGTTTGAGGTTCAAAACCTCTCCTCCAAGGCATCTCTGTCCGTGGCAGAGACGAAGTGCTCCAGAAACACATCGCCAAACTCCTCCCATGATATCTCTGACAGCTCAAAG